>CM053749.1:30186542-30246479 GCA_028658305.1 Pachyuromys duprasi
ATTTTCACTATATTAATCCCACCAATCCATGAGCACAGGAGGTCTTTCCACCTTCTAAGATCTTCTTCAATTTCTTTCTTCAGAGATTTGAAATTTTTTTCATATAGGTCTTTCACTTGCTTAGTTAGAGTCACCCCAAGGTACTTCGAGTTTTTGATTTTTAAAACAGAGTTTACTCCATCCGGCAAATGTTCATGTCCTGGCATCATGAATCCTTTGAAATGTATGTAAATGAGAGAGAGAGAGAGAGGAGAGAGAAAACTTTTTTGGTGTTGTCCTTTGTCTAGGGCACTCAGCTTTCATCAGATTGTCAAAGGGGCTATGATTAGGAACCCTCCCCTGCTGCCTAGAATAATGGCAGTTTTTCAGGTGAGCTTTTCCTATAAATACAGCAGATTGGTCATATTTCTGAGTGTTTTCTAATGCCTGTTGTCCTAAAAAATAAAATGTTTAAGAAAACAAAATGAGTCATTTTTGAGGACTCTAGCATTTTCAAACATATAAAGCCTGCGATTTGTTTTCATGTGCCATGATTTAGGTAGGTGACTTCATTTGACATTAATATCTTAAGTCTCAGAATTTTTTTGATTTCTACTTTGTTGTTTCCCAAGTTTTCATATCCACAGCCATTTAACAGTGTCTAGAATTGAGGTGATTATAATTTTAGTATTAGCATCTTCCTTATCTCCAGGCCCATCATTCCTTCTCTCTCGCCTTCCTCCCTTCTTTCCCTTCCTTCTCCTCTTCTCTCTTTTCCCTCCTTTCTTACCTCTCTCCCTTTCAATCTCTTTTTCTTCTTTACTTTTATCCTTTCCTTTGTTCTGTTTTTTTTAACTTTTTAATTTTTTTTAGTGCACTATGAACAAGTATGGCTTGTAGAGAATGTTGTGCAATATTTGAAGTAATAGTAACAATCATCATGATTAATAAAGTTTGAATGCTCCAAATATTCTTATTTATTACTTGTATTTTATTTCTCTAAAAAGTAATATAATGATAATGATAATAATAATAATAAAGGTTCCTACCTAATTAAGCAGGAAAAAGAAATGACTGTCCTTATTAAACTAGCATGTGATCTACTGTATTTCTGACTTTCATTTTGAAGCATTAATAACTTGTCATTTATGGAAATACCTGGAATAGCATAAGGCCTTGATTGACTGCAGGGCTGTAACTCAATCACCAGCCTCTGCTGACATCACATCCCTAGGGGTGTGGCTGAAGCCTTAGGAATGGCAGCAAAGCCTCAAGTCTGAATTACAGCTTTGTTATTCAATCCAAGCCCGGCTTTGTTATTTATAGTACATAGAAACAGAGTTTGAACTTTCCAAAAGAGGAAAACAATAAATCAAGCTAACAAGATGACCGGCTCTAATATTAAAATATGAAGCTCTATGATGTAGAGGGAGAAAGATTAATGAGGATGTGATGTGAGGTTATTAAAGGTGTGATGGGCAGGAGAGGGGATGGATTATAGGCAAATGAAATGAAGTATTTCACTAGAAGGCAGTCGAGTGCTATGGAAGTTATTAAATGACCAGTCAACAGAGCCTGTCTTGTTACCATAGTGACCTAAAGCAAAGGGTCCTTCCTTGAAATCCTTCCTTGGAACGTTCCTGTATTGCTATGTGACACACAATAACAATAGGATGCAAACAGTGTTGAATTATCCCATCATCGCTGATGTTCCTTACAGCTCTTGCCACCAGGGATGGGTAGTCACGATGTGGGGAAGGCCTGAAACCAAGATGACCAGAGATAGTTTAGGGAATGGTCACCAGATCCTGAATTTGTCATTCAAAGGTTACAATATGGGCGTGAGGAAGACTGTGTTCTTCCTCATTAAGGTGGTACAGAAATTAAGGTATGGATGGCTGGTCTCTGTTATCTGTAAGAGAGCTAGTGCTAAAGCCAGTTTCTCAGGGTGCAGCCTTTAACCTCTCTGTGCTGTTCTGCAGTCTGTCTCTGTGCTCCCCCTTCTTCTCTCCCTCATCATGTCTTCAATACTTTAAGCCCCATTTCCTGTCTAGCAGTTAATAAAAGAAAAATACTACCCTTATAACTTCCCTCAGGCTACCCTCCCATTCCTTTAGATTTACAAGCCTTTGTCTTAAAGTTGGTTTCCATACCTTCTTTTGACGTTTATCAGCTTGTTAGATCAGGGGGGTTGAAATGCTCAGAGGGCTGTAGTAGATACTCCATATAACAACTGTGGAATCACTTGTCAAAATTCAGATGCCAGTGGGACCACTAGGAAGTGAGGAACGGTGAGCTTTTGAAAAACCAACTAAATATAGTTTCTACATTATTTCAGGGAATGTGAACCTCACCCAGCTGTGTGTGGCACCTGGATTCTTTCCGTTGCTTCAGTTGCTGGCTTGAAATATAAGAGAACTCCACGGCTTTGCTAAATTTCACCTCCTAGGTGGATTCAAGCAAAGAATCAGAGACTCTAATATAGTATGGTTCACTGTGGAAATGTATTACTGAGTTAGTACCCTTCAAGGTTGGTCTTAACAACCAAGCCTTCCAAAGGAATCTCAGGAAGACTTATTTGTAGGTCTTAGTTTGCCAGTGTTGTCTGATAACCAATGTGTGATGAAGCATTTTTTAAAACTCATGTTGTTACACGAAGAAGGTGTTTTATAGTTTTAGTTTCTTTGGGGGAAAAGCTGATCCTCCATTGGCTACACTAAAAGGAGCCTCAGTTAGCATCTGCAACAATTTGCCAAGTGGCTACCGTAGGCTCTACCCATCAGTGCCTCAAAACAGATACTAAGGCAGTCAAACATTGGGCGATGGTAGGGAGTCTTGTGGTAAAGTGGGAGGAAAGAGAAAAGGACCGGGAGGTGACAGGAGCTCCACAAGAAGACCAACAGAGCCAACTAACCAGGGCCCGGAGGGGCTTGCTGAAACTAAAGCATCAACCAAGGACCATGCATGAACTTGACCTAGGTCTTCTACGAAGACATAGCAGATGGGCAGCTTAGGCTTAAGTACTCTAGTAAGGGAACTGTGGACTGAATCAGACACACTCATTTGCCAGCTTTATGTTCACTTACCCCTGGCTGGACTGCCTTGCCAGGCCACAGCGGAAGTCCTGATGCATCTTGATGAGCTGGCTTGGCTGGGAAAGAGAGCTCCCCTTTTCCTCAGAAAGTGTGAGGGGGAGAGATAGTGAGGGAGAGTGAGACTGGGAGGGGAAGAGGGATGGGGCTACAACAAAAATGTAAAGTGAATTAAAAAATTTAAAAGAAGCAAACAAAGAAAAAACAAATACAAGGTTATGGAGAAAGAGGAATCATTATTCACAGCTTATGGAGTATAAACTGGTACAAATCAATAAAACTGAAAATATAACAGGAAAAATACTTATTGCATGGCTTAAACTAGAAATTTATTTTTTCACAGGTCTTGGGTGCAAAAGTTCAAGAGCACGTATTGCAGATGCGCTTTTTCCTGACGTTACTCTCTCTCCTTGGTTGGTTGGTGGCTGGCTGTCACTTCACCTGGTCTTTACACACACATGAGTCCTCACCTCATCTTCTTAGAACACTACTCATCATGAATCAGCAACCATCTGAAGGGTCTTGTATTATTTAAGAGTTCTGTCTCTAAGCAGTCTCTGAAGTACGGGGAATTAGAATGTCAATGTAGAAGTTCAAGGCACTTCTGTCCAAGACAGTATTATTTTCTCTGTATCTTTAATAGAAAGAAATAAGGAACCAGAGAGAAATTTCCTACAGTTACACAGATAATTATTGACATAACTGCTGTCAATATTTGAGCTCAGATTTAGTAATAAGTGTATATCTGGTTAATATTTAAACAAAACAAATAGAGTTGTAATAGAGGAGAATGTGAAGTAGCAACAGTAGCAATTTAATTCACATTTGTTGAATGATTGATAATTTCTGTTAATTATAGATAAGAACTCATCATAGTTTTGTACCTTTAAAAATATGTGTGGATCTGACACATGGATAAAGAAATATAACAGAGGAATCAAAAAGAAAATATGGCCACAAACTGTGTATGGGGAGTGATCTTGCAAGTAGTACATCATTTATTTATACATGCAAGTAGTACATTTTTTTTTGAGGAGTACTTTCAGTCTGTTAGCTTAGACATACACACATACACACACACACCAGCAAGGGTAGGACTTTTCTAATGTCTTTGATTGAGAATGCTGAGAGCTGAGGGCCACTAGCATCCAGCTCCAGGGAAAGCAGAAATGGGCAAAGAGGTTCCTGTGAATGAACTCTCCTGTTGCACAGCTCTCCTGGATGCAGCTATCTGAGGAGCTCATTGGAGGCAGAAGCCAAGATTTTAGCACCCGAATCAAACACTGGAACATTGTGGTCAATGGCAAATGAATAAAAGGAACATGTGAATAAATAATTTACTAAGAACTGAATGATAGGGACTAAAATTGCAGCATGAATTGGCCCCATCATAGACACCCTTTCAAGGCAAATGCAAAATCTAATCACTCTTTCTAAGTAGTGAAACTAGCTCTCCAGTTAGTTAGTATACTGTTCATTTAAAATGACGATTCCATCTGCCCCTAGAGGTGTGGCAGCTGTGTCACATGTGCGTCAGCAGGTGCAGAGAGGAGAGGGGCTGTGTCTATGCTCAGTGTTCCCCCCTGTGGACATCTGACTGATTCCCTGAGAAAAGCAGGTCTGAAATGACCATTAGTCTGGTACCAGGCATGGGCTCCTAGGACTGGTAGCAAGCTGGAGATTAGAATCACCCTGCCTGGGACTGAGGACCCTGAGCAGGAGTAAGACTGAGACAGATGACCCTTGCAAGGGGCCACCTAGAATCATGGAGCTTGGGCTGGGAGCTCAATCCTGTACCATGCACTTTCCTCTCCCTCTTGGTGGCAGAAGCAGAGGTGACACAGCAACAACAGGATATCAGAGAGGAGACACAGCAAGGTTCCAGTATTGATAGAGTGGCAGAAGCCAGAGGTCTCCTACCAGAGCAATGAGCCATTGCAGTGAACGTTTGTAAACAAAGAAGTCTGGACAAAAGTGTAGATGGTGGGACACACTGAGACACGCTACAGCCTTCACAACAAGATTGGAAGATTGTTTTTTTTTTTTTTTTTTTTGCTGCTTTGGGGGTTGGGTGTCGCAAGGGTGGAGGGCAGCTATGAGGGAAGAAGGAGATGAGTGGGATTAGTGTACCTTATGTGAATTGCACAAAGAACCAACAAAAAGTTTAAAAATTACTATTAGGGACTTAATTGCTAGCTTTCTTATAGAGTAAAAGAAACACTTATTAGAAGAGTTTAATAAGTTTGGATCCCTTTTTACCTTAATTTTCTTAAGTATATTTTTCTGTAAGTAGGATTTTCATGATTTTTGTTTTGTTTTAATACGTGTTCTAGTACATTGTGACTAGTCACCTTACAAACCTATTCTAAAATTCGGGGAGCCTTCCTAGAGGCCTAGGCTGAGTGCCATTCTCTTTGTTCTTTTGGCTCAACCATTTTCTTTGACCTTTGATGTCATGGCTTATATATGAAAAGTTCCCTACAAGCTCAACGAATCGGGGTTGCCAGCTCATGGGGTTTTAGGAAATGACTTGGTTCTGAGGGCTCTCCTTAACCAATGAGTTGGTCTCCTGCTGGGTTCACAACGTGATAGCATTGTTGGGAGGTATTGGCAAACTAGGTGAAGCCTACATGGAAGTCCTCAGGGCATATCCTGGAAAAAATGCATCTTGTTTCTAGCCTCTTCCTTTCACTCCACTTCCTGGTTGCCATGAGATAAGCAACTTTCTCTACCACATGCTCCCAAGCCCACAATATTCTTCCCCACCTCATTCTTAGATCCAGTGACCTTGGACTGAAATCTCTCAAACCACAAGCAAAAATAAATCCTCTTTCCCAACATGTTTCTCTCTGCTATTCATCAATGTGACAGAACCTGACAAATACACCAGTTGCTTTCTCTCTCTGTATCATGTACTTAGATTTTGCCCACTGGAGACACAATCTTACCTCTTTGTTAGTGTTTGGAACCGCTTAAAGATTGGATATTTCCTCAGAAGGATTATGAAATTCAAGGATATGAATTATGGAAATCAGCTTGGCAGTGGTGGCTATTATTACACCACTCTCATTGAAAAGTTAAGACATCTGTAGATCTGTTGCTCACCTCCCTCCTCAATTTTGCCAGATATCCTTTTGCCTTTCCCTTTCTTCTTTCTTTTTTTTTTGTTATTAAGTCATTATATAACTCTTGGAGTGACTTTCCTTTTTGTAGTTAAAAATGGCAGCTTCAGCTATTGCACAGTAGTGTAACTGGACTACTCAAAAGTAGGAAATCTCTACCAGGTAGCCAGAGAAGACAGTTCAGGGCTTAAGAGTAATTGCTCTGAAATTGTGAGGACAATCTGGGTGTCTCAGAAGCCCCTATCACCTATAGACTGGAGCATCATTGGAGTTTGATGTTCTAGCCTGTCGGTGAAGCACAAGCCCCAGGGTACAGGGATGAGACCCTGCCTCAAAGATATAGATGACAGAAGATGATGGAGGAAATAAACAGTCACGGAGGAGGGTACCCAGTGTCCCCTTTCGGTTCTCACATACATATGTGCATCTCTCTGTCTCTGTCTTTGCCTCTCTGTCTCTGTCTCTTTCTCTCTTTCACACACACACTCTCAAACACACACAGAGAAATAATCAATCAATCAATCAACCAATCAAATAAATAAATAAATAAGTAAAAGAAATTCCCTCATCCACTGATGACAGAGGATAAGCTCAGTCTTGGTGTGACTTGATGTGCTTGGGTAGGTTGGTGATGGGGGGGGTCTTCCCTATTTTGAGGAGAAGGGGATGGAGGATACAGGGAAGAGAGTGAGAGGGAGGGGACTGAGGGAGAGGAGGGAGGAGGGAGGAGGCTACAACCAGGATGTAAAGTGAATATATAAATTAAAAAAATAAATGAATAAAAAGAAGTTTTCACCAAGAGCCACATGAGCACATTGTGAATGAGCCCAAACCAAAGGCTTCCCAGCCCTGACTGTACCGATGCGACTTTCTCCTCTGCTCAAGCCTCCTTTCCTCTTCTCCCCTTCAGGTGGCACCTGCTGTTGCAGAAGGTGGCCACTAAGAACACACAAAGAGAAGTAGGCTTGCCTGGGCTACCAAACTGTGCCTAGAGTGCATGGCAGAGGACTATAATTCACACACAAAGCTGTCTGAAGTACAACTGGAAAGAGTTGTCAACTCTACATGTTTATGTTGTTTAATGGCTGAAAACAGTGTTTTGGTGTGAGATTTAAAACTATCATAGGCTATTTTCAAGTGAATATAACACAATTTATGCAGTGCAACAGACCCCCTTTGTCTGTTTACCCTGGATGAATATGACGTCAGTAGTGAGAAGGAAAGGTGAATAGTATATACAAATAGTTGTGTGGGTAACATTGGTTGTACGTATCAATTTTGTTGAGGGCTGAGCTGCAGCCTTTCTAGTTATCCTTTGTCTCTGAAAGTTGTCTGGAGCATGTCTGTTCATACTCCCTAAATTTCAATCTCCCAGGACTCAAGTGAAACAAATTGCAATCCCACCTCCTGGAACTGCTGACTTCCGGAGCACATTCTATGAAAGGCAGAGATAGTCTGGAGTGAGGTAAAGAATTTGTTGTTGATATATTAACCTTCAGTTGTTTCTGTTCTTTGGAATTCCTTATATCTTCCATATTTACACTAAATAATCCCCTGATTTGAGCCACAATCTCTGCTTCTTTGGCAGAGAATAATCAATAAATAAATGTTTAAGAAAAGAAATTTCCTGGTTCTGGACTTTCCCACAGATTCTAAAATCTCCAGCATCAGGTCTAAACTACATGACTTTTTCTCCTCTCAAAATATCAATCCCAGTGCTCAGTAAATGTAATGTAAATGGTTGATGAAAGAAAAGACAGTGATTTGACAGGAAAAGTGATGAGACAGAATAAAAAGAGAGATTTCTACCATTGAAGGTCAGTGTCGTCCTGAGTTCACATTAAATGGACAGAGGATGTTCATGGTCTTAGATTGTTGAGAGGAACCTCAAGGATGGCTCCAAGTGCTGTTTCTACAGAAGCCATGACCTGAAGTCAACTGTCCTGAACCAAAATATTAAAGATCCAAAATATACCCAAATTGGATACTTTTTGAGCACCAACACAATGCTTTGAGGAGAAAATTCCCCTTTGGAGTCTCATGTGATGTGTGTGTGTGGGATTCATAATCCAAATGTAGACAAACCAAAAATGTGTAATACTACCTTCAGGCTATTAATGTATCTAAAAAGGAGTTTCATGCCTAACCTTGGGTCCTGGCCTCTAGACGATATCATTATGCATATGCAAATATCCTAAAATCTGAAAAAAATATGTCTAAAACCTGGAACATTTCTAGTCAAATGATTTTGGATAAAGGCTATTCAACCTTTATACTAGTGTTGATAATGGCATTAAACTGTTTACATGGCTGTGTCTACTAGAATTTCTATGTTTTCATAAGAATAAATTTTATCTGCTGGACATTAAATGCTAATCCGTGCCGTTGTTGACTAACAGGCAGTAATAGATATGGTCACAGATATGTGAAGCACCTCATATAGTGATTCTGTGTAGATGGTTCTGAGAGAAAAACATTTGATCATCACAGGAATTGGACAGCTCATATGAGTTTTTATGACTCATCAGTGCTAACCTTGATTTGTTTATATCAAAGGCTCAATACTCTGAACCATGCACCATTCCTTGAGCTATTTTTCTATTGCATTTTCCCCAAGGTAAGATATAAAAAGTAAGATTAAAAGAGAAAAAGACTAAGCTCTGAAAAATTTGGATTTATTATAAAGGAAAGACTTTTTCAGCTGTTTATTCTCAAAAACCATTTATTTTTATGGCTGAAAAGTAAAAATGATTCAAGGAAAATATGTTTTGGAGAGTAAGCTGTTTACTGAATAGAAAATACTTCTATTTCTTTAAAAATCAGATAGCTTGATGTAAGTTACTAGAAAGGAATCTATGAAAGGGTAGTTTTGCTTTGCATCTTCAGAGATGAATGATGCTAGGGAGTTATATGCTGCACATATTTTATATTCAACAATGTCTGCATGCACATTCTAAATATAGAACTGAGACAAGGGCAATCATCCTCAACAATATGAATAATAAATTCCTCCTTACACTGGAAAAAGCTAACTTTGTTGAAAAATTTACTCTGATAATTTTAGTTTTTTAATGCACTATAATGTATCCTTTTCCTTTTTCAAAATCCAATATTTGAATTGATTGAAATATGGAGCATTATTAGAACTTATTTATTTCTATGCAATATATTTATGAGGCCCAGGGAAAGGCATGCTTCCTTTTTGTCTTGGGATACCAAATTCACCTAACCGGTGTATTCAGTGGAGAAATTTAGAGATGTAAATGGAAGATTAAATTTCCAGTGAAAACCTGATTGAATAGACTTTGAAATTACTTATTCTAGTTTTAAAATAATTATTAATGATAAATATTACAGAAGATTAACATCTGGATATGTAAATAACTAAAAAACAAATACAGGCAACTAAACATTGCAATTAATAAATAAGTTAGTGAACAAATAGCTCTCAAAAGATGAAGTCTCAACAGCCAATAGACAGCTGAAATATGTTGCACTGTCGTAGCCATCATGAAAATTGAGCTTAGTACATACGCAGATGCTATCTCATCCCAGTTCAAAATGGTTGTTTTTAAGAAAACAAGAAACAAAACATGCTGGCAGAATGTGGGGACAAAGGAACACTTATCTGCTGCCAGAGGGAATGTAAATTAGTCCACTAAGATATGAAAATGATCACAGAAGTTCCTCAGCAAACTAAGACTAGGTCTACCATATGGTCCAGCTCTACCATTCTCAGTTATACATACCCGAATGACTCAAAGCCAACATACCACAGAGATTCTTGCTCATCCATGTTACTACAGCCTTAGACACAAAAGCTTAATCACGGCACCAGATTAGATTCCATCAACAGATGAATGGGTAAAGAAAAATATGATAGACATATCACATAGTCAACATGAAGAACAAAATTATGTCATTTGCCAGAAAATGGATTCAAGTAGAGATAATCATGGAAAATTAAATAACCCAGTCCCAGAAACACAAGTATCACATATTTTCTTTGATTTATGGATTCCAGATTCTATATATAGATACAGAAAGCTACACCCACATACACACAATGTGAAAGCACAAAAGGGAGACTGGGAGAAAGGAGGAGGGGACAGAGATGAACAGAAGTGGAGTAGGTGTGGAGGGGTTCCATGTGGTCAAAGAACCTTGTATATTTAAAACGTTGTTTTTATGAGACTCATCACTATAAACAAGGAAAACATGCCGATTTAAAAACAAAGACTCTTTAGAACGGAGTGAAATTATCACAGGCTCATGAATTGGACCTACTTGGAATCTAATCCCTGGCTGAGTGTTCGTGTAAGCTATGAAACTGAGCTTTCTTTTTCTCTGTGTGATTAATTTCCTGAATTTAAATACATAAATATATGCAAAGTACCTGGCTCTAGGTGAACTCTTATTCGCTTGATTTTCTTTTCTTTTTTCCATCAGGCATCTCTTTCCATTCAAAACAAGAATTATGATGAATTATCAAGGCACTTGGGACTAGAGTTTAAGACTGATTTCTATTACTTAGTAAGTTTATTGGTCACTCCTACTAACCTGAACCCACGGATACCCCTGTGAAATCCTGCCAGGAAACGTTTGCAGGATGGTATTAGTACAGCATGGACAGCTCAGGGAACTGGAAATGAGCCAGTGGCCATAAATTGCAAAGCCATTTTCAATCCAAACATGATGGAAACTATATGCCGTGTGTGTGTGTGTGTGTGTGTGTGTGTGTGTGTGTGATTGGAAAAGCACATGGTTTGGAGTTATTTTGATGGATTAAGTATTTCCCCTGTATCATCCTGTCAGAAGATTAAAACTTGATTATAACACACCGGGATATTTTTCGATGTAGAAATATTCAAGCATAAATCAAACACTTCAGGTTCATGAGAAAATAATCAAGAGAACAAGTGATGTGCTATTCTTTAAGGTATTATATTGAAACAAAGGAACATTACAATAGTTTATTGTTCATAAGCTAATATATTCTTGCAGAGCTGGTTTGGAATGTAGGCACTATCCAGAACTGATTGGTGCTTGGCTACACACCAGAATAATGCCCATAATGAAAAAAATGTTATGAAAATGTGAACCCTTTTCCTTTAGTACCTTCACTTTAAATCAGACAGAGGTGATTTTGCAGTTCTGTGTTGGAAAGCTATTCCAAGATACTGTCTGTTAGAGAAAGTTGCACCACTGTTCAGAGCATTTTCAGGCACAAACTGTTAAACTTGGACTATCTCAGATTTAGGTGACTGTATAATGCCTCTGCAAGGGGCTGAAATTGCCGTGGCAAGGTCACAGTAATTGTAGGCAGCCCCAGGAAGACTTGTAGTTATAGGTATCACCTTAATTATCAGCCTCAAAGTAGTTCTTTCTTCCATTCTCCTCAACAGCTGCTACCTAATTTCCCCAAGGGTCCATTGTGGACAAAACTTTTTCTGGGAAGATGCAGCACACATATCTACTCACCTCAGATAGAGAAGCCATGACAGACCAGAGTATGCATACTAACAAAGTTCAATTTGGTGAACAAGTGAGTTTTATTGGGGTTACCTACAGGAGTATGTGTAAGAGGTTACTTACAGAAGCAGAAATGACTCAAAGCCAGGTGCATCTCTGAAGCCCAGGCCAGCATGAATGACAGCACACAAATCTGGGAATCTGGAGTCCATGGGGCAACCAGCAAGTGGCTCAGTGCATTGGAGAGTGTCCCTTCTAAGTGAGTCAGTTGATCTGAACAAGCAGCTGGTCTGGTCTGAGAGTCTTCCTTGCAGCTTTGCTTGCCTGAGAGACTTATTCATAGCGTGGCTACCTGCAAATGCCTTTTGGCAGCTTGGCTTGTTTACCCTGGGAAGGCAGGCCCTAGTGCAGGCACTCATGTATGTGCCTATGCCACAGCATATGAGGGTTGGTTCTCTTCTTCTGTGTAGAGTCTGAGGGTGGAACTCAGGTTATTTACACTTGGCAGCAGGTGCCCTTATTTACTAAGTTACTTCAGCAGCACAAATACATATTTTAAAACATAGTTCTTTGGGAATTTCATAGATTGTGTTCTGGTGTATGCACTACCTCCAAACTCTTCCTAGATTCATCCCCATTTTTTACCCACCCAACTTTATGTCCTTCCCAAGTTAATTTTTGTGCTTAGTTCTATACTGCTTCTGTAGTATGTGTGTGTGTGTGTGTGCATGTGCACACGTGCTTGCATGTCTGCCTGCCTGCCTACCTATCTGTCTGTCTACAGGTGTCCATGCTTCAGCACACATAGGGAAGACAGAGAACTACCTGCAAGATTTCTACCATATGATCCAGCTATATAATTCCTAGTCTGTTGTATGCCCCCCCCACACAATAGATGAATGTGAACAAAATTTTATTTATCTCATATAGAATATCAAGAAATTATTTCACCCAAATGTAGCTGGGTGAACCAATGAGTTTAATTGCGGTGGCTTATAGAAGCATATATTTAGTAACACGAGTGATTTGTAGGAAGCCATACCATTAAAGAATCTCCCCCACCAAGAACTGTTGACCACCTGTAGTTCCTCAGAGAGGGAAAGAGGCTTTTTAGTCACCTCATGGGTGTCCTATGGGGCCTTCCTCTTGAGTCTGAACTCTTGCCTGTTTTTATAGTAGGTTAGTGGGTTGAATCTTGTGAGGCCCCCATAGGTAATCACAGCCACACTGACAATGGCCATGCCATGCCCAGAGGGTAGAGGGCCCCAGCAGAGATATGTACACAAAGTATTAGGAATTAACATACAACATAGACACCTGCAGCACTATTCAAAACAACCAGTGTGTGGAATCAGCCTGAATGCCCATCAGCAGATGGATGGGGGAAAGAAAATGAGGTTTTATCCAGTCAGAAAGAAAAATAAAATTATATTATTTGCAGACTCAGAAGAATAAATATCAAGATTTCTCTGACTTGCAGAAACTAAATTGCATATATTATCTATCTTCTATCTGTCTGTCTCTATCATCTATCTGTCCATCTATCATCATCTCAATATTATCAACTATCAATCATCTATCTTTCTATCATCTCTATCTACCTCTATCTATCTATCTATCTATCTATCTATCTATCTATCTATCTATCTATCTATCTATTTATCTATCTATCATTTATCTATCATCTATTTATCTATATATACCTTCCTACCTATCTATCATCATTTATCTATTTATTAAGTATCAATCATCTATCTTTTTATCCTATCTATCTATCTATCTATCTATCTATCTATCTATCTATCTATCTATCTGTCCATATCTACATAACAACTATCTATTGTCCATCCATCCATCATCTATCATCTGTCTATCTATATTTGTTTGTCTGTCTATCTATCTATTCATCTACCTATCCATCCATCCCGAGACTGTTTGGGAGCAAGAAGCAGACTAACAGAGGGAAGAAATAAGCAAGAGATGGAGTGGATGTGAGTAGAGAGCATGATATACATGCATGAACACGTTGGAATGAAAACCACCATTTCATTATTGAAATAAAAATGCAAATTAACTTGTTCGGTTTTTTTTTTTAAAGGCCAGGTAACTTGCCCAAGGATATAGAGCTACTAAGGGAATGAGTTAGGACTTACTTCAGTGACTGTCCAGATATAAAACGTGGGCTGGTTACACTTGGCACTGCTTGCCTCTCTATAAGCACAGCCTCAGAGACAGCAAACAGCAAGAAAGGCACAAATAAACAGTAAAGGTATCTCTGTGACTAACAATAGCCACCAGCTGCCAGTGACAGTGCCAATTGTATGGAAATTCTACCAAAATGTGAACCCCATAAGTAAGTTCCAATCTCTGTTTTTGTGATCAGAAAAGACTGGTCACCGGGAGTTATGCTGCACAGAGTAGTCATTGCTAATTCAGTTTCCCTAAGACCCGTGGCTTCTTGCAGTCCCTACAGTCACTGTTTTTGTCCTCAGTCATTATCTCTTGCTCAGCCCTATTGCAGTAGGATCTCCTCTGGTTTGTCGGCTTGCGCTCCTTAAATCTGTTGTCTCTATCATGAACCTCCTGCTTAAATCCCTTTGCTGCATCCTCATTGTTGACCAAATAGAATCCCACCAGAGGCCTCCTCAGCCTCCCCACTCCCTCTGTCTTTAGTTGCCTTGGCCCTTTATTGTGCTATCCTTAGAAAGGCCCTGTTGAAAAGCACTTTCCCCACAGAATGGACTTCTGATCACTCTTCAGCACACAGCTAAAGCTCTGACTGCCTTTTAAAGATGCTTCCTGGAAACCTATTCTCTTCCTTATAGGACCCTCTCCACTATTATTGTACACACAACTCATTGAAGCTGTTAGAAAACTTCTCCCACAAGCCATCTACTCTAAAAGTGATTAAGTTTGATCTTGTGGGCCACAGGGTCTTTGAGATAGCAACTCAAGACTGCAGTAGTATTTGAAAGACAGTATGGAAGCAAATGACCCTATGTTCCTAGAAAATTTTTGGTTGCCTTCCATCATTAATAGACACATTTTCTATGGTGAAAAGACTTGAGTTGTTCATTTCTCCATTCTCATCATTAATCGGGACTTGACATACAGCAGCTAATAGTTGTTACACAGGTAGATGAGTTGAGAGCTGAGTACTTGATGTTATCAACAAGAACCTGGATCACAAAATCATAGTGAAAGAAACACATCAAATATACACATGGCAGCACCTTTTCATGAGCATATCAGCAAATTCAGAAACAGTACTTTAACTATGATTTGGATCAATGTGGCCAGAGAACTTTGACACCCCCCCTCCCATAGTCAGGTTGTCAAAGACTGAAATGACATTCAGCCTTGGCCCATGGGACCAGTCCTATAGAATCCACATTTCTAAAGAAATGATGTTAAAGCTAGGAGGAAGTTTAATCAACTTGAACTACTTTCCATGGGTGCATTCTCAGTGGGGTCTGCTCCACTGGGTTCTCAGGCATGCAGCCATTAGCCTTTATGGAGTCTAAGGCTGGAAGCTCCTAAGCCTCTGATTTACTGATGCAACAAGAGTCAGCCGGGCCTTATCCGTTAAGTTAAGGTACTGCAGGGGTGGCTAACTGCACATGGTAGAGGATTTATAGGCTCTGTAAGTCCTCTGAGGAGGAGGAGGCTCTCTGCAAAATTCACCTGAGTACCTCATTTCCTGAAAAAGCTGGAAAAGCTAGTGAGCTCCTATGGAAAGGCAGTTACCATATATTGGCTTTTAAGACATTTTTTTGAAAGTATTTTTCAATGTTATAGACATTTTATTTAGTTAAGCAACTGAAGAATTGTGCTGAGCAGTGTTGTGGTATTAATTTTGACTTGGTAGGGAAAGAAAAGCCATGCTCATACAGGACATTTAGAAATATTTTCCCTCCTAAAAAATGAAAGAAGGAGCACAAGATGAACAATTTGGAAAAGGGAACAAATGGCCCATATTTAACTGAATTGGACTGACTTTCAATCTATTGAGTTCTTTCCTTTATTTTCTTCCATTTAGTTTTTTGGGTTCAACTTCTTTCATAGGCTTTTATACAATGAAGAAAAAAGGGAAAAAGTTGACTGGGTACAAATTCTGAAAACAGTGTGACGAACCTAGCTTGCACATTCTTT
The DNA here is from genome assembly GCA_028658305.1 of Pachyuromys duprasi. NCBI lineage: Eukaryota > Metazoa > Chordata > Mammalia > Rodentia > Muridae > Pachyuromys > Pachyuromys duprasi. The sequence goes on from CM053749.1 coordinate 30,202,360, forward strand.
TCTTATATGATTTATAGAGTAAACGGGAAAGTGTCATGGATAATATGTAATAAACACACAGAAAATTATCAGTCAAAGCATACTCAAATATGTATTTGATGAGTGTCTTCTTCGTGGCCCAGAAATTGCATGACAAGCTGGGGAACAATTATGCTTATCCAACGGGGAAGCAATCTAGTTATCCACCGACAGATAAAAAACTGTTCTACTTGTTATGACATAAAATGACAATACGCTTTGCTTTCAGATTCCATTGTCAGGGATTCAGACAAGGCTTCTTAGGAGTGGCTATACCTCACCCCCCTCATGTTTGGTTTCTGGGTTAAAATAATCAGTGGGGTTTGGTTGCAGGTATTGGCTGGAGCACCTACTCACTGTCTGTCCAAAAAGCTTAGTTTCTTCTGGCATAGTTGATGAACTCCAAAAGGAGTGTGGGGAAGGGAGTGGACTATTCATGACACTAAAGTAGAAGCCAAAGACCTCTTGAGTTAACCATGGAAGTCATGCACCACTGGCTCTACATAATGTTGTTGTGAGCAATTCCATGGGACCATTCCAAATCAAAAGGGAGACAAATTGAGTTCCATTCTTTTCAAAGTGTAGAGGAAAGCCTGCAGAGCAGAAGAACATACTGAAGAAAGACGTCAGTGCTGCTATCTGTAGAAAATCCAATCTCAGAGGCAATTAGACACAAACACTTGTAAGGGTAATACATGTTGTTGAATGTTTAGTTATCTGTTGCTGAGGAATAGCTCACACCATTACTTAGTGTCATGAAACAGTGACTGTCAGTTACCACATGGGTGCTTCTGTACCACATGGCGTTGCTCATATGGCTTCACTTAAGGAGAAACTAGGATGGCAACATTTGTTTTACTCATGTCTGGTGGCTCAGTTGGAATATTTAGAACAGTAAGGCTCTATGGTTATTCTTCTAAAGATTCAGAACAGGAACTGTATTCATTAAACTGACATCCATTAAAGTCACAAAGTCAATAAAATTCAAGGAATAATAAGTACATCAAAGGAATGGCATATATCTGCAAAAATGGAGCTCTATTGGTGATCACCTTTGTAGACTTTGTAGGACATTAGTGGTCTCATAAAAGAACTTTAGGAACCTAGATGAAGGATTACACCATGATACCAGGTTGTCCCTGGCTGTGTCAGGTACAGGAACAGATTGGAACATGTTGGTGTATATACAAAGACAGTAACATTGAATTGTGAGTACTGGAGGTAGAACACACGTGGAAGACATGGCTAGTAGAAGATATTGCATGAAAAAGGACAGAGATGCTAAGATTTATACATATTTATATATATCCTAGGTATGTAAAGTATTTATCTGAGCATGAGGTTGTGGGAGAGTTGGGGTAAAGGGCAGTGTCAGGAGATGAGCTACCCGCAGGAGGTTTGTAGTGGGTTTAAAGGATTTCTGAATCCTGGTGAGTTGTTTGGACTTCATTATATTGCCAAGAAATTTTAAGCTTTATGAAGCCTTTTAGGTTAAAGTGAGGAAGAATGGTTGCAATGATGTTCTGACAGCATGAGATCTTAAAAAGGTTTGTTGACAGACAAACAAACTTCTAGTTAGATACACAGAAAAGGCAAAATCATTTGTGTAGAGTTACCGGGCCAAGTAGGGCCACTTTCACATGTTATCTGACTGTCATAGAGACAATTATCAGCAAATCCTTTTCCATATTATTATCCTACCATTCTGTATTATACCACCACTGTTGCTATATTTGTACTGAATTAATATTTTCCCTATTTCTTCCTCTCCAAAGGCAGACTCTAGAGTCCATTACATTATCAGAACTATTTCTTCTGAAATGAAAAGTCCAGAGTAGCATAAAACAAGCGTGGGAATCTTGGAAGTGCAGCTCTGGATGTACTGACATCAGGAAAAGGCAGTTGGGACAAAGTGGAGAGTATAGGAGTTTCATGATGAGGAAGGTGAAAGCGTTCCCATTTAGAGGTACACTAATGGAGAACACAATTCATTTGTTCAATAAGTACTTCCACATGGAGGACCCTGTTGCATTGAGTGGAACGGTGTCATTCTTCATAAGACTAATTTTTTTAAATAGTATACTATTCTGGCAGCCATGAGCTTGTTATGCTCAGAGAAATTTTAAGGGTGAATCTAGAGTTTGCCTGGGTCTGAATAGTCCTCTGATGTGGAGTGTGTGTGCATGACATGATACCCAATACCAAAGACTTGACTGTATTTGTCACTTATTATGAACTTGGACAGTTACTTATTGCTAATGAGAAAGTTGTGATAAGGGCCAGAGGAAGGTGATAGCTTGTAGCCTGTCAGGAAACAGGGGCATGATCATCAGTTTGTACTCAAAATTTTTGTTTTTTGTTTCTATCCAAATTCTGACATCTGAAGAATGTGTTCATTACCATGTGCATTTATTTCCACCCTGCTGGATTCATACAACTACTCAGACTGAAGACATTTTAACTGTGACGGGATATGGTTCAAAGTGATCACTCTTGTAATAAAATCAGCTGACAAGGAAGAGCAGAGCACTGGACTTTCTTCTCATTGGGCCCACTGTCACATCTTCTCTGGCTGCTTTCATTCCTTTCCCTCTTGGTTTTGATCACTGCTTCTTGCCACCAGCTTGGAGCCACAGTGCTTTGAAACACACACCTGAAATCACTGTTCTGATACTAGTTCCGTCTTGATCTGTGATCTTCAGTTACTGATGTCACTCACTTGTGGTCTCATCATACCCACTTCTGTTAGTTACAGGCTCTCTGGACATCACCCTAGACCTGCCTTGGTTAGAGGATCAGACCCCAAATCCTACCAGCACACTCTGGCCCATGCACAGGGAACCAAAATGTCTACCCACCATCTTTCCCCCGTTATGGGCCTGTTCATCTAATTCCTCAAAGATGGCACAGGCATCTAGCTTCCCAAGTGAGAACATGAGAAGTCCATCCGGGGCTGCTCTTGCTCTCGAGGTCCATATTAGCCTACTAGTGAGAAATTCCAGAAATGAGCCACTTGCATCTTCCCCTCTCCCTCACATTGTCTCCTCAGAGCCTATTGTCTCTAGACACTTTCCTCCTCAGCACCTTCTCTTTGCCATCCTCCTGTAATTCGCAACAGTTTCCAGAGACTCATTCGATAAGAAAGGCTGTGCAGCTTCAAGTACTAATGCTTGGCACTTGGCTCAGTGGTAGGAAGCTATATTTCTTTATGTTAGATGGCATCTCACTCAGAAGCTTCCCCTAAGCTAGAAATAAGTGCATAGGCCAGGCTGGTCTCAAACTTCAAACTTAAGGCAATCCCTCTGCCTCAGACTCTATGTGCTATGGTATTACAACTGTAAGCTAGCGCACCTGGCTAGGAAGTTGTTTTAAGAGCCATTTTTTCCAAAATTCCTCAAATGTCTTTTGCAAAGTTCATTTTGAGATGAGTCAATGTTTGTGCAATCCTGTGGGTGCATTGAAAGTCCTGATAGCAATTAGACCGCTTGCAGTCAGTGAGATGTGCCTAATGGAAGCTCAGTTGTCAGCTCTGTGGTCTTTGTATTACTTAACAGCATGTCTGTCTGTCAAGAACATTTCTGTCATGTGTGAAGTGCAAATCCTGGACAAAAAAATTAAATATTGGGGGAAGCAAAGTAATTTAGCCATTTCTGATTTTAAAAGCATTTAAATAGCATATGATTATCTCTAAAACAGTTTTATTTTCAAAAATCTAGGTGCAAGAAACATATTAATTGCACAAGTAAGACAATAAAATAAACAGAAAAAAAAACCCAAGAAAGTCACTTAACTTTGACTGTTGACATTTGAGATGATGTGTGGGTATTGTGCACATACAGTTTATATAAAATTGTAATATACTTCACATGAATTGTGTTTGTACTTACTTTACATAAGGTAAAATATCAAATATCCATCCACATGAATTAGGATAATTTTATACAAATATTCATGGTTATAACTTAGCATGTCTTATGCAAGCACCATGATTTATTTAGCCTGGCCGACAGCTAAGTTATCAGCAGTTTTTCTTCATTATAGTGAATTCTGTGCATTCAGACTAAACATCTATTTTCCTTCTTTTCATTTGAAAAAGTCTATTCATTAACAATATATAATATGTTGGATACATTTAATTAATTGTTTCATTTAAACATTCTCAATTATTAAAAATTGTGCAACAATTACATTTCAATTTGCTTTTATCTTTAGAACTTTAAACATTTACTTTATGTGTCTTTTCCTAAGTTGCACTGAACAACTTTTAAGGAAATGCATTCACTCCATAAGAAATGAGCTCCGAGAATTTGTTTGAATGAGTATTGAGACAATGCAGGGGACATCTTCAGAAGGTCACAGTCAGCTCTGATGCCCCAGAATCCACAATGGATGAAGAGGAAGCACACAGCTGTAAAATAGACCATCAGGTGACCAACAGGTCACCAGTGGCTCATGGAATTATCAGGAGGGGGGCTTAGTCCCTACTGAGAAAACAAAAGATTATTTCATGAAACAGTAATCATTTTAAAGCCTTGGGTTTCTTATAAAGTCAACATTATAATGATACATTCTCTATATAAAGATTTTTTTATCTCATTAAGATTTAAAATTTCAAGCCACAAATGATTCATTTTAGTTTTACTAAGATGACAGAAATAGGGCCAGGAAATACACTTATTATTTCCCAAAGGAAATGTGTATTTTATTCCAGCGAATTCTGCTGCATGCACAGAGAACAGAAGAACAAATGGAGAGTGCTAGAACTGAAGGAGGCACCAATCAGTTCGGTTGATGTGCTTTGCAAACAGCTCTCTGCAGGCTGTAGGCCTTACCGAAGTGTGCATCCTGAGAGGGCTGCACTAGCATGGGAAGCCAAGCTCCATGCAACTTCCTCCTGTCAATGTGGCCTCACCGAAGGCCTCTTAACTTTATGAAGGGTGAGGATCTCCAACACAAGAGGTGCAGACATGGAAGAGGACCCTTCACCTGTCACATAGAGTTGAGCCTTTTCCTGCAAGTCTGTGGGACAGAGGAGTTCTTTAACATGCACCCATTCACCACTGTGTGTGTTTTTGTGTCCCAACTGGTTCAAATGTATTTGGCATTGTACTAGATACAGAGGAGCCAGAAGGAACCAACCAGGTCCTGGGAAACATTCCTGGCCAGGAATTGGTGTCTCCAGCTTGGCTTGGCATGGCATAGATAGGAGTAACAGGTGTTGATCTGGGCCCAGGGGAAAATGAGGGGAGTTGGACTGTTGCCTCACAGCCTGCCATCCTCCTGCAAGTCTCCATTTTGTGAAACAGTGATCTGGAAACCACATTAACATGGAGATGATATTTCCATTAAGGTAGAGAGTCATGCCCACGTCTTTGCAGCCCACTACATCACCTTTCCCATAGCTCACACTCACTCTGGCAAACAGTTCTTCCAGAGATATGTGATCTGCGTGGTGTTAGCCTTTAGAATCTCAGTTCACAGCCAGTTTTCCCCCACCTCTGTACTGAGCCCTGAGTACATGTATGTGTGTATCTGAGCCCTAAGATGAAATGAAGGAAGTGTCATGGGATATGTTTCAGAGATGCCTAAAAGAGTGCTAGGTTCAGCTACCTCTTTTGACAGAGACGCAGGAATTACCATAGAGGAATTCACAAAAGGCAGATCCCCAGTTCCCAACTCACCTTGTGCTTCTTCACACCACATTCCTGCTCTCACCGAGAAACATTTGCTATGCTTGCAATGTGATGGTATTTGTTCATGCTTTTGTTAGACTCCAAGATCACAGTCACAGACATCTCAAAAATAAACTTGGACCACTGTAAGCACACTGGACATGAATGCTTTATGCCGAGAGAGTGTCACTTTGAAAGGATGAGTCATCCCAGGGTTGGAGAGATGACTCCCTCTGTCAGTAACAAACTTCCTCCTAAGCATGAGATCCTGAGTTAGGATGTCCAGTGACATATAAAAGCCAGACAAAGAGGTCATATGTGAACCTCATGCTGGGAGGAGAGAGGGGCCTGGAGATAAGAGCATCCCTAGAGACAACTATCTAGCTGATGAACTGAGTCCATCAGAGACCCTGTCTCAAACTATGAGGTGGGGGGGGGTGGCTGGGAAGACAGTTCAGAAGTCAAATCACACAAGCCCGAGTTTAGGCCTCCAGAATCCCTGAAATGTCAGTGGACAGGGAAGCTTGCCTACAGTTCCAGCCCTTGGAAGTCAGAGACAAGCTGATTTGCCCAAGGATCCTATCAGGGAGCTCTAGGTTTTATTGAGAGACTCTGCCATAATGGATACAGTGGAGAGCCATCCAGAAACTGCCAACATCAGTCTTTGGCCGAGACACACACACACACACACACACACACGTAAACATACATATGCATATTCATATATACCACACACACACATGCATATGAGAGAGAAAAGATTAAGGTGGAGAGGGAAAAAGGAAGCTAGCTAATGCATATTTATATCCTACACACACACACACACACACACACACACACACATACACATGCACAACCACACAGAGATACAGAACCCTTGAAGTACACACCTATTCCTGGAGTGACAGCTCTGGGTTCCTCCTCATTCCTAGCTTTTTTTTTTTTTTTTTTTTTTTACTGTTATTGTCTCCTAGAATTAGAATGTCCAGAACTTGGCCTTTGGGCTTCTTCTATTCTATGGTCATTTCCATCTTCCTGACTTCTATAACTTAATTCCACTTTGTGCCTTCACTGTCTTTGTAAACAACCCCCTGTTTATGTGTTCAGCTCTTGGACTACCATGTAGCATCTTACATAACTAGCATGCGTCTGACTGCCTTAAGATCCAAAATGGAATTTATGAATTCCTGCCCCAAACTTTATGGTCACCCCTAGCTCCTGTCTGTCAAGCTTAACCCTATCACATATGCAAATCCTTTTGGTTTCTCCTCTTACAAGATGGCCTCCTCTTCTTCTGCCACTCTGGTCCAAGTCACAGTTGCATCTCCTATAGATTATTGGAAAAGCCCCTGTTGGCTTCCACCTTTAGTCTGCTGGCCTCTTGGATATATTCATAATACAGCACTCAGTGATGTCACTTGACACATGTCAAATAGTGTCATTTGTCTCCTAAAACACTCTTGCCCCTTTTGATTTCACTGTAAAAACAAACAAACAAACACCAAAGCTAGGACCAAAGCCTAGAAGACCTGATGGTTTCTGCTCTGAGAATATGTTCTGAACTCTCTCCCTATTCTCTGCACTCCAAGCTACCTGCCTCCTTTAATCTGCTTCAAAAATGTTAGGTGTTTTCCTGCCAGAATATTGTTACACTTATCTATTTTGCTGCTTGAAATGCCTCTCTGAATCTGCAAGGTTCTCACTGTCCCAAAGGTCTTTTCTCAGGCATCCTTTGCATGTCTGTGCTCAAAGATGCAATCCCTTCCCCACCTTCAAGGCACTCCACACTTCTCTATTGTCTTGTTTTCACTGTCATCTGATACACTATATATGTTACTTATACACTCTGGTAATTAATTCTCTGTTTCCCCAAACTAAAATTAATACTATGCAAAGAGAGAGAATTTTACCACATTGTTCATTAAGTATCTTCACCCTCTAGGATGCCACTTGCTTAAAAATATTTTCTAAGAAAATTAATGTACATTTTCATACCAGTGATTCATCTAAAACTTAAACCACTGGGTAAGAATGAAAAACAATGAAAACAATTCATAGTTGTGTGGGTCTTACTCATGGTTGAGATCTGGCTCTAAAATGTTCCCAGTGGCCATCGGGAACAGTAGTCACCATAGCAACGGGATGATATGTTGAGTCAGAGACTCCTAGGAAGGAGAGTGGACACTAGCCATGCTTGCAGGCAGAAAGTTACAGATTAAAGTATAAGTTTATCCTGGACTCAAAGTGAGGCAAATTGGCAGAAGAAATTTATGTACTGCCAGAAAAAGATTTCCTAAAGAAAATAATGAAAAAAAATGTAAGTATGGTTCAGGAGCCAAAATTTAACCCTATGTGTTTGTGCCTATTTTCCCCACTTCCCATTTGCTTAGTGAACTTGGGTTACTGAACTGGTCTGGTGCAGTACAGTTCTCTATAGGATATGGCTAACCTATCACTTAAATGGCTACATTCCCATCCTTCCTCCCTAGCATTTTTCCAGCATTCCCTGGTAAAGGAAAGGGTAAGTAGGAGGTAAAATAATTTGAGGTTTTGGGCTGTTGTTGATACAAAACATGGTTTGTAGGATTTGTCCCAAGACTGGTGGATTTTAATAGTTTGTGATTACCAAATTCCACCACATTCCCCTCTGTGCAAGCCTTCCTTCACATGAACATCTAAACGACTTCTTAAGCCTAGCATTTGCAAAGCTGAACTGATATATTTTTTTCCATACTTGGATCTTCACAGTATTCCCATCTTAGCGGACCATAATGAGTCTCTGGAAACTGTTGCGAATTACAGGAGGATGGCAAAGAGAAGGTGCTGAGGGGGAAAGTGTCTAGAGACAATAGGCTCTGAGGAGACAATGTGAGGGAGAGGGGAAGATGCAAGTGGCTCATTTCTGGAATTTCTCACTAGTAGGCTAATATGGACCTCGAGAGCAAGAGCAGCCCTGGATGGGCTTCTCATGTTCTCACTTGGGAAGCTAGATGCCTGTGCCATCTTTGAGGAATTAGAAGAACAGGCCCATAACAGGGGAAAGATGGTGGGTAGACAGACTCCATTTTGGTTGCCTGTGCATGGGCCAGAGTATGCTGGTAGGATTTGGGGTCTGATCCTCCAACTCAGGCAGGTCTAGGGTGATGCCAGAGAGCCTTTAAGGAATAGAAGTAAATGGGTGTGATGAGACCAGGAATGAAGCCACATCAGTAACTGAAGATGAAACCAACATCAGAACAGTGATTCCAAATGTGTCTTTCAAACTAGTGGCTCTGCATCGGTTGCAGAAAGCAGAGATCAAAACCAAGAAGCAATACTGAGCTGCCATGGGCCACATCTGAGCAGAAGTTCTAGGTTATATCCATACATGGTCCTTGGTTGGAGAAACAGTCTCAGAGAAGACCCCTGTGCCCAAATATATTTGGTCCTTGTTGAGCTCTTGTCCTCTCCAGGTCATATTAACTCCCCCTTCTTTCATATGACCTCCCCTCCCCCAAGGGAGGAGCAGCCCTGGTAGGACACAGAGGAGGACTTTGCAGCCAGTCCTGAAGATACCTGATAAGGCAGGGTCAGATGAAAGCGGAGGAGGTCCTCCCCCATCAGTGGACTTGGAAAGGAGCAGGGAAGAGATGAGGGAGGGAGGATGGGATTGGGTGGGAATGAGGGAGTGGGATACAGATGGGATACAAAGTTAATAAACTGTAACTAATATTAAATAAAAAAAGAATAAACCAAGAAGTGAGGGAGTATAAGAAACCAGAGAACAAGTGACAGTGGGCCCAGTGTCCAATGCTCTGATCTTCCTGTACCGCTGGTGAATTACAAGACCCAGAGAACGCTAAGCACAGACAGTTTGAGCAGCTTCCACCAGAAAGCCAGACCTTCCTACTTAAAAGGTCAAATTGGGCTTGCTTCTCTTTTCAAAAGTTTGCACTGTGGCCTTTGCAGTTCACACTGAAGCTGGAACAATTTCATATCAAAAGGTTGACATGGAGAGGACTAGAAAGGGAAGTATCAGGAGACAGATCATGTCAAATTTATGGCAAGGTTCTCTGCTTGGCCAATTCATTTTATTTTTGCCTGATCTGATAGGAATGTGAGCCATTGAATTTTGGTTCTATTTTCCTGACCCTTAGCCATCCTTCCATTTGTTTACTTTTCAATGGATATTTGAAGACCAAACATTGAATCTTCCAGGATTCAGGATTCAGCAAAGATGAGCACAGATATAGTACCTCCCTCAAGGAATGAAGGAAATTAGGACATGACACTGTCTGGGCTCTGGGAACACTTTTCTTAAGAATGCACCATTTAAGGCAAAAACTTCAGGGAAAGGAAATGCTACACTGGTAAGATAAGAAAAGACGAGTTTGGGGGAGACAGCAGAGAAAGCCTAAGATGAAGAACTAAAGGACAAAAAGAAGTGGTCATGAAAATACTTTGAAAGAGAACAAGGATAAGGGCGTAAGGTAAGGCTGAAGGAGTGGGCGTGAGACATGTGACCCTTGTAAATTGTACCAAGCATTTTATTTTTATCCAGTGGCCACTGTCCAAAGGGAAAATCATTAAGAAGTGATGGATTAAAAAAAGAAGAAGAAGAAGAAATGATGGATTCTACTGTATGTTGACAGTGTTCTGTGTCCTTCCTGGTATGTGACATCTCATGTTGGTTCCTAGAGCAATATACCTTCTAAGGTGTATGATTGTCATAACTGAGGGGCTTATATCACCTGGAGAAGGTGGATGCTTTCCTCCATGATTGTTTCCACTGCACGTTGAATTATTTTAGTGCGTACCTGTCAAGAACCAGAGCTAATGTTTAATTGTCACCAATCACTCAACTAGTCTGTAACATTGCTTCTAAATGATCAGCTCAATAATCATACTGGACCATTTTATCAGTGTGTGCACAGATCTTGTGAGAGCAAAGCTAGACAGCCCTGGAAGGGCACTGTCACTCAAGCACTGCACGGACCACACAAGTGAGGTCCCCAAGCCTTTCTCACCACGGCCACTCCTCAGCAACCTTTAGCAAGTGTGCAAGTCAAATATTGAGGGGAGGGTGAGGTGAGTGGGATGGGAGGGTCTAAAATGCTAATTTCTAATGAAAGTAGAAAATAGGGAGACCTTTATGGATGGATTATCAACCCCCAGATCAACATATCATTAGTTGGCCAGACCCTTGTCACCAAGGTCAATACTATATGTATTGCACATTTTTTACTTTTTTCTTTTCCTCTTCTTTCTTCTCTCTCCACCACCTCCTTTTTACACCAGAGAAGTGCTGCAAAAGTAAAAACCAAAATGAAATTGGAATATCATAGGCTAATGTCTATTCAGTGGTGCATAATTCTTTTAAGTACCCACATCTTCATTCTGGTGCGTATTTTTCTTTTACTTGATATATCAACAATGGTTCTTTCTGTATTATTTAAATCTGTAGTTAGGTGTTCACTGGCACACCTCTTCTAGAAACTGGCACAACCCCTTCTAGAAATGATGGCATGCTATTCCTTCAAGGTGAGTAGAACTGCAAATGTAATTTTTATAATTACTTGGCAGAAGGCAGAGAAGGATGGGTTGTATTTCAGCACAAGCTTGCACCAGTTTTTGCTTTGCAAGTGCCTGGAATATTGCAAAATTTCTATTGTTGTTCTTCATCTGCAGCCTGTTTGTGATTCATATAAAGGAGTCCTTTCTAGTAACTGCAAGAAGTCTCAAGATAGGTGGTTATTGGACCAACTCAAAAAAGTAGTCTGTCGTGTAGCAGGTTCCTGCAAAATGGAAACATTTTATCCTGTAAAGAAACTCTATAGGACAGAAAGTAAACAACTCAAAATTGCTACAAAAAGTCCTTGAAACTTATCGATTCACTAGTCTGCTCCTTCCAAGGAATAAACAATAAAGAATACTAATAGTCACTTTCAGACAAGCCAAGTTCAAAGAAGACTCAGAGACAAGCCCTGCAGCGAAACAGCTGTTAAAGAAGCAGGTGCCAGGCAAGCAGCCTTAAAGAAGCAGAAATCATCTGAGGTGCACAGAAGAGGTTTAAACATGAGTCACCAGGGAAGGACATACTACAACCTGTTGAACTGTAAGCAAGCTGGTGTGTGTGCCCCAGGTTCCCAGCTTTTGTGATTTGTCACCTATGCTGGGGTGGTCTTTGGTGATGCAGCTGGCTTTGAGTCACTTCTCTAGTAAGTAATTCCTGTAAAGCTCATAGATTCACCAAATTGGATTTTGATGGTATCCGTCCTTGGTTCTCATAGGCTCTCTCTCTTGGGTGAGCAGGTATTTGTGTGTTGCATCTCCCTAGGACGAGTCCATCCTGAAGCACAGACAGCTTAGGCTGGAGAGTGAGACTACACATGTATAGACAATAGTCTAAGCTCTTTTCCTGTAAGCATGCATTTGTGTGTATGCACTCACCAGTGCCTGTGTCTGCTTTATGTCTCATCTTAAAGAATGTGAAGCTGCTCAGAAGTGGAACCTTTATAATAATAATATGTTAAATTGGAATCATGAAAATTAAAATAAAACCAACACTGCACATAAGATGGGGTAACATGATTGTAACCATAGAGATCTATGTAAATCCCAAATTAAAGGGTTAAATTCTGAGTTTGATACATCCAAAGAGAAAGTGACACCTACAGACACCTGATTTTTGGCAAAGAAGCCAAAACCCTACAACAGTAAAAAGACAACATCTTCAACAAATGGTGTTAGTCTAACTGGATGTCTACATGTAGAAAAATGCAAACAGATCCACACTTATCACCCTGCACAAAGCTAAAGTTCAAGTGGATCAAAGATCTCAACATAAAACCAGACACACTAAACCTCTTAGAAGAAAAAGAGAGGAAGAACTTGAACTCATTGGCACAGGAGACAACTTCCTGAACAGAACACCAACAGCACAGGCTCTAAGATCAACAATCAATAAATGGGACCTCATGAAACGGAAAAGCTTCTGTAAAGCAAAAGACACTATCAATAAAATAAAATGACAGGCTACAAACTGGGAAAAGATCTTCACCAACCCTACATCTGACAGAGGGCTAATATCCAGAATATATTTTAAAAACTCAAGAAATTAAACACCAACAAATCAAATAATCCAATTAAAAATTATTTCTAAACAGAAAACTCTCAACAGAAGAATATAGAATGGTGGAGAAACAGTTAAAGAAATGTTCAGTGTCCTTAGTCATTGGGGAAATGCAAATTAAAATGAGCCTGAGATTTCAGCTTGAACCCATCAGAATGGCTAAGATCAAAAATTCAAGAGATGAGGGAGGGAGTGGGAGGGTAGGAGGGAATGGGGGAGGGGGATACGCCTGGGATTCAAAGTACCCAACCTGTGATTGAGATAAAAATAAATAAATTAAAAAAAAAATTCAAGAGACAACACATGCTGGAGACAATGTGGAGAAAGGAGAACTCTCCTCCATTGCTGGTGGGAATGTAAACTTGTACAACCACTTTGGAAATCAATCTGGCACTTTCTCAGAAAATCGCAAATAGCGCTACATCAACACCCAGCTATACCACTCTTGGGCATATACCTGAAAGATGCTCCACCACACAGCAAGGACATTTGCTCAACTATGTTCACAGCAACTTTATTCGTAATAGCCAGAATCTGGAAACCACCTAGATGTCTCTGAACAGAAGAATGGATACAGAAATTGTGGTACATTTATACAATGGAATACTATTCAGCTATTAAAAACAAGGAAAACATGAAATTTGTAGACAAATGGATGGAACTTGAAAATATCATCCTGAGTGAGGTAAACCTGAATGAGAAAGATACTCATGGTATATACTCGCTTATAAGCAGATATTAGCCATATAATATACTATAAACATACTAAAATCCACAGACCCAGAGAAGCTAAACAAGGAAGGCCCTAGGGAGGATGCTTAATTCTCATTCAGAAGGCAAACAGGATAGACACCAGAAGATGTGGAAGAGAGGGAAAAGGACCGGAGCCTACCATAGATGTCCTATAAAAGACTCCACCAGCTGGGTGTTGAAGCAGATACAGAGACCCACAGCCAAACTTTGGGAAGAGTGCAGGGAGTCTTATGGAAGAAATATGGGGGGATAGAAGGATATAGAGGGGTCAGGAGCTCCACAAGGAGACCAACAAAGCCAAAAAAAAAATCTGGACCCAGGGGTCCAGCAGAGACTGCTGCATCAGCCAAGGACCATGCATGGAGAGGTCCTAGGCCTGTTGCTCAGATGTAGCCCATAGGCAACTCAGTCTCCATGTAGGTACCCTTAAAGAGAACAGGGGCTGTTTCTAACATGAACTTGGTTGCCTGCTCTTTGATCACTTCCCTCTGGCAGGGGGACCTTGCCAGCCCACAGAGGAAGAGGATCCAGGATGTTCTGATGGGACTTGATAGGCTAGGATCATAATGTAGGGGAGGGGAATCCCACTTTTTATTGATTTATTATTTGTTATAATTTATTCACTTTGTAACCTGGTGGTAGCCCCCTCTCTCATCTCCTCCCAGCCCCATTCTTTTTCCCTCTTCTCCCACTATGCCTTTCCCCTAGTCCACTGGTAAGGGAGGTCCTCCTCCCCTACTATCTGACCCTAGCCTATCAGGTCTCATCAGGACTGACTGCATCCTCTTCCTGGATCCAAGATGGCGCAGCCCAGGCCGATCTGAGTGGCTGGAGCACAGAGTCCGACAGGCCTGTGGGCCATTGCTCAGCACCCATCTGAGGACTCCCACTTTCAGTGGATTAGGGGAGGAGGATGGGGGAAGAGGGAGAGAGAGTGGTACTGGATATAAAATGAATAAGTTATAAAATAAATAAAATATTAAAAAATAAATAAAGAAAGAAAAAGTAAAATATAGCAAGTACATCATGCTCAGTATTACAAGGCAGCTCACACCAAATCAATCAGGACAGCCTAGGCCACACCAGATCTAAACTTCAGTGGCCTGTCACAACCGTGTGTATTTCTTATCTCATAAATAGGCTGTGGACTGAGCAGCTCTCTAGGACAATACAACATGAGGAAGTGAAGATCTGGTACACTTCTTACGGATGATTGTGTCAAGCCAAGGCTCCCATGTTCACTGTAAAGGGGGTAAGGCCACGTGAAAAAGACACTGCCACTGACAACTCGACAGCCAGAACCATCAGGTCAATAACTATGCACGGCTACAGGAAGCCCCATATTGTCACATATGCACAAGGTACTTAAACCTTCTAAAGGTAAATTCCCAAGGAGCTCTTTTTGTTTGCTTTGTTTTGTTTTGTTTGTTTGTTTGTTTTTGAGACAGGATCTTTGGCTGTCCTGGAACTCACTCTGTAGATCAGGTTGGCCTTGAACTCACAGGAATTCCTCTGCCTGTGCCTCCCAAGTCCTGGACCGAAAGGTGTATGCCATGAGGAACTCTTTCATATGGAACTTTGTTCAAGTAGGATAACTAAGGAGTAAACATGATATGAATGAGTTCAAAGAGAGAGTTCTCAGATCCCCAACATAGGGTGATTACGAAAGAACTCAGTGGAGGTCACAAAGTGAGACTTGCAGGATAATGAGGCCTTAGGAAGATTTGAGGTCATAAAAGAAGGAATAGCAGGCATACTGTGTTACAGGGACACCAAGTGGGAAACCAAGTGGTCTGAATCACCTGGTGCCCTAAGGGACCTGTTGGGAAATTGGGTTGGAACCTCATGTGGTGAACATATTGCAGGGGTCACAGGGACTTTTGTTGACTCAGTAAGTCTTTGGGACCAGAAAGGACCTGCTGCTATCACTGGCAAGTCTTCTGCTTAGTGGAGCTGCTGAGAGGGCTCTCAGAAAATCTTTAGTCATGCTTTGAAGGATTATAAAAACACAAAATGCCTCCCCTTGGAAGGGGAGGAGGACTTCCCCCATCAGTGGACTGGGGAAGGAGCATGGGAGAAGAGGGGGGGGGAGGAGGGGATTGGGAGGGAATGAGGAAGGCGGCTACAGCTGGGATACAAAATGAATAAATTGTAATAAATTAAAAAAAAAACAACACAAAACTCCTGGTTCTGTTTCCCCTACCCTTCAGATGGTTACCTAAGCATTAAGGTCTGGAGCCTTACTTTCTTGGGGAAAAAAATTAAGGAAGTGAATTAAAACAACTTTTCAATCAGTTCATCTCAGAGCTTTTATCATGACTTCCTGGCCTTTGGAGAGAACACACATACACATTTGTGTGTATACATATATATATATGTGTATATACATGTGTGTACATATACACATACATGTGTGTGTAGATATATATACATATATAAATTTTAAAAAATCCCTAAAATTCTATGCTGAAAAATTAGCTTCTGTTGTTTTCTTTCTTGCTTTTTTTTGTCTTCTTCTTTTTTCTACAAAGCTAACTCACCTGATTTGTCAGAACAGCTTGAAAATGAAGTGCTAACTGGTGGGTTTTATTGAAAGGAAACCGAGTGGAACAACATATGTATTTTCTTAGGGAACTCAAAAAGCTCACAGTCATGTGGCGTTCCTTGGGGTGAATTCTTTGTTATGAATTACAATCTGCTTACTGATGAGTTGTTAGTAAAAAGTAGGCCTGCCGGGCCATTATTTTTTTCCACACAGTACACACAGTTTAGTTTTCCTTTTCTTTTCTTTTTTTTTAAACGTTTTCATTAATGCACTGAGTGTGAATAAATCTGTTTCTAATTTGTCATTGTTTTCCCTTCATCTGGACAATAATTTATTGCCAAATCCAACACTTGTCCATTATTAACGTCTCTCTACCAGGAACATGTTTTAATTTTTCCTCCTTTATTTTATTTTTCTTACTTTCTTTCCCTCTTCTTCTTTTTTTTAAAAAGAATTGTTAAGACTAAAAGAACCAAAAGGTTACAGCATGGCAGGGATCTTGTTTACGGGTGTGACATCCAAGTCTGAGCTTGAGGGATGCTAGGGGTAAGTGGTGGGCACATTGCATGGAAGGAAGGCCAGCTGGAGCTGTTCGGAGCTGAGAAAACTGTTGAGGAAAACTAGAACCAGATGGTAACCTGAGGTGCAGGACAACTTTATTTAGCATGGCGGTCTTTATTTATTTATTTATTTTACGCACACATCTGGTCACACTGGGGAGCCTCTATGCATGCTCGTTATTATGCTGTTAATAGTATATTTGATTTGCCAAGGAATATTAGCAATTAAGTTCACTATGTATCTGAGTACATTCATATTTTAGTGGACCTTTGTGAAGCATGTTAGCGGTTAAGGCTTTATGTGGAAAGGGCAGAGGAACTGCTGTTTGAAGTTCTAGTGGTGTGGAAAATGTGTCCACCAATTAAGGATTTTAAAGGGGCTGCATGCCCACCCCCCAAAAAAACATGCCAAGATGTCACTAATAAACAGCCAATGGTGTGCTGCTGATGTATTCTTGATTTCAGAAATAGTCGAGATTGTCATGGTGGTCCCTCCATGGGCATATTTATGACAAAATCATCTTAATTTCTCTTGGGGTATTGAGAATGGACATAAGGATGGGTTTAGATGTTTAACTTGTTAGCTCATATCTACCCTGTCCATCAGAACCTAAAAATTCTTAAATTGTTTTGTAGATAAGATAACAATTTCTGATGGAAGTTATATTTTGAAGGATAAAAAAAAAACCTTCACTCTTTTCTTATTTTAATCCATGTTTCTTCATTCTGAGTTTTGCCTTGGTGTTAAAAGCATGTGATTACTTGAGTAATTCTCAAGACTTCATCTTTGAGGCAAGTTGGCTCTTACCTTATATATATTGTTGATTTTGCAGAGTATGAAATTTAGTTAACTCAGATTATCACCTGGAAATCTCATTCTCACTACCAGATTCACTTTTCCCGACCACTGGAAGCCCTTTTGAAGTTTATGCAGAGAAATGTCATCTGCTGTAAACACGCTGCGTGTCCTGACACTTGAATTAAGTGTCTGCAGGAAGCCGGTGTGTGAGAATATGGCCTTAAGAGGGGGGTTTCCAGTTAGGTCATCACTGACCTCAGAGCTACAGGCCCCATATGGGAGGAGAACTGCATAAAAGTGGGACCTTGAAAGAAAAATGTGAGTGTGAAAAAAACAGGCTGTCTCAAGCATAGTATGCTGACAGGAAAGGTGACATTGTGTAGACAGCCTGGGACTCTCAGAAAATGAGGACATCGGGGATATTACATGAAACTACCTGGGCCTGAATTTTAGGGATATGGTTTCCACGGTGGGGCTGGGTGCCCACAGAGGATGGACATGAGTAGGAAAAGGACGTGCATGTGCCACAGAAGCTGGTGCTGCCCTTCCTAAGCCAGCCCCGCTACAGAGGCATCACAAGAAGGAGCCCAGCTGGCTTCCTTGTTGACAGCGCAGGGGAGAGAGAGAGAGAAAGAGAGAGAGAGAGAGAAAGAGAGAGAAAGCAGAAATACACAGCCCTGGAAGCTTGTGCTCCTGTGTCATACAATGTCTCTCTTTTTTTTTTCCATCCAGGACTAGAAATATCTACAGAAAACA
This sequence comes from Pachyuromys duprasi, assembly GCA_028658305.1. NCBI lineage: Eukaryota > Metazoa > Chordata > Mammalia > Rodentia > Muridae > Pachyuromys > Pachyuromys duprasi. The sequence continues at coordinate 30,220,574 of CM053749.1, forward strand.
GTATCCTTTTTTTTTTTCCGTTCAGTCAATAATTTCTGAGGGCCTACTATGCGTCAGGCCCTATTCTAGCCTCAGTTGCCTTTTTCCCTTGGGAGATTGTAGTTGCGCATAAACAAAACTCATGTGACTGGTTAAGACCAACATGTCACCCTCATTTCGGGAAAGGCGCTCTATGACTTGTAGACCTCCAAGAACTCTCCAAAGGCTGAGAAGCACAGAGCCTCAGGCTCTGGGATCAGGCTGACAGATGAGTGATATGTGACAGTAAACAGGTTACTCAATCTTCCCAAGCCTCATAGTTTTACCCTGGGGCTTGTTAAACAAGAAAATGGCTCTAAAGTGCAATACAGACAATGAAAACGTAAACAGCGGTTAGGAAAATCGCTTTCCTGCTTCCCTCACTCTTCACGGAAAATACTAAGGTTTGGGGATTGCATCAGCTTTCTTTCTGCTATCACATAGCCCCACATTGATAGATTTTTCAAGACTCTGTAACACAATGTACAGGCAAGGAAGTCTTCATAGCCGCTAAAGACTGTTGGAACCTGTTGGAACAAGAACTCATGTCTTCTAAGGTCAAAGTGGTCTTTATCCTTTTCCTTTTTCCAGTTGTGTTTATGTATGTGCATGTGTGCATGTGTGTGGATGAATGTTTTACAGGTGTGTGGAGACATGTTTATGTGTATGCCTATGCTTGAGAAGTCCCAAGTCTCAATTGTTCTTCCACCTTAGGCATCTAGGCAAGGTCTTTCAACCAAATGCAGAACCGGCCAGTGTGGCTAGTCTCACACACCTCTTTACTCAGAGTATCTCCTTGGAGGCCTACAGGCGAGCTGCCACACCCATCAAGCGTTTATGTGAGTTCTCTGGTCCGAACTCTGGTCCTCATATTTGATATTTGCACAGCCAGCTCCTCAAAGGTTGAGCCATCTCCTGAACCCATTAATTAGGTCTTGATATTAAAATAAACAAATCTGCCCTCTTTTAAATTACAAGTTCCACTGAAGAAATAGAGCAGCTGGTTGTTACAGGAATACATATATGAGTTTTAAACCTTGCATCACCTTGAAAAGATGGAGCAAAAATTCTCATTCCAAAGGTAAGGCAAAGAAAGGGGGGAGAAGCAGCCAGAAACCATGGGGTTGGTGGTTCAAGTGAGGGAGGAGCACTGTGACAGCCTGCGCTTTGAGCTAAGGGTAAGCAGCTCTCACACCCTTGCAGCTTAACAAGCATCTATTGCCTTCAGTTCCTGTCCCAAGAGATTATTTAAATAACCCCTCCTTTCTCACCCTAGGCAAGCTGGGTTGGAAAATCCTCTGCAGATACCATTTAGATAGAAAGAAAGAAAGAAAAAACTGCTAGTGCATTTGTGTTTGTGCATGTGTGTTAAAGCACACTTAATTCTTCCCTGTGGCTCTGACTTTTAGTATGTAAGCCCCCAAACAATAGGAGCCTAGCACCTCACCATATGATCTCTCTTGTGTATGTGACTTTATTTTTGGGGGGTTGTAAAAAAAAAAGAACAAGTTCTGATCTCTTGAATTCAGAGTATTAAAAGTCCCACATCTTCAGAGGGACTTTCTCCAGCCAGACTGCCATGGCTTCATCTGCTCAAATCCTCCTGGGAGTACACTTGTTTGGCAATGTTTATCAGATGGTGTCTGGATTCTTCATGCCACCAGGGACTCTTCAAACCCCAGAGTATTTGTTGCACTGGTGAGTTTCCTGTCTGCTTTCTCTCTCTTCTTTTTCTCTTTCGCTTTCTCTCCCTTCTCTTTATCTCTCTGTCTCTGTCTCTCTCTGGGTGAGTGTGTGTGTCTGAGTGAGAGCTTAAGCTTTTACTATCTTTCTCAGCATCTCCAGGGAGAGTTCGGTCTTCCTGCTCTGTGTTTTTCACAAGTCTGGCTATTTTCAGCTCCCACTATAGGACTTTACACATTCCTGGGTCTGGATCTCAGTTGCAGGTCTGTGGAGGTAATGAAACATCTGAGTATGTTTCTCAGATGAAGAAAACTGATAAAACTCCCAGCGTTTCCATCATGTCTTCACCTCAGCAAACTGTGGCCATCCTGGGCACTTTCACGTGGTTCCGAGGGGATGAGAGCTGAATGAGATGCAGGTGAGATGATGCAGAATATTTCAGTTGAACTGAAAACACCTCTTCACTGTAGAGCTAGTTTAATGAGTCAGCCCTGGCAGCTGGCAAAGAAGTTGTGACCTGTCCACATTAAAAGGCCAGATTCTCTCCTCTTACTCTGCTGAACAATCCCTACAAGGTCTCTTGTTTTTAGCAGAGACTGCTTGTTTATATTTGGAATTGACAACCAAAAGAGTTCTGGTGCCAGAACCTAATGCCAGAGAGGGAATGTCCCAGTTCCTAGCCTGGAAGGAAAAGGCAACATGGTAGTTTGAGCAGTGCCCCTCGTACCCCACGCAAAGGTGTTCACGTTCCAATCCTGAGACCCTTACATGGCAGAAGGGCCTTGGAAGGTGTAACTAAGTTAAGATCTCATTTTGGGAGACAGTGTGAGCTGGGCCCTGGTTATAGCTATAAAGGTGACAATGGAAACAGAGCTTGGAATAATGCAGATGGGAGCCAAGAATGCCAAGACTTTCCAGCAGCTGGATGGGGTAGCGGACAAGGAATAGGCCATGGCGAGCCACTGACCTTATAGAGAACCATGTTCCCTAAGGTGGAAACATGTATGTTTTTCTTCAGATGAGAATTCCTGCTCATCTTCCAGACTTAGCTCGAATGTCACCTCCCCTGACCTGTCTTGGAGGATTCTTTCACCGTCATCCCTTTTGAGACGCTCCATAAAAACCACTGAGTCTTTTCCCTGTTCTGGACTCTGGCAGTAGCTGTATTTTGTTTTGGGGTCTTTACTATCTAAACATTAAATAGGACCACAAAACTCCTGGTAAGTATTTATTGTGAGAGGGAAGAATCAGCCCCTAACAACAAAGATGACACCAAACCCTCAGGCATGGTTAACTTTGTCTCAAAGATCCCTGTTGGAGGTGGGAATAGCTAGGGACTTCTAATTCTTACCCTGCACTGGATTTTTTTCTCAAGGAATGCCTGGCCTTTCACCATAAAGAAGTGCCAGCCTTAACCTGTGACTGTTGGCTTTCCTCTTTGTCCCCAACATGGACAGATGATGTGGTTAAAAACACCAGCATGCCAGATGTGAATCAATGACTTGGTGAGGAAGAAGAAAAGGCACTGTATGGCTGCCTAGAGTTACATGGTGGAAATCTGGAGGGCTGGGGGAGAAACTGGATTCATTGCCTTCAGAGGGCCATTCAGAAAAGGAATTTTATGCTGTATTCCTAGGATTCATATAGAATATTAATTTCTATATATCATGTTTCTTCTTCTTTTGGCTCTATTACAACTACAGCCCTAACTGGGCTTTCATTACACTGTATAAAAAAAAAAGGAGAGTTAAAGCCTAACAAAACTTTATTTTCAGGGAACAGTTTTAGAAAGAAAGTCAAATTGAATTAATAAAAATTTTCTATTGGAGTGGTGTGTGTGTTTGTGCAATATGGTGGTAAAGTACTTGCCCAGCAGCTGTGAAATGTGTGAAGCCCTCAGTTTGATCCCCAGAACTGGAAAGAAAATTCTTCCCATTATAGGATATTTTCTATTTCCCTCTAAGTTCATATGTTGAAGTCCCAATTCCTAAAACCTCAGGAAGTGATAAAATTGTAAGAACAGGGGTGTTGAATTATGTGATCTAGGTCAAATGAAGTCACTGGGGGTGAGCTAATCCAATACAAGTGAGCTCAGAAGAGATTTGGACACAGGCAAATGCAAAGAAAGAGCCACATTAAAGATATACTGGCCTCTGCAAAGCCAGGCTTAGGGCCACAGCAGGACCAGCCTTGCCAGCATCCGGGTCTCAGACTTCTGACCACCAGGGCTGGTGGGAAGTAAGTTTCTCTGGTTTAAGCCACCAGTCTGTGATATTTTGTTTTGCTGCCCAAGAACCAATACATTCTTCTTAAGAAAACAAAAGAGTACGAAGACATTTGCTAGCAGTGTTTTTCTTAGAGGCTACATTGTACAGTAGAACATAAGTGTACTAACATTTATTGAAAGTGTTCTTTTCTTCTAAGTAGGCATATATGTTCCCCTACCACCCCCATCTCCCCACAACTCCCTACCACCTTACTGTCCCTTTAGTTCACTTATGAGATTACTTCTTTACAGTTAGTAGGAAAGTAGGTTTAGCTGTAGCACAGGCAAATGATCATCCATTGCCAGAAAATAACTCAAACTAACCAATTCCCTAAGTATCCCACGGGCCTAAAAACTGGTTTACCAGAAATGCATTATTTACTTGCTCTAGTGAGCATTCTTGCAAATGGGTCCTACTCAGGCTTGCTGCTGGCCATTCATTTTCTCTCACAGTTCAGGAGTGTGGCGAGTTTCCACATTAAAAATACTAAGATTATTTGTAGTCTGGTTGCCTTTTCTTCACTGGAAGAAACTAACAGAACGTAGATTTTATAGAACCCACATTCCCTTTCAAGCCTGCATGTCAAAAGCCATTTACATTGGCTCAGAAGTTTGTTCCAACCATGCCCAGGGGAGCACTCAGGATGGACTTCTGTCCCATGTGGGCTGAGCTCATGAGGCTTCCTCCATCATCTGTAGCCAATTGTGCATCCTTCCCAGGCCAGAGCTCTCATGCTCTCAGTGAAGATGCAGAGGCATGGTGGAACTGCACAGTGCTAAAACACTTCTTGTTGCCAGTGTTTGAGTCCATGTTTAAGTCCACTAAATATTACCAAATAGCACAGACAGGGCAGTTGATAAATAATAGAAATTTATTTGGCTGATGAGTCTAGAGGCTAGGGAATCAAGATCATGGGGCAGCATCTTGTGAGGACTTTCATGATGTATGATGATATGGTGAAAGGACAAGAGAGGGTACGCAAGCTAGTGGGATAAGCAAGGGAGAACCCACTTCTTCAGTAACTCCCACACAGTAATGGCCTTAACTCTATTCTGCTTATCTCACTAAGGATTTCCATCTCAGTGTTGTTATAACAGCAGGTGCATTTAGATGTGGGCTTTGGAGGGGACATTCAAATTGTAGTAGTAGCAAGGTACTTCCTGTTTTGCTTGGCATCACAAATTCATCCTATTGTCTTGAGTTTGTGCGCCAAGGACAGCTTGCTGCAATAGGCATGAACAAGAAAGCAAGAGTAGGAGGAAGAAAGCAAACAGAGATGTAATATTAAGCAAGATCCTATGAGAAAATTAAACTAATTAAGGATTTCTGGGTAACAATTTGGCCAAATTCAGTGTCCCAAAACAACAATAAACATTTTCAGGGTTTAGATGGGCCAGAATTTCATGGATGGTTCAGTTGGGCCAGAATTTGATGACTGTCATGGCCAGGTGGGCCTGGCTGGAGACCTCTCATAGGTTACAGTCAAGATGTCACGGGGGAAACAAATGATGTCAGCTGTGACCCTGTCATCATCCCAAGACTCTGCTTTCTAGAGGCTCCTCACTCACGTGGTGCTTCTGCTGGCTGTGGACAGAGGCCCCAGTTTCTCTCCCCAGCCCCTAGAAGCCTCTCTCCTTGTGGTACAGCACCCAAGTTATTTCAGTGTAGACCAAGGGAATGAGTGAGGCAGAAGCCATTCTTTATGGTGACCAAGCACCAGAGTTACAAAACCATCACTTCCCACTTCCACTCATCAATATGGCCTCCGTTTTGCAAAAGGGGCATTAGGATCTGCTGTTTTAGCGCGGGGGCACCAGAGTTTATGGACATGTTTTTAACATTTGTACGATAACATTGGCTCCGTGTTCCTCAAAGACTGCTCACAGCAGCCTTCGGCTGGGGCAAACATCTGGAATCCCCAGACTCTTACACTTCGCTGTCATGACTAACAGCTGCCTGTGGTAAAGGGGATGAGTCCCCAGGCTCTTTGACCTTCATGCAAAGCAGGGCAATGCCTCTTTGACAGATGATAGAGTTCATGGGTACTACAGATCGGGAGGTACCATCCCCAGACACAGATGAGAGATTCTAGGGGTGACAAGGGGAAGCACTGAGTAGGTGTACAATAGCTGGGCTGTACATTAAACATGACCCCAGCAACAGAGTGGCCATGCTGCTGTTATATCCAAAGCATAATTCAGTAGCATGGCTCCTTGACACTTGGTGAGGGTGTTGTTTATTGAAGCAACAGCGTACATAGTCACTTAACCTCCTCTATAGAGAACACTATCTTCTCGGATTCTCCTCTACCTTCCCCTTCACGGTACATCTCCTAAGAGCACACTCTGCTGTCTCGGGGAGCCGGGGTTAGATGTCTGAAAGACAGACAATGAAATGACGTAACAGAAGTAGGCAGGTGCTGGGCTAAGAGAACAAAGAAGGAGCTGTCTGGACACCAAGGGTTATTAATAACATTGTGTGTTTTGATGGGGCTTTCGTCTGAACCTTGAACAGCTTTGCTGCCTCTGAAGTAAGGTAGGGAGTTATTGTCTTGGGAAGAGTGTTTAGCTCCAACTGGTCTTTCAAAGGTTGGTCATTTGAGGATTTCATTCCTTCTGGATTGCTCTCAAGGGAATGATGGTCTTGATTTATAAATCAGATGGATGCCTTTCTTGAGTCAGTTCTTTCTTGAAACAACATATATCACACTGCCTTTGGCAAGGCCATGTGGAATTCAGTGTTTGCTATTTCATAGATAGAGCATGAAATTATGCAAGTAAGTGATAGGATGTTTCTGGTCAGCAGAGAAAGTGCATCTAAAGATTCTGACCCAAACTCTCAAGGCCATCTGAATTGGTCTTCTAGCCACAGGCTAATCCTTTTGCGTGATTGAGGTGGCAGCTGACCATTGCAGAGGTCTGTTCTGCCCTTTCTCTGCCACGAACAGACAGTGAGGAAACAGTGGCCCTGGAAACAGGCAAACACAGGCCATCTCTTGCTGCTATTTGGTGGGTGGCTTCTGAGCTTTGAGATTCTTCACTGGAAGAAAGAGACTTCACCTTGACATGGAACCAGAACCAAGTTTCCCCTTGTTCCCGGCAGTGTCTATTGACAGTAGCCATTAATGAAATAGTATTGGTCTCCTGTGATGACTTAGCTGCTTGTACAGAAGCAGGAGGAATGACTCTGACAGAAATGAGACAATTTTTTTGTTCACTTGTCACATCTCTTCCTGCATAGTGAAGAATGTGACTGCCTTCACCAGTCGTTTCATTTCTTAGTCTTCATTTCTCCCCTGTCTCTCACACACACCATATGCACACACATTCACTCTGAAAACTTAAAAGGAGAAGGAAGAGTTTTGCTGCAGGACTGGACTACAGTGACACTCCTGCCCTCGAGCGACCAGGGGTTTACTGGATGTACTCTGCAGCCACCTGCATGTTTCCCTAGCTCAGCATGAGACCTGCCTGTCCACTGGACTTTATGACAAGGGATGTGTTTGCTGTTGTGTGAGGCTGCCTGCTGCTGTAATAGAGATGCTGTTTTCTTCTTCTTTTCTTCTTGTTTAAGATAGGAAGCAGGGAATTTTCCTTTCCTGGAAGTTCTCAAGCATTTTGGATTACCAACTCTTCCCACTAGGTGGAAGCACAGAGTGCATTGCAGTGGTGATCTCTAGCAGGGGGCGGCTAGTTAAAACTAGGGTTCAAGTGTGTTCTGTTTCTCTGTCTCCTTTGAGAAAAGACCATCATGGGGGCTGTGTGCTTGTGGATTGTGTTGGCAGCGAAATGGCTTCCTCCTGATTGGTCCCTTCTGTCCACAAGAAGGGTGATGACTTCTGCCCAGGCTACATGGCATTTTCCTTTTATGCGGGGTGGAGGCTGGAGGGAGGGGATGCTTTTTTCTCTTGCAAGAAAGTAATGTCCCATTTTTCTTAGTGGATTTAGAGTTGCACGGCCTCTCAACTCTGTCAAGCAAAACAAGATGCTCAGGAAATGCTGGCTAAGGTCCCAACCTGAGTCTCTGTTCCACTGTAGGTCAGTTCTAGCTTACTTCTGAAGAGCGGTTTGCATAGTTGAATGCCAGCTGATCGGGGCCGCGGGGCAAGTTTTTAGACCCCAAGTGTTATTAAGTCCCTCATTTATCCTCCATAGCTGTGGTTCTAGGTTCCTTTGTCTCTGAAGCCTTCTCCACTTCCTTCGAACCCAGCTCACCACAGTGTGCTGAGCAGATGGAGCTGTAGCGGTCTCAGCTGTGTTCACTGTTCCATTTCAACACCCACTTTGTCTTCAGCCCCCTATACACAGTGTCCAGAACCCCTGCTCAGCGGCTGCATGGTGACAGAGCAGTGCCTTGGAGAACAGGCACCAGCTGCCCTCCATTCTCCCTCCCTTACCCCTCCTCTCTCCTCTGCCCTTCATCTATGCCACCATCTAGAAATCATCTCTTCCCATCTGGATACAGTTACTACTCACAAACTCTGGATTCTCCTCTTCTCGTTCGCTTTTTGGCACTCTTCTGTCTTCCCTGAGAGGCATACCTGAGAGCTTTACCTGTGCCCCTCCCCCCAGACTTTTCTGCAATCTTTGCTGCTGCCAGATTCAGCCTCTTTCCCCGTTTTGTCATGGCTGCCAAGCTCCAGTTCCACTCTAAAGGACATTTTACCATCCACATAGCGAACACCGGGGTGCTGCATTCACTGAACTCTGGATACAGAATGTCTGACCCCAGGCTTGTCTCTTCGGTGGCTCATAAAACGTCCTCCTATATGTCAGTTTTTGACATTATGCTTGTTACTGACTTGGAAACCTCTGTGGTGGCTACGCCTTTGTCACATTCCCCCTCACCCTCAGTGCTGCACGGTCAGCAGCCAGTAGTTCCAGCCATACCCGCTTTACTTTCCCCTTATAACATGGAGCTATGCTTCCCTAGAATGACATTTTCTTTGAAATAGGAAGAATAGGGTAAGCGCTTCTTGCCAGCTTTGAGTAAGGTTTGCAGTCCTGTCCCAGTGTGATTCCAGAACTCTGTTCCAAAATGGTGGACCTTTGAAGCCACGCAGCCCATCTCCCTTAACTCTTCAGTGAAACCCCAAATCCCTGAGGTAACGCGTCTCAGCTGAGAATCAACCCTAGGACTTCTTCTGATACACTGGTTCATTGAGAAGACACTATGAAAAGCAAAAGCCCAGACCACTAGGCAAATCACTGTTGCTGATACTAGCCTACATCCCTGCTACTTCCTCCCAGAGTAAAGCTTGGGGCAAATGGTGAAGCAGAAAAAGGAGGAACAGAGCTCAGAAATAGCAAGTCTGTGTCAATGTCATTAGCATCTTTCGGTAAGGACGCTCACTGAGTTTCCTTTGGCAGGGTGTTACCTCTGTACACCCCTCACAGGCTGTGTAACTGTGGCATCATCCTTGCCACCATCACCCATCCCCAAATAAACCTGACTGGCCTAACTCAATGTTCATATCCAGAGAGGCAGTATCCACATGGGCAGTGTGTGAAAATCAGAACTTTTGCTGGGTCTGCTGAACACTGGCCATGACCCTCAGCCCTTAAGGTGGAAAACTGATCAAACATCAAGCCAAAAAGGGGGGGGCACAGAAGCAAAAGGGGAAATCACATCATTTGGATGCTGGATAAATCCTGGCCTGAAACGAGCCCTATTTTTTGAATGTTTTTTTATATAAATATAAAAATCAACTGGATACGGTGATACACACCTATAATCTCAGCACTTGGAAGGCAGAGACAGGAGGGTTGGGAATTCAAGATTATCCTTAGGTACATAGTAAATTCAAGACCAGCTTGAGCTATATTAGACCACTGTCTTAGTCAATCTTCTATTGATGAAAAGAGACGACGTGGCCAGTGCAACCTTTATAAAATAATTTAAAAAAACAATATGTATTTAATTGAGATCTTACAGTTCAGAGTGTTTTTTAGCCGTTATCACCATTGTGAGAAGCATGGCACCGTGCAGGCAGACATGGCGCTGGAGAGGCAGCTGAGTGGTCTAAGTCCAGATCCACAGGCAGCAGGAAGAGAGAGAAACACTGGGTTGGCGTGGGCTTTTGAAAACCTCACAGCTCACCTCCAACAAGGCCACACCTCCTAATACTTTTAAATAGTGCTATTCCTAGTGACCAAACTATGATGTTATGGGGACTGTTCTTATTAAAAAAAAAATCCCATATCAAAAATTCATCAGTTTTTTTCCTCCTTTCTTTTTAAAAAATTTATTATTTTTTTATTTATTACAATTTATTCACTTTGTATTCCAACTGTAACCCCCTCCCAATCCTACCCTCATGCCCCTCCCCAAGTCCACTGATAAGGGAGGTCCTCCTCCTCTTCTATCTGACCCTAGCCTATCAGGTCTCATCAGGACTGGCTGCATTGTCTTCCTCTGTGGCCTGGTAAGGCTGCCCCAACTCAGTGAGTTGGTGATCAAAGAGCCAGCCACTGGGTTCATATCAGATACAGCCTCTGCTCCCCTTACTAGGCTGTGGAATATGTAACCACAACTTTTCATTGGAGAATGAACAGATTCATCAATTTAAATGAAAAGTTGTGGTTACATATTCTAAAGATTATTAATTGATACATTCTTAGAAGGGTAAGATAATTTTTAAATGAAAGCAGTGGGATAAATATAGGGTGAGAAAAATATTAATAGGAGAAAGTACAATAATTAGCCCCCCCCCAAACTAATTTCTTTTCTGGTTAGGGTCCCCAACCTCATTTCTACCCTCTTTTCATGCTGCTCTTAGAGGTGGAGAAGCAATCTACAGGGGTCTTTCTCAAACTGGGAAGAGATAACCCAGAATTTAGTCTTATTTCGAACAGCCTGTGTGATTTCTGGAGGTGGTTATGAGTCACTGAAGACAGCAGCTGAGGAAGAATTAGAGTTCAATAGTGGTTGGGTTGCTGTTGGTCAAGGGAAAAGGGGGACTTCTGCTCTCATCTGGCAAATCAGGGCATAGCTTAGAAGAATAGGATCTAAACAAAGTCTTCCCAGCGGGCAGGGTGGCATGTGAAGAAGAAGGAGAGACACCAAGTGAGGATGGCAAAGGGCCTCTTAAGTTTCACAGCGGCAGAGTTAGGCTCAATCTGAGGTCAGCATGTTCAGTTGTCAAAAGCTCCCAAAGTGTGTGTAGGAAGACAGTGGAGATATAGAAAAGCAGTAGGCGTCTGCTCTGCCAGGAGACCCATCATCAGCTGCTCTCACTCTGTGATCTGTGCCAAGGACAATATCATGCAATAATTAATCTGTTTTCTTGCTGGTGGTCTTTCATAGGAGCACTTTAAGAATGATGTAGCAGTTTGTATTCTATTTATAACATGCTGAGACTTGGACGACATGTTTTCTGAAGCCATAAGAATACTGCTGCATCGATTGCTGTTGAGAGAGTATTTAGAACACACGAGGGCTGTTTTATATCTCTCTATACTTATTTTACAACATTCAGGTTTTTATCTCTCCCCTAACTCTTGGATATTAAGAAGAAAATGTACCTTCTGAACATATGATTGTGCTGTGCAGCTGACAGCCATTTGTTGAAACTCTGTGGTAGTCATTAGGGTGTTTTGCCAGATATTTCTGGCTTCCAGGCACATGGGAGAATTATACTTTCCCTCCTTCTTAGAAGCATGAAATGGCTATGTGACTGGGACATGACATGGTAGATTCCATAAATCTCAGGATGCCATTCACATACTTTATTTTTCTTCTAGTGATAGTCTATGGTTGGAAGAGGGGTTGTTTCAGCAATTGGAATCTCCATTTTACCTAACTCCTAATGTACATGTGGTGTTAGCAAGAAGTATGTCTCTGTTGCTTTAGTACATTAGAATTTTGGGACAGTTTGTCCCTAGTACAGAGACTAATTCATACGGATTTAAAAAAAAACAAAAATATTACAGTAATTTTACTTGAAATTAGGGAGAATAAAATATATGCCTTAATCTCTAAGACTTCAGCATTTTTGAAAAATGATGAAGAAAACAGGGAAGATAAAATGTAAATATCAATCTTAAAATATATTTTATAGTTCACTCTTAATTTTTTAATTCTAATATCTTTTGTCAATGTCCCATGAATATGTATTTGTGATTTTCTTATAATTGTAATTTACTAGATACACTTGGAGGGTTTCTTTGTTACCCATGACTTTTGACAAATACGTTAGACAAATTTACATTCGTCTTCACTGTGTTAATGCATATGCAAGGTCAAAATAATTTTGATTCCGTTAGGTTTTTTCTTTTTTTTTTTGGATAGCAAGTTACAGGAAAACTCAACTTAAATTGGCCATAAGGCTGCTTAATGTTTTATTTCTGTAGACATTGAGGCTGGGGGTTGATTGATGTACCAGCTCAAGGTTGTCATCATCGGGGGTCCAGGGTTTTCCATTTCCCCTGCATATACTACTTGCTGCTGATTTCCTTCCCAGGTGTATCATAAGAAGTCTGCCACACCTCCTGGGACCCTGTCTTTCACTGTGCTCGGAGTTAAAGGCTAAATGGCTTTCTTTCCATGTCTTTTAGGAGAGGGGCATGCATCTCTCTTCCCAGAGCTCCCAAGGACATATTTCTACTCATCTTAATGGCCAGAATTGAGTCGTGTCAATTTACAAGCCAGTCTCTGGCATGAGTTGGGACAGTAGGTAGAATTGCCATGGTCAACATAGACCATGATGTCTCCACAGACTGACCACTATTATACATGTTAAACTGATGCTATTTAGAATGGTTCTTGATTTTCTGGTATAAATAACTTTCTGTAAGCAGCTTGGTTTCTGAAACTCAGAACTGCTGGGTCAAAGAATGAAGATTTCTATTGCTTTCTTACTGTGACACTATCAAATCCTTCAGTTTGATGAAACTACCTCAGCAGCCCCTATGAATAACGTTACAACGTATCTCTCTCAAATATTGTCAGTGTGGGTTTAACTTCTAAGTTAACCTCTTTAACTGTGTGGGTCTCTTTGCATTTCTCCATTGCTTAGTTTGCTTTTATTTGCATGCGTTCCTTTAGGAGGCAGCAGTCCCTGACACAACAAGCAGAATGCTGAAGTTTCAATCTTCTACGTAAACTTTGCACCACCCACCTCCATCTCACATGCAACAGAGATGAAACTGGGGACCATCTCACCATAAAATAAATGCATATTATCCTGAGACTTAACTGTTCCGGATGAAACCCACAAGACGCTGTTGGCCTGGACCAGTCCCAGAGGCTGCAGACCAAACTCAAGGAATCCCAGCACTTGAGCTAGTTCCTTGGAGAGCACTTGAGCACAAATTATTCTTATGACTACATGTAATGATTGAGTTAGAACATTAAAACTTTTAAAATGATATTCACATGTAAAAATCTCCTTTAAGGGATGGTGCCATCTCCAACCATGTATCTCTAAAAAAAAAATAAAAACAAAATTGGAATAAAGCAACCCACATTTTGTTTATCAAAAATGTTCTAACAGCAGACTAATCCACCTTTGTTGAAGGAAAATAGTCTACAGTGGCAAGTTTGTCCTGACAATTGACTTTCTTTTCACGGCATAGTAAGTTTCAAAGTGTTTGTGTATTATTTACCATAGAGTTGTCAAGTATGTTCTGAGGGTCTAAGGATGCCTTAGAGTCTGCAAAAATGTGGGCAGAGCTCATGACATTCATGTTGCCACCAGGAGGGCCCAGGCATCTCTTCTGTACTTTTCTTCTATGTAAATGTTTTCACTATGGTTCCCTTTTGCCTTTATCATGCCTGACAGCTTACCTTCTTTCTCTGACTGTTCACTCCATTTTGGCTTAGGCTACCCTCCCCGAGGAGGCAGCTCTGCTGACTTAAATGCTTTCTCTAGCTCTTCCCACTTTATGTAGGAGAATAGGTGTCGAGCCCACCTCGCCAGCAAGGAAGACGCCACAACAGGATTCTTCTGAAGCACGCTTTACTGGGGATACATCATGCCATTCAGCTGCGCAGCTAGTGGTTAAAGGCAGAAGACCCCGAGGAGATGACGTGTACTTCCATGATTGGTCCGTATCTGAAACCCTCATTAGCATAACCCCTGGCGGGCTATGCACATGTGCACACGAGTTGTTTACCACTGCCGTGTCCACGAAGAACTCGGAAACCGGTGCCATCTTGTAATGGAGACTGCCGGCTCCTGACAAATAGGGATCAGGATTCTCCAGTTTAGATTCTATAGGCTATTTGACTACGTTGAAAAATCATTTATTGATTGATTCTTTGATTTGCAAGTCACTTCAGAATTTTTGTATCACATTGAAGTTTGAGCATTCATTTTCATCCCCCATAACAGTAAACAAAGGGTCATTACGAAGTTTCTCTTTTTCTTTCATGCTTCCTTTTCCTCTTCCTATACCATTTCTTCCCGTTTCTTTTTGTTTTCTTTTTTCCTCCTCTTCTTTTCTTCTCCTCCTTCTAGTTCTCCTTCTTCTCCCCTTCCTCCTTCTCCTCCTCCTCCTTCTTGTTCCTTTTCCTCCTCTTCCCACTCCTCCTTTTTCTCTCTTTTTGTGCTGGAGCCTTTCACTTTCACATGCTGGGAAAACACACTACTACCAAGCTATGATCCTGGTCCTGGAGTTTCCTTACCTTTGTGAAGTACGGTGGAATTAAAAGGGGCTTCCACTGTCTAAAAGAAATGACCTCCATCTTGTGTGCTTCTTGCCAATACAGTTACATCTCTAATCTTAAGAATGAGATAATTCCACACATGCATTTTCATTAGGTTCATAGATGTTCTGTGTTCATAAGAATGCTCTTCTTGAGTTCAGGGATGGTGGGATTTTAGGTATTTGCCTCACTTCCAGAACTCCCTGATTATATTTTTATCTACTCTAATGGAAGATAACAAGGTATGCAACATAGTACAAATGTAGATCTGGTGTGCTAGGAACAGATAAGATATGTGGAAAATAGTGCTCTGACACACAGTGGAGTGGAAAAAGAACAGCTCAACTGCCTGCATCTCAATAAGCATTCACTAAGTGTGTCAGCTAAGTGCAGTGTGGTGAAGACATCCCCTTGCTTACTTTTGAAGGTGGGGTTATCCAAGGGATAGAAAAGATCTATTCAGTTGCCGGCAAAGCAGTGCTTATTGGCATCTGGGTGGGACAGAGGAAGAAAAAGAAAATCTGCTAAAATCCAGACCAAGTGCTTGAGAGCACCCTGGGAGAGCCTGTGCAGATGAGCGTTCAGCTACAGATAGTCTTGTGTTCTCTACATTCCTAGCATCTCCACGTCTGCTCTTTGAGTGATATTTGTGGACATGCTAAGGTTTGTGGAGCTGTAGCTACTGGAGATTGCATACTTCCTCTTGATTCTGCCTGATGCCACAGAGAAGACTTCACTTGACTTAGGATGACAGCTTTGGGCTAGAGTACAGATGCAGGGTGGGAAGGGCAGTCTGATATGATGGGGTGGAGAGCTTCACAGGATATGGGCAGGAGGTGGTTTCTTCTCCCCCTTGTCTCCTAGGGTGTTCAAGGGCTCCATCTGTGAAAGAGACCTGTGTCTCTCTGTCTCTGCCTTTCTTTCTCTCTCTCTCTCTCTCTCTCTCTCTCTCTCTCTCTCTCTCTCTCTCTCTCTCTCTGTGTGTATGAATTGCATAACAGAGTCGGTACTAGTCAATAGCAAAAATGTGCATCTGGGGGATTTTGTTTCTGGAATCCACATTTCTACACAAGTCACTGTGAATTTAATCATTTTCCCCCTTATTCATGTTGTTCTGTTTCTATTTATCTCAGATAATGGTTTTTAATGCTTTTTAATAGTTTTCTCTCCTTTCCTTTGAATTCCTACTGATCACCATCATCTACTTCTCTCTTCAATCCTGTTTCTCTTCTTTAACAGCCTTTTCCAAAATTCTTCTCACTTATTCAATGAAGCCAATTTCAATATCATTTTCTGACCTGAATTCATTTAGTGTTTTTTTTTTTTTCTGCAGTGAAGAGAGCTGAGAATTCTACTTTACAAACCCCTTTCTGCAGAGTAACCAAGACTGTTAGGGAAGAAGTCAAAAAGAAAGTACAATGTGAATTGATGGGTAGGGTTCTGGCAGTAGGGAGCCGTATGGGGTGTGCAAAGTATGGGGATAAAAGAAACGTGTTTATGTATATACATGTTCTAATAAATATTCCTACCACATTTTTAAAAGTGTCCAACTTACTTTTGAAATCCAAGAGATATTAACATGTAAAGAGGGTAAACCTGAACTGGGATTTGGAAAGGTAGAAAAGAGCCTTAAGAGACATAGGTGCCTGTGGCTGAATGTATAAAGAATGAGGGCATGAGGAAAAGAATGAAATTCTAGCTTTCTCAACATGGCGAATGCAGGAAACAATGGGGGATTTGCTTCCAAGAAAGTCTGGATTAGGCTGTGTTTACAGCTGAGAATGTCAACAAGGAAACGGAGTCCAGTGTGCTTAGCAAGGGCAAGACAGCATGTTTTTGTTACACTGACTGAAAACTATGCATAAAAATTGGAAGATTATTTGGTATTTAAATACGAATGTGAACTCAGTTACAAACCTCTAAGATGCATTTTATTTTACAGCTCCTCTTAATGCTGACATCTTGTAGCAGGTATTTGCACTTCTTACTGGCTGTGCCTAATTTTAACCTATCAGCCTTCATACCTATTCAGCTAAGTAAACAGTTAAGCAGGTCAAACAAGAAAGACAGCACAATGTTCCTAGACTATTCTGTGCCAAGAGGGGAGGGTTAATTCTGACAGCATGGATTATAAATGTTTTCAAGTAATTAAAACCTGACTTTCTATACTTGATGTATGTTGTTTCCAAATGTCTAATTGTTTGCACAACTTTAAAATAAAGGGGCGGGGGTGGGGAGAGGCATGGCAACTTTACCGAGCCAGAGCCAGAGGGAGTTGTTTGCAATGGTTCAAATTATGTTTAGATTCATGGAAGGGTGTTTGAAAGTACTCTGAGGCAACTATAAAGGATATTTTTTTCAGATGATTAAATGCAAATATTGTTTTAAAATTCTTAAGAAAAATGATTTAAGAATAAAGCAGGAAGTAAGAAAAGATGGGTTGGGAAACATGAAGGTTGAAGGACAGGATTGTTTGGGAGTGAGTTCTCTTGCTGAGACCCCATGTCGATAACCATTCTCTGTAGAGTCTTTGTTCTCCTGGAGCAAGCTGGCAGGAAGATGAGGTGCCAAGGTAGCCCAGACTCCAGGGAATGCCTGGCCAAGAAGTGCCAGGGTGTGCTTCATCATGCTCTGCTATTTTACAGCCTTATAGGCTGTGCATCTTTCTCTAGGATGCCTGAGGCTTTGGAACTATTGTGTATAGATCCCTGAGCAAACACAGAAGTCTGACCTGACCTGGAGCTTCACCTTCCTAGTGTTCAACACTGAAACCAGCCCCTCAAAGGCAACAGGGAAGACCAGCTGGAAACCACAGTTCTGCTATACCCTTTCCTCCCAAACTCTTATCAGTTTGAATTTGGATTATTTTAGGATTATATTATGTATGAGATAAATGGATACTTATTTCAGTTCTGGCTCTTCTATAGCTAATTGTGGGGTTATGCTGCATGTTAGAAAGTGGTAGGAAATTTTGGAGAGATCAAAGTCTTTTTGTGGCTTAAATAGTTCAATGCTGAGAGGAAGTGACTATAATTCTCTCGAAGACTTCAGCTGAAGTCTCTGTTGGGGTACCTCTTCTCCAGGGGGTTTCTGCTGCTGTTGAAACTGGGATTGGGTGCAGAGTTGCTCTTTATTATCAGCATTCTGCTTTTAATCTAACAAGGGCTTGGGAAAGGGGAGGGGAACCTTGGAACTGGAGGAAGTTTCGGGAGCTTCAGGGAATTCTCTTTTCCCAGGGGTTTCATTCATCTACTTGCTGACAACGATGTTTTATCAAGACAAGAGTTTGCTTTCAGTTCTGAGTTGAGATCCAGCTTAAAGAGATTCTGGACTGGAACTGCATTTAGGATTGGCAAGGGAGAAAAGCACAGGGATGGACTTCTAGAGGCTTCTTGGACATCAAATAGCTATTTCACAACAACCTTGTGATGAGTTAAGTATAAATGAATCAGAAACATAAGGACCAAATTTCCTTTGAAATTCACATGGGTTTTTAAAAATTAAAGCAAAGAAGTTCTTGGCAAGGAGTATTTAGGGACAAGTTCAAGTCTCTTGATGATGAGTTAGAGACATTCTTTACAGACACTAAATGCTGCCAGACCTATCTCTGCTTTTTTCTCTTCTCTACCCATTTTCTTAGGTGTGTGTAACCTGCAGACCTTTGGGATGGTCAGCAGGAAAGTACAATAGGTCCTTTTGTGCTTTTCTGAACTGCTTGATTTGACAAGGACAGTGCTTTGGGGCTGGGAGTGCATATGCTCAGACCTGGAGTGGGAAGAATCATGTCTGGCCCCTGTTCATGTGGCTGATGACTTACTGAGAGTTGGCACACTTAAGATTCTTCAGTGCTATTAGGAAGTATGTGACTAGTTGGTGTGAAGCACTCACTCCAGCATCAGGTGGGAACGTAGCACTGAAGAGCAGGTCAAATCCTTTTTAGGCATGGTCTTGCATACTCTTACAAAGAGAAAGCATTCACAATAGGTCATACTGGACTGATAATGAATTACAGAGGAAATAATCTGAAAATTATCAGGCAATTTATTTTTGACAAGTGGGAAATGTTATTAAAGATTAGGGTAATATTGGCAGTGTTTGGGGATTTGTAGATGTCTCCTTTCTTGAATTGAGGTGTTTTTTTTTTTCTGCAGTGGAATTTGTTTCAGTCATGCAGTGGGCTCTTTACCCACAGCAAGGGTTCTCCATGTCTGGCATCGTCTTACTTATTATTCTAGGAAAGCGGCCTTCCACTCTGGCAAACCTAAACCATGCATATAAAAGCTGTCACATTGTGATATGGGCCGATTCTTTCTTGCAGGTGTGGACATAGTGCTTAGCTCATGGCAGACACCCAATAAAATGTTGCCAGATGAATTACAATTAGCATATTATGGATGCTTGCCAGCTATTTTTAAAAGAAGGAAACAGAAAGAAGACTGAGAATGAATGGCCTAAGAAGAAAGTAAGACAACAGAACCCCAAAGAGTAAGATGGCGGTAAAACACTGTAGAACAGTCTCTAGTGGACAGTGAAGAGACCTTCAAGGGGGCAGAAGTGAGAACTATGCTATTTAGCTTCTTGGGCATGTTTGTTGACTTCTAGGAAGGTCTCAGAAAACAGAGAAAAATGATGATGATGATGATGATGATGATGAAGAAGAAGATGATGATGATAATAAACAAAACCTCAGGATTGGAAAGAGGTTTTGCCAGGGAAGGGGAAGTCAGTGAATGTTGCCATGACCTGTCCCACTGCTCTGCCCTTTGGTCAATTCATCCAGGAGTTTGCCAGTCACTCACGGCGGTTCAGGGGAGTGGAGGAGGCAAATGATACAAGCTTAAGGGAAACTGCAGTATTGAGAACATAGAGAACATCTCATAGACACCACTCCAAAGCTGACTGCCATCAATGCTGGAAGGGGCTAGAAGCTATTTAGGCCTCTGAGCTCCATCCAGTGCCTGACCCACAGCACCTCCTTCAGGGGCTCAAGGCCTCCCAACCTCTCATAAGACTCAGCTTTGGAGTAACAGCTCCAACAACTCAGCTCTGGCCCTGAGTTGTTCTCCTCAGACACTCTATAAACAGACCCAGGCAGAACCCACTGTCAGCACCTCAGGAACCTGTGATGACATTGCTTTTCAGAGAAGTAAAGACTTGTGAAAGTGGAGTGTCTCCTTATGCCCACCTACCCTTGCAGATGTTTCAGCAGACAGAAGTTCCTTTGTCACCCTCAGGCCAACTACCAGTGGATGTCTGTGACTACCAAAAATGTTATGGGAACAGTTTGTACTTCTAGGAGAAAGACAGCCAACACTGATTCTCATCAGCTCAGATGTTTGCCTTGTCCAGCTACTTATATGTGAAGATAAAGACACTTTGCTGTATGTTTTCTTGGCTATCTGGACCAGGGTCCTGTGCCCTTTAGTGTCCCTTCAATGCTCAGTGCTTGAGGTGATCTCATTTGTCACTCCTCCTGGTCTCTCTGCTTCTTTTCCAGTGTGTTACTCACTCCATTGTCTATCCCACATCCAGCTCAAAAGGAGCTGGACATTGATACCTGCTTCAGGGGTTGGTAGTGGGTGCTTCATCTCACTGACTTTGCTTGAAATTTGGTATACAACAGTAAAAGTTCATGAAAAAAAAGCTTAAAAATAAAGGAAAGAGACTTCAGCAAAATTGAAGACATACATAGTGTTTCCTTTTCTATAGCTCTTTGCGAGGTTTAAGTCATGCTAGCCATGTGAAAACATTAAAATGCACAGTGCTGTCAACAATGTCTTGTTCCACAAGGCTGCCACACTACATGTATTTGATACATGATATACTTTATTTAGAAATACTTGGAAATAAGCTAAATCAAATTTATTTTAAATGTTTTTTAGTGTTGGAAGAAAGAAATCTTGGATTCGGCATCTGCGAGGAACCTAGCAACTCTTTTTGCCATTGAATATCTTGTAGAAACAAACAAGTAGAGCCAATCGAAGGACAAGACCTTCACACTACTAGGACAATTCTTGGGAGATGTGAAAATAGCCATACAGCAGCAAGCAAGCTGACACGTTCTTCCACACCGTCCTGCAGGGATCTTCTGTTTTCCACCCATTACCTCTGGATTTCGACTCCCCAACATTTATCTGTGTTAAAGTCTGGATGAGCAGATTGCTCTGATGGCTTAGATTGTTCTGTTTCTACCCTAGCTCTTCACTCTCCCTCTGTTCTTTCATGAACTCTTTCCACCTACATTCTTCTGCAAAGGCTGGCGGAGAAATTAAGTACATGTGTCTTTCCAGCTCTGTAGTGGTTCTCTGAAGCACCAAGTTCTCTCTGTGCCCAAACAAACATGAGCAGCTCAGGAAGCCCAGCAGAGCACTGTGAGCAAACAGTACCTCATATCTGAGACCCCTGTCCATTTCCAGGCAGGATTCTCACAGAGAAAACTGAGGTGTAGTGAGTAGGGCATGGGAAGCTGCTGTAAGCACTGTTTCTCTGTTGCCAGTATAGCTAAGAACGTGTGTTTGACTAATTTTCATTTCTGTGGCACTTTACCGAGCACATAGGCAATGCACAACGCTTCATTAACGAATGAACAGAGTTTAAAGCTACCAGATTTTTTAAATAACGGAGTCTTAAAACGTGCACGTACATGTTCATGAATTTTAAAACTACCGTTGTAAAGTATTTTTTGCCAACTCATAATGATAGCTTAGCACATATGCTGTTGGATTGAAGAGGAATAATTTAAAAAAAATCAGCTACTGCCATACTAATAATTCACAGAGATGAGTGTGTAAATATGACAGTAGAATAGGTGTCTACTTAACACAAATTTAGTGCTGAGGAAAAGTTGTTCTTGTTGCTGGGGGGACACTGAGGCTTATACATGCTAGGCAGGCACTGTAGTACTGATACATTTCTACATCCCCAAAGACTTTTTATAACTAAGAACTACTATAAGTCATGGTCTTCGTCCCCAAATATTGTTTTATTAATCTTGATTCTCAGATACTCAAATGTCAGGACAGGATTAAATGTGTAAGAATTCTATTAAGGAAAATGTTCACACAATACAATGGGGAAAGGGCTGGGAGGCGGTGGGAGAAGCACCAGATGTCAATGCAAGTGTGACCTTGAGCAAAGGTCAGGTGGAGTAAATGGTGGTTGAGGATTCTCATTTGCCGTGTCCCCAAAGGAATTCTCAGCACATATTCCCCAATTCCGAGTGCCCTGGAAGAGGGGCTGTCCTACTATTGTCAGTGTGCCGACGCATGCTCACATTTGCACTTAACTCTTTAGCTATATGAAAAAGTAGCACTATGTAAGTTAGCATCTCTCCACACACAAAGTCAGATTCATGGACAGTGCTGTGGTACTGCCAAATAAGGTTCTTGCTCTATAACACACAGTCTCAATATTGAGTATATCGATAGGACTGCATAGTAGATTAATTCTGTTCTTCAAATCCTAGCTTTTTCTTTCTACCTCATAACTGAATGTCTGATTTTCAGATAGATTCATGGCTTCCATAATAAAGATTTATTTCCTGATATTCTTTGTAGTAGGTGTAGATGTGACTTGCCTTTGACCGACAGAAGAGGAAATCTGTGTAACCCACAGGAATTTCATTTCATACTTTGGAGGATGTTTCATACCTTTTTTTTTTTTCCTGTTGGCTGGAATACAGATGTGACTGTTTGAGCAACCATATTGGACCCTGAAGCAGAAAACTCATATTGAAAATGTCCAAACAATGATGTCCAAGGAGTGTGGACCCTGATGCCAATCTTAAAATGCCCACCTCAAGAATTCTTTATGAGCTAGTGAAGTGAATCTGTAGCTTGTTTAAATTACTTTTGGTTTTGGCTTCCTATAATTCAGAAGTAAACCTAATTTTACCAATACAAGAAGTGCTTTCGAAAGTTGTACCCAGAGAGACAGAGTACAGCATGCTTTCTGTGACACAGACGATAAGTGACAGCACTGACATTTTACCCAGTTCTCCCAACTTTTAGGTTGAGTGCCTATGGAATTAAATTTGAAGTTTAATTAAGTTAGAGATCACTGTGCCTTAATTCTGTAGGCACTGCCAAAGGCCTTCTTTCTTGGCTGAAGTGTTTGTATCTTTAAAATGAAAACATATTTATTCTACCACTTTGATAGAAATCCCAGACTATTTTTTAGAAGACATTGATTAGATAGATATAAAATTTTAGTTAATTTCTTTAGGGTTTATAACGCTATATAAATACTGTATATTTATAATGCTATATAGATTGAGAGACTCACATATATGAGTATTCATTTAAAGATCTCTTTAAATGAGTAGGCATTAAAATTTTGGATATACAAGAGGCTTCTGCTTTTTTTTTTCATTAATTTTGTATCCAGCCACTTTGCTGAATGTGTTTATCAGCTGAAGGAGTTCTCTGGTTGAATTTTTGGGGTCACTCATGTACACTATCATATCATCTCAGAATAGTAATACTTTGACTTCTTCCTTTCCTATTTCTATCCCCTTGATTTCCTTTAGTTGTCTTATTGCTCTAGCCAGTCCTGATGAGACTTGATAGGCTAGGGTCAGATGGAAGGGGAGGAGGACCTCCCTATCAGTAGACTTGGAGAGGGGAATGGGAGGAGATGAGAGAGGGAGGGTAGGATTGGGAGGGAATGAAGGAGGGGGCTACAGTTTGGATACAAAGTGAATAAACTGTAATTAATATAAAAAATAAAAATGTAATTAAAAAAAACAAATTGAATAGCAAATTCCGGGATAGGGAGTAAACAGAGCCAAAGCAGTTCTGGAGCTTAGGTACCCAGTACAGTAGAGAATCTAGGCGTTTCAAGACTGAACTAGTAGGATGCTTAGAATAAAGTATTTTAGGAAGAAACCTTTTTATTTCAGGTAGCCCTGAGTGTTATGTAGAGTCAGCAAGTTTTACCTACTGCTAACAGAGTCAAACTGACTTCTAAGCTGGGTGTAGCAGTAGAGCTCATGTGGTATTTGTGGGTGTAGTCGCAAGTCACAGGCTCACGCCTCAGTCTGGGTGCCAACTGCCGATGGCAACTTCCCTGAATATCACTTTTGTTCTTGGTGAAATAAAAGGTTTTAGTTTTTCTGTTCAATTGTGCATTTATTTTCAAACTTGAATGTCTTTAAGTTCCACTCCTCTTCTTTTGGCTGAGCAGAGATGCTCAGATATGAGTTTGCTCACAGAGCTGAACCATTTGTGTAGAGAGAGTTCTACGCAAGAGAAATACAAACTGAGAAAGAGCTGACATCACATTTGGACTGTACAGTGGACGATTACACTCTTTGACTCCGGGAAGATCTCAAGTCACAAATGCTGTGCGGACACCATTCAGATGAAATCTGAAACAATTATTAGATATTTTCTAACTACCCTGGGATATATAATTGTGCTTGACAAAACACGTGGTTGACATCATGTTTTTTTCATTTTTTCACCAGATGTTGGGTGTCATATGAGCCCAGCAAAGGCAGTCCATGTTTCACAAAGGGAATTGCAAGTGACGAAAAATAATCAGTTCCTTCAGTTGCCACAAAGAATGTTTAAAAAACCAGATTATTGACAAAGGCTTAACATGGCCATGGATGAGTTCAGCCAAACTGAAGTGTGTTTTATGGTACAACTTGGTAGTTATAAGTTAGGTGCCTTCCCCTTACCATTCATGCTATCAGTCTGCATTTTGAGTTGTTTTTTTTTAAAAACATATCTCACTCCCTTCATATTTAGCAACAGATGATTAGAATGTTCTCAACAAATGAGAGAAAACGCAGCCCCAAACTAGTATAGGCAAAAATGGAATTTATTGGTTAATTGCCAAGTGTGGAAGAGGGTCTGCTTCAGATGAAGCTCAAAGGATAGGATTTATCTCTGTCCCCAGGCCTTGGTTTTTCTCAGTCTCTCTTCATAACTCTGCCCTTTTAATTTTAACTCTCCTCTCTGGCTCTCTCCTTTGGGTGGGGATTTTGTCCTGTGTCTGCCTAAGGCCCCTGCAGGAACTCAGCCTAGCACTGAACCAGAATGGTCAGCAAATGTTTCTTATTTCCCATGAGGTCCAGCTGTAACACATGCCTGCATCTTACTAGGGACATGGTAAGATGATGTTCTCAGGGGGTTAGGAATGAGTCTTGGGACAACTCAGAGTCATAGAGCTGAGAATGGAAAGGGCTGGTTCCCCAAGAGAATTGAGTGTTTGCCTGATAAAAGCAGGTGACAAAGAAGGCTGTTGCCAAACCTGGATGTCTTTTCTGTTGGAGTCTACTTTCTTTAGATGAGTGGAAACTCAATGTAATTCGTATCTTCTTCCTTGCTGTCATCTTGAGAGGCAAGAATGCCCCGTCTTCCTGTTTATGGCTGATATGTACTCACCAGTAACCTTTCTCTTCAGTCATAATTACTATTATTCCCTGTGTCTTCTCCCTGGCCCCATTTAAATCAGCCTTTTCCTTACATTATAAACCTGCCCAAGTCTATCTGATCATAACATTCAAATTCTTTGGGCCAACCTTTCCTTTTAGCTGCAATCAGATGTCTCCTTTTCCACTGTCCTTGACACCTGTGTCTATACTCTCCAGGTCTATCTCTTTCATGGATCACTTTCAACAGGCTGAAAGAAAAAAAATTCTGCACTTCTATGATACTAACATTAACAAATTTTTATTCACAAGCATGCTCTAATGTGATCATGCTGAAGAGCAAGAAATTCTCACACAGGTAATAAGAGGCTTTCAGAGGCATCAGAATGATCAGGGAGCAAAGATCAAAGAAGCGATTGCTTCACAAGTCACAGTGAAATATGGCTAATAAACTGTTGTCGATAGCACTGGTGTTAGCAAATCTCAGAACTGTGGACAGGAACTTCTGGAAATGCTATACTATCATCCTCAGCTAGTGTGAAAAGTGCATGCTCTTAGAGGCCCACATCTTCTGCTCCCCCTCCCCCAGTGTCCGATTTACCCAAAGACACTGGGGTCAAGGGTCTTGGAGAAATGTCATTGCTAGGCTTCCGCCCTTGCCATAAAGGAGGGCTATGAGGGTGGTCTCGTCTTGAATACCAGTAGGTTGTCTTTGGTACATTTTCGCACAGGCACTTAATTCTCCCAGCACATTGAACTTATTGCTAAGGCTTCTGTTCTTGGTCTTTACTTGTTCGCACTGAGAACCCTTCTAGAGCTCTCTTGTCTGTTCTGTCATCTTCATCACCTTTTTCTTCCATAGTTGCCTCCACAAATTTCTTGTTAGCACAGTTCTCCTGGGCCCACTCAAGGA
>CM053749.1:30246979-30298665 GCA_028658305.1 Pachyuromys duprasi
CACACGTTCATTTTGTTTGAGGATGAAATCAAAATTTTGTCCCCAAATATGTCAGTCCTCGTTTGCTTTCTGTTGTTGTGATAAACACTACAACCAAGAGCAGCTTAGGGAGGAGAGCTTTTATTTCCCTTACATGTCTATCAGAGTCAATCACAGAGGGAAGTCAGGGAAAGAACTCAAGCAGGAATGGAGGCAGGAACCATGGAGGACTGCTGCTTACTGGCTCATTCTCTATGGCTCCATGGTACCACCCACAATGGCCTGAGCCCTCCCACATCAATCATTAATCAAGAAAATGCCCTACAGGCATGCCTACAGACCGATAAATGGAAACATTTTTCCTCAACTGAGTTTCCCTCTTCCAAGTGACTCCAGCTTGTGTAAACTTGACAAATAACTAATAGCATACTGCTGTTCCTCTGCGTTGTGTCTGCTTTATCCGTATATAGAACTAACTTCTTAAGTTTAAAATCTTTCTTCTTTTTCCTGTCCCTGATGTACCACTCTGGATCCTTGCTTTGTGACCCTTTATCTGCATTACTCAGCTTCCTCACCAACCTTAAATCTGTCCTTCATGGTAGCTGATGGATTGTTAGAAATCACAAATTTATAGTTATTCCTCTTTACTCAGAGCCTTTGAATGACTATTTACAAGAAATCTATGAAGAAGAGAGGTGGAGGGATTATAAGAGCCAGAGGTAGTGCATAGCTCTGAGGAAACAATGTCTTCCTGACACAACACGATTGATACTCACCAACCCACACACAGGACCTTCATATTTAAACCAGACAAAATCCTGGCATTAACAAGGGGAAGTGCCCCCCCCCCCAGGTCTTTCTATCTAGCAACAGAACCAAAAATTCTGGGCACAGGGGTCTTTTGTGAGAATGCTACTCCAAACAGGGACCATGTATGGAGATAACCTAGAATCCCTGCACAGTTGTAGCCATGGCAGCTTAGTGTCCAAGAGGGTTCCCCAGTAATAGGAACAGGACTGTCTCTAACATGAACTCAGGGAATGGCTCTTTAATCACCTCTCCCTGAGGGGGGAACAGCCTTACCAGTTCACAGAGGAAGACAATGAAGCCAGTCCTGATGAGACCTGATAGACTAGAGTCAGATGGAAGGGGAGGAGGACCTCCCCTATCATTGGACTAGGGGAGGGGCATAGGAAAAGAAGAGGGAAGGAGAGTGGGATTGGGAGGGGATGTGGAGGAGGCTACAGCTGGGATACAAAGTGAATAAACTGTAATTAAGAAAAATAAAATAAAATTAAAATTAAAAAAGGGGGAAGTGGGCACAAAGTCCCACACATAACAAGAAGCTATTTGCAACTGATTACCCATTGGGAATGGGAAAATTAAGTTTTTTGTTTGTTTTTTTTTTCTAATGAAGTGTCCCTTGGTCTATCAACCACATCGCAGCCAAGCTCCATGTCCAGACATAGGGTGTCAACACAAAACCTATTCTATTTATGTGTGTGAGTGTGTGTGTGTGTGTGTGTGTATGTGTGTGCGTAGATTTTTTGTTTTGGTAGTTTTTGTACTATTTCTTTCCTTTCTTTCTTTTTTTTTTTTTTTTTTTTTTTTTTTAGTTTGTGTGTTTTGATTCTTGAGTTTTTTTTTTCCCCTCTGTTTCATTATAACATTTTAAGCAAAGCTGTCAAGGAGTGTTCGAGCCAATTTAGGAATTTAATATCTCACTGATTGATTAGTCAATATCTTACCTCTGGTGGTACAAGCTTTGTAGTTCTTAGTCACAGGCACAATGCTCATTAGATAAAGGCCTTACGGACATGTTTCATGGCAGCTTATTTCATTGGTAAATAGTCTCTTCCCCCTTACAGAAACTGTCCTTACAGGAATGCTGTGTATGCAGTACTGCAGTACCTGCTTGTTTTTAGGCTCATTCTTTTGTATTAAATGTATTTATTCTCTCTCTATGTATGTGCATGTGTGCATGTGTTTTTGTGTATGTATGTTTGGTTGGTTTTGTGTGGATGTATATGCGCACATATGTTTATATGGAGGTCAGAGGACAGCTTTCTGGAGTCGGTCTCTCTTACCCTGTGTGTCCTTGAGAGCCAGCTCAGCTCCTCAGACTTGGCAGCAAGCATCCTAACCCACTGAATCATCTCATCAGGCTTCAGGCTGTTTCTAGGACTCAACCCATCTGCCTCTAGGGTTCATTGTAGCCTAGACGTTATACACATAATTTCCCATTCAGACTGCTGAGAGTCACATCTAGACCTGTCCAGTCACCAGCAACACGGTCTTAGAAAAGTTCCAACCCTCTGCGCCTCCCTTATTTCTCCTTTAAGATCACTGAAGTCATGGAGTGTTAAATGAGCTGATACGAATGTATTATTTAGAAGCCCTCCTGCTATATAAGATGTAAACATATGACATCCTGGTTAGGGGAGAAAGCTTGGTGCGCAAAAGATTGGTGTCCAATGGTGAGGATGTGAGTTCAACTTCCTAGAGTGTGTGTAAAGGTAAATATGACAGTGCATTATTTAATTCCAGTGTTCCTGCAGGAGGGTGAGAGGCAGAGGTCAGGAACCCCCTGGAAGTTCATGGGCCAGTAAGCTTTACTTAAGCAATGGTAAACAAGAGATCCTGTGCCAAAAAAGGTGAAAGAAGACTGAAATTTTGTGTGCCATGACACACAGAGACACAAACACAAACGCAGGCACAGACACAGACACATACACGCATACACACACACAGCAATATATATGCAACATACTTTATAAATATACAGTTTGTTACTAGTCCAAGAACTATTTTTAAATTAACTTCTTTCTGTCTTACGACATTTTAAAACAACGTCCTCACAAGGACTCTTCCTGTCCCAAAGTAGACATCACCCCTGCCCCATCGTGTTAGGAGCTGCTTAGCAACCAGCTCTCTAAGGAAATGCTGTCCTAGCATCCATCTGTCAGTGTGAGGTGGTTAGGTAGTTCTCCTCCAAGTCAAGATCACATCCAAAATAAATTGCATTCGTGCTCCCTAAAACTGTTGGTGTGTTAATCTGTCGTTTCCCGGATCTAGGCACAATGCCATTGTATTACGCATGAGAAAAATGCTACAGTTCTTGAAGATTTTATATAAATATCACCCACTGTGTTTTCAAATTTTCAAGTATTACCATCCCCCATTAAAGTCAACAAGTTGGAAGTGGTATTGGGATCAGCAGAACGATGTCATTTTAATTCATGTTCTTCATTCTAATAAGGAAAAGGAGCTGTCTGGACTCTGGTGAACATTTTGATCCTGCGTTATAACAATGAAACAATTACTTCTGAGACACATGTGTTTCTTCACTTGGGAAAGCTCTCCAGAAATATTTCTGGAGTTTTTCTGATAGTGCAACTGAATACTAAGGATAAGCCACGTTTCTGCTGGGAAAAAGGAAGAATGAAGCAGAAGAGGAGTGGAGTGAAATAAAAATCTACTCTTTATCTGACTTTGTGTCTGTAGGAAGCTTTATGCTGAAGAAGAAGGTAGAGACACATTTATCAGGATGTTGTGCTCATTTTCAACTTTATTTTATTTGGGGGTATTTAAGCCTCTACCTCCCTCCCACCAACCCTTTAACCCTAGGTAAGAGAGAGGTTAGTGGGGACAGCGGCAACAGACCCCCTTACTTCTTCTGGCTGTTTAAGGTGGATGGATTCTTTTGGGACTAAACCAATCTCCACCAACAGCAAATGCAACAAACAGTCTCTTCCAAGCTGCTGTGTTGAAATGTTTCTCTCTGTCTGTCTTCTCCAGCCCTCCAACCTTCTGTCTCTGGTTTCTCCAAATTGCCACTCCTTACTTTTTTGGGTCCTCATATTAAAACCCTCAGAGTCCTAGACCACCCCCCTTTCTGTGCTGCATGAGACAGGCTCTTACCAGCTGGCAAAGACCACATCCCGCCGGAGGCATCTATCAGCTGTGGACAAACCAAATCCCAAAGAAAAATCCCAACTTTCAGTTAAACAAAAACATGATTATGTAACATGACTGAGTTTTTGAAGAAACCGGAACTTCCATTACATGGCCCCTTTTTGTTTTAAAATGTTTTTTCTCTAACAGTAATAAGCTATAAACAATAAAAATAATTATGAGAATTATTAGGTAAGGAATTACATTTTCAATGTCCAGCCCATTCGAATTTTGCATCCTTACAAAAAGTATTCCACTATCTATCTTCTCCTAGTAAGTCCAAATTTCTGTATCTAAATCACTTCTTATCATGTCTTGTCTCTATCAACCTAAAAACATCTATCTAGACCTTAAAACATCTTTTAAACCTATAACATTGTCTTAGTTCCTAAACAATTAATCTTAATTGTAGTAAGACTATGACTAGTCTTCAGCCCCATCAGAAATTTAGAAGGAAATAATATTGCCCAAGTATATAGAAAGCATAGAGCAAGCAACTTCCAGAACTATAAAAATGACAGAAACACCTGACTACCTGAAGAGTCACAGAAGTTTCTCGGTGTAGTTGGGGCATTCAGTCTTCTGCCTATCATCCCAGAATTGTTTACCGACTTTTCTGTGAAGCAGGAATATTGAAGGACTGATGACTTAGTCTCTGCAAAGTTAGACAGTCAATTTACCAGTGTCCTACTTGTTCAGTTTTGACAGACAGCCTGCTATCAACAGTTGGTGAAGAGTTTTCTGCCCTTCCCCAGTGGCTATCTTCCCACATTTTTTTTTTGATGCCCATCATCTTCTTTGAAGTAGATTAAAGGTGCTGTCAGGAGCAGATGTCTTTCTGTCGGCAACACCTTTTATTATTAAAATATCTTTAAATGGTATATTCTGTATACTTCTGAAGTGCTTGAAGACCATCTATCTATCTACCATTATATAGTGCATGATCATATCTATCTTTCTATTATATGTTAGAACAATGTTATTTAGTTTTTGCTATGTACTATCTGCTTAACCTTGAAAACATATACAAGAGACTAAATAAAACTTATTTCTCTAATTAAACTAAACTAGTATCTAACAAGACTACAAGTAATATTATTTATAGGTGACTAACTACTAATTTGAGTCTCCAATCATCCTGAACAGTTTGCAATAGTTAGCTTTCATAAGACTAGAACTTTACATCACATTTTCAAATAAGTTGCTTATGTATAATGCATTAAGCAAAAGTTGAACAAAACAATCTTCAATGTATAACAATATTCAATAATTCATACCAATATATACTATTTGAGACTGGTAGGTTCAATAATCTATATCTATATAATCTATATGAGAATGTTCAAGGGGGAACCTTCCAGCTTTGGGCTCCTGTGTCTCATTGCACCATTAAAGCTGACAGTTTTCACTCCTAAGAATGACAAGTGAAAGGTCTTGTGAATAATGTAAGGTCCTAGTATAACCTCATCACATTTTATTTTCTCTTTGTTTGGCTTCTTCCTTTTTGAGAAGGGAGGGAATGATTTTTTTTTTTGCATCGACATCCAGTTTTAATTTTTCAGGTCCCTATACTTCTAAATTATATATTTATATTGTTTTCTTTTATTTTGTTTTAGACTTCCTATTGTCTTCTCATTAACAAAGGTTAGGAATCTTTTATTCCTTTTCTGCACATGTAAAAAAGTAATTTGCAAGCAAATGGTGGGATCTAGAAAAGATCATCCTGAGTGAGGTATCCCAGAAGCAGAAAGACACGCACGGTATGTACTCACTTATAAGTGGATACTGGACCTAAAAGATAGGATAAACATACTAAAATCTGCATAACTAAAGAAGCTAAACAAGAAGAAGGATTCAGGGTAAGATGATCAATCCTCACTTAGAAAGACAAATGGGATGGACATTGAAAGTAGGAGAAAACAGGAGTCTACCATAGAGGGCCTCTGAAAAGACTCTACCTAGCAATGTATCAAAGCAGATGCTGAGACTCATAACCAAACCATAGGCAGAGTGCAGGGAATCATATGAAAGAAGGGAAGGTTAGTAAGACCTGGAGAGGTCAGGAGCTCCAAAAGGACCAAATATATCTGTGCACAGGGGTCTTTTCTGAGACTGATACTCCAACCAAGGACCATGCATGATATAACCTAGAACCCCTGCTCAGACGTAGCACATGGCAGCTCAGTGTCCAAGTGGGTGTCCTAGTAAGGGGAACAGGGACTGTCTCTGACATGAACTCAGTGGCTGGCTCTTTGACACCCCACCACCACCCCGAAGGAAGAGCAACCTTGCCAGGCTACAGAGGAGGACATTGCAGACAGTCCTGATGAGATCTGATAAGCTAGGGTCAGATGGAAGGGGAGGAGGACCCCCTCCATCAGTGGACTTAGAGAGGGGCAGGGAGAAGATGACGGAGGGAGGGTAGGATTGGGAGGGAATGAGGGAAGGGGCTACAGCTGGGATACAAAGTAAATAATTAATATTAAAAATAAAAATTTAATTTAAAAAGTGCACATACACCCTCATTTGCACAGTATGATTATAACTGGTCAACTCTGTATCTAGTGCACATACTGATAAAATCCTATACATGCTGTTGTTGGCAGACTCATGTGGCCAATTGGATTGTTTTTCTTCTCTGGTTAATAATGACCTCATTCTTTTGTTTAGCTTTGTATAATTTTCTACAAGGCACTACAATCCACTTCTTAAAGAATAATAAATCATGCCAATTTGGGTTTACAAGGTATTTGGGAAAGCATGACGCTACATGTTGCATGCAAGGGTTAACATTTGAGGATAGGTTAGGGTTTCAGACATGCCCGTGTGCCCATTCTTGGCTAAGGACGTAATATTTGCCTCAAATGGATTATAATACTCTAAAATATTAAACATACCATAATTGATAGCTTACATTTCACCTCAGGGTCTGTTCTCAAGCACCTACCTTTTCCTTTAAAATTTTTTAAATTTATTACAGTTTATTCATTTTGTATCCCAGCTGTAGCCCCCTCTCTTGTGCCCTCCCAATCCCACTCTCCCTCTTCTACTCCCATGACCCTTCTCCAGTCTACTGATAGGGTAGGTCCTCCTACCCATCCATCTGACTCTGGCCTATCAGGTCTCATCAAGACTGGCTGCATTGTCTTCCTCTGTGGCCTGGTAAGGTTGACCACCACCTTTGGGGGAAGTGATCAAACAGCCAGCCACTGAGTTCATGTCAGAGACAGTCCCTGTTCCCATTACTAGGGTATCCACTTGGACACTGAGCTGCCATGGCCTACATCTGTGCAAGGGTTCTAGGTTATCTCCATGAATGGTCCTTGGTTAGAGTATCGGTCTCAAAAAAGACATTTGGGCCCAGATTTTTTGGTTCTGTTACTCTCCCGTGGAGCTTCAGTCCCCTCTAAGGTTGCTCTGTCTCCCCCTTCTTTCATAAGATTCCCTGCACTCTGCCCGAAGTTTGGCTATGAGTCTCAGCATGTACTTCAATATCGTTCTGGGTAGAGTCTTTCAGAAGCCCTCTGTGGTAGGCTCCTGTCCTGTTCCCTGTTTTCTCCCTCTTCTGATGTCCATCCCATTTGCCTTTCTGAATGAGGATTGAGCATCTTACCCAGGGTCATCCTTCTTGCTTAGCTTCTTTAGGAGTATAGATTTTAGTATGTTTATCCTATATTATATGTCTAATATCTACTTGCAAGTGAGTATATCCCATGTGTTTCTTTCTGCCTCTGGGATAGCTCACTCAGGATGATCTTTTCTAGTTCCCACCTTTGCCTGCAAATTTCATGATTTCCTTGTTTTTAATCGCTGAGTAGTATTCCATTGTGTAAATGTATCGCAATTTCTGTATCCATTCCAAAGCTGAGGGACAGCTGGGTTGTTTTCAGATTCTGGCTATTACAAATAAAGCTGCTACGAACATGGTTGAGCAAATGTCCTTGTTGTATACTTGAGAATCTTTTGGATATATGCCTAGAAGTGGTACAGCTGGATCTTGAGGTAACACTATTCCTATTTGTCTGAGAAAGCACCAGATTAATTTCTAAAGTGGTTGTACAAGTTTACATTCCTACCAGCAGTGGAGGAGCATTCCCCTTTCTCTACATCCTCTCCAGCATGTGTTGTCATTTGAGTTTTTTATCTTAACCATTCTGAGTGTAAGGTGAAATCGAAGGGTTGTTTTAATTTGTATTTCCCTGATGACCAAGGACACTGAGTATTTCTTTAAGCGTTTCTCTGTCATTTGATGTTCCTCTATTGAGAATTCTCTATTTAGCTCTGTACCCCATTTATTAATTGGGTTACTCGATTTGTTGCTGTTTAACTTCTTGAGTTCTTTATATATTCTGGATATTAGCCCTCTGTCAGATACAGGGCTGGAGAAGATCCTTTCCAAGCCTGTAAGCTGTCTTGTTTTCTGAAGACCATGTCCTTTAATTTATAGAAGCATTTCAGTTTCATGAAGTCTCATGTATTGATTGTTGATCTTAGAGCCTGTGCTCTTGGTGTTCTGTTCAGGAAATTGTTTCCTGTGCCAATGAGTTCCAGGCTCTTCCTCACTTTTTCTTCTAACAAGTTTAGTGTGTCTGGTTTTATGTTGAGGTCTTTGATCCACTTGGACTTTACTTTTGTGCAGGATGATAATTATGGATCTATTTTCATTTTTCTACATGTAGGCATTCGGTTAGACCAGCACCATTTGTTGAAGATGCTATCTTCTTTCCATTTGTCAAAAAATCAGTTGTCCATAAGTGTGTGGGTTTATTTCTGAATTTTCTATTCAATTCCACTGATCCACCAGCTGGTTTCTATGTCAGTACCATGCAGTATTTTTTATTACTGTTGCTCTATAGTACAGCTTGAGATCAGGGATGGAGATACCTCCAGAAGATATTTTATTGTAGAGGATTGTTTTAGTAATTTTGTGCTTCTTGTTATTTCATATGAAGTTGAAAATTTTTCTTTCAAGGTCTGTAAAGAATTGTGTTGGTAATTTGATGGGAATTTCACCGAATCTGTAGAGTGCTTTTGGTAAAATGGCCATTTTTACTGTGTTAATCCTGCCAAGCCATGAGCATGGGAGATCTCTCTATCTTCTGATAACTTCTTCAATTTCTTTCTTCAGAGATGGGATTTTTTTTCATACAAATCTTTGACTTGCTTGGTTAGGGTCACACCAAGGTACTTTATGTTCTTTGTGACTATTGTGAAAGATGCTCTATCCTTAATTTCTCTCTCAGCCCATTTGTCTTTTGTATACAAGAGGGCTACTGACTATTTTGAGTTAATTTTGTATCCAGCTACTTTGCTGAAGGTGATTATCATCCAGAGGAGTTCCCTGGTAGAAATTTGGGGGTCACTTATGCATATTTTCATTTCATCTGCAAATGGTGATACTTTGACTTCTTCCTTTCTGAACTTAATCACTTTGTTCTCCTTTAATTGTCTTATTGCTCTAGCAAGGACTTCAAGAACTATGTGGAAGAGATATGGAAAGAATGGGCAGCCTTACTTTGTCCCTGATTTCAGTGGGATTGATTTAAGTTTCTTTCTATTTGGATTGAGGTTGGCTACAGGCTTGCTGTATATTACCTTTTCTATGTTTAGATAAGTGTGTTGTATCCCTGACATCTCCAGGACTTTAAACATAATGTTTAATGTTGAACGTTGGATTTTATCAAATGCTTTTTTCAGAATTTAAGGAGATTATTATGTGGTTCTTTTGCTCATATGGTAGATTACATTGATGGATTTCTGTATATCGAACCACACCTGCATACCTAGGATGAAGCCTACTTGGTCACAGTGGATGATATCTTTGATGTGTTCTTGGATTCTATTTAAAAATATTTTGTTGAGTATTTTTGCATCAATGTTCATAAGGGAGATTGGCCTAAGATTCTCTTACTTTCTTGGGTCTTTGTGAGGTTTAGGTATCAAGGTGTCTGGGGCTTAATAGAATGAGTTTGGTAATGTTCCTCTGTTTCTATTTTGTGGAATAGTTTGAAGAGTTTTGGAATTAGCTGTTCTTTGAAGGTCTGGTAGAATTCTATGCTGAAATAATCTGGCCCTAGGCTTTTTTTTTTGAAAGGGAGACTTTTGATGAATGTTTCTATTTCCTTGGGGGATATAGGACTATTCAATCTATTTATCTGATCTTGATTTAATTTTGGTAAATGGAATCTATCAAGAAAATTGTCCATTTCATTTAGATTTTCAAAATTTGTTGCATATAGGCTTTGAAGTAAGACCTAACAATTGTTTGGATTTCCTCAGTGTGTGTTGTTATATCCCCCTTTTCATTTCTGATTTTGCTGATTTGGATAGATTCTCTCTGCCTTTTAGTTAGTTTGGCCAAAGGTTTGTCTATCTTGTTGATTTTCTCAAAGAACCATTGATAGTTTCATTGATTCTTTCAATTGTTTTATTTGTTCCTAATTTATTGATATCAGGCCTGAGTTTGACTATTTCCAGTCATCTACTCCTCTTAGATATGTCTTCTTTTCTTCTTCTTCTTCTTCTTTTTTTTCTTCTTCTTCTTCTTTCTTAGGGTTTTCAGCTGAGCTGTTAAATCGCTTGCATGAGATCTTTCAAATTTCTTCTTGAAGGTAGTTAGTGCTATGAACTGTCCTCTTAGCACTGCTTTCATTGTGTCCCATAAGTTTGGGTATGTTGTGTCTTCATTTTCATTGAATTCTAGGAAGTCTTTAAATTATTTCTTTATTTCTTTTCTGACCCAACTGTCATTGTATAGTGAGTTGTTCAGTTTCAAGGTGTGTGTAGGCTTTTTGCTATTTCTGTTTTTGTTGAGGTCCAGCTTTAGTCCATGGTGGTCAGATAGGATATATGGGATTATTTCAATCTTCCTGTATCTGCTGAGTCTTACTTTGTGACCAACTATATGGTCAAATGTTGAGAAGGTTCTATGAGGTGCTGAGAAGAAGGTCATTTCTTTTGTGTTTGTGTGAAAGATTCTGTAGATGTCTGTTAGGTCCATTTGATTCATAACCTCTGTTAGAGTCATTGTTTCTTTGTTTAATTTCTGTTTTGTTGACATGTCCTTTATTGAGAGTGTGGTGTTGAAGTCTCCCAATATTAATGTGTGGGGATGTATGTGTGGTTTAAGTTTTATTAATGTTTCTTTTACAAAATTGGGTTTCTTTGTATTTGGGGCATAGATGTTAAGAATTGTGATGTTTTCTTGGTGGAATTTTCTTTTGATGAGTATGAAGTGTCCTTCCCCAACTCTTTTGATTAATTTTAGTTGAAAGTCTATTTTATTAGATATTAGAATGGTTACTGCTGCTTGCTTCTTGTATCTGTTATCTTGGAAAACTGTCTTCCAGCCTTTTATTCTCAGGCAATGCCTATCTTTGTGACTTAGGTGTGTTTCTTGTATGCAACAGATTCTTGGGTCTTGTTTATGCATGTATTCTGTTAGTTTGTGTTTTGTTATTGGAGAGTTGAGTCTGTTGATATTGAGAGAGGTTAATGACCAGTGGCTGTCAGATCCTTTGATTTTGCTGTTGGTTGTGGAAGTGTTTGTGTGCTTGGCTACTTTTAGTTTTGTTGTAGTGAGGTTATTTATTTCCTATGTTTTCCTGAATGTAGTTAGCCTTCTTGGCTTGTATTTTTCCTTCTCTTATCCTCTGTAATGCTGGATTTGTGGGTAGGTATTCTTTAGATTTGTTTTTGTCATTTAATATCTTGTTTTCTCCACCAATGATTACTGAAGGTTTTAGTGAGTATAGTAGCCTGGGCTGACATTTGTGTTCTCCTAGGGTCTGCATGACATCCATCCAGGCCTGTATGGCTTTCATAGTCTCTGTTGAGAGGTCAGGTGTGATTCTGATGGGTTTGCCATTATTTGTTACTTGGCGTTTTTCCTTTGCAGCTTTTAGTATTTTTTCTTTGCTCTCTATACTTACTGTTTTGATTATTATGTGGCAGGAGGATTTTTTTTCTGGTCTAATTTATTAGGTGTTCTGTAGGCCTCTTGTATGCTTATAGGCCTCTCCTTTAAATTGGGGAAATTTTCTTCTATGGTTTTGTTGAAAATATTTTCTGGACCTTGGAAACGGGAATCTTCTTTTTCCTCTATTCCTATTCTTAGATTTTATCTTTTCATGTTATCTTGGATTTCTTGGATGGTTTCTGTCAGGAATATTTTAGATTTAACATTTTCTTTGACAGATACTTTTATTTCTTCCATTGTATTTTACACACCTGAGATTCTTTCTTCCATCTCTTGTAGTCATTAGTTATGCTTACCTCTGTAGTTCCTGTTTTCTTCCCTAAGTTTTTCCTCTCCATGATTTTCTCCTTTTGTGTTTTCTTTAATTTTTCCAATTCTGTTTTCAGATCTTGAATTGTTTTGTTGATTTCCTTCACCTGTCTGACTGTGTGTTCCTGTTTTTCCTTCAATTCCTTCACCTGTTTGGTTGAACATTCCTCTGTTTCTTTTATTTTTTTTTTTCAGTGATTTAATTATTTCCTCTCTGAAGGCCACAGACTGTTTAGCTGCATTTTCCTGTATTTCTTTACGGATGGTCATACTCTGTTTGGCTTTATCTTCCTCTATTTCTTTATGCATTTGTTTCCTCCATTATCCTCTTCATAAGCATAGATGTAAGGCTATCTTCTTGAATTTCACTTATGTTAGGGTGTCTAGGGCTACTTGCCCCTGGATAACTGGGTTCTGGAGATGCCATATTGCTTTGGCTTTTGTTGATTGTGCTTTTACACTTGCCTCTACCCATCTGGCTGTCTAAGGTGTTGGCTGTTAGTTTCTGGTGCCTGCTGGAATCCTGGGGTGCAGAGATGGTTGTTCCTGAAGAAGGCCTCATCAGCTTTTTTGAGTATGGTCACTGAATGGCCGGTGCTTCTCAGGAATTGCCACAGTTCATCTCAGGCATATGGACCTGTGGTGACTGTGGTCGTTGGTAGTCAGGGGGGTCTCCTCTCAACAGGAGAAGTCCTGGAGACAGCTGCCCTGGTGCTAGGTTTCTTGCTCTGAACTTAGTGGGCTGCTGCTGCTGCTCTTACACTGTTTTTGCTGGGTGCAGCTCCCTTGAAGAACCAGGGAGCCTCGCAGTTTTGTCAGTTTGGCTAGGAAGACAGGCTATGCCTTGGAGCAATATCTGGGGCTGTTCCCTTGGATTCCATGCTTCTGTAGGTCTGAGGCTGGAGCTCTGTGCCTCAGTACCCAAGTGGTAATCAGTGGTAGGTGAGTGCAGCACTCATGCATATTGCAGGAGCCTAGAGCCAGGAACCTGTGGGAACTCTGGAACTTTTCTGGGGTTAGCTGGGTTTCATGAGGTTGGACCTGATGTTTCCCGCACCGTGGGGTTTCCTCCCAACAGGGAGATGCTGTCTGCGGTGTTTTGGGATCCACAGTTCAGTGAGGGACGGTGAGTAGAGCACGCAGGTGCACGCAAGTGGTTCCGTGCTGGAAACCGGGTGCCTTCAGGAATGTGGACAGTTTTCCCGAGAACTTTTCTTGGGGGTGGGGGTATGGCTGGGTGCCCTGAGGTTGGACCTGATGTTTCCTTCATTGTGGGGCTTCCTCCTAACAGGGAAACCCAGTCTCTGGTGCTTTGGGGCCCACAGTTCTGCCTGGGATGGTGAGTCCAGCATGAAAGGCAGGTCTCCTGGCTGGTGGTTGAGTGCCTGTGGGAGCCGGGGATCTTTCCCAGGGATTGTCTGGGTGACCTGAGGTCAGTCCTGATGGTTTCATTCAGAGTGGGGTTTTCTCTTAACTGAAAAACCCAGTCTCTGGTGTTGTGGGGCCCACAGTTCAGTCTGGGATAGTGATCAGAGCACACAGGTGTGTGACTCTGGGCTGGGTACTGACAGCCTTCCATGACCTGGGAACTCTTTTGTGGTTTAGCTGGGTTACCTGAGAATGGACCTGGTTGCTTCCTACACAATGGGGCTTCCTCTCACCTGGGAAAAACAATTGTTGGTGTTTTAGGGCCCAGAGTTCGGTCTGTTGGTGGCTGTGCAATCACCACTGTCCTGCTGGTCTGACACAGTGTCCTCTCTCTGCCACCATTTTGGATTACCCCCGACCTTTTTCTTCTTCTATATTCAGGGGAAGGTTCAATATTCTTTTGTTCTCTTATTATTTCCCAAAGGTTTTACCACTTTGATATGATGGTGATCAATTGACCTTTAACTTCAGAGTCAATTTCTTGCTTGATCAAAATGTTGCAGTAAATGTTGGATGACTGGGTGGATGGTAGGCAGTTGATCAAATAAATGAATAAATGGTACAATTTAAAATGAGAATGATAGAATGATGTGCTATTTCCTCTGTATAGAACTATACAGTCAGGATTTCTTACAGTAAATGGAACTGATGTTTCCTACATACACTTAAAAGTCGAGATAATACAGCCGAGATAGTACTTAAACACATAAAGGTACTTCTACCTTTATGGCCTTACAAGATGTTGTTTCAGTGTCTATCATGAGCCTCTTCTGAGTTTGTCCTTGATTTGTTCCTGCCACTCACAGGGCATCTGCTTCTACTAGAAATCTGTCTCCCTGATCTCGTTGGTTTCAGTTTCCCCTTAGATCTCCTGCTCAGTGTTCAATTTCTCAGAGACTTCCTTGACTTATGGAAGTAACGATAAGGATGATAAGAATAATGGCCAACACTTAAGGGCATACTGTATGAAATTCCGTTATGAACACTCAATTTATCTTTTATAGTCCTCTGCAACCCAGCTTTTACCTTGTGGGTTGCGATTCCTCATATGCACGTAACTGAATGTACTGAATGTGGAGAGGCACAAAAAGATTGGCAGCAGTTAAAGTTTCTGAAGGTAAAATGACTAACAGCTAATTCAAAATCAAATGCATAATGAACCCGAAGAGTTGTTGGCAGTGCTAGCCAGCGTTGCATGCCAAGGGATCAATGTAGCCTTACTTTGGAACACATAAGATACACACTTTGTACTGTGTGTTGTCGCACCACTCAATGCTACCTAAAACACCTAGGCTCAGATAGGAGTCCACAGTATGCTGGTAATTTCAGTGTTTTGCTGCATATACATTACTATTTTTTTAAAAGACTTTTGGTATTATCCTTACCAGCATTCCTTAGCATGTAAGTATCAAAGCGGCATATCTTTAAATTGTGTTGTATTAGAAAGTTTGATTTGAGACATTTCTATTTGAATTGCTGACATGCATTTTGTAAAAACAAATATTGTTAGGTGGATTTTGCCTTGGGGTCAGGACAGATTTTCCAAGAATTTCTGAAATGGCTCTAAGCATGCTTCTGCCATTTTGTATTGTCTTAGAGAGTTTTCCTGTTCCTGTGACATAATTCTCTGACAAAAGCCACTTAAGAAAAGAAGGGTTTATTTTGTCTCATAGTTCGTGGTACAGCCAGTCAGTCTATCAGGGAAGTCAAGGCAGCAGGGGCTTGCAGCAACTGGTCACATTACATCAGCAGTCAGGAAGATGGGAACAATGAGCTCAGCTCACTGTCTTCACTTCACAGACCAGGATTTACACCCAGGGATGTTCACATGCTCAGTGAAGATGCATTCCTCACATCAGCCTAATCAAGACAATCCCTTGTCTTAGTTAGGGTTTCTATTACTGTGACAAAACACCAAAAAGCAAGCTGGGGAGGGAAGGGTTTATTCAGCTTACACTTCCACATTGCTGTTTATCACCAAAGAAACTCGGGACAGGAACTCAAACAGGGAAGAATCCTGGAGGGTAGAGCTGATGCAGAGGCCATGAGGCAGGAGTGCTGCTTATTGACGTTCTCCTCATGTCTTTCTAAGCCTATGTTCTTGTCTATACAGCCCAAGACCACCAGCCCAGGGATGACACTACCTACAATGGGTTGGGCCCTCCCCCACTGATCACAAGTTGAGAAAAAATGTCATACACCTGGTCCTCATGGAGACATTTCCACAATTGAAGCTCCTTCCTTTCTGATGGCTCTAGGTTGTGTCAAATTGACACAAAACTGTCCAGTACAACCCTCATAGACATTCTCAGTGGCTATCCTCAATTTATATAATCTGTTGCAAGTTTGTCTAGAGGTTTGTCTTCAAGGTGATTCTAGTCTACCAAAATGACAAGTAACACCAACCACTTAATTATGCAAAGTCACATTCTCAGCATTGATGGCCATAAAGCCAAAACCTGTATTATTTCTGAAAAGTGTTGAAGATGCCCTACATTGGATGTATAATCTATTCAACCCAGACTGAATTCTCTATGTGAAAGTAAACAGGAAGGGCTCTCTTGTTAGTAGGTACACTTACTTTTCTCTTCAATAAAATGGTAGAGTTATGTGTTTGATACTGAATCCTTGTCAAGTTTTGTTTGGTTTGAAAGTTTAGGTGAAATTTTGTTGAGACAAGAATTTTTATTTCTATATAACTCTCAGTGGGAATTTTATTTGCACATGTAATTATTACCACATGCAATTATTAACATATAATCCCCTAACTGCTGAGCCATCTCTCAGGCTAGAGCATATAACCTTTTAACTAGATTGCATTTTCTCACATAACCCTCCAGAATGATAGGAAATTTATATAGGCAATGATAAGACAGATGGCCTTCCAGAGACATAATGACTAAATAAATACCATCTATGGCCATGAAACATGTGGTTTTGGTCCCAGCAGCCCTAGTATCTGGTTAGTGACATAGCACACAGTTGTCTATAATCTTGAAATAATGTCATTTAAGAAAATTCTCTGCAGTGTTTACCCTTTGGCCCAGTAGCAATATTGTGACATTCTCCAGAAATGTTTGTTTCCAGAGGCAACCTTAGCTTAGAGAATTGTTATCAGCAGTTTACCAAGTTCAATTGTGTGTTTAAATAGCAGAAGAGGAAACCCTAAAAGTTCACTTTAAATCTCTTAAGCCAAGCATCCTAGGTTTGGTTGGCTGCCAAGATACCAGAGAAGAGTCTCAAAAGCTAATGGTTGAGGAGATTGGGAATTGTTATTCATTGAAGATTTGTGGAAAGCTTTTCTTTGCATCAAGATGTCACAGGTGAACAGAATAAAATATTTGCCATTCATTTTTTTTTCTTCTCACTTATCCATGAATGCCATTCTGTTCATGGTGTTGCGACAACATTCTTTCATCAAAAAACATATGATGACAAACCTCTTCACTTCAATGTGGGAGAGAAAGGTCAGGGCAAGGGGTTGGGAAAGAGGACATCACTAAAACTAGCTTAAAATTGCAAATCATTTATGAGCTGCCAT
The DNA here is from genome assembly GCA_028658305.1 of Pachyuromys duprasi. Taxonomy (NCBI): domain Eukaryota; kingdom Metazoa; phylum Chordata; class Mammalia; order Rodentia; family Muridae; genus Pachyuromys; species Pachyuromys duprasi. Next base: position 30,264,169 of record CM053749.1, read on the forward strand.
TTTTATTTTGAAACAAAGCTGTTGCTATTTACAACCTATTGATGATTTTATTGTGTCTGTTCTGTATCTGTCATCTACTGTACCTAAAGTCCATGGCCAATCACAGGACCCATGTTGTTTTTTGTTTGTTACTGCCAACTTCACACAAATTAGAGTCATTTGTGAAGTGAGAACCTTAATTGAAAGATTGTCTCTATCAGTAGCCTGTAGGCAAATCTGTAGGTCAGTTTTTTAATTGATGATTGATGTGAGGAGGGTCCAACCTACTGTGGGTGGTACTATGCCTCGGCAGGTGGTCCTGGTTTGTATAAAAAAGTGGACTGAGCCATGGAAAGCAAGCTACTAGGAAGTGATTCTCTGGCTACACTTTAGTTCCTGTCTTGAGTTCCTGCCCTTGTTTCTCTTCATGATGAACTTTTATCTGTGAAGTGTATGATGCAATAAAACCTTTTCTTAAGTGAGGACACTACCTCACAGAAAGTGAAGTAATGAATATTAAAGTCTGTCCCATCTTAGAATATGAATATGTGTCCTTCCCCTACTTCTATAGCAGAGTAGATGGAACAGGTCATCCTACTGGTCTTGCCTTTCTTCCTAGACATTAAAGTAAAAATTTTAAAGTTTCAAAAGTTACAAAAAAAAAACAGATGTAGATCTTAGTATTCCACTTAATGTTCAATGAATAACTAAGGCACCACTTAGTTAAAACAAGATCTTTTTTTAAAGATCCTTGTTATAATTCAACCTTCACTTTGGCAAGCATTCAGATTTGTGTAGACTTAGAGCCCCTGAACAATCATTCATCATTTACACAATGGCTTTACATGGCCATTGTCCTCAACTTAACATTGGTTATGACTTGTGGTAGGAGAGAACTCTTCAACTACAGGGTACGTTATAACTATAACCATTTGTAGAACACTCTTTCACCAAGGGACCAATGAATAGAGAGTATGAGAGCTATTCCACAAGGCTCCCATTCACAAAGCTAGGGAGTGGATATTTTACTACAGTTCTGGTTTGATGCCAGACAAACAGAAACAAAAAATAAACACAAGGTTTCTTAGGGAAACAAGCCTTGTCTGGTTAGCATATGCTCTTCATAGAAACAACTGTCATTCTTGTAGAAGCTTCCATACCATGCACTATTCAGAAACCTTGCTAGCTAAGAAAAGGAAAGGAATGTGGCCATCGAAGAACACATTTTCAACAAGCTGAGCAAACATGGCTTTGACGTCAGCGAGGGAGTGTATACATGGGTAACAAAGAAGATGTGAACACATGGGGATTTTTGTGGTACCTGGGTGATTGCCCAGAGCACTAAATCCTGGAGCTGAGAATCCCTTTGAAGAGTCTTCACAAAGCCTGGGACTTTCAAAGATGTCACCATAACTCAAAACCCTTCCAAATGTCACTCTACCTTGTTCTTCTGCCTCCCCATGGTGCTGGTTGTCCCTGTTGAGACTGCAGCACAGCCCAACCATTGCCTGGGGGAAGGAGTGGGCTGCTGCAGCTGCACACATCTGGATCACCTGCTGCTAACACAGCAGGCTCCAACTTCCCAAGTCATTGGTGTCCATATGACATTTCAGAGGGTGGCCTCCACTCCAAGATAATGGAATCTTTCAGAGTAAGGGTTTTTACTATTGATTAAAATGTTCTGCAGTGTTCAAAGTGGTCAGTCCACCCCATCGCTTCTCTTCAGGGAATGGGAAAATCCCTGCTGCCTAAGTGAGATTTTCCATTGGAAGATCAGAAGTGGAGAATACATAGCTCAGGGTGTTGGGAGAACTGAGAACATATTTTGTGTTCTCCTGATGCTTAAGAAACTTAGACAAAGAGCAGCATTGGTTCTGACTTCAATTCAACCTTCCCTCTTTGAGTTTTGTACAGTTTCTCGGAATACAGAGAGAAATCCAATATGTGCGTGGTGGTTTTCAATGCTGTCCTTCCCTATCCCATTCTCTTGTTTTAATCATTAAACACAAGTATACAATGACATTGCACATCTGTTTCTGGTCTGGAGAGATGATCACTAAGGATAGGGGTGATTGAGAGCTACATTAGGTGAAGCAATTACAAAGAAATGTTAAAAAGTGGAAGTGTACCATTTCCCTTTTTTCCCTCCTAATACAGCCCGCATTTGGGAAAGATGGATGTGAGGTTTAGTGGTGGGTTTGGGGGTCGGTGGCATCAGTAATGAATTAAAGTTAAGCAAAGGCACACTTTGCAATAACCGGGCTATAAAGACTGCCTGCAAGAAGAGGTGTCTATGAGTGATGGCAAAACCTATTGGCATGTGATGGCTGTCTGCCCCTGTAACTGTATAAATGATTGACTGTGTTTTGTCTTTAGAAACACTCTGGTATTTTAATTGCAATTTGGCATTGCATTCTTATGTGTGGGATTCTAGGTATCTAAGAGACTCCAGGTATTTTAAATCACCAGACCTATTTCAAAAAGAGTAGCTTAAGCACCAAGAGAAGCTTGCATATTAAGGTCCGAACTAATGGACATGTGAGTTGTTTTTTTTTTTTTTTTTTTTTTTTTTAGGTTGAAGAATAAACATATGTTGGGAATTGCACAAGTTGAAGTTCTCCAAGCAAGGCTAAATTACCCTTTCATATGTTGAGTGTGCATATTTAGAAGTCTGGGGATTTACAATCAGCAAGAGGACTATAATGTTCTTTTTCTTCTGATTTGGTGTGTGTAAATTTGTAGAGCAAGTGTTTCATTTCTCTAGACATTTGCATTTAATTTACTGCTTAATGTGAAAAGAGAAAAAGTGCAAAGGTAAGGAAAGGGTGCTGTAGAAGGAAAGTATTACATTTGGACTAGCACATGAAGGTTTCCGGTTGCATGGTATATGCAAGGGCTGGCATATTGGCCAAGTATATGCATACCCTCCTCACAGCATTCCCAGAGTTTCCCAGCAGTCAAACAAAATCCCCAGCTACGTTTTATAAAATAATATCTTGATACGCTTCTCATTTTATTATTTAGATACATAGTCCTTCATTTTTCACCTCTGTGCTTACGATTCTTTTTGAAATCATTGATCTAAAAGATGGGGTTTCCACCTTGTAGTAGCAATGTGCCAAGCTTTGCCTCATCCTCTGCTTTTCATGGTGTTTCCCCTCCCCCAACCCCCAGATTATGTTAAAATCCTATCGCCCAATGTGAAGCTATGAGTAGGTAGGATGTCTGGTAGGGAATGAATTCACATAGATGCCTTGGGAATGGGACTAGTGCCCTGTGAAGGCCTCACCAGAGAGCTCCCCTGCCCTTTTCTCACCACACAGAGATATTAGAAGTTGGCAGTCTGCAGTTTGAAGAGTGTCCTCACCAGAGCCCCACCATGCTGGCACCCTGGATTCAGACTGTTAGTGTCCACGTTGAGAAATCAATTCCCATTGTTCATGAGGCTGTAATGCTTTGTCCCAGCAGCCATTTTGAGGAATTTAAAAAAGAAAAGAGAAAATACATATCATGAAAAGAAATGGGCATCACTTTATCATGACAGGGTCAGAGTGATAAGGACTGTCTCATTAAATATTTGACTCCCTACGAAAAAAATTCAGCTGTTAGCCCAGCTTCTTGGAGATCATCTGAACAAAAATCATGGCACTTGAAGCAACTTCCCTAGTTTAAACGAGGACATACAATAGGCACTACGGATGAACCCCACCAGGCAGTGAGAGTGTAGGGTATGGGTCTACACTAGTAGAGGGGGCCCCCTCTTGTCTTCACTAATCCCTATAGGGATCCCCCAGACTTGCTCCACACACGATAGGGGTGAGGCTAAAACCAGAGAGGAAAAGGACACATTTTGTTTTTCTACTTACAGAACCCAACTCTTTGGTCTTCAAAGGTCTTAGCCTCATGGAACTGTGGGCTGTTGTTTTTCATTTATTTTCCCCAAAAGAATGTGTGTGTGGGGGGGTCAGAATAGTACAAATACCCCCTACTTCAGCATTGTTTGATTTTTAAAAATTTAAGAAAAACATCTCTTCACAGATGGTTGGAACAATCACGCTCTTCACAAAAGCTTTTGCGGATGACACCCAATGTTAAGAAAATAATCCTTTCAATTAGTGTGTGGCCGGTGCACCTGTGAGCTGGAGTCGGCCCAGGAAACATATCGCCGAGCAGCGATGAGAACAATCAGGGATTCATCTACTCTGCCTTCTTCTACGGCCCCGTCCACACAGATGTGACTCTGAAGGGTGCCTGCCTATAATTCCAGGAGCACAAAGCGCAAGAGTTCAGCCCAACAACACAGTTGACCCCCAACTTTCTGCCATTATTTTTACCTCTCCTGGTTTCTGGAGCCACTTTGCTTTGCTGATGTTTTTTCCCAAGGGGCACAGCTGCAGGAGAGCTGCTGCTGTACAGGCTGAACGCAATAAGAAAGCAAGTTCTGGGTTGGACTGTATGAGAACTCCACTTGCTGCTGTGTTTCCAAGACTTTTAACAGTTCTCTCTTTATTCATTAAAAATTTTTTTTTTCCTGAATGTTTTCTTTTTCTAATCAGAAATTGATGTTTTCTTTCCTAAACGTTGGTACACTGGATATTGGTTCTTATACAGTGGGTTATCACTATGCTGAGAGTTCATCCTTCGGAACATTTAGTGATTTTTTTTCTGCGTCCACAGTGATTGGTGTTAGGTTGCCAATGTAAATGGCCCTCTGACTTGAAAACAGCTGTAATTTTTCTGTGACCAATTTCTTTCTCTGCTTTAGTGATAGAATATACTACAGCATATCATTATCCCATCTTTTCCAGGACTCCTTACTCTTATCTGTGGAAGGGTTTGACTGTGTCCCCTCCCGAAGTGGAGAAGGCAGAGGGAAGGTGGGCTTGGGAGGAGAGGAAGGAGGAGTTTATGGGGGGATACAAAGTGAATAAAGTACAATTAATAAAAATTAAAAAATTTAAACAACAACAAAAATCAATTGCTGTTGTAGCCATCTGAAGAGCTGGAATGTTAAAGGGTGATGTCAGACCCTAAGGGCTCTGCCTTTGGTGCTGAGATTCATTTCCTTGTAAAAGTGGGAGTTCAACCCCCTTCTACCTCTTTGCCTTCCCATCTTCTGCCACTGAAAGTGAAGAACACTGGGCTCCAATGGACCAATAAATATGTATAAATAAATATGTATTTCTACCTTGCTGTTGAACTTGCCCAAGAGTTAACTTTCCCTGAAAAATCACCTGTGTATAACAATCTCTAAGTCAACACTATAGATGGGTAGGATAGGACAGTGTTCAAAACAGAAGGGAGGCTGAAGAGGAAGCTGTCAAATCCTTTAATAAATGAGTGTGCCTATCAATGACTTTTGCATTGCTCACTCATAATTTTTAAAGGGATCATGGTTTGTAGGAAATGCTGCTTTAAAATGTGTTTCCAGCCATCCAGGTTCACCTACAATGCACAAACTGTGCCAGTCGCCAATCTAGAACAAAAGGATAGAAAGAAGAAAAAAAGGTCAAAGTAGAGCAGGGCTGTTTTTACTTCTGGAATCTTCTCAAGATTTTCTTGTAAGGACAGACCCCAGAAACCAGTGCCTCTGTAGCATATAGCATCCTTATAATTATCAGGTTCTTCATGGATCCCCCAATTCCTTTTCAACAATATAGGGTACCTTGAGAAGCTCACTTATAACTAGAAAAGGCTGTGGGAGCTGTACTGTATGGTTTCCAGGGCTATCTCAGGGGAAACCTAAAGAAGAAAGGATATATTCTGGATGTACTTTTTTGCATCCAGTTGCTAAACAGAAGTTCAAGTCATTTGACCTTGTGTGTGAGTTATGGTTTGACCTCTCTATCCAAGCAGACTGTTTCTGATATTCAGCCCAGAACCCAAACATGAGAATGGAGACATGCTCCAGGCATTCAAGTCACCTAGCTCTCTGTCTTCTCAACCAAGGCTCCAGACCTCTCAGAATAGACTGAGCAATGCACCGCCCTATTCCATCCATCTTCCTGACCCACTGAAACCCTGCATAGGAAGAGATGGTTACAGTTTTGTACTACTGTGTACAGTTTGGAGTGATTCATTACTCAGAAGTAGAAACGCAGAAGTCAGAGATGATTTCACTACATGCACAGGTAAATTGGAGCAAATTCTTGGATATGTGAAACCCTCATTTCCAGAACGGAGGGCATCAATGTGGGTCAAACTGAAGTCAAGCCACAAAATTCAATTCACTAGCCCTTAGTACTCAGCAGAGCACATCAGTGTTTATAGGTTAAGCGAAGAGGAAGGAGTTGGCACAGAAATTTATATGATACATGCAGAAACCTTGCATCCCAAATCCAGAGGGAAGTCCTGTTGATTCAGCCTTATGTTGATTTTAATTTATTTTTATCAGCGTGTTAATAATATCAGTAATCAGCCAGGCATGGTGTCACACACCTGCAATCCCAGCACTTGAAAAGGCAGAGGCAGGCAGATCTCTGTGACTTTGAGGCCATCCGGGTCTACAAAATCAGTTGAGGACAGCCAAGAAACCCTGTCTCAAAAAAAAAAAAATCAGTAGTTCCATTAAAAAGAGCAGAGATAACTATATAAAGTCTCTTTTTCACCATCTTCCAAACCCAGGTCACCATATGCTTCCTTGTGGAGAACAACATTTTAGGTTGGATTCCCTCTAGTGATTAGTGTGCATGACTTGGGGGTCAGGTTTATTTATGTGCTATTAGTGTGCAATTCACCATCTGCTCCAGTTTGCATTCAATTGAGGTGTTAAGGGACTAACCCAAAGAACATCTTGGAGGAGGAAAAAGTTTATTTGACTTAACTTCCAGGTAACAGGGGGTCAGTGTGAGACGTCAGGGTGGGAACGCAAAGCTGAAATCTAGAGGCAGAAACCACAGAGGAATACTGTTTCCTGGGGTGCTTCTCTGCCTTATTCGGCTAGCTTTCTTACACAAGCCAGGACAGTCTGCCAGGGGTGGTACTATCCACAGGGAGATGGGACCTGGGAGATGGGACCTCCTACATCATTAGCAATTCAGAAAATGCCCCACAGACATTGGCTCCCACAGGCCAATTTGATGGGAGAATTCCTCAACTGAGACTCTCTCTCGGATAATTCTGGGCTGTGTCAAGATGACAGCTAATAACTAGGAGACCACCACATACTCACAATAAAGAATAATTATGGTTTTCGTTTAAGAATGTCCTTGAAAGGTTAAAAGTATTAGCATGTTTAGCTCAACCATGGAGTATGATAGAAGGCACATGGAAAACATTGCTACTGTGCCTTCACGTAGGGCATGGTTTGTGTTATGATCCTAACTACCTGCTTTTTTCAATGGAATGCTATTTTGTTTTTGTTTTTACTTGAAATAACGAACAGCAGACACACTTATTTAAATTTGTGTTAGGTGTGCCTTTTCATGAAAATAAATGAAATGGCACAGTCACGTGAAGGTGGGCTGCCTAATCTGTTTCAGCTTTCAAATTCAATTTTTTTTTTGGAAATTTCTTATTTAGATAATTCACAATAAATTCTTAAAAACTTTAAGGGGCCTGGGGAGATGACCATTGGATAAAGTGCTCATTGTACAATCAAGAGGATTGACATTCTGATTCCCCGGCAGTCACAAAAAACCCGAGTGGGTGTAGTAGCCCAACTGAAATCCCAGAGTTCAGAAGGCAGAAACTGATGGCCCCCTGGGCAAGCTGGCTAGATAGACTAGCCAAATCAGTGGGCTCCAGGTTCAGTGACAGACCCTGCCTCAAACAAATAGAGAGTGATCAGAGAAGACAGTTGAAGGCAACCCCTAGCTCCCATGCACATGTGTACACATGTACGCTTGTACTCACACACTTGAATATGCCTATATGTGTACACACACAGAGAGAAAAATGAAAAAAAAAACCTATGTTTCAATAGTTGGAAGGTCTGTACACCTCATTGCCCCTTCTGACCAATGAATGACGCTATGAGATCATGCCAGGCTAAATGTCTGCTCAGTAGATTTTAATGTCCCAGAATCATTTTATTTACCTGGTTTCAGGTTTTCCATTGTAACTCAAGTATTTTAAGCTACCTCATCAGGTTGTGATCAGCAGGAATGTCCACAGTTACCCCAAAAGCTGTGAAATAGATCTTGCTCTTTCCAGCACTGCTTGTGTGAGTTTGAATTTTTTTATACGTTTCAATTAAATAATCAATCAGTAAAAGGCCAAATGCAGGGACAAACATAGAAGCCCGGTTTTGTTCTGTTAGACCCAGTATCAAAGAAAGGTATGAAAGTGTGAACACTTGGGCCGCTCCTTTAATAATAGTTAAAAGTTTTAAAATGTCCTGAGACAGAAGGTTGAAAAAGCCCTTAATAGTTCCACCATGTTAAACCCTGGCAGTGGGAGATAGGAGTGGGGTTCCATGCTTCACTTAATTCTCTTAATAATGCTAAAAGTTAAGACATTCATTAAATCAGGGTGGGACACATAGGGCATCACAATATGTCCCCAATGGTTTCTTATTTTAAAGTCTCTCATACCAACATCCGTCCCTTCTAGAATTTATGTTAAAGGCCAGTAGATGTCATCAGGAACAGTGACAACGGCACAGGCCCAGTTTGTTTATGTGTCGCTTTGAATCTTCTGTCATCTTATTTATGCTTCAAAGACATGTACTAAACAAAAGTTAAGTAACCTGGGTGAAAAAATGGCTCAACCTCTCTAGCTTCTAGAAATCTGAACTTGGCAGAGACAATGGTCCATCTTTCCCTAATCTGCCACAGTCAGGAGCTGGAGAGCTAATTTGGTCCTTACGTCTTCTTTTTATCCAGCCCAAACTCCATCTTCCTCTACTCAGAGCCTTCATCGCAGGAAGGACCCATTGCCCTCCTATCCTTGGCAGCACATCTGTTGCTGACAGATCAACCCCACGTTTGGGGAATCTCTCTCTCAGCTTTTCTGTACCCCGCATCTTCCCCAATTTCCAGGAAATTTCACTTAAAATTACTTCATGTTAATATTATGTTTGGGTCACCAAATAGTGTTGCTGGCTGTGTAAGTGCTTCATTTGAATCAAATGAAAATTGTGAAGATTTGGAGCAAATTCATGCCTTAAAGATGTCGTGTACTTCTGGATTTTGTGATAGTTCTGTGCTGCTATTTAAATTCCTCCCATCCTGGCTCTCCTGCCCTCGAAGAATGAAACCCACATGGGTGAGGAGAGTCCTCAGTAGGAAACCTCTTTCTGAGATATTTGGAATAACCAGGGATAGAAACCTCCTCTCGCTGTGAGCATAACTTGCAGGCTTTGGCTGGATAGGGCAAGGTTTTGTTTAGTTTAGTTTTGTTTTTTTTTCCTCTTGGAGTACTTTCCACAGGTATTCTACCCATGGCTGAAGAGGACCAGGGTCCTGCTGTGGGAGTACTTAGCTGCCTGACACAATTCTCAGTGGGAGTTCTTTCACACACCTGTTTTCATCTTCCCAAGTGCTAGAGCTCGGCCTCTGATAAGAACCTGACTAACCCCAAGACAAAAGAGCAGCATGACAAAATCATGTGGTGTGGCTCCGTGTTTATATGTATTCACATGTGTTTCTGTGTGTTGACTATAAGTGCTCGGCGTCACTGCCAGAACATCAGGCAAAACACAAACAAAATTATCTCATCTTTGAAGCTTTCCACATTATTCACAAACTTATGTGCCTATTCACTAATTGTGCACATCTGAAATTTGGCCAGCAGTCCTCGGGTCTTCCACACTGGAAATATCATTATTAACTGAAGACAGACTGTGCCCCCAAAACACCGTCATTTGTCTCTCATTTAGCCTCTTCTCATTGTATCATGATTGTAGTAAGTAGCTGGTCCCTGGGGCTGCCATAGAGGACCCAGCCTTGCTCTATCGGTTTAAAGGGGGTTGTGCATGCCTTCAGAGCAAAGTATGAAATGAACCACAGTCAGTTTTCAACAGGAGCAAAAATCACCTCTCTCAAGATAAATCACAAAGCTCCAATCAAGGACCCTGATGACAAGCGAAATTAAATAAAACACGCATAGTATAACACTACACTGTGTTTGCAAGGAGCAACCCAGAGAGTTGACGATTAGTTGATGTCCAAACATCAGCTTGGCCGTATACGACTATAACCAAGAGAGGGGAGTCTTAAGTTAAAAGTTGGACCTTAGCATCCTGTGAAGAAGCTTTCCTGACAGGAGGGAAAGACACAGGAAGACCCCGGGCCCTTAATGTGCTCGGGCTGCCTGCAGGTCTGGATTTTGACCTCTAGTTGATTTTTGCTTTCACATTCTTCCTTGCCGTGGTAATGCTGTTTACACTGCACAGTCCCAAAACAAATGTCTGTGTGCTTCTTCCTGGCCTACCACCCACAGAACCTACAAAAGCCGAAAACAAATAAATGCAGATGTGCACTAATCGAGTAAGTTAAAAAATATGTTTTTTTTTCATTTTTTATCTGCCTAGACTCTTACACTGAGAATAGTTTTGGTTTGAGTCCTCTACAGCCTCTGGTTTTCCTTGAATTGGAAAGCAATCTTGCAGAGAAGAAACACAAGAATTAGACAAGAAAACAAGTTCCTCAAGTGAACTTAAATAAAATTCCCATATTAAAAAAAAACCTAAGAAACTAAAAAAGAAAAAAAGAAAAAAAGGGAGAGAGAGAGAGAGAGAGAGAGAGACTTTGAAGATGCTTCAACTTTTTGGTCTATTTCCTTACCTGGTAAATAAAATTGTCATCAGACACTGTAAAGGTTGTTTCTGACCTCTATGTATACAATAGATTTTGTGTCTGTGTCTGTGTTCGCATGTGTGCATGCACATGATGCTGTGGTTATTTTTTAATTTTCACCATTTATTCATTATATATCCTGATTGTTCTTAGGATATATTATATATAGGATATAGTATCATATATTATATGGCTAATATCCACCATATAATATAGAATAGCCATCTACAGACCTAAAGAAGCTAAACACTAAGGAGAACCCTAGGGAAGATGCTTAAATTTCATTCAGAATGGCAAACAGGATAGACACCAGAAGCAGTGGAAGAGAGGACACAGGGTAGTTACTTTTTGTTGACTCTAGAGGGCTTTTTTACCCCAGCTAGTTTTCAAATTATTGAGACAGAGACCTTTTGTAATCATAAAAGATTTAAGGCACATTAACTGGGCAGGTATCAACCCTCTAAGGTTTTGTGCTATCTCCCAACTACACACACCATATAACTTGTCTTAATTGGTCCTGTCTGGGCATCTTCTGTTCTATTCGTCCAGCCCTCATGGCCATCTGCTCATGGTCCATACTACCCTATGGTGACTTCCTTCCTCTACTTCCTCTCCTCTTGCTACATCTTCTCCTTCTTCTTTCCCCTCCTCCCAGCCTCATTATGTCACATCAGTATTTCACAGAGATGGCCTTGATGTCCCTTCAGTGGCAAAAGGTATCCTTAGCATTTCTTTATTGTACCTTAGATTGAAGACCTAGACTCTTTTTCTGTTGTATAAAGATACTCTTTCAATAGTTCTTCAACTCCTATCTTTTCCAGCATGACCATCACAATGTATAAAACTACACTGTGAACAGCAGCAGTATAATAAGAAAAATATGCATAATAATTGTCTCAATGAGAAATTAGAGTGGACAACTGACATGCCACCCGTGCCCCACTAAATGAGAGTGGCTGTCTGCCAAAGCTCCAGGGATGAAGTCCCAAGGATATCCTTGTTTACCGGCTTTTAATAAATATGATGTACAAATGACAAACAGATCTCAAGAAAAGGATCACAATTCCCTTGGGAGTTCATAAACATTGATTCTACCATAGTTCAAGTTCACCAAAGAGCAAGGAAAGTCCCTCCTCCAGACCACTGTCTCTATCACCTGGCTTAGCCTTCCTACTTAGGAGGGTGAGAATAAGCAGGAACATTGGGTTTTGTAGAGCGATTACTGCTGTAATGCAAAGCTGGGTGTGAGTCAAGCTGAAGGGGTTTAAATCACGTGGCTTCCTTCAAGATGCCCAGAGTAAGATCTTCCAGGTAGGAAGCCTGGGCTGGACAGCTTCATCGTTAGTGTCTAGTACCCTGAGCTTATACAACAAAGCAACATGGCAGATACACTAAGTCACACTAGAGCCACACGTTCCCATTTCTCTTTGTCTCAGGTGTTTTTCAGCGGAAGAAGAATACCTCTTTGGATTCTATCTGACTTTTCACTCCCTGCATTCTGACCATTTTGGTTTTTTTTTTTTTCTTCCTTCCATGAAATCATTTAGGAAATGGCAGAGCACACTTACTTTCATTGCTCAAACTTTCTCTCCCACATATTTTTATTCCCCACGCCACCCCTGCCCCTCTCCCTCCCCCCTTTTCTCTTTCTAAACAGCTTTCTCCATAACCCATATTTCTTTCTAGATAGCCCCAGAAAGTTCAGCACAGAGTAGGCAAGCTCCGCTCTCTGAATTCCTAAAGTTTTTGTTGGTACTCATGTGGTCAAGTCAGATGGCAAGCAGCCCTTCTCACCTTGGCTAACCCTGATTACAAGCTGAAAACAAGAATCCCTCCACCTTGTCTCTTAAATGGCTTCTTCTCTCTGTACTTCTTCCCTGTCTCTAGGAACCAGCCCCTGTACTTCTTTTCTTAGGGGAAGTTTTGCCACCAAGAATAACCGTGCTAATGGTTTATGGTCATTAGCTCTGGCTAGCTTTGATAAACCTCTAAACTTAAAGAAGGAACTAGGCTGGACATTCCTAGAAGGGAAGTGAATGCCCAAATCATGGAAGAGAAAGGCAAGAGAAAGTTATTCCCTACCTTATGAAAGCTCCTAGTTAGACACTAAATTCCTTAGTTAGGAGCTTGATAACTCTGTGGTGAAACAAAAGAACCTCGGAAGGTATTGCTGGGACATTGAAGCACTCTTGTCAAGCATTCCTGTGCCTTTCTCAAAGCTTCTTAGTAAATTGCCCCTGGACTTGGGTCATGAAGATGTCTATAACAACCACATTGGACTGAAGAATTCATACTCTTCCCAGGCATTTTCTGAGGCTTCTGGATTCTCGTAGGGCCATAAAGGAAGGAGGGGGAGTTCTAACAATGACTGACACTCTACTCCCTATGTTCTTGGCTGAATGGAGACTTTATATTGCTAGGATAAAGTTTTAAGCAAAAAGGAAAATAGGCATATTTGAATTACATTAAAATATTACCTATTGTAAATGTATTCTTGTAGTTATATAAGATTTCAGTATAAGGCTTTGAATCATAGAAACTGTGATCTATGCAGTGTGTCTATTAAAAAAGCATTATTTTTTCTAAGTTTGGGATTAATTGTTCTAATCTATCCAACTAGAAACCTGAAAGACACATCCAACAACTTAGTATGATCGATATTCCCCAAGGAAAGACTTTTGTCATTTACTTGGATTGTGAAATTGAGTGCACATTGTTAAATTTGCAATGATGTAATTTTTGAAGGTAACATCTGCCAAAATGTATAAATCCAAATTTATTATCACCATGATAAACCAGGGAAGGGTGCTAAATCCTTGAAAGCAAGTTTGTGTAGAAGTGCTACAACTTTGTGTAGAATAGAGGGAGAAAGGAAAGAGGAAAAAGAGAAGTTATGTTTTGAAGAAAACCTAGATTCCTCAGGAATATGGATGATTCTTCCTGGTGTTGAAAGCAGTATGCCACAGCAGGGTCACCATGAAGAACTATTGTTTTCAAAGTGGCTGTAATACTGTGATCAATGTGTCAGAACCTGGTCTGAAGATGCCTTTGCAAACGTGCTCAGAGACCAGAGACCCCACAGAGGGCAGCCCAAAACAGAGGTACCTAGAGTCCCGCTTACTTCCATTCTATGGTATGGATCCTGTATATAGCTCATCTCTAGATAGTTATTTAACATTTCTGTGTCTTGATTTCCTCATCCATAAAATGAGGGTGAAAAATGATACTCAGGCCATTGGGATGTTAGGAGATTTAATGGAGGCCGAGAGTGATGGAGGGCATTTGTCCCAGCTCCTCGGAGGCCAGGGTGGGAGAATTGCCCCAGTCTATGAGCTAGCCAGCAGCCTGGATAACACAGAGGGTTCCTAGATAAAAACAGAACCAAACAAATAAGGTAAATGTTTGTAAAACACACAGTTATTTCCATTTGATGAGATCTATGTAAGAATGTGTTAAATAATTTCCTCCATATGACCTTGTTAATAACCGCGTTTAAACAATTCCTAGGATTTTAGGATTTTATAAGGATTTTAAAATGTATATGGCATCATCTTTGCCCTAAAGAAATTTATGACTTTATAGAAGAAAACCTGAAATGTTTATACACATACAGGATCACTTCTTTTTTATATAACATTTTTATTAATTCTTATGCAAATTTCTTATAATATATTTTTATCATATTCACCCTCTACTCTTTAGTGCCTCTCAGATCCTCACCTTCCCTTTCCATCCTCTTCCAACTTCATGTATGGTTTTGGGTTTGTTTGGTTTTTTGTTTGTTTGTTTGTTTGGCCCACATGTTCTTGGATGTGGCCTACCACCAGAATGTCTTTTTCTTACTAGGGCCATGCCCTTAAGGAAAACTAGCTCTCTCTCCTGCAAAAACTGTCAGCTTTCACTAGCTCCTCAGTTAGGGGTGGGAGCTCCTGAGACCCTCCCCCATGGTAGATATCCATTGGTGTCTGCCCAGCATAGAGTTCTCTGCTCCAGCAGCTGGGGTATGGGGTTGGGAGGAGGCACACTAGGCTCACTTTAAAAAAAAGCTGGGGAAGGAACTACCAGAAAATAAAAACTAAGGGATAAGGATTGGACCATGGGCCTTTTAGCTTAGCAGTGGAAAAGGAGTTCTCACTAAGGCTGCAGTTTAAGGACAGAGTTTTCCCCTAATATTCTATACTTCCACAGAAGCTGGAAGTGTAAAAATGGACCAGTGTTCTTTCATGAGCATCTGAAATTCTTGACAGATACTATTATCATATATGAGAATGGACAGCACTATCGGTATAACCCCTAAAGGTCCTGAAGAGGCTGCCTCTGCTATGCCTGCTTCTTGCTGCCAAGCTTCGCCATTATAGTGAACTCTTATTCCTCTGGGACTGTAAATACAAATAAACCCTTCCTTCTATAAATTATCTTGTCATGGCGTTTTATTACAGTGACAGAAAAGTAACAAATTCAAATTGCTTACCCTCTGTGCACTTGTGTGTTAATGTGTAGAATGAGAGTAATAGCCAAGATGGACATAAGGAAGTCTTTCTCAGTCACTGTTCACTTTATTTATTTATTTATTTTTATATTTGAGACAGAGCATCTCGCTGAAGCTAGAATCTACCAACTTGACTCCATTGACTAGTCAGGAAACTTTGGGGTTCCTGACCCTGCTCTCTAGCACCAGGGCTTCAGGTCCTCTGGGAATCCAAACCAAAGTCCTCAGGTTTGAACAGCAAGTGCTTTGCCCACTGAACAACTTCCTTAGCCTCTAAAAACATGCTTTGAGTAAAATCTACATTTTTTTTTCACTTGTGAGAGGTTGTGCATAAGACTTAAATTGGCAAGCTTAGGTCAGTGACTGCCATTTGGCAAGTGGCTAGCCTTTCATTTTTACCGTCTTTATTATTTATCTGGGAGTTCATAAAGACCTTCCTATCCTTTAAAGATCCCGAAATAGCAAATTAGCTGGGTCCTTTAATTTTAATAAAGCATAAACATTAGCAAAAACCCCAAAGTCCTGGCTTTTGTGTTTGGGTAACTCTGTTTGTCAGTCACTAAGCCCTTCTTGTGCACTGGAAGAAGGAAGTGTATGATGGTCTCTGACTGGTCCCTGTGAGTTCACTGAAGACACACAGCCACAGAGGATTAGAGAAGGCAGCACATACAAGGCTGGACTTGGGCAAAAAGACTCACAGCAACGTAAGGCAGTAACGGGGGTCTTGCAGAGGGCAGCAGGAACACTGAGGAGACAAGAGGAAACCAGGCCAGAGGAGCAGCCTGGGGAGTGGGGGGTGGGGTGGGCTGGTGTGAGATGTTTAGTCAGACCATGAAATAGTCGAAGGAGCATATGAAGAAAGCGCCTCTGGTGCTTGGTTGCAATGGACAGGGAAGACTGGGAAAAGATCTGCCTTACTTACCTGCAGCTGCTCCAGGTACTGCTTCCTCACTTGCAACAGGGATGGGAAGCGTGTACTGTGATGCCCCCTGGAGGAAAGGGAAACAGGACTTCAGGCTGTTTCGAGACCGTTCCTGGAGTCAGAAGGCTTGCAGAAGGTGTTAGGGACCTCTGTGGGAAAGAAGCACAGGGCTTGCAGAGAATGGATATCAGAAAGGAGGGTGTACCAGGGGCCAAAGATGACCTCACCATTTTCAGTGTGGGATACTGGAAAAGGTGTTCCTATTCTAACAGAATAGAGGAGTCGAAAGGAAAGCTGACAGAGAGAAAAGTAAATGTGCTTGATTTGGTCTTACAGGAAAAAACCAGGACAGGTATTGGGCTAGTAAAAATCTTGACCTATTGATTTTAAAAGGTTATTCTTTGTACTTTGTTTGAATCCTTGTTTCATCCCTGGAATTTTCCTCTCTTACATTTGCCTTGATTCTATGGTCTATAAAGGTATAAAACCTTATTAGGACTTACTTCCAATTCTTTCTTAACACACCCTTCTATTTTTAAATTGTTAGCAGTTGAGGCTATTGTGGTTTTCTAAGACATAACATTCCTCAGGAAAAATTTCAAAACATATCCTTAAATAAATATGGATATTTCACCCCTGTTATAATTTCCACTTCATCTTTATTATGAATAGACTGAGTTGTTTTTAACCACGTAAACATTTTTGTCGAGAATGTCATTCTCCAATCAAGTC
Source organism: Pachyuromys duprasi (assembly GCA_028658305.1). Lineage (NCBI taxonomy): Eukaryota > Metazoa > Chordata > Mammalia > Rodentia > Muridae > Pachyuromys > Pachyuromys duprasi. Next base: position 30,281,030 of record CM053749.1, read on the forward strand.
TTTCAGGGGAAAATGTCATCGTGTCTGATAGTACATGTGTCTCTTATGCTAAAGATCATTGCTGACCTGTCTGTAATGCTGAGATAGGTTCTGTGTCATTGACATCGGTGGACACTAAGGGCCTGGTCAGAAGAACTGACCATTTTAAACATTCCATACACTGAACAAAGAGCTAAGGTAGGGAAGCAATTAAGTGCATAAAGTTCCAACTTGGATATAAGAAAGTGGGGAACTTAGCAAATATGTGTGTTAGAAGTAAGGGTAATGAATTAGATGTGGTACAGCTTCAGTGGGTTCATTCTGCCAAAGAATAAAAGAATCTCCTCAAGTTTTCCAATCTTTAACCAAAAAATATTGGCTATAGGTCCATCAGAATAAGGACGGAATAGTTTTCTTTATGTGAGAGGTACCTTTTTGCAACTAGGTCACTAACGTCCTCTGTCCTCTGTATATGTCACTCTATCTTCTTTCTTTCAGTTTCTTCAGATTCCCCTCATCACCCCTCTGCCATTCATATACTTTATTTCTGTTCTCCAGGTGCATGCCATCTGATCCCACAGATCTGATCCCAAGCTCAGTATCCTCCTGAATGTCCCTTCTTTTTCACAGCATGAGTCAGTTTCTTTAAGTCTGGATTACTGTCTAATTTGATCTGGTCAGTTCTGAAGATATTAGGTAATATTAGATCTATCTCCGGCCCCATGGAATTGTATTTAATATCTCTCCTCTGTTTTCCACCATGCCAAAAATCAATGTAAAATAAAGATGAATAAATCATTTTCCAACTGTAATAAGATCATCGTATTTTAATTACTGAGCCAGGACCAAAAAAAAAAAAAAAAAAGGCAGCACTATTCCTCAGAGCAGATGTTGAGCCAAGGCCATTTGGGAAAACACCAGGCAAACTCCCTCATATGAGATGGTCAGGAAATAGTCTGTAAGAGGAAACTCATTCACTGGATCTAAGCAGAAATCTCATAATTAAAAAGGTAACTTGCTTTTGTTTGTGTATTTATTGACTCGTCATTGTTTAGGGGTGCTTGATAATTATTGTGGACTAAACCACGAGCTGGGATGATTTGATTGATTGCTGATCTTAGCTCTATCTTTGTGTCACTCACATCCCCAGTAATGCCCAGGCTTTGATTCTATGTATGCAATTATGGATGGGCAGATTTCCAATTTTGAATTAGCCATTAAGCTGATTACAGAATAAAGAAAAAATTTTTCCTAATGTCATGGATTGGATAAACCTTTATAAATATTAAGCCTATGCATACCTCAAACCATTTTTTTACTGCTACAGAACTGCTAATATTTATTACCACCCCATTTATTATCCCTGTAATATTAACTCAGTTCATTCAAAGTCTACAACCCAGGAAAACTACTTTACAAAGCATATTCCACTTAGACATTTAGGTGTCTCCTATACTTAATTCAGAAAATAACTTCGTTCTGGTGCTGTCAAGGCATTTTTGGAGCTGTCTTATATTTGACATTATTAAACATTGCAGTACCCTGTGGTGGTTTGAGCACAAATGGCCCATAGGCTCATATATTTTTAGGTTTAGTCCTCAGGCACTACTTGAGAAGGATCAGGAAGTGTGGCCTTGTTGGAGTAGGCGTCATTTGGAATGCACTGTTGGAAGAAGTGCATCACTGAGGTTGGGTTTTGAAGTTTCAAAAGCCCATGTCTGGCCCAGTGTCTTTCTCTTCCTGATGCCTATGGATCTAGATGTAGACCTCTTCGCTACTTCTCCAACACCATGTCTGCCTGCGTGCGGCCTTTGTTTCTGCCATGGTAATAACACAGTAAACCTCTGAAAGTTTAAACAAGTCCCAGCAAGAGTTGCCATGTCATGATGTCTCTTCACACTGACTAGGACACGCCTGACCAACAAGGGAAATAGTACCTAGCTAATGAAGTTGTGGATCTTGAAGGAGAACTTAGAACTGACACTTTCCTAAGCCAGCACAATTCCTAACCACATTCTAAATGCTTATCCTTATGTCTACAGATTAGTAGTTCTTACCCCTCTCCAAGGAGCTTTGGTTTAAAGCAGACAGATCACTACAGATAACCATACTAGATCAAAATGCAGAGTTATGGAAGCCAATCCCAACGGATGTGTCTAACATAACTTCTGCACTCTAATGCTCAGGGATCTTTACAAAAGAGGAGGTGGGAAGAGTGTAAGAGCCAGAGCATGTCTCTTAAAAGTTAGGAGAAGCTATACCCATCAAGTCTCAGCAACATGACTACCTAAATAGGACCTGAACAAGGACTGCATCAATAGACATGCTAAGGTAGAGGGAAAAAAATCAGGGGGGCTCAACCAGAAACACATAATTACAGGCAACCAAGGAACACTAAGAGTGAGAGAATTGTCTTCCTCAGGGAAGAGAACACTAATTGTCCAATACCGAATGGTTTGCCTTGAGAAGATATTATTGTTATTTGCGTGTGTGTGTAAAACAAAAATTAAGGGAGAAAAAGGCCATGAGTTTGAGAGAGTGCAAGGGGGAAAGTACATTGGAGGAGTTAGAGGGAGGAAAAGGAAGGGAAATAATTATATTGTAATAAAAATCTAATCGTTAAAAAAAGTATTGTAATAATGTTTGAAACATAACCTTAACCTGTCTATTACACTTGAAAAGTGTCTAAATGAGACTCAAAAAGAAAGCTGTTGTCCCTTAACTGTTTATATGGTAGCTGTAGTTTAAATTTGGAACATTTTAAAAACCTACATAGTACCAATTCAGGGTGCTTGTGTATAGAGAAAACATATGTCTGACTTATATTTATTAAATGGGCATTAGGAAAAAAAACTTTCTAATTAGGTTCTCCAGGGATAGACATAAGTAAAATGTTTGTTCTTCTATGAACAGAACTTTTGTATCTCTTTCAACTCTTTCCCAATTACTGTACATTAGAGAACTCTAAATTCATGTACATACATGAGCCCACAAGTGCATGCAAACATATGTACACACATACATACATGCACATACACATGTTATTTATTGCTATGTTAAAGGGGCACTGAAACCAAGGGATTATGTTTAAACTGAACAAAAAGAGAAGAGAGAAAAGAGTAATGAAGGAATTCAGATGGGCTGATAAGACTATAGAACAGGAAAAAGAAAGCCAGAGATAAGATGGCAATGGACATCAGGAGAGATGGGGTAATGGAGAAAACTTTAGAAATAATGAAGAAGAGAGGGGAACAAGACATGAAAATGTGAAAAAAGGTAGAAGAGACACAAAAGATAGGAAGAGTGAGAGAGAAGAGGGAGAAGAGCATAAAAGACAAAAAGTTGGAAGTTGAAAAGCATCAAATATATTAGGATATATAACAGAAAATATTGAATAAAATGCTATTTGGTGAAAATGCTTGTTAGACATTTTAAAAAACCCCTCAGAAATATAAGTTTATTTTAAAAAGATAAGGACTTTGTGTCTGTGAGAGGAATGGGTGAAATCATGGTACCACTGGAAAATATGCACATGTGCAGAGCACTAGGCCTTGAGGTTGAAGGTCTAGGTTTCTCTTTCATTTTATCCTACCCCTCTAAGCTTCTAGAAATTTTAGCTGTTTATAATATACCACGCACATGAAAACCTATACTATGCAGCTCATTAGAGTCTGCTGTGGCTGGACTTAGACATCTCTTGGTGACCAGTGATTTTATGTATATAAATAGTTCTATTGTGAAGCATTTCCTGCGCAGAGCATAATTATGCTGACCATGCTTGGTTTTGACAGGTGGAATGCTGTATGATCCTGAAATGGTCCTTAGTTTCAATGTTCCTCCCCATCTTTCCTCCCTTACTTCTCTCTTGCCTCCCTTTCTTTGTTTAATCCTCCTATTCCTGTCATACCCCTCCCTCATTCATCCACAACCATATTTTCTATTTCCCCTTTCTCAGGAGAAGCTTCCCTCCCCTACAGTCTCTTTCTCTACATCTAACCTCTGTGATTATACAGATTATAACATACAGATTGAAGGCTTAAAAGCTAACATTCACGTATAAGAACACACATACCATATTTGTCTTTTGGGGTCTGCTTACCTCACTCGGGGTGGCTTTTATCTAGTGCTTGAATCATATTCCATTGTGTAAATGCATCACATCGTCATTATCTATTAACCTGCTGGTAGGACATTTAGGCTGTTTTCAATTTATGTCTGTCTTGACTAGAGCAACATGTGTGTTCATCTTTTCTTATATTGCAGGTTGTTTGCAAGCTTGCAAAGTGCCCACATGCCTGTGACATGGATGTTGTGGAAACCTGTGGACACACAAAGACTTTTTCGCAGGGTTCAGCTTCTCCAGAACTGTCGTCTCAATTACTGTGCGTGTGCCAGTCTCTGTACTCTCGGTCATTCTATCTCAATGGACACACCTTAAATCGTTTCTAAGCTCAGAAACTGGAGGTGGAGAACCTCACATGCAGAAGCACATTGTTCCTTTACTGGGGACAAAACACTCACAAGTGAGGTGAAGAAAGAAAGGAAGGAGCTGCAGGAACATGGGGGACCGCCAAACGAAAAGATCCCTGGTTATACAGCTGTCCATGCACAAGTTTCTAGAACTCGACTCTCACAGCAACAGGCATTTTATATTTTTTATTGAAGTTCATTAATTTTTAATTAAAGTATACCATTACCTGCTTTTTTTACATTTATCATCTACTTAATCACTCACACCTGAAATTCACCTTAAGCTAGATATGGCAGGAAAAGCAGGCAGCGTTAACTCAGCCATGGAGTCTCTGATGGTCATGGTGGAAGATGGCAGATGTCACTTTTTCAGAAGCTTGACATCTTTCTGGTAACATGGTGAAATGCTATGGGGAAGCCAAAATGGATCTTTAACCTCACTTTGCTGGTCTAAAATTTCCTCTCTCTCTCTCTGTTTCTCACCCCCCACCCCGTGTGTGTGTGAATATGCATGTCGGTGCACACATATTTAAATTATGAGGAATTAATCTAGTGGACCTTTGAAAGGAAGTCTAGCCTTAACATCTTCATTGGCATCTTGGTCTACTGTCAAAAAGCAAGGGCAACAACAAGCCCTTGAAAGAGCTCCTCGGCTACTGTGGTGGTTTAAATAGGAATGGACCCCATAGACTCATGTGTTTGAATGCTTGGTCACAGGGAGTGGCACTGTAAGATGGTAAGGCCCTGTTGGAGGAAGTATGTCACTGCGGTAGGCTTTGCAGTCTTATATGCTCAAGCTATGCCCAATGTGGTATACAGTCTCCCCTCGCTGCTTATGGATCAAGGTGTGGAACTCTCCGCTCCTTCTCTAATACCGTGTCTGGCTGCATGCTACCATGTTTCCTGCCATGATGATAATGGATTAAAACTCTGAAACCAAAAGCTAACCCCAATTAAATATATTTTTTAAAGAGTTTCCATTGGTCATGGTGTCTTTTCACAACAATAAAACCCTAAGTAAGACAGCTACCTTTCAAATCTTTCATTCTTTCACCCTTTCCACGTGAATGTACTACACACCTAGTCTTTTTCTGATTTCTAATGGCAGAGACACAACCGCCTTCCCTGTTGATTCCATGGCCTGATTTTGGAGCTTGTAAATGTAGGTGTTTCTCTGGAAATGAAAAGCGTGGCTCCGCAATGCAAAATGCAGTGGAGTTAGCTTACAATTCTTGGGTTGGGGAAACAATTCTGGGTGCTGGAAGAGACAGGCCTGCTAGCACCCAGCTAGGTTATGGTGAATTTGTCAGTACTTTAGCTTACTTGCTTTCATCCAGTGCAGACAGGAGCTTTTATAAGAAATAAGATTCTAAGCTTCAACAAGTAATCTGAGCTGAAAAAAATGTGTGCTGTGAACATAGTTCATCAGACCTCTGGGCTCCTCTCAGACCTAAGTGTGTGTGTAGCTTAGATCAGTGATGTGCCCCAACTCATCAACACCAGAAGTGTGAATCAGGCCATTCAATCCTTTTGACCTTGAGTTGACCTAGTTGAAAAATATTCAAGCTAGTGGTTTTAAATATGCATCTATCTCAATGGAATAAAAATACTGTTTATGGATTTTGAAGAATTTGAATATTTTCTGGAAAAAAAAGGCCAATGGCTCATGATTGAAATTAAAACCTGGGCCCAAAAGGAAAAGGAATTTCCAAGTATATATTAGGAATAATTCAGGCTTAGAGGTTTAGGGATACAGGACAAGGCAGCTGAGAGTCATGGTGGTTTTGGAAGAAACTAATAGTTTAATTTGTTAAAAGGAGGCTTTTTATAGTGAGTCACAGAGTTTTTCTAACCATTCTCTCTCTCTCTGTCTCTCTCTCTCTCTCTCACACACACACACAATTTCAGCTCGTAGATGGAGCTGTTCCTGCTTTGGCTGTCTTCTGTCCTATCCCCCATGAGTACATGTGGCTGACCTTGGGGAACTTGCAATTCTCTAGAATAAACACATATATCCCTTGCAACATCAGAATGGTTTATTAATCATCTTTCAGTACCTGATTCAACAGTTGGTGGCATGAGGTAGGATGAAATGGTATATGGAACTCATCGTGACAAAAGGTACATCACAGAGATTGAAAAAGCTGTGACAAGTGATACTGTTAGCATTTATAGTCATGGGTGTTTTCTTGGCTTAATCAGCCTGAGAGTAATAATAGCTACAAGAACAGAAATAAGGGATTTACCTCCCTAAGTTGATCTTAAGAATTTTGGCATCCCTTCAGCCCAGTACTTTCCCGTCTTTCCCAACAAGCTCTTCTGGGTTCCTGAATCCCCTGTGGCCCTCCTACCATCTCACAGGCAGTCTCCATTTGCATTTCCAGTTTTCCACTTCAGGGAAATAAAGGGTTGCCCAGCCACTAGGTGTCCCTATCTTGGAAAGCTTGGTTCTTCCTTCAGCAAGAGGGACCAAATACACATAAATGTGGAATTGTTTGCAGATGGGAGAGAGAGGCATTGCTTGCTCTTAGCTGTATTTCATTATTTAGTGCTAAATATTAAACACTTTTGGGGGGGGCTTATCTATGCGGCCTCCTAAGGAAAAGTCTCTTAAATGAGCTTTGAATGTAACCTATTTCTGGCATAAAAGGAACATAAGAAAGAAAGCCAAGAGATTCAGAAAGAACAAACATAGGGTACTGTGAGGCCCCATCCTGGAGGTCCTAACTCAGGGGTGTCCCGTGGGGCTCAGGGCCTTAATGTGTGTTTTTACCAAGTATCTCAGGTGGTTCTTCAAAGGGAGTCTTGGGATGAATTGGAAAAGAGCAGTCAAGACAGGGGAGGAGACAAAGAAGCCATCCAGGACTTTGAAGACAAGAGCCAGGAATTTAAATTTGTTATGGTGGGCAATGGGGGAAATGCTTAATTATAACCAGAAGGGTCATGAATCCGCTCACTGTCAACTTGTCGTCTCACACAGTGGGCAGAAGGAGATCATTTTAAAATGCTTCTTGGAACTGCAAAAACAAGCAACAAGGCACAATCATCCGCATGCTAAAATCGCAAACATTTAAAAGCTAAAATGCTAGATGCTGGCAAAGATATGTTCTTACATTATACTTTCAGTCCAAATTAGGACGACACTTTTGGAAAACTATTAGTAAAAAGGGTCATTGAAAGCTCTTTCTGTTTAACCCAGCAATCCTGCTTCTAGGAATTCAATCCAAAATGTACAACAAGCCTTAGACTTGAATTCATCACAATATTGTTTGCTGGTGGCAAAGGTTGTGCAACAATTAATATGCTAAATGTGCAGGCACAAAAAAAACCCCACTTAATATATAACATCAAGTGAAATAAGCAGGAACTAAACTTCATCTTGCAGCAAAGAAAACCAGAAAAATATTAAAATTACAACCATTATATTTGGAGAGGAGAAGTTGATCTCTCCTTGCCCCCTTTCTCTCTTCCCTAAACTTTAGGCTATAAACTTAAAGTTAGGAGAAAATAAAATATAAAATCAGTTTGTTTTATAATTAGCTTTTATAACTCATTCAACAACTCAAGAAGTCTATGCCCTTACTTTTCCTAATCATGGGGCTCAACTAGAAATGGGAGTGAAATTAAAGAAGCATAAAAGATTTGGTGACTCGGCTATAGAGACAACTTAGTAGACAGAATTCAGTGTTGCTTTTTTTTCCTATCCAGATCTGAGCTTTCTCGTAAAGCAACTCAGCATCTACAGTTGCAAGGAAATGTTGATTGCATGTTTTGCTGTAGAGACTACAGCCATATTCGTGGACTACTTTTTAGCCTGTTTGGAACTTATTCCATTCCTAGTATTTTGTTTTACTTTCTTTTCTACCTCTGTAATGCTTTATTATCATTTTACTGGGAAAAAACTGAACATAAAAAATTACAATCAGTCCCATACTCTTAAAATGCAGTATCTCAAATACTTCAGTTTATTAGAAAAAAAGGTCTATATTTAATTGTGTGTGTTGTGTTGAGTGTGTGTCTGTGTTTGGTGTGTGTGTCTGTGTTTGGTGTATGTGCGTGCATGTGCACAGACATGCATATGTGGTGCTGTATATGTACAGCAGTAAAAGGAAGAGTGTATCAGTGTCCCACTCTACGATTTTATGCCTTACTTGAGACAAGGTCTCTGACAAACTTTAAGTGATGCTAGTGGCCAGAAAACACCAAATATCCTTCTGTCTCTGCTACCCACAGCATTGAGGTTAGAGGTACTGGCAGTCACACCCAACATTTTACCGGCTTCTGGCATCTGAACTCATGCTTGCGTAGCCAGCACTCTTTAATACTGAGCTTTCTCTCCAACACCCTCTATGCAGAACTTTAAATTCTAAAATACAGTTTGGTTTTCCCATGATTCTGGGAGTTGCGGAGTGTTAGGCACCTGCAGTTCCACCAGTAAGATGAACAGACCCAGAAAATACTTGCCAGGTGGAACCAGGGGCTTAGGAGATCTCTCCAGGCCATCATTTTTGCATTAAAAATTTCTTTGAAAGTTTCATTAAAAGATAGTTTTTTTTCCTACCTCCTGGGATTCACTGCTGCTTGTGGAGCCCATACCTCCTCCAGTCCAGCATTCACATTATGGACTTTTGCGGTGACTGTTTTATTAGAAAGCTATTTTGCCTTTAACATACAATTTCTTTCCAACTAATTATATTTAAGATGTGTTTTTTTCCCACATGGAGAAACCAAGAAAGAAAATATGTCTTTTTTTAACAACAGAATTTATGTGAATGTTTTCAAGAGTGCATATTACTTTTTATGAAATTTTAAAAGTGCAGTTTTCTTTTTAAAATATAAATGACTGGTGAAGTAGTAGAAAGGGCACAAACCAGTGTGCACCAGACTCGAGCTCAAAAAACCTTCATTCACTCCTTAGCTGTGTGAGCCTGGGAAAGTCATTAGGGTTCTCTGGTTCTTTCTTAAACTGAGTCTGTGTTGCAATGTTCTCATGCAAGGTGACTTCTTATCATAACACTTTACAAGTAATGAACACTCTCAAAAGTTCCTAATATCTTTAAGACTCATCATTATAATGAAATACATTCAACACATACTCTCTCTGCTTGCCTTCCTCATCAAAAATGTTCTCTCTATTTCTCATCACCATCAACTGGAGGCAATCACATCTCCATAATGAGATAGCAGGGAAACGAGATGTTATTTGTGAAGTTATGAAGCTTCGCATCAATTTGATGGTTGTTTTTATTATTACAATAGAATGATGTCTAACTTGATTTTGTTGATATTACAGGTATCAACTTTGCCACTACAAAGATATCATCTTATGTGACCCCGACTGTTTGGCTCTCCTGGCAGCCCTCTTCTATTGCTCCTGGAGTCCTCTACTATCCATCCCTTTATCTTGCATCTCTGGATGCTTCCTCTCAGTCCATTTGTGACTTGCTTTCACAGATGCATTGCAGAGTACTGGAGTCTCTTGAAGAAGCCTTCTTCCCTTCTCATCATATTCTGCTTACATTGTAAACAATGTTTCCATCATGTCCTTGGTGCTAATGGCTTTACTACTTATGCCCAAAATAGCCTCCTCCTGAGCTTTCCAGTCAAGGGCTAACTCACTCCTTAGTGTTCCTACCTCTGTGTCTACCTCAAGCCCTCTGTGTTAAAGCACACACTGTCTTCCTCTATACTCTGGGGAGCTTTGAGAAAAGCATCCCCAGGCACAAAGATACCAAAGATAGAAACCTCAGATCTGTTCCAAAATTCTCCTCCCTCTTATCTTCCCTAACCATTGAGGCATTAGGACACAAAAATTTTGCAAATATTTAATTTCTAGAAAAAATTAACAAAATACTCACCACATCTTCCTCTGAAATAGCCCTGGAAGCCCAAACACTGCCACCCATTGAATTTACGCTGCAGATAGATGTGGATTTCAAAGAGTCTTCAATTGTTTATAATCCTATGCGGTCTCACTGATCCTTCCCTTACTTTTGGCCAGAATCATGCTGTCTGAAATGAAGAATCTAACAGTATGTAAATGCAAAGAAAAGAAAAACTGCAAGGGCTTCCTTTTGGCCTCAAGATACAAGGCCAAGAATGGGTTGGTACCTTCTGCTCACCACTTAACTCTTTCTCCTTGACCGTCGTGAACTGGATGTGGCTTGTGGGCCAATTTTTCCCAACCTCTTTTAGAAAACTACAAATGTGTATGTGTTTGATCAGTGGTAATATATTACCTCCTTGGAAATGCTTATATAGAAAGAACCTTTGCAGGTTTAAGATGTAGATTCTGGGCAATGCTAAAAGTAGAAAAACAGAGCTCATGAAAAAAAAATACTAAGTAGGGCATGGAGATAGATTAGTGGGTAAAAATGTTCAAATCCCTAGAAGCACTAAAAGATGGGTAGCTTCATGCATGCACCACAATACTGTTGAGGTAGAGATGGAATTGTCCAGGCTTCTGGCCACCAGTCTAGTTTCAGGGTTAGTGAAAGACCCAGTCTCAGTGAATAACTCAGAGAGTAGTAGAGTAGGACATCTGACATCTCCTTCTCTGCCCTCAGAGCATTCAGCACACACGTGCACACATAGACCTTCAAACGGATTAAGTCATTTTTAAAATACAATTATTAAGTGGCATCCCTTGTAGATCTAGACATGAAAGATAACTTCGGCTTGCAGCAGGCTGTAATGTGTGAACTGCATGTGGTAGTGCCATATAAAAAAACTATGGCTGGGCCCTAATCTGGAAAAAAATAGGTGTGAATGAAAGTGGCTACAGAATCTAATGGGAAACGCAGGAAGTGCGTTTTACTGTCAGTTTAGAGCAGCAGTGGATTAGCGCATGCTTCTCTGATTCCACTTGGCTGATGCCCACACTTGCAGATGAGAATAACACACACTGCATCAGAGGAGAAGGGCCAGAACATTGAGAACGTCTTTTATTCCATCAACCCAAGGCCCACACTCTCCATTATTCAGCCTTTTATTGTTCCTTGCAAAGAGATTTTATCCAGAGTATCCTACCCATAAATGCAGAGAGCAGGGACCTTCGGTTTGGAGAAGTCACACGCGGAGTGTCCTAATGCACTTGGATCCTTGAGACTGTCAGCATCAATGTCTAATTAATGTTTTTTGTTTTAAACAGGAAAGAAAATTACCTTTCACTTAAAAATCCCCCAAAGTCTGCACTTTATGTTCAGTCTAAAGTCAAGGGCGCACTTTTAACCTTTCACCTTCTGACTCAGCTGTGTAAGGGCCAGGTCGGCTTCCAAACAGGAACACTTCCAAGTAACTGGTATTTTTTATTGGCCTTCAGCATACGAGGTTGAAGCACTTTATTGTCCAAAAGTAATTATATTTACTTAAGGCTGTTACTGGAGGAGGGAAAATAAAGGTCCAGTGGGCCTTTATAAAGTTTCAATATAACTTTCCATAAAATATTAAAAAGCATGCTTATCTCTACTTTTCATACTCTTTTTGACTCACCAGTCACATAAAATATATTTATTCTTGAGATTTGTGCATAGTAAAAGCCCTCATGTTTAAAAATGGCAACAACAAGCTTTAGTGCCTTTCTTTTAAATGACACTATTTTCAAGGACTTGTAAGAAGTCAGTCTTCTGTCAATCACTAATTATTCTGCTCTTCTTTAAGGACATCAGGCCTGGATTCAGCCAGGCTAGACCCTTATTTCAATAAAAACCAAAGTATATATGCATGCCGTTTGAGCCTATGTGGTGTTGGTCATCTTACATAGCCATCTCTCTGTTGTTTTGGTGTCCTGTTCTCACAGGTAAGTAAGCATGACCCCAGGGCCTTGAAGGGGAAAGTGAACTGAGTATGCTCACATGCCCAGAGTCCAAACCTTGTAGAGAATAAAGTCAGCGCTATGAATACAGGCCGTTTGGATTATTGTTCTTCATCGATGAGTCACTGGTTGTCTTGCATTCTGCTTTGTAGCAACGCTGGGCTTATAGATCCCTTTACAGGTCACACTGTTGGATTCACCCTTGTTTTCTCCTCTTCAGACTGTGTGTCTGTACAAACCTGGAAAGCCTTGTTCAGCCTCAATATCACCTGCTCTGGAAAGGCTGCCTTCGTGCTCTTCTACCCACCTGGAGGCTCTAATTCTCTCTCTTTGGGCTGTCCGAGCCTGTTTCTACTATTTGTTCCTAGTCACCCATTCTGAAGCTAGGGACTAGGCCTTCCTCACATCTATATCCACCTTGCCCAATACTGTGTCTGCTTAATTCCTAATGTGTTTTTGGTTGATATTTATGGGATTCAAGCACTGAGTAGTTCAACATTCCCATGAAGAAAACAGGGGCAAATCAGAAGCTATATTGAGCCAAAAATTAGGATTTCAGATTGACTAAAATTTCTAATTAGCATCAGGGCAAACAAAGAATATGAGAAGCAGTGTGCTCACTCCTCTTTCATATCATTTATTTTCATCGGCAATATTTATCAGGCATGTTTTCCATGCCTAGCCCTTGTTCAAGATCCTTGGGTTACATCAATGGGAAAGAAGTGAAAAACAAATGATGGCATGGACTCCTGTTCTAGACAGGACAACTCAGATATAAGTAATGACTGTAACTGAAAAGCTAAATTACAGTGTGATATATAAAATGGTGTTTGGTTATGCAAAAAAGAAAAGATAGGCAAATGGAAAGTAGCTGTTAAAGCTACAGGAAGAGACGTTTTCAAGGTCAGGCAAGATGGTGAATATAGACAGACCAGGAAGGTAAGATGTGAGAGATGGTCTTGAGTTCTGAAGGAAGGAGGCATGGAAGGCAGTTGCTGGCTAAGGAAACAGCTAGAGCAGTGGCAGAAAGTGGGACTGTGCCTGGCATATTCAGGGAGGTTCCCAAAGCTGGAGGGGAGAGGAGATAACATCACAGACAACAGAGACCCGAGCATCCGTGCAGCGCTTTGCAACTTTAAAGAAAATCAAGTTCATGGAGGTTCAAAATGATGTCTTAAAGCACGTTACATTGTGTTAGAAAAGCTGCTCTCAGCAGTCGGGATCCCAGAGCATTCAAAGAAAAATGCAGACAAGCCTGAAGGAAACAGGCTGTGAAAAAAAAGGCATTTAATGTACTGTGCTTCTGTTGTCTGTTTATTAGGCCTGCAGGAAACCTTTGTTCCCAGGGAACCTTATGCCATTGGCTGAAGATACAATTCTTGTACTTGAGGTCTAATGGCTTAAAAAACAGAGAGAGAAAGCCAAATATAAACTGAAGGACCGTACAATCATACTTCAACTTAGCCAGGCCAAGGAAAACGTCTGTAAGCCTGGAGATATTTCTGATGTTCATCACAGGCCTGTCAGCAGTAGGTAAATAATTTCTCTTTATGTCTGGACTCTATCGACATTATAGAGACAGGCAGTTCTAATAATATCTTAAGATGACTAACTTCATTTATTCTTTCTACAATGTTTACAAAGTCCTACTATGTGCTAGACACAAGGGATGTATATCCGTGACTAAAATAATACACCCGTCCCCCCCATCCCCACTATGAAATCAAAGACTATTCAGAATAAGTATCAGATGGTGGCAAAGGGAAATGGAGAGAGAGAGAAAACAGTTCGAGCTTGTGTTATAATAGAACCCAGGGATTAGGAAGATGACACTCTACACAGAGCAGACAGAGATGAGCTGACAAAAGGATATTTGGCAGACACTGGAAGGAGAGAAACCACGTCTTTAGGACCCCTGCAGGGAAGTGTTCTAGGCAGAGGCAGCAGCTAGTGCAAAGGGCCTGAGGCAGGGGAATGTGCTGAGGAACAATGCCTCATGGTCCTTGTTAATTTGCTTGTGTTTGTTTGTTTGTTTTTTTCTTATATCTTCCTTCTCAGATCAGTGGGAAACAACAGGGAAAGTATCGCTTTCTTCTTTCACCAGTGAATAGAGGGAGCAGTTTATTTTGGTCAAGGGATGCTAATAAGTAGTGTCATAAGAATCAGAAGTAAAGTCATTTATAGGCTAATGTTCCACCACTCATTGTCCTCACAGTGAGTGCCCTGAAGAGGCCACACTTCTGCCAGGATTTCTCAGGATACCATAGGAACACAAGTGACATGTTGCAAGTGACAGGTGTGGTATGCACCGTAAGAGTCCTATAAGGGCGGGGCAGCCAGACTCACAGAACATACATGGTGCTTCTGAAAGAGGGTGACAATGTTAACAGTCTGGGGTTCATCTCCGTTTTCAACGGACACCTTATTTAAATCTCTTCTTGTGCTCCCCCCCCCTTTTTTAACCAGGATATGATTCTCCCCATGGAGACTTAGAGTGAAAATGCCCCTCCTTCTGGAGGAGTCTGACACCTCACCCCCGTGAGTGTGGTCTCCAGCATTGACCCAGCAGGGAAGGCTGAGTAGACCTCAGCACTAGTGCTGTTCCCAGGCCCACGGGGACTCAGCCTTAAGCAACACCACATGTTGGACATTACCGGACAGTCCTGCTTCAGCTCTGCCCAGCTCAGCCCAATCCCCTTTTTATGGTGGGTTTTTCTGCACGAAGCAAAGGTTATGCCTGCACAGGTCCCTTGCAGCTTTATCAGTCTCAGTCCCCTGGCCCCTGTCAGCAACTGCTCAAACAAGAACACGCACACACAATCAACTGCACAGAGCAGGTAACAGCACGTAGGCATAACATCTTCCTGAGGCCAGGTGACTAACATATGGAGGATAAGCATGGTTCTTCCCTCATAATGTGAAAAAATATATACGTATATGTATGCATATATATATATATAAATCCACTCTCCTGAATATGTACATGTGCATATTCGTATATATGAATATATATGGTTAAAATCTATATTAACACTTGGTTAATTTTAATTACCTCATGCTTTCTCATGACTGGCATGGCAAGAACCTGGTTTGTGTAAAAGACTATTTTAAGTTCCAAAAGAGTCATAAAAAAAGAATTCTTAGATGACTTGTATCTAACAAGGGAATAATGTTATCAGAAATAGCAGAAACTCCCCAGATGGACGTTGGCAGGCAGACTTCCCATCTCCTCTTACCCTGGGGCTGTGTGACTCTGTAGATGGATTTATAAGTCAGTTTTGCAACAGACATTCCTAGACTCCCCTCACTAAGATTTGGGGGGGGTTACTTCTTTGTATTTTTAAATTTTGAGGGTCTGTGGGGTGCAGGCTGGACACAAGTTCTACAACACCATGATCAAACACTGTTGTTCTTGGGCCTCTGTGTCTAACAGATACCAGAGAATTTTCTTTGGTTTCTTCTTGTCTTTTTCTGTTTTTATGATGCACTGTGAACTTGACCCAAGTTAGCGCACAGAACATAGAGAACAGACAGAATTATTGAAGGTTCAGTTGGATGCATGCGGCTGGCCAAGTCTTCAGGCACTCAATCTCCCTCTGTCCTCTTCCGATTATCTGGCTGGGCTTTTGTCTGGGGTGTACAGTCTGGATGCCACCACAGAGCTAAGTGATGGAGAAGGAGATCTTTTGACAACAGATAACAACATGACAGTGAAAATGTTCACATCTCTCCAGGTTTGTTATCTGCCCATTGCTAATGTAGGATGGTAACTTAAGTTGGGCTTTCGGTGCTTTTTTGGTAAGGATTTAAGAAGGTATTTTATTTTCAGATGAATCAGGAGTGCTGTGATAATTTTGAATTTCTTCCCAAGCTCATTGTGCTGTCTCTTGAAAAGCTAGAATGTTTTGTCCTGTGTGTTGTGCCTGGCTAGAGAGAGGATAATGGGATGTTCTGGCTGGATGTTCATTACCAAACTTTACCAAATCAGCTACTTTGCTTTACCTCCAAATCCTTGGCCATAGGTGTTGAATGAAGATAGTCCCTAAGTGACTACAGGGAACTAAACTCTGTTAGGTCGAAGGGTTAAAAGAGTATAAAAGGAATTCTGGGCTCTGCTTTTCACAAGGGCAACGCTTATGCAGGAAAGTCTATCAGCTTGCAAGAGAGGCACTTGTTCAATTCTTACACTTTATTCCAGCCAAGAGGAAAGGAAGGACTAAAAGATCAAGGGTACAAATGAAAAACAAACATAGAAAGCTGCAAAGTTAAGAACACCAAGGGGAGGAAGTCACGAGGGAACTGGAGTATGTTTCAGTTTCTTAAAAAAAAAAATACACCGAAACCCTGCAATCTCTCTTGTAAATTAATTCCACACTTAATTTTTGAAATTCTTTCTTACTTTTGCAGACTAGGGCCAATACCAAGGACATGAAATGCTGTAGGGAAGTGGCAGGGACTTCCAGGGTGAGTTTACTTTCACCATTTCCTTTCATATGCAGATTCAGCCTGGCCTTGTCCTTTGTCAGTGCTTTCAAAGATCTAAGCTTCCTTCCTAAGGAATCATCTTTTATTAATCAGCTATCCACAACACAGTCCCAGAGAATGGAACTGGCTTCAGACAGATGTTGATAAATGTCTTAAGTTTCTTATAAACTAAATCAAGGCCAGCCATGTTTTATTAATCAGTTAACCTTCGTATACACCCGGCCCTCTGTATATTGTCTCACACTTTATATGCCATCCTGTTTACACGGCTTATCCGGAGTCAACTCAAGACAGTCAGCCTTTATTTGGAAAGACAGGCAGCAGTGTACATGTTTTTACAGACACTTAATGGCTAATATAAACAGTCATTTACAGATGCGTCTTTTAGCAAATCGTTAGGTGTTAAACAGTGTAGAGAATTACCATCACACATTTATGAACTGTGTTTATTTTAGCTAAGGACCAAGATGAGAATATAAAAATGATCAAAAGCCTGCTGGTGGAAATACTGAAGAATTCACCCCTCAGGATCTGTGTGCCTCAAGTATAAGGAGCCAAGAACAGAATAAGCAAATGTTGCCAGCCAAGGAGCCTGGCTCCACCTTGCATTGTCTTGAAGGGATTCATACCTGGCGCTTCAATATGGTACATGCAAGTCACTATCAAAGTGGGGGAGCCAGATGAGAAGGCTTTGTTGGTAAAGTATTTGCTTGACCTGAGAGCGTGAGAACCTTAGTTCTATGCCCAGAACCCATGTAAAAGTGGGCGGGGTGGGGGTTGCACATATGTAAAGGAGGCTGGAAATTTCATTTACAAGTAGATACCTGGATCTCATTGGCCAAACTGATGAGCTCCAGGTTCAGTGAGAAATCCTGTCTCAAAAAAAAAA
>CM053749.1:30299165-30370179 GCA_028658305.1 Pachyuromys duprasi
TTTTTTTAATTTATTTATTTTTATCTCAATCACAGGTTGGGTACTTTGAATCCCAGGCGTAGCCCCCTCCCCCATTCCCTCCCACCCTCCCACTCCCTCCCTCATCTCCTTCTTCCCCGCCCCCTCCAAGTCCACCAACAGGGGAGGACCTCCTTCCCTTCCATCCAACCCCAACTTATCATGTCTCCTCAGGGCTGGCAGCAAAGTCCTCCCCTGGGATCTAGCTAAGGACACGTTTTTTTAAAAGATTTATTTATTATTTATACAACATTCTACCTGTACACCAGATCTTACTATAGATGGTTATGAGCCACCATGTGGTTGCTGGGATCTGAACTCAGGACCTTTGGAAGAACAGCAAGTGCTCTTAACCTCTGAGCCATCTTTCCAGCCTGTAGAAGACATGTTTATGTGTGATAACTTTAAATTTTTTAGCATGCTTAAACCCATATTCTATACATTATGAACAGAAAAATAAAGTCTTAGACTTTTGTTAAGACTTTTCATGAGAATTAATTTGCTTAAATCAAGCAAAATGTACACATAATGAAATGAACAAAATTTATTTCTAATTTATTCTAATGCATCTAAACAATCTTATTCACTTGTTCTTTAGCTATCCCCAGGAAGATGCAGAACTTTCTCATCATCGCATCAAATTTTACTGTTGCCCTTCCTCTCAATTTTTGCCTTACCTCAAGAATCACCTTCATAACTACGCTCTCCATACATAAGCTCTGCCTAGACTTGAAGTTCATATAAGTCAAATCATATAGTACATATTGTACCTGGCTTTTTTCATTAAACATAATGTCTAAGGTATCCATCTGTGTGTATCATGGGTAAGTCCAACCATTTTTTTGTTTTCAAAAATATTATGAGGCATATGCTGTATCATAGATCCTGAGAAATTAGGAAAGATAGAGAAGTGCATTTTTAAAAGGTAGTGATTGCCTTGAAGATCCTTTGCCTTAACCTGCAGCCTTACTCAGGAGTTTTCCGAGTAATAGTTTTCATGCTACCTGCTCCTCTGGCTTCAGTGGGAAAATGTCCCATAAATTTCATTTCATGGGCTATCCTGTATTTATATTTTAAGAAAAAGATCTAGAAATGGTGTTTGGATTTCTCTGGGAGGAGAAATGACCCTTCATAGTTTCAGTGCACGTGAGGGGCTACAGCGTGGGAAGGGATTGTTTCACACAGTGTTGTTTTTTTTTTTCTCAAGTTAATTTCATTTCTGAGTCAGAACATCTGCAAGCCTGAAAGAGGCTTGCTCTCTCCCGTGAGTTATTTGCAAATCCTAATCATATTTCTTCAAAGATATATTTCTATATGTGATGCAAGGAAGACTGTAGAAAAGCCCATCACCCATTCATTGTAGAAACCGTCCTCAAGACTGTCCTGAGCAGGAGCCATTCCCATACTGGGCTTGTCAGTCCGTGGGTCAATGTGGCTTTCCATAGCTGGGCAGGACCTTGTTTCTGCTGCCCGTTAGTGAGGTAAGCTTTTAAAAAAGTTATGTAAACCTTCTGTTCTGACCTTCCTATGTTCCAACTTCCATGTCACCATCTTCGCAAGAAACCACAGTCGCATAAGTCATAGTGTCAGTGATAAATTAGCAATTGATGTTTGTTGGTCAAAGGGCATGCTATTTTAAATATACAGGAACTTTGGGAGATGTACGATAGACACAATCTTTTAAAGATATTATATCCCTCTCTATATTATACATGTGTATATTTGTTGGATATAGGGCATCAAATTAAGATAGTTATACCATGTGTTTCTTAAGAATAAAATGTCCTCCTTTTCCTTCTTTCTTTTTTCTTCTCTTGTTCCTTGTCTGTACTTTCTTCTTTGAGAACTCTACTAGTCTTTACTTTTGTCCTGAATTCTAAGTCCTAATTCTTCAAAAGAGAATCAGTCTAGTTGTCTAGTATGTCTATGGCTTCTTCTTCAGTACCACTGCTCTTCTCCTCCAGACATTCAACAGGATTTATGCAAGTTATTTTAAAATTAGGTCTCTATCCCTTGGTTCCCCACAATATATCCTGCAGAAGCTTCCTGGGAGATTTCTAAAATTCAGATCCTACAATGCCACTTTCCTGCTTAAACTATGTAATCTTCCTATATTACTCAGCTGCCTGATTTGTAGCAAAACACCAGGGGCTAGCAAATATAGATATTTGGCTTCTGGTTATGAAAGTTGGAACATTGAAGAGCAAGACACCAGCATTCTCTCAGCATTGGGTGAGGTCCTAGCTGAGTCATAGTCCACTAGAGGCCATCCTTTGGCAAGACAGAGCAGGTTCCTTATCCTAGCTAAGAATGTCATCATTGGGACCTAACTCTCACATCTGCATCTCTTTGAACTACTCCTTGAGCATCTGGCTTTCAGTCTTCCCCTTGCTTCTAAATTCTTCTTTTATCAAAAGGACTCTGTAAATAACAATGACTTAACCAGATTTCGCAGACTTCTTTCATGCTGTGTCAGTAGCTCATTGTCAGGACAGATTCTGGTATCTTATCATTTGCTTGAACCTCGTTCTATTCTGAAATTTTAAACTTCGCGACACTGATCTCCAGTCAAGCCTTCTATTCTGTTTGCTTTCTTGTCCTACTCTCATTGCTTCTTCTCTTCGATCTCCAGACCTTATGATGTTAGTTGCCACTTTTCTAACAAGGGGCCTGTCCTCCTGGCTTTGCTTTCTCCTCCACCAAAGAATATTTTACATTCAACAGAATCCACACACACAACCGGTTCACTCAAACCTGCAACTGGGATCAAGATCCATTGATTCCCTGAAACTGTCATGCAAAAGTCCCCAGATCTGGGTGGATTAACAAACCCAAGGAGTTCATGTCAGCCAATATTTCTTGATCTTTCTGTAGCTTTCCCCCCTACTGACATACATCTTCCTCAAATTTGTGGTCATATTCTCCTATGGTCTCACTGATATGATCTTCCCAGCCAACTTTATGTGCCTGTATTCCCAGGGGACTGTCTTCAGCTCAGTTCCTCCTTGGCTGTCTCATTGCTTCTGTGGATCTTAAATTATTCTCACACTGATGACCTCCAAATATCTGCTGTTCAGATTTCTCTCCTGAGCCCAGAATTATACATACCAGTGTTCTCTCTGCTTCATCATAAAAACTCAAGCCCAACAAGTCCAAATTTGAACCTATCAATTCCCTAAAGCTTTGCCTCCCTCTGGGATTTAAATTTATCTATTTATTCACACAGGCACATATGGCTATCTGTAGATACTCACAAAGTTACACATGTGGGGGTCTGAAGAAAACTTATAAAAGGTGGTTCTCCCCTACTGTCATGTTGATCCCGGGGATTGAACTCAGGGATTTCAGTGCAGCAGCGACACTTTACCCACTGAGCCATCTTACTGCTGCCTCTATTTTTGTTATTAGTGACCTGTGCTCTACACCATAAACCATGCCAAAGATGCAAAACTCTTCTCAGACCAACTGCTTTCTCATTCCACTCATCAAATTATCAGTTTTCCTGCTGAAGGGACATCCCACATTGTCCCTTCCACCTTCTTATCACTGTGTTGTACAAATTCCACTGTCTCTGGGAGCTGATCTCTCTAGCCCCTGGGCTCTTTCAGCCCGTTTTCTTTAACACAGATCTTATTTCTGCACTTACTATGCTATAGACTGTAGGTGAGAATCACCTACGCATGTGTTTTAAAAACATAACCCCAGCAGACTTAAATTGAGTTTTTTTTTTGTGGGGAGAGGGGAGTAAGATCAGGATATTATTTATCTGTTTTTGCTTTTCTTTCTAAGTCTCAAGTGATTCTAACAAATGATTGATAATAATAACTACTTTGAAGATGAAATTAGAAGTTCTGTGTTTAGACCCACAAAACCCTATTGATTGTTCTAATAAATCTGATTTCTATTACACAGCTGTACAAAGTGGTCTAACTTTCTTCTCCACTGCCTTTGCCAGCATTGTTCCCTATGTCCAGAACTTGTTTGCATGAAACTACTGACTTGGCTGTTAGATATTTGATCATGTTGTCTGGCATGGATTACATTTTGTCTCTAATACTCATATATTAAAGACTTAAACCTCAGTACCTCAGAATATGATATTTGGAGATAGACTTTTCCTTTTTTGGTTTTTCGATACAGGGTTTCTCCGTGTAGCCTTAGCTGTTCTGGACTAGCTTTGTAGACCAGGCTGGTCTCACACTCACAGAGATCTGCCTGCATTTTGCTGGGATTACAGGTGTGTACCACCATGTCCGGCTAAGTGATTAGACTTTTGAAGGGGATAATTAATGCAAAATGAGGCTATAAGGGTAGATGTTAATGCAATATGAGTATTATCCTTACAAAGAAGTGAAATTAAGACACAGAGGTAAGCATGTACAGAAGGAAAGCCACACGGGGAACAATTGAGAAGTTAGCATCTATAAGCCAAGGAGAAAGGTCTCCAGAGGAATCAAACCTGCCACACCTGGGTTTTAGACTTGTCCCTCCTGAACTGTGAGGAAATAGGCTTTTGTAAGCCACCGAATCTGCAAAGCTTTGTTGCAGCACCCTCAGCAGACTTACTATATCCATTCAGACCCTTGCTTTAGGGCTCAGGGTAGTGCTGCATATTCCAACAAGAGCATATATTGAAGGAAATGTATATTTCCCTGATAAGTACTCAAAGTGAAATAAGAGGAAAGGAGGAATCCCATGATTCCATGCAAAGGCCCACCTCACACTTAGTAGGCCTCACCTCTTACAATTCTCTTCATCTCTTCATCGTTTCCCATGGATGGGTTAGAATTTAGTGGGCATTCAACTACAGCAACCTGTTCATTTAATTCCCAACTCTACCCACACTATATACTCTGTACACATAGATATAGAAAACTCTAGAGCTGTGCGGAAAGCAGGAGAAAAATCTTTGTGACCTTGGGTTAGCACAACACAACACTAACAGCACAATCTATAGAAAAAAAGGAAATGATAAACTGCGGCTTTGGACATCATTAAGAGAGAGTAGACAAACCAACAGACTAAATGTGATTATTTACAATCAGAATCTGAAAGTAGACCATGTCTACACTATGCTGGGCAGTCTCAAATCTCAATAACAACCAATTATAAAATAACAACCAATTATGAAAGAAATAGGTAAATTTGTTAAACATACTTTTACCATTAAGACTAATTGATGGCAAAATAACACAGAAGAGAAAATGTTGAGGTCATTAAGCACCAGGGAAATGCAAACTAAATCACAATGAAACCCCAGTGCATGCCCATGACAAAGGCTAAGTTAGAAAGTCTGGCCATGCTGGTGCTACTGAGAGTGAGGAATAGCTGGAATACTCATCCGCTGATGTGGGGCATGTAAAATGGCACAATTATTTGCAAAATAACTGGGCAGATTCCCAAAACATTAAATATGTACTTGTCACAAGACATCCATCCTGCTCTTAGAAATTCCTCAAGACAAAATGAGAGCAAACACTCTTTCACTTCACAGTGAAACAAATGCAAGATCATAGCATCCTTATTTGAAATAGCCCTAAAGTGGGTATAACCCTAATGTCCATCAATAGGTTAGTGAGGATGGTAAGTGAGTCTGTGCAGCAAAATAGGAAGACAGCAACAATAGGGAGATAAACCCAGCATGGATGGATTGCAGAACAATTGTGATAAAGGGAAGACTGCATATCAAACAGTTGTCTGCAATTTAATTCCATTAATTTAAAATTCTATAAAGTGAAGCAATCTAAGTGACGGAGAGCCAGCCATTAGCTTCCTTGGAAGAGTGGAGAGGGGACAGAAGGGATGGACCATGGTAATGGCTTACATAGGCACATGCAACTGCCAAAACTTGTTAACTTATACATCTTCTTATCTATTAGTGGTGTTGAAATAAACCTCACAGAATGTGCTCTTGTGTATAACTATATACACAAGTAAACAAATGAATGGAAAGATTCTAGTTCTCATGGATGTAGTATCATAAAATTTTCCTGTCCTCTGGTCTGACGTTTTAGTGATTTTTCTTGAAGAAACTTTTTCTCAACCGAATAAGGAGGCATGTAAAATAGTGTTAGTTGCGCATTAGCAAAGATGTGAAAATATGTTAAGTGGACCTCACAATCTTACTGTCAGAGGCTAGTTTCTTAATACTATGGCCTGTGTCCTATATAATTTTTATGAACCTCAGTTTTTTAATCTATAAAATGGAAGCAATTGTAGTGTCTGTTTCATGAGAATATTGTAAAGAATAAATGAGATACATATGGAAAGGGCACAACAAAGCCCTGTATACATAAAAGAGCTCTCTACTTGTTTGTTATCATCTTTGACTTGACCTTCTTCCAAGAGGGCCTTTAGTCTCACCCCACTTAACTGGTAAATCAAATTTCAGTAGCCTCAATGTTGGATATCTGCCACTGAATATAAATATTTAAAAACTTTTTTGAACTTTTAAATTATTTATTATCTTTATGTGTATGGGTGTTTGGCCTGCATGCATGTTTAGGCACTATGTTTCTGCAATGCCTGTGGAGGCCAGAAGATGGATCAGACCACTTTGGACTGAAGTTGAAAATGGCTTGGAGATACCACATGGGTGCTGGAAATCGAATGCTGGTCCTTTGGAAGAGTAGCCATTGCTCTTATCCATTGAAACAACTTTACCGCACCCCAATGATTTTTCTCCTAATTGTAAAGGACCTTTGGAATGTGAAGCAATAGCATTATAACCATGGATATATGGTAGCATCCATGGAGTCTTACCCTAAGACCTAACACTAAACAGGATCAGAATAAGATTTAATGCAGAAAAAAAAAGTTTCAGGGAAACAAGGTAGCAAGTATTCAGAATCAGGGCAATTACACATCATTTTTCTCCTGTGATTTTTATTAATAAGTATTTTTAAATACATAGATTCTGTGATAGAAGGACAAATGATCTTCTAGGCTATAACCACCTTCCACCTGAAGCAGATCTGGAGTTCTGTTTGAGGGGTCTTGGCACACGATTCTGCTCACTCAGAATTCTGTCTTGGAATATTTACTAAGCTGAAGATGTAAGTCATGAAATCAACCTGTTTTCAAATCATGCAGTGTAATCAACTTCCACTAAAGAGTCTGAGATGGAAAAAAAAAGCCTGTGCCTCCTGTGCCTATTGCAAGGCTTGTACTAGCTGGAGAGCTGACTTCTATTCTGCAGTTTGTTCCCTGGCTATATGAAGCCCCACGGTTTCTGAACCTGGTTTATAAATGAATCCTGGGGAGCATCAAATCCAGAAGTGTTCCTCAAGTGGTGATTATTTCAAGTTTACTCACCCAAGATTTAAATAGTCCCAAGTCATGGATTTCCTTAGAGCACTGTCTTAGTTTGCTTCTATGTTGTTGACCAGAAGCAACTTTGGAGAGGAAAGGGTTTATTTGGCTTACAAGGTTACTGGCCACCATGGAGGGAAGCCAAGGCAGGAGAGTCTGGAGGCAGGAGCTGAAGCAGAGGCTGTGGAAGTATAATGGCTACTGGCTACTGGCTTGCTTTTCATTGCTTGTTTAGCCTGCTTTTCTTATATAAGCTGAAGCCACCTGCCCAAGGTGGCACCCTCTATGCTAAACAGGGCCCTCTTATATCAAGCATTAATCAGTAGAATGCCCCACACATGTACCCACAGGGCAATCTGATGGAGGCAATGCCGTAATAAGTTTCCCTCATCACAGTGACTCTAGTGTGTGTTGACTTGACAAAATCCATCCACAAATTTGGCTTTGGTAGTTCTCTTCAATGGAAGGTGTAACCTCTGTTTAACCTTTATTTATATCCAGTATTGTTATCCTACTTCTCCTATTCTGATCAGGCCCCATATTTGCTCCCAAGTACTTTGCTTTTGACACATAATTGCATGGCATGCCATCAGCCTGCTCACCTGTGCTGTGTCAGTACTTTTTGTGGCCTAAAATCTGTGCTAGAATAAATTTAATGTAACAAGATACAATATCCAAGTATATACACACATATATGTATATATACATATATATGTAATAGTACCATTTTTACTGGAGAGAAGGTAAGTTCTTGTGCTGTTGTTACTAAATGTAACAGAAAAAGCCTGCTTTGCAAATAAATTCACAAATTTCCTTTCCCATTAATATTTAGCACTCTAATTTCTATGTGTTTTTTCCCAACCTTATTAGGTATCACATATTATTATTAGACTTTACTCTTCATAACATACTGAACCACATAATTGAATCAATGTCCTTATCTGTATTTCCTATTTTCTATGGGTAATGTCTTCTTAAATTCTTTATCTGCTTGTCTGGAATTGGAAACAATTTCAACCTTACAAGGTTATTATGTTTGTGATGAAGGAGAAAAATGCACAGAAGATGCTAACACAACACTACACAAAAAGTAGGTGCTTAATAAATGATTACCTTCTCTACACCCCACATTCCCATTTTCTGTATTGTGTTCTGTGTGCTATTTAGGCTGGTCCCTGCACTTTACTACTGATTGGTGACGAGGCTCTCCAATTACATCAGGCATTACAGGCATTACGCATCAGGCTATTACTTTCTTTTGTTTCCAACCAAGTGTAGCTCTTCTGATCTGCAAAGATTTAAATTCATGTTGTTAGCAAAACCTCAGGAGACCATATCATGTCCTTTACTAAAATTCCCATACAACATCTGTTGAACCAGTTCGACCCAGAATGGAGCTATTATGTTTATGTGATTTGGTTTCTTTATAAACCCTGCTACATATATCACCAATAATCCATGTATCTAATTAAGTATTCATTTACCAACATATATTCTGTTCTTTTTTTTTCTAAAACTCTATAGAAATAAAAAGTCCATTTAAAATTAACATAGTGGAGAGATGACTCAGGGTCAAGAGAGCTCCTCCTATTGCAGAGGACTTGGGTTCACTTCCAAAAAACACCAACACAGCAGTTCACAGCTGTCTGTAACTCCAGTTCCAGGGGATCAAATGCCCTCTTGCAATTTCCTTGGGTGCCTGCATGCATATGGTATACAATAGACTCAGGCATACACACACAGACACGTGCACACACACATAAATAAATACATAAACATTTTAAAACTAATATGACAATTTTTATAGTTTTGATAAAGTAGTGTCATTTCACTGCAATCACTGAAAAAAATCAATAGGAGTATAAAAAAAAGCTGCAATCTGCTCAGGCAGATTTTGCTTTAGTTTTACTTAGAAATATTCCATCCAAAACTTAAGAGACATTTAGTTGTAGGCATATTCCACTTTCATAAAATAACACATGTATAGTACGTTCTTAATGTTTGCTATTTTGTGCCATTTAAACTCTATTTCCCCCCAAATTTCCACGGTGAAAATTTCCCATATAAAGCAGCAAATATTTTACCTCCTAAGTACAGCATAAAATTAGCTCTTAATGCAACAGCCAGCATAAGCACATATTGTATGTTGGATGACTTCAAAAGACTCAGAGCATCATTATATATTTTAAACTGAAAAACAATTTGGGATTTTTTTTTAATTTTTGAAAAATTCTGTTTTTCATTAGGAATTGTCTTTTGAAAGTCTTCATTACATCTTAATGATTCTCAATCTCTATTGACTTTCTCTTGCTCTGCATCCCTAAATAGTAATAAATAATTGAAGATTTAAAATTGGATGACATAAGAAACAATTTTGTTTTCACTATCTTTCCATGAGCTAAGTCACACTAATTTTCCTTCCTTATAATACCAAAGACCCTCTTAATCTTTAGTAACAGCTCATCCATATTTGATTTGGCTTTAATCTTCAAATGGCTCCCCCTCCAAACCTCATCCCCCAAAGCTTTTGTTAATGAGTCTTCATTATGCTGAGCGTGATTATTCATCCTTGATAGAGGTTTTCCTCATATTTTCAGTAAATTCCAGTGAGGCTGACTGAATGCAGATGCTATTCACTCAATTATGAGCAAGATGACTAATGTGTACATCTGAAGCATTCATGGGGGATTGTATTTAGCTTTGGGGGAGGTTAGGGAGCTCATGCAAAGATGGGTGGTTCTAATCTTCTAGGAGTTTCTGCCATATTGCAAGATTTAGCATGTGACTTTGTAAGAGAAAAGATGAGTCATCTTTCCCAGTCAGGGGTTCTGCGGGGTGTGTCCATTGAGACAAGCCATTACTATATCTGTACCTTTCAGTGCAGCTTTTCCCTCCATAGGTCATGTCTGTACACCTTCACACCCTCATTCTAGGCTCTTCCTGGGCTTTAAAGTTCATGAGCTCAGAGAGTAACTTTTGTTCTTTTCCATGTATCGCTATGCCTAACCCAAAGCCCATTGTCACTGGACCAAAATCAACAGTCACCTCCATTTCCTCTATTCTCCAGAGACCATTTAAAATACCTATGTGATTTCAAAATAATCAACAATCTGGTGTTGTGATCAAAGCTGTGGACCTGAGAGTCAGTTGGTTTAGAGGAAGGCTCCCCTTTCACCATTCACCTGTTTTGTGAAATTGGCCAAATCACTAAATATTGTCTTCAGATTTTTTTCTTTATCCGCAAATTGGAAGTGATGCTGAAACCTACAACACAAAATTAGAATTCACATTTTCAGTACAGTGTATACATGCCCAATAAACATTAACAGCAATTGCTGGTACAGGCAGTCTATATAGAACACTCTTCTACCTTGGACTACATGCAACATAAATCTATATAGTTGTAATATGGTAGAAAGAAGAACACAGACTATCAGGAGTATTTCTAGGCATATAAATTTTAATCTAAAAGGAAATGTTGAAGAAGTTCTTTTTTTTTTTGAATAAGAAAACCAAGAGAAATCACACACGATAAAATCTAACACCATTAGTTTTCATTGGATTCAATTCTGCCTGGGTTTTGATTGTTTATATCACTGTATCTCAATCTTAATTTGCAAGTCCACAGCTTGAGCAGGGACTCCCTGATACCAAATCTGTGTCACCGAGTTCTTGGTTAATAAAATAAAAACTGAATGGCTTGTAGGTCCTCTCATAACTACAGTATATTGTTATGTTGGTTGTATTTACTTTAAAAAGAAAGTCTGCTTCAAGGTGAAGTAATATATCATGATAACCTCACCACTATTTTTTTCAACTTTAAATGAGTCTGATGGATGCAGGGTTCCACTAGAAGATCCCAGGATCCCACACAAAAGTCAAAGCGTTTCTGTTTCTTTGCTTGCACTTTCCACCTTCTTTACCTGGAAGCAACATAGCAGTTAGCTTTTAAAATTTTCATTTTAGGTGTGGTGATGCATTCATATAATTCCAGTACTCATAGGAAGGGAAAGGAGGCTCAGGAGTTCAAATTTATCCTTAGCTACATGGCAAGTTTTAAGTCAGCATGTGCTAGAATGAGTCCCTGTTAAAAGTAAACAAATAAAAAGAGTCATCCATAGAACATGCCATTGGTTGTTAAATATTGGAGCAGCTGCCAGTGAATTCTATGTCCTTTGCTCCAAAGTAAGTTCTGGTCCCAGAGCCATGCTCAAGTAATTCTCATAAAGTCCCCAATTACAACGCAGGGCCTAGGACTGAGCCTTCTGGAGCTTTTTGCAATCTTTCACAGGACAAGAACTTAGAGACCTCTCTAATGGTAAGGAACCCCAGAGGCAAAAAAATGGTCTGCAAATATCAAAATAGGTCTTAATTTATAATTTTAGCAACCTCTTTTTACTAGTAAATCTGTGATTGTTTGAATAAGAATAGCCCCCACAGACTTGTATGTTTGAATACTTGGCCCCAATTGGTAGAACTTACTGGGAAGGATTAGGAGGTGTGTGTGGCCTTGTTGGAAGAGGCCTTGTCACTAGGGGTAGGCTTTTATGTTTTAAAAACTTCTGCCATTCCCAGTATGCTCTCTGCTTCAGTGTGCTCTCTGCTTCTCTACTGTTTATGGATCAAGATGTGAGTTATCAGTTGTTCCTGCTACCATACTATTGCTCTGCCATAGTGGGCTCTAATTCTCTGAAACTGTAAGCCCGATTAGACATTTTATTTTGAGTTGCCTAGGTCATGGTGTTTTGTCACAGTAATAGAAAGAAGACAGATGGCAAAAGTTGGTATCAGGAAATGAGCTATTGTTATTATAAGTTCTACCATACCATTTTGGGAAGAATGTGGAAGATCTGGGGACTTTGGGCTAGGAAAGAGGTTTTAACACTATAAGCATTGCTTAATGGGTTGTCCTAACAGGAGCTTGAAAGACAACATTACTGAGAGCAATGTGGACGATTGCTCAGTTATAGAAATTTTAGAGGGAAATAATTATTAGCATCTGGGCTTGAGGGCATTTTTGTGATATTTTGGCAAAAATATGGTTGCCTTCCATTGTTGTCCTGATAATTTGCCTGAGGCTAAAATGAAAAGTAATAAACGAATTTCTTTGGTGGGGAAGATTTTAGGACAGCCTGATATTGACTCTGTCACGTGATTCTTAGTAATGTAGTACTATATTGATAAAGCGCAACTGGTCAGAAAGAAATGTAAAATGTACACTTTGAATTGAAAAAGAGCACAAAAAATTTTATTTGTTTTTATGTTATTTTTTACAATTTATTCTTTAAATATCCCAATTGAGGCCTCTTCCCTCAACTCCTCCCAGTCCCACCCTCCCTCCTTTTTCCTCTTTATCCCTTTCTCCTAGTCCACCGAAAGGGGGAGTTCTCCTCCTCTGCCATCTGTCCATAGCTTGTTAAACCTCATCAGGACTGTCTGGATCACCTTCCTCTGTGGCCTGGCAAGGCTGCATCATCAGGACAAGTGATCAAAGAACAGTCAAATGAGTTCATGACAGAGGTAGCCTCTGTTTCTTCCCTTACTTGGGAACCCACATGGAGACTGAACTGCCAATCAGCTACATCTGAGCTTGGGATCTAGTCCTCTCTCTGCATAGACATTGGTTGGTGCATCATTCTCTGCAGGACCTCCTGGGCTCAGATTCTCTAGCTTTGTTGGTCTCCTTGTAGGGTTCCTGTCCCCTCTGTGTCCTTCTATCCTCACCCTTCTTCTATAAGGCTCCCTGCACTCTGCTCAAAGTGTGGCTGTGAGTCTCAGCATCTGCTTTGATCCCCTCTTGGGTACAGTCTTTCAGAGGATCCTCTATAGCAGGCTCCCATCCTGTTCCCTCTCTTCCACCTCTTCAGGTGTCTATCCTGTTTGCCATTCTGAGTAAAATCTAAGCATCCTCCCTAGGAGCCTCCTTGTTGTTTAGCTTCTTTAGGTCTATAGATGGCTAGCCTATATTATGTGGCTAATATATGCTTATAAGTGAGTGTGTGCCATGTATGTCTTTCTGTTTCTGGGTTGCCTCACTCAGGATGATCTTTTCTAGTTCCATCCACTTGCCTGCAAATTCCATGATTTTCTTGTTTTTAATAGCTGAATAGTATTCCCCAGTGTAAATGGAGCACCAGAAAATTTAATGTTCGTGCTGAGGCTTGTGTAAGAAGATTCAAGCTGACTCTGATCTGCACTAACTTAAAATGTGAGATGCCCTCAGGACAACACCTCACCTTACCCAGCTAATCTTGAAATTTGTGGAAGGAAGAGGCCTAAGGAGTTGACTGCTCCTAAAAGCAACAAATCAGAGCTGTTTCAAGTGCAGTAGAAACAGGGAAAGGTTCACCTCAAGTTGGCAACCAAACTTGGCAGTGTAATACATGTGGGTGGCTTTAGAGTCATGAAGGTTACACAAATAAAGGGGCTGTGGAATCTCCCTCTGTGGATGAGGGGAGCTGCTGAGTCCAGGTATAATGCAGGAGAGCCCCTGCACAGAGTCTTGAGAGGTCATTGCATTAAGGCTGTGAATGTGAAGCTTGGATTTCTTCGGAGACTCCAAGTTGTCTGAGATACCAGAGCCATGAGCTATCTACCAAGATGATCTGCAGACAGGAAGTGGAACAAGCCAAGGAGAGAGAAGAATGTTTCAGGCAGCAAAGTCGGAAAGGTGGTGCCACTGAAGCTGACATGGGACATAGAGTTGCAGGATGTGAAGTTTGCTTTTCTGGGTTTTGCTCCTGCTTTGGGTCAACCATTTTTCTCTATGCCTTCCTCCTTTCCTCCCGTTTGGAATGGCAATATATATTTTGTGCCATTGTGTGTTGGAAGCATGTGATTTGCTTTTGGCTTTTTACAGGGGTTGCAATTAAAAGAGTGCCTTGAGTCTCAGAATGGACCTTAAACTTTGGACTTTTAAACAGTATTCAACTGAAAGACTGTATGGACTTTACAGGTTGGATTAAATGTATTTTACATTATAGTATGGCATAAGCCTATGGAGGCCAGGAAGAACGTGTTAGTTTGAATGAGAATGATCTCCTTATGCTCATGTGTTTGAATACTTGGTTTCTAGTGTGTCGAACTGTTTGGGAAGAATTAGGAGGTGTGGTCTTATTGAAAGAGATGTGTTACTGGGGTAGGCTTTGAAGTTTCAAATGCCATTTCCAGTTAGCTCTTTCTGCCCCCTAAATGTTAGCTTTCAGCTGTTCCTGTCACCATGCTTTTGTACTACCATCACACATTCTAACTCTCTGAAACCATAAGCCCAATTAACCATTCATTTTGTAAGTCATCCTAGTCATGGCATTTTCCCACCACAATAGAAAAGTAACTAGGACAGTTTGCTCTCCATGACACTCCTTCAACTAGGCCATACCTCCCAATTCTTCCCAAACAATTCCACCGACTGGGGCTGAGTATTCAAACATATGAGCCTAGGGGGATGGGCAGACTCTCATTCAAACCGCTACAAAGTAAAAGAAATTTGGGTAAAATTATTGCAACACAGTTAAACAAATATGCTCCCTTGCATGAAAATAGGAATGTGCCTCTTTTTAGCTTCTCCAGGTTGTAGTGTCATGTTGGCTTTTCAGTTAGTATAAATGTGAACCCAATTTGATACTTTATGACTAAGTATGAGCCCATTTTTCTTTTGCTTTTTCTAGCAAAAACATTTATATATTATGCTTTTTGAAGGAATTTACATAACATTTATATAGCATGCTTTTTGAAGAAATACAATTTCTTTAATCTACTCATTTTGGTTTTGGGCTTTAATAAAGTACCAGATAGCTTTTATATCCCTCCTCCCTCTAACTTTGGCTCCTGTTAACAGATCGTTTTCAGTAGAAAACATTCAGGCAGATGTTTTCCTAAGGGGCCAACTGTGTAGGTGAGATTTCATTTGATATTCTCTCTCTCTCTCTTTTTCTCTCTCTCTCCTGCTTTCTTCATGTTCTTCATTTTCTTTATACCACGTGGCAAATGATGATTCTACAATCACTCTTTAATATAGCTAATATAAAAATTTAAACACGATAACCCAGACCTTATGGAGGAAATGAACATGAACTAGATAAAACATTGCAAAACCAAATAAACAGCATAAACACTAGATGAACTCGGGCTCTCCAGAGGCTTAACTGCAGGTGGTAAGTCAGGCTTCCAGCAGGATGATTTCTGAAAAATAGGTTAAAAGAAAAAAGAAAAAGAAAAAGAAAGAAAGGAAAAGAAAAAAAAGAAGAAAGAAAATACTCTGGCGGGATAGACAGAATCAAATGTCTTTCAATCCTAATCCTTTCATTTAAATTTTTTAAATCCTACTCACTGTTGTTAAACCAAAGAATTACTCATGTTTCATTCTCCTCTCTCCTTCTGAGAGACTGACCCACAATAATTAGGAACACCCAAACTCCAGAGCAGGGGTGAAAGACAAGAATTTATTCTCAGAGCTGGCAGAAGTTGATTCTGGTTTACATACAGACTCTGTCTTCATTCCTGATTTTGGTCAAATGTATTCATTTCCAAAATCATCCCAGAGTCACTGGTTTTTACAGGTTGTTTACTATGTATTTCCTATTCTAAAAGAAAAGTCCAAGAATTAAATGCTCTCTGTGTGGCATCCCTATTACTATTCTGTAAAGTCGTGGTTCTTAGCAATCTGGCTTTGATTATCAAATCCCTCTTTGAAAGATTTTGATGAAGAGCCCTGAGTGTCTCACCTCCCTGCCTTTCCTATTCCACAGCAGATATTCTTTAGAACTGTGCAGAAATGGCAGACCCTGTGGAATTTTGCATTTCGTTAAAATTACTTCAATCGTACCGGAGGGTTGTAAAATAGCAGACAAAATTAGTATATTTTTCTACGTTTATTACAGGTGACTATGTCTCTAAAATGTTTGAGACCAGCACTGAAGCCCCCTTCCTGCCCCAATTGGGTTTCAGCGCCTAGAAATTAAGCCCTTCTCTTTTTGTCACACATGGCTGTCTCTGCCCCAGCCCCTTTGAATGTATGAAGCTTATACAATCATTTCGCATGGCTTTTTTCTTTGCATTTTTTTCTTGGAGTTCCTCTTCCAAAGTTGTTTGATTTTTTTACCACTCCCAGAGGGGGTTCTGTTGTCATTACTTAACATGGGAATAGCAACAATGATTTACAAAAAGCACCACAGTGGTGTTCTATAAGCTATTCTCGTGCCTTCAATAACTTGGCTTATTATCCACAATTCAGCATAGAACTTTGCTCTTGTTTGTGGGTATCTTGTGGACAAGGTCCCCTTGGCTCAGATTTTAGCAGTGACTCTGCAAAGTTTTTTCAGGAAGTCACAGTCAGTTTCAGGCTGCACAAATTTCTTCAGACACCTTACCGCAAGAGACTTGAAACTTTCCTTTGGCTTTTTGTTTCTACATAGGAAATGGCATTTTAGATCAAAAAAAGAAGTATTTTATTTTGTCTCTTCAGATGCTCACATATACAAGAATATGGAGTAACTTGATGCATACTATTGAACCTGGAAAATCCTCAAAGAGGACGAGAGTTGTTTTTAATAGTTTAAGTCCCAAGAAATAGGAATGCTTCAAAACTTCCGATGTACTTTTGTATGGAATTTAAAAATAACATAGCTTTGAAAAAGATTCTTTATGTCTCTATAAAATGCTGATATGTATCACCATGCAGCCGAGGAAGTTAACACGGATGCTGATTTATTGATGTATGCTGTTTGAAGAGCATATACACATTTCTTTCCTTCCTGTCTCCACGTAGTCCCCAGAAGTGAAATGCTTTGAAACAATTCCTCCCAATACACAAACTCTATCAAGCTGTCTAAGATTTAGCCACTAACCACAACTTCAGAAGGTCTATAACACGGCCCTAAGAGAAACCACAAGAAATGTCTAACATACACTTCCGAGCCAGCAAACTGCAGCTCCTTCATAAAAACTTGGAGATGGATTTGAGGAATGTTGGAATGTCTGAAGGTTTGTTTTGGGTTTACTATTATGCTTTCACATCCAAGGAGTCAACATGCTTTCTCTCCTGAGCCCAGAAACAAATTAAGATATGGTCAACAGATTATTCTTCTCAGGTTTTTCTTCTTCACTTTGGGGTCATCCTGGATGTACTTCTGATTTGCTTTATTGTAGGTTACTATATAATCCAGTCTTATTCTTTGAATAGTGCTTCCCAATCTAATATGGCGTGGTCACAGATTAAATAGTTGGTTTTGTACAACATGCTGAGATAAGTGGGAGAAGACTTTGTAGATTTGCGTACAGAGTTTGGTAAAAAAAATACATAGGTGTGTGTGTGTGTGTGTGTGTGTGTGTGTATGTGTGTGTGTGCTAAAAGTTTAAGGATGTTGTTACACATTAAATTTGTGTACATCTTCCAAAAATTATTATCAATTTTAACCAAAAAACTGGAGCATGTGTTAGTATATAATACTGTGTAATTTTATAATTTCTTGGCTATATGTGATCCATTTAAGATACTTTGAAATAGTGATTGCTTGACAGTCTTGAACGTTCTCTGTGAGAGACAGTATTCATATAGACAAGGAGTCACAAATATTCATTACTATTTCTGTCTAGGTGACAGATCTCTTCATATTCATTGATCAGAATTCAGATGTTAAATTTAAAAGGAAAGACAAATTTATGATTTCAAATTCAATACTTCTTTTCCATTCATCAATAAATACAATGTTTGAACTTGTTACACTAGTAAAAACATTAAACCCAGTGAATTTCCTAAATCAGGTATTCAGACCATTGATGAAAATTTTCCTCTATAATACACAGGTGTTCATTTAGTCTAGAAAAGGTTTTTGTAAAGATCTAAACTGTTTTGTCAATCAAGCTTGTCCAGGAAATTACTTTAGCCACTGGTTTTTAAGGCTGAAACTGTTGCTTTGTGAAAAATTTGATATAAGGCCGAGAAGAGATCTTAGCCACACATGCATGAGGATCTGAATGTCATCCCCAGAACTCGAGTAAAAACCTGAGAGTCATGGTACATGCTTATAGAGACAGGAGTATCCCTGGTT
The DNA here is from genome assembly GCA_028658305.1 of Pachyuromys duprasi. Taxonomy (NCBI): domain Eukaryota; kingdom Metazoa; phylum Chordata; class Mammalia; order Rodentia; family Muridae; genus Pachyuromys; species Pachyuromys duprasi. Next base: position 30,317,543 of record CM053749.1, read on the forward strand.
TTCACTGACTAGCCAGCTCAACCTGCTCAGGAAGCCCCAGGTCTAAATGAGAGACCTTGTCTCAAACGCCAAGGTTAATGGTGCCTAAAGAATGATTCCAGAGCTGGGAGTGGTGTTGCACGCCTGTGATCCCAGCACTCAGGGAGGCAGAGGCAGGAGGACCTTTGTGAGTTAGAATACAGGACAGCCAAGGTTACACAGAGAAACCCTGTCTCAAAAAACCAAAGGGGGGGGGGAGAGAATGATTCTCTAGAAATATCTCAGCCCTCCCACACATACACATACAAAATTTAATATATTTTGTTAGTGCATTTAATATATTAAAGTATTTTCTATTATTTGATTTTTTTTAGTATGTTAGTAATTTTTGAAACCCCAAAAACCATTCTTTGGTAAATCTACAAGGTGTGAAATCATACCTTTTTTTTTTTCTTTTTTCTTTAGTTTACTAACTGCTGTAAGCTAAAAAAGTCTTGCTTAGGACGGACAATGCAGTTGAATGGGAAGCAATGGTAGCAGAATCGTGCTCATTCTCGAACCCTTGGGAAAACAGAGGAGACTGGGTAGGCTGTGAGAGTGTTAGGCTACACCCCAACAGTGCACCATGACCTAAGCCTTGTCGTTTGTACATGAGAGCACCTTTGTGAACTGAAAATGTGTTATCAAATCTTAGTCACTTCAGAAGCAATTCTAGACCCACTCTGGACTTTCTACGCTGCTTTCTACGAAAACACAGTTTATTTCAAGTGAGTGTGCCAACGGGGTGCACAACCTCTAGGTATTCTCTGCTGAGCAAATAGAAGCCTCTTCACTATTTTCCTCAGAGCTCAAATGAGTGAGTATTTTCACTCTTAGTTTTTACCCAGCAGTGAGGATTTCATTGACTTATAATCCAGATAAAAAATAGTTTCTTTGTCACTTGACATGTTATCAATGAATTAGCTCTGTATTTGGTCTGAAAATTAGTACTCAGAAGGTTAAACAGACAGAGGTCTCTAATTCATGTTTAATTATTCTTAAATTGTATTACAGTGTCTATATCTTTTGGGATGTTTATAAATGAAAATTACGTGAATTTAAGCATGAATACATTAATTTATATCTAATTTAATAAAGTTCTATAATTAAAGACACAAATATCACATACTATCAAATGTGACAATACTCCTAAGCATTTGATTTTCTGAAGCTTTGTTAGGTTATTTTGCATAGTTTTTGTTGTTATTTTGTTTTGTTTTTAGTTAGCTATTTCTTTACATTTCTGAAAACCAAAATAACTCACTACAAAATCTATATATGGGCATGATAGCACAACTTGGTTTTAGCTACTTGGTAAGATGAGGCAGAAAAATTGCTTGAGACCAGGATTTTGAGGCCAACTTGAGCAAAAGAAAACAAAACGAAGCAAAACTGAAACTCACAGAAAAATTTCACATTATAGCTATTGACAATTTGGGGGGAAAGCGTGTGGATATGTGGAGCAAGGCAGATAGTAAAATTACTTTATGTCTTTATTGACTTTCTACTCAGCTAGATATTTCTAAACTGTTAAGGATTTGTTTGATTAATTTTTGCAGGTACTAAACTCCAAACACCTAAAAATATGATTGCATTAACTAGCTGAGAAACTTTTAATACACAACTGAGAATGCTTGTTCCCTCTTAAATCTTCTCTAACTACTCTTTCTTTACTCTCTGCCACCATTTCCCCGAGACCAGTCACCAGATGCTTCTGTGTGGTTTCTGATCTCTGAGAGTCCTCCCTAGGCTAAGACGTTGGTGAATGGCTGTTGCTCTGTCACATGGCTGTTCTGTCCATGTAGTTGAAGCCTCTCATCGCCTACAACTCCACACAAATCAGCTCCACACAGCTCACCACCGCATCCTCGAGCTTGCACAATGTGGTTCTAACTCACCTTCCAGTTTGGACTCCTGCTGTGTTTTTTTTTTTTCACACCTGTTCCCTGCAAGGAGCAAGCTCTACAGATTCTGAGGAATTCTGCAAAGAGGACCGGCAAGATCCAAGCGGAGACATGATCAGGGGAGCCTGAGCTGCCCTTCGTTCGTAGAGTGCCACGAACATATTTTCTCATCACGTTCTGAAAGAGGCGGTCCCCAGTGCATTTCAAAGAGCTGGCGGCAGGAAGCCTTTTCGGAACAATCACATAGGTTTCCCTTTTGACTAAAAGTACACTGTATCTGAGCCTGTATTTTTAAATTGCCTTATCTTATGGATGTCTAACTCTTTTTGTGTGTGTGTTACTGAAGCAGAGACCTTACATGTGTCTCTTCTTACACATCACACAGCCATTCAGACAATGTTGTTTTCCTAATAGGATCTTCATATTATAAACATTGAAAACGAAATAAAATTTGTCTATAAAACCTGTTAGGGGTTTTCTGTATTTTATTAATATAACACAGGTATCTACCAAGTTTGGGGCAGATTATCTATAAAGAGGATATTATTTAAAACAACTAAGGTTTTTGTTTGCTTTAGCAACCCTCCTACAGTTACCCTCTGTGTTTGAAGAAAGCATCTGGTACCTGCCAGTTGGGCAATACTCCTCATAACACTGAAAGAAAAGCAGCGACTCTCACCACTCAGAATCAGTGAGCATGCAAATCCTCTTTTACAGTTAAGCTCGCTTATGGGGAATGTGTGGAGTTATCAGCCTCCAAACAGATGTGCTGAATTCAACCAAAACACCCAACAAGCTTCAACAGAGAAGTTAATAGGTGCGCTGAGGTTGTGTGAGGAATGCTAACAGTTTTGTTTTCGGCACTCAATACATATTCTGAATATGTATATAGAATGATGTATATAGAAATGATGGGCAGATCCGATGCTGGCTGTATCCGATGCCTATTATAAGGAGCAGGAAAAGCAAGCAGGTGGAGCCAGTTAGCAGGGGTTTGTTTTGTTTGTTGTTGTTTGTAGCAGCAACAGTTTACTTATAATTTTGTGTTCTATTTGATCATAATTGAGGGTGTAAGGATGAGTTAAATGTTGGTTCTCCAATATGATCTATTGGTGGGAGGGGAAGTTAAACAACTATAGCCACAGAGAAAGCACTGGTCAAAAGTACTCATATTTAGATTTCTTAATGTCACCTTTGAGACTATTTGAATAAGTGTGACAACATAATTTGTCACAAATCAAATTATTCGTTTGATATCATTGGCAATAAAGCTTTGCCTTACTGAAGAGAGGCAGAAAACAGTGATCTCAAAAGACAGCCCCTGAGCACTGAAGCTGGGGCATCATAGTTCCTATAATGCCTGCAATCATTGCAGATACAGAGACAGAGGCAGAGAGGTGTATCACTAAATACCCAGTTCGTTGGCATGTCTTAGAACTGACGAAGAGGCAAGGATGCTCCTGACTTCCTGCTACATTGCTCTGCCCTCCTTCTCACTTTAAGTTTGCTAATGACGTTTCAGGTTCCTTTGTAAGGCATGGAACATGAGCATGCCATACTGCCTTTTACTAAATGAATACAGTTCAGCAGGGTCAGCTGCTCTCCATAGTCAGCGGCCCATAAATTCCTACTGAGAAGGAAGAAATAGTTGAGGAAAGAGGGGTAAAGATATTCCTGTGAACTGTCTGCACGAAGAGGCCGTGTGAGGATTTTGTAGCAGTGTGGCCAATGAGTCAGGTGACAGAAAATTTTTCATAATGATCAAATTTGCTGGCTGTCCATCAGGGCAGTTTACTTCAAGCTTTCCCAAGGGGAGTTGGAAGAGAGATAAGATTGGTAACAAAGTTGGTATGTGGGCTTGGCGTCATTTTATGTGAGTCTGCATCACGGAAAAGGACTCACTCCCTGAGCACTCAGTTGTGTTTCTATCCCTGCTGGGTTCTGTTTAGTTACTTACACAGAGTTCAGGCTATTCTTTCATCATTCCTTCGCCAGAAAGCTCAGAAAATTATTCCTGTTATTTTTAAAAGATGTATGGGAAAAATGTATTTAAAAAAAAACAACCAAAATTTCTTTTCATGGAAGAAAGGTTACCCTGACTTCGAAATTAAGCCAGAATAAAACTTTGTGACAAAAATGCCCATGAAAAGAAAAAAGAAAAATCACATTTATGTTGGAAAAAGCTTCACTGCTAATGGTTGACAAAGATCTTTTGCCCAAAGTTTTATTGAACCCCTGCTCTCCCCACCCCACCCCCCAAAAAAAAGCTGTCACAGGTGAAGACAGTAGGATCAGGAGTTCAAGGTCACCTTCAACTACATAGTAATTCGAAGCCAGCTTGGATTCCATGAGACTCTACCTGATGAAAACAATAGCAACAACAGGAAAACACACAGACACACAGACACACAGACACACACACACACACACACAGAGAGAGAGAGAGAGAGAGAGATAGAAAGCTATGCTGTATGTCCATGTCTGAATAAATATGGGTGAGAATAAACATTCCCTCTTCTACAAGAACTAAGTTTTGAAAGTGAGTCATGACAATGTCCTTCTATTTTAATTTGGAAATAGGAGTCATACTGCAAAAAAAAGTAACAATTAAAGTAATGTGTGTCCATAACCTAGATGTTCTACCTCAGAATTATTTAGACCTCAGACTGCCTTTTCTGAGCAGTCAACTTATTTCAGCATCTCCTAAATTCATTTCAATGCCCAACTGTATTTCCTGGAAAGAAGAAAAAAATGTTTCAAAGACATTAGAAGCGGAGACATTAGAAGCAGTTGCTCATATTATTAGAGATGGTCAAAAGTGAATTATGTTTAAAACCATGAGGAAAGTTTATGATCAGGGCTTAGTGTTGGGGTGGGTTATCCTGACAGCTTTACAGAGAGTTCAAAAAGCAAGAAGGGCAAGAAAGGCCTCTCCCTCTCTCACATCCCAGGAGCGTTTTAGGTGTTATAATTTTAAATCACATTTCAGCATTTCCATGGGCAGAACTTTCATTTCATCATGGCTTCAGTTTATGTGCTTTGGTTATCAGAGAAGTTAAAGATTTTACAGTTAACTCTGAGCTCAGTGGTTACATGCTAACAGGTAGCCTCTTGCTTACTTAGCTAGTGCCTGTTTTGTTTGTTTGTTTTTTCTATTCTTTAGGTTTTTGCCAAAGATGGGGAACATATTTTCCCGTCTTCGCAATTTATCTCTGATATTATTCTAACAAAAACGTTAAACTCTGAGGTTGGCCAGTCACATATTCTGAGAAAAAAAATACTGTTTGGGTAGAGGAGAAAATGGGCAAGAGACAGAGGTGAGACCAATTTTTGTGTATGATCTGAGCCACTCTTGTCCTCTGATACTGCTGCCCTTTTAGAATTTCATACAGAGCCATTTGCACCAAATCAGAGCATGCTACTGCTCTTGGGGACCTAGAAAGCCTTGTTGACTTGTATAGCTGCTGGGATAGTCCCGTATTTGTTCCTCCATTCTCAACCAAATTGGAAGCAATTTAAGGACAGGAAAAGGCTTTTCTATGTCTCCCCTATTCTTCATAGCTGTAGTACTACTCACAGCAGGTAATAAGCCTTGAGTAATTCCCTGTTCATTGATTGCAGATGTGTCTCTTCCCTTGCGTTCCAGGGCCAGAACACTCTGCCTTTCCTTTCTCATGGATTTTATTGAGGTTTCTTCTAGGTGTGAAAATCACGGAGCCATTTCAAATGAAATGCTCTCTGCTCTGACCAATGAGGAATCAAACGCATTCAAAGTGAGTGACTTCCTCAAGTTATAGATTAACTTCATCAAAATGACTGACTTAACCCTTAGCTTTGAGATAGCTTATGCCCAGTGAGGAAAAAGGAAGTAATGTATCTAGGAAGGCACTTTCATGTGATGCCAACCTTGCTACCCTCCTTGAGGTGTGGAGAAACGGGTCTGCTGGTAATAGAACAATATTACCTTAAAGAATCTGTGTAAGAATGGATCTAGAATATAGGAAATAAGGGTGGAAAAATTTTAAGGAAATTTATACAGGTATACACATTTTATATAAAATTCTCAAAAAAAAAGATTTAAGACTAGGAAAAAAAAGCCAAAAAAATCTTTAAAATAGATGAGACAGTTTTACATGTATTTATATACCTTAACTTCTTTATAACTACAAATGCCCTAACATAATTTTATAATTTGAAAATAATAGTCTTTAATCAATATTGTAAAAATGCAATAATTTAGAAGATGCTGGGTGCATGTAACATCTTTGAGAAGACTCTAGTTCAAGCTTGTCAGTTGAAATTTGTATAATGGATGATTAAAATGTGTGTGTGTGTGCCTGAATGTACATGTAGTTGTTCATACTTTGTCGATAAAATTCGCAAAGTAGTTGCTACTTAAGGAGAATTACAGCTACTGTTTTCATAGTGTAATGGAAAGGACGACCCTAATAATGAATGTTATTTACACAATGTATACATGTATTAAAACATCACATGCTTCCTGTAAATGTGTACAATTTTTGTGCAATGAAAAATGATAGAGAAGTGAATGACTGTAAAATGAATATTAACTTGTTCAAAATACAATTTGTTGAGTAAATGTTTCTTTCTGCTTGTGCTTCTAGTAAACAACTAACCCATTTTAAAGGTAAATGTATGTTTGAAACGAAGCATTTTCAAGTAGTTAGAGGAAGTGGGGAATGGATATTCCTAAAACGTTAACAACTGGAATGTGAAAGTGGCTGGATGTGTAGGTGGCAAAACACTCGCTATTGCTGCATAAACATTAACCCTTTGTAGATCTCAACTGTGTTCATTCCTGTTTCTCATAATTGCATATTGCAGACACTGTCTGTCAACATCCCGTGAAGTGTGGGATGGTTCCTGGCAATAGTGAGCAATCACCATGGTGTAAAAAGTCACTCTTTCAGGTAAGTAACGGGAATGGCTGAATGAATAGGGTACTAGAGATACCATCAGGTTTGCAAAGGATGCAATGTTATTTATTACTAAATACTTGGAAACATTTCTTTTAAGATAGTTTCTACTACTGCCCAGTTTTTTAAAAAAAGATATTCTACAATTTTTCTTGTTTTGCATATGATTGGTAGCATACCTTTTAACTGCTGTAAGTAATAAAAATATATATGTGCAAGTTGGCTATAAGAAATGCTAAAGTTTCACCTAATAAAATTTTGGTATGCCTCAGTTTTCAAAGTAAATTTGATTTATTTGAGCCACCAGCCGTCCGATGACAGACCTGTGTTTTTTATATGAGTCACGTCCCAGGGGGTCTGGAATATGCCAACGGTGTACCTTGGACTGAATCCAGTGTCCGCAAACAGGTTTTCATTAGACTTTGTTGCCAGTCGCATTTGGGAGCAGAGAGGCTGCTGAAAACTGGCTTTACTTTGGGATCACTTCTTTCTTTTTAAAAAAGGCAACAAAGATCTTTTTTAGCAAAGCTTTGCGCCTCCACATTGTAGGTGTATGGCAATGTTTTAGAGAGCAGTAATCTGTTATTGCAGGTGGTCGGACTTCAAGCACTTCCGTATTTTGAGAATAGATCAGACAGAGTGCAACAACTTTTATTGAAGAATTGCCGAATTTGAAAATCAGAAACACATTTTCTATGGCTAAGATTAAGTTAGCATGTATTACAGTCGCTTGGGCTTTTCTGTAACACTAAAGGGAATATAATTACATAGATTATTCCACATGTCACAAGACTGGAACCATAGTCACACTTAGGGAGCTTTATCACTCTCACATAGACCCTTAAATTGTAATCTTTTTCAGAAATGGAGTGAATATTCTATGTTTTAGAAGACTGTAGAGCAGCCAAGTCATTGAGAAATAATGCGAACCTATCTTTTGTTTTTATGTGGGGAGGTGGACTTTATTCGTGTTTTTTAAAAAAATGCATTTTAGGTTCTGACAAGGTTAAATGTGAGGCTATAGCCCCAAATTATCCTTTAAAAGCTGTTTTTAAGATAGACACCCGTATATCTGAAGGAAGGAGTATGTTTTATAATTCACCTATCATTTAAGAATGAACATTCTCAACTTATTCTTTAAATTCAGGGGGGAAAAACTCGATGCATATTGTTTATCTGGTAACAATAACATCTCAGCATTTTGCCCACTGAAAATAAAAAGATGGTCCAGTTTTTTTCTAACGCCAAAAGAATTTCAGGAGAACTAAGACAGCTGATGTATACCCAAATAGCAGAACATAGGCACTGTGTGAGTTGTCATCAAAGAGTTTAAATGACAGTTATCTGAGTTGGAAAAATTCATCTTGGTGTTTAAAAGAAAAAAATATTTCCTTATTCTTTCTCCATGCGGCCCTTATCTGGGTATCGCATAGGTTTTAAAAAAATTATTATATCTTTATTTTTGTCATTGCAATATAATTATATCATTCCCCTTCCCCTTTCTCCCTCCAAGCCCTCCCATATACCTCTCCTTGCTCTCTTTTAATTTCATGTCTTTTCTTTTCAGTAATTGTTACATGCATACATGTATAGACATATATATTCCTAAATATAACCTTCTCAGTCTGAATACTGTTACTTAAATGTATGTTTTCAGAGCTGACCATTTGGTATTGGGTAACAATTAGGTGTGTTCTTTCCCGGGGAAGACTATTTATCTTACTCCCAGCATTTCTTAGTTGTGTGCAATTTTTAAAAAAAATAGGACTGAGGACCCATGGTCTTTCCTCCATCCATTTTAGCATGCCTATTGTCGTCTTTGTAGGCTCATATTAAGGCTCACATATTTCATGTTGGTGAAACTTTATGGGTGTAGCCTCTGACATTACTAGGAGACACAGTCTCACAGAAAATGCCCTGTTCCTCTGGACCTTAAAATATTTATATACCCTTCTTTCACAATGTTCCTGGAGCCTTAGGTGAAGGAGTGTTTTGTAGATGCGTCGACTGGGACTGGGCTTCACAACTTCGCATTTTGATGGGTTGTAGTTTTCTGTAATGGTCTTTATTGGTTGCAAAAAGAAGTTTCCTTGATGAGAGGTGAGAAATACACTCATCTGTAGTTCTCTGTATAAGAACACATACTTAAAATGCAGCTTTAATACAGTGACAGATGTAGATTCCTCTCCAAGGTCCATGACTTATCTAGTTCTGCATGGTTGGTTAGGTTTCCAGCACTAGGCATGGTATCCTTCTTGGTGAGCTGCTCTTAAGTCCAATTAGAGAGCTATCGGTTACTGCCAAGATATGTGTGCCACTACTGCACCCTTAGGGAGACTGTGTCATGCTGGTGATTGTGTAATGGTTTACAGGCATTGCAGCTGGGTAGGATTGTTGGTTGCTTCTTGCCTTTAGGGGTTTACATGGTGCTTACTGGTACCATGAAAGCTGAAGGCTGAAAGCTAATCTTCAGGGAGAAGGCATTCAGGTCAGCTCCAGCTCAGGGGTCTCTGGACCTGTGTTTGAAGTTTGTGGGGTCTTCAGCAATAGGGACTTACTTTCCACCTCTGGGAGGCAACCAAGAGCAATAGCAGTAGCCTGTGCTGTTTTGGAAGTCTCTTGGACAACCCTGACTAACAACTAAAAAGGGTATTTCATGCTTGGTGTTGGGATCTTTGCTGGATGGTCTTTGGTTCCTGAAGGGAGCATTGCCAGCCTATGTAAGAATTTTTTACTTAACTTATATAGACTTATGGTATTATGGGTTTTTGTTGTTGTTGTTGTTTTCTATTTGTTTTTTTCCACATAAGTAGTTAATTTCTTATGACCTTTTCAGACATTCTTACTGTTATTTTACCCTCCTCTTTCCTTCTTCCATATTTATCTCCCTGTCTCCCTAATTAGAGCCCTCTTTTTTTAAAAATAAAATTCTTTTAAAAATTTATTTAATTTTTGGTTTTTTTATGTGCATTAGTGTGAAGGTGTCACATCCTTTGGAATTGGTGTTACAGACAGTTTTGAGCTGCCATGTGGATGGTGGGAATTGAACCCAGCTCCTTTGAAAGAGCAGGCAGTGCTCTTAATCACTGAGCCATCTCTCCAGCCCCTAGAGCCCTCTTTTTACTATTTCTCTGATATGGTCACTTGTACCCTGGTATTTCCTCTCCTTTGCTTCCCCAATTCTTTACCCTGGCAATGATTCCTTTTTACTTCATTGGTTTCCGTGGTTGTTCCAGGATATGTACTCACATCCAAAGATTTAGAGCCAGGAGCCTCCAGTGAAAGAGAACATTTGATATTTGTCTTTTGGGGGTCTAGTTTACCTCCAGCAACATGATCTTTTCTAGTTCCAACAAGTTACCTGTACAGTTCATGATTTCATTCTTTTTATTTTTTTAGAGCTGACTAGTATTCCATTGTGTATATGAACCAAATTTTCATAACCCATTCACCTCAGGTTGTTTCCATTTCTTAGCTATTAAGAATAAAGCAGCAATGTGCATAGCTGAGCAACTATCTGTGCAGTGGCATGCCAAGTACTTTGGACATATGCCAAGGAGCTGGGTTATGTGATAGATTTATTTTTATATTTTTGAGAATTCCCCACACTTGTTTCAGTAGGAACTGCACAAATTCACAATCCCACCAACACTGAATGAGGGGTCCCTTTCCCCATAACTCCTCCAGCCTTTGTTGTCAGTTGTTTTGTTGATCTTTCCCATTCCAGTTGGTTAAGATGAAGTCTCAAAGTTGTTTTGATTTGCATTTCTGAGACTGCCAGGGATGATGGACATTTTTGAGACATTTCTTAGCCCCTCCCCCCCCGAGAATTTTTTGTTCAGGTCGCAGGCCCATGTTTTCAATGGACTATTTGGTTTATTGTTTTGTTTTGTCTGTTTGATTGATTCTTTGTTTTTGAGTTCTTTATATACTTTGTATATTAATCCTCTGTCAGTTGTACAGCTGGTAACATTCTCTCCCATTCTATGAGCTTTCTTTTAGGTGGTGCATAGGTTTAAAAGGAAAAGTAAGCTTTGAGATATCCTGCTCTAGACCAAAGTCAGATATGCAATTGATACTTCAAGCAAGCAAGCAAATGAAGTTTTTTTTTTCAGGATGTTTATTTCTATAAAATTAAAGTAAAATAGCACAGACTAGACTATTACATAACTGAGTGGTTAATGAAATGGAGAAATCTCTAACTATTAAATAATTTGTCTTGGGTAATTCTTATTTTTAATGAGCTGTAAACCTTCCTTTCATATTTTAAGCTTGACTTCTAAAGTTTTCAGTACAGACATGCTCCCTTACATAGTATGTCAACATCTTCATAGTTTCAATTATGTTCAAGTGTAACCTCAGCAGCACAGTTACTTAGGGCCTCTCCTTATCTATTTAAAAGCTATCTTCAAATATACTCCACAGTAATTTTGAGATGGGAGAAATACTTTGAGCCTGGACTGTGGAGATTCTAAATACTGCACACGTTTAAAAAAATACACAATTTTGAAGGTACAGCAGGTGGATTTTACAGTATTTAAATTGTGCCCGATGAAGCTGCTACAATGTGCAAGCAAAGTCCTGAAGAGATGGCACAGAGAGCAAAGAGCTTGCTATAAAGCAGGATCAGTCATGCGTCTCCTCAACAGTCACAACAAGGTAGACGTGGGAATGCAGACTGGTAGGCAGAAGAAATGGAGTGTACAGGGCTTGCTGCCCCACCAGGTGACTGGCCACTGGACAGCTCCAGCTGCAGTACGAGATGCCATCTCAAAAAATAAGGTCAGAGAGCAATGGAATCTGTAGCTGATATCAATAGTGTAATTTTTTTTCAATCACAAACACACACACACACACACACACACACACCACACAGGATTCCATAACCAAATTTATTTGCTTCTCTTGATGGCATCAGCCACATCTAGAATACATTTCTCCAGAATTCTCTTTCAAATACATGTGTTACAAACTAGTATTCACGTGGTTTGTGGTTGCTGGTCGTATTTTTAGAGTGAACCGTATTTACATCATCCCTAAGGCTTTCAGCCTCTTTAGAACAATATTGAAGATGAGGCAGAAAGCTCAAACTTAAATGTTGCCCTGGATGTTATAACTACCTCTCTGTGTACGGATGGCATCTTTGCTGTGCTCTGCGTACCTTAGGAGCACCCCCAGGTCTGCTCTCTGTGAGGCACCTCCCTGGGGTGCAGCTCTCGCACCACAACATTTTCCCTTCCCACTCCCAGGTAGCACCCCACATCCCTGCTATGTGCCCATCCTGTGTTATGTGTTGAAGAGGTCCACAAAAAGTGTTTGTTCCCCAAATTACATTATGCTGTGCTCACCTTTTTGCATCTGTGGATCCCCAGAACTTACCATGGTTTGGCGTTTGTACTTTTCAAACCAAGATTGAATGATGCGAGAGCACAGCCCCAGGGTTTGCAGTTTTATGCAAGCACATTCTTTAGGATTCCAGAATCCCAATATACATATGACATCTAAAAGGTTTTGTTTTATGTTTTTTACTTATAGCAAACATATGCATATATGTGCAAGTACTTAGATATAATACACATGGCAAAATGAACTTCACTAATACCCGCAATAATTCTGATCTTATTTTTTACCACTAGGCTCATACCATATCTACACACATTGGGGGGCACAGGCAGACAGATACACAAAGATACAGAAACAGATACACAGAGAAAGACACACACATATACACAGAACACACAGATACACAGAGACATATAGGAGACAGATGCACAGACACACAGAAGTATACACATACACACACACAGAGAGACAGAGACAGACATAAACAGACACACACAAAGACATATAATGACAGACACACAGAATCACACACACACAGGGAAACATACCTGAACATTCATACATACACATGGAAAGAGACAGACACATAGTTACACAGAGACATATAAAGACAGACACGCAGATTTACACACATATAGAAAGACACACAGACATATACACAGACATACACACACATATATATCTGGAGACAAATACTATCCTTTCTCTACAGTGAAATGGTAGTGATGAGAGTTGAAGCACAGAACTATGGAGATCAACGTCTCCGTGGTTTTCTGTGCGCTCATTTAGCTAACTCAAAGTGAGGTTTGCAATTTTAATTGCCTCATCAATACGTCTCCTTTGGTTTCCTTGGATCTTTGGGAAGCAGTTGTGTGGGTTTGGGGTATTGGCATAAAAGCTGCAATGTTGGAGGTAAAGCCTAAGCTGGATAAACATGAAGGACCCTCAGGGTTCTGGGGGCATGTGGAGACCCTCTGGTTGAAAATGAACTGGCATGTCTAAGATTCCTGCTGGTGTGGAGTAGGGACCAAGTAATGACCCAGCTTGTGAAATCAGCCCTCTGGGGCTGGCATGGGGTCATAAACCAAGCCAATTAAATTCTTAGAGGAAAATATAATTGCGCAAACTTCAAATGTTGAGTTGAACTGTTCAACAGTAAGTTGTTCTTTTAACTGCCAGCCCAGGCTGAACCCACTACCTCTTCCTGCTCTGCTGGTAACTAGCAACCCACCAAGCTTCGGTTTCTGGGTATAGCAGGGAAAAAGTCCTTTGCCCACTGCTTTTAATGTCCTAATGGGCAGAACTGAAGCATGAGCAATAATATATATATATATATATATATATATATATATATATATATATATTTGGGGCTTAGAGTAGATTCTGGAGTAGGTAATGATTTTTTGGCTATGGAAATGGGGTGAGTATATTTTTTCGTTTGAGAACTTAATGACTTTTGGTTGAGCCAGAGGATAGAGTGTTATGGGACAAGCTGTGTACTCCTAAGTCTCATGTGTTGAAGAACTAATTCCTAATCCCTAGTGCCTTGGGATGTGACTATATTTGGAGACTGCTCAATTAAAGACATAATTTAAAAAATGAGTCATGTATAGTGGGTTCTAATCAGAAATAGATGGTGTCTTTATAAAGAGAGGAGACACATAAAGAGGAAAACCCTTGTGACGTCGGAGAGGAGGTAGTCGTTTACAAGCTAAGGACCTCAGAAGAAACCAGCCTCAGTCATACTTGATCTTTCATCCCTAACTTGCAGAACTATTAGAAATAAGTTGCTGTATGAAAGGTATCCAATCTGCGAGTTTATGTTAAGATACTAACATAATCACCTAGTCCAGGAAGCTTGGATATCTTCTTTTTTAATATTTATTTTTATATTAATTACAGTTTATTCACTTTGTATTCCAGCTGTAGCGCCCTCCCTCATTCCTTCCAATCCCATCCTCCCTCCCTTATCTCCTCCCATGCCCCTCCCTAAGTCCACTAATAGGGGAAGTTCTCCTACCTTTCCATCTGACCCTAGCCTATCAGGTCTCAACAGGACTGGCTGCATTGTCTTCCTCTGTGGCCTGGCAAGACTGCTCTCCCCTCAAGGGGAGGTGATCAAAGAGCCAGCCACTGAGTTCATGTCAGAGACAGTCCCTCTGTTCCCTTTACTAGAAACCCATTTGGATACTGAGCTGCCATGGGCACTTTACATTCCAATCTTAGTTCCCATCTTCCTCTCCTCCTCTTCCCCCTTCTCCACTCCCCTACTCCATAGAAAGGGGAACCCCCACTAACCCACCTCAGCACTTCAAGTTGCCTCAGAACTGAGCACATCTTCTTCCACGGTGGCCTAGCAAGGCAGCTCCACCAAAGAAATTGATAGAAAAGCATGCAAGAGAGTCCACATCAGAAACAGCCCCTGCACCTCTTACTAGGGAACCCACAAGAAGACCAAGTTGCCCAACGTGTATATATGTGTAGGGGGTTAGATCAAGTCCATGGGGAATACCAACCCACCCACAAAAACTTTGATCCAAATTTTACCCTGCCTACAAGATGAGTTGTTATCAGTCAGAAGCATTTTCTGTAGGTTCCTGTAGCTGGTCATTCTCAGCCTTGTCTGCTTCTGGTAAGAGAGCCAACCATGGTACCTCAAGTGCAAGCAAACTTTTTGGGTGCTTACACAAAAGACTCAAGAATTTGGGTGGAAATTGTTCAGTTCCAGAATTCACTGAGTCTCAGATTGGGTTGCCAGGGCTGAGGTCACATGTGCGACCTTTTTTTTTTACATTTTCACAGGCACAGCCTCCCCTCGAGCTCAAGACAAAACTCATAAAAGTGCGCCAGGGAAATATGATTTTTTTTTCACACTCCACAAAGCTGTCAAAAAGCTCATGTTTGCCAGTTTTGCTTTTAATTTGCAAAACCTTTCACACAGCTCCAGCCTGGCTCAGGACCTGGTGGTCAACCCGTTGTATTTCCTTCTACAGGAAATAGTAGATCTGTTGATGGAGAAGATGGCACGGACTTCAGACAGAGCCCACAGGGCGTTGTTCATGTTCAGAAGAGCAGGAGCCCCGCACTTCTGCAGAGAAGACCTTTGTGTCACAATGGGGTTAAAAGAACACGTGTTTCTCATTTCCATGTGGGAATGTCTGTGTGTGCTGACTGACACAATCATCTTGCTTCTTGGATCTAAGCCACATTTTCACCTGCATGTTGTAAATGGGACAGCTATCAAACAATTCAGTACCAAGTTTGGAAGCTAGACTGTTTCATTTGATCTCCTTATCTTTGAGACTTTTATACATATTTTTATGTCTGAATTTCTTGTCCTAGATCTTCATAGACTTTCCTTTGTGTAGCCTTTCTCAGGCCAACTCTAAGAGTGCTTGGTTAATCACAAGTTCTCCTCCGATTCTTTGTTGAATATCTTACATCAGTGATTTACAAAATGTGGTTCCTGGGCCAGCAGCAGCGGCAGCACCTGGGAACCTACTAGAAAGATAGGTCTTCCAGTTAAACCCTATGCTATCTGTAGCAGCGAGGCAGTATGTTAGCTGTGGTTCGTTTTTCTCTGCGTGGACCTGCTCTGTAGGAAGGCTTCAGTGTTACGGTGCGGGTTTTAAAGCGACAGAATGGAGCTCAGAAAAGGGCATTGAAAAGAGTGTCTTTGGCTGCCTGGCCAAGTGTTGGTGAACTCCTCCTTGGATTTGCTGTGCAATCCAGTGAGATAAACTCTTATGCCTCATTAGTCTTCATTTACAAATCCTGATAAGGTTTAGGAGTCATTGTAGAAGATGGGTGGAAAGATCACAGGAGCCACAGGTGTCTATGTGCCCAGCAGGGCAGTAGCAAAGACGAACTCACAACAGTTGTGTTACCACGCCCAAGACCTGTGCATGCTCAACCTAGACGAAATCCACGTGTGAGGAGAAGAGGTGTCAGCCCAGTGTTTGGAGAAAACTGAAGCCTTTAAAGCTTTGGACCTGAGTCCCCGTTCCACTTAGCTAGAAGCCATGGCCTTGAAGGAGTTATTTCACTTCTCTAAACCCCCTCCTCATCAAATACACAGTGGAGGTAAGGGTGTCTACCGTGGAGGTTTGAATAGATATGACCCCCTAGACTCGTGTGTTTGAATGCTTGGCCCACAATGAGTGGCACTGTGAAGAGGTGTTGCCATGTTAGGTGTGGCCTTGTTTGAAGGAGCTTGTCACTGTGGAGGTTGGCTCTGAGGTTACACATATGGCTAAGCGAAGCCCAGTGTTGACACACTGCCAGAGTCTCCTTCTGCTGCCTGAGGATCCATATGAAGAACTCTCAACAGCTTCAGCACCATGTCTCACACTGCCATGTCTCCCACCATGATGATAATACACCAAATCTCTGCAACTCTAAGCCAGCCCCAATTAAATGTTTTCCTTTATAAGAGTTGCCTTGGTCATGGTGTCTCTTCACAACAATAAAACTCTAACCAAGACATCTACCTATAAGCTTATTGTGAGAATTGTAGATATAAAAGGCATAGTAAAAGGCTCAGTGAAAAGGTGGTAAATTATTGCCTCCCTGGTGGGATTGTTGAGAAAGGCAGAGATAATAAAGATAAAACTTCCAGCATGCCACATGCTCTTAAGGAGTGGCAGCTTTTTTTTTGTTAGGAAGTGCATTGCATTCGGTAGTGATGACTGTGATGTCATCTTCCAAGCAAGTCAATTGGGTGGTGCCTGGGAGAGAGAGAGAGAAGATGGTGCCTAGAAGTGAGGGGGAAGAGTGGTCAGCAGAAAGGATTATGGACAACTCTGGCTTCCTATACTTGAGTACACCAAAAGCAGCTCATTTGAGTATGTAGACACACTGAGAGCTTCGTTATTTGGATCTTCCTCTGCCATTTTGCTCTGTCTCTCTCTCTCACACACACAAATATTCCCTGTCTCTCTTTGTGTCTCCGTTTTCCCTCCCCCTTCTCTCAACCTTGACGTCCTAATCTCCCTGCCACCACCTCCTCAGCAACTTGAACACAGGCAAGATCTATCAGTGCTGGCTTTTAGCTCCCTTTGGAAAGGATGAGTTTGGAGGAAAAGTACCGTAACAACTAAAGGATGTGGTGACATTTCATTAGGCCTGAGAGCGTTCGCCGATTTTACTAGAAAGAACACAACCAAAATGGAATGGAGCCTACAATGAATTTGTCCCCTCCACTGTGTTGTAATTAAATTTGGTATTTGTTGAATGGATTCCGTTTTCTAACCATGGACTCTATTCCTAGACTTTCCAGGGAACCTTGGCAACCCTGCAGCACCCACAACTTAAGTCCAAGTACAGACTCAGAGCCTAACATTGTTTTAGTTGTTTTTTTAGTTTTGATAAAACTTTACCAAGTCAAATACATAGAAGTAAGAAATAGCTTTGGATCAAAATTATTCACTGAAAAATAAACATATTTATTACAGAGCCAACTTACTTCCTGGGTCTTTGAGAAAAACACTGTTAATAAAACTGGGATATTTAGGCTTGTAGGTTTCCTTTTTAAAGGAAGAGGAGGAATGCGTAACGTACTCTTTAATCACTAGAGAGATGAGGCAGACAACATCAGCTTGGAATTTGCAAAACTGGGTATTAACAAACTTCCTAAGAGAGTAACCTCAGCACATGCCCTGATCACCCATTCACTTTCCACCCGGCATACTGATGGGGTGAGGAGAGCTTTGAGCATGTCTGCGGCTATGTGTTCTCCACAGGTTTCCAGATGCCCTCACTCTCCACAGACCAACAGCCTGTTTTTACAGTGTGGGACAGAGATGACCACATCTGTCCACTGTTCTGGAAAGGACCCTGGGCCATCGAGAGCTACTATGTGACACTGGTGTTTGTATCATCTTCCTGCCAAGCCATGCTACCCACTTCAGATTGGCAGGAGCAGGTCTTCTCAAGGGTCCACTGACCTTGAAGAATCTGAATACTCCAGAAGGCAGCTCTGTCCTGGATGTTCTGGTGCGTCCTTAAAGTCCACCCAGCCAGTCCATTGGGTCTGAGTTTCAGCTCAGCTGCTACATATGCTTTCCTCAGATTTGGCTATGCGTATGTTTCTACGTGGCTCTTGGCCATGCCTCTCTTCTTCCAGAGTTATCAGTTCCTCTTCAACACCTCTATTCTCCCCCCCTTTAACAGCCAAGTATAATCCATGTCACATTGCATCTCAATTGCCTGGCCTCTTGAAGCAGGCAGCTACGTGTGATTCCGGAGACTTGCCTTTGACAGTAAACAGAAATCCAATGAGTAAACATGTTTCGCAGTCTTTTCTCTGTCGGGATGATTTAGAGTCATTTACTTTGAAGAGCGTTATGTGTGTGTGCACACCCGCTCTGTACATGCAGTGGAACATCACTAACAACTGCCATCTATCAACACGGTTTCTCTTTCCTCATTTGGTATCCCTATACTTTGCTTTATGTAACAACAACAACAAAAATCTCAAAGAATTTCTCTGTATTGACTGCTATGGGATATTTACTACTATACCTGCTTTAAAAATTAAAAAGAAATCTCAGTTATTTGTCTTTGCATAATTGTGCTAAAGCATAAAACAATCCAGTAGCAATATGTTTTCTTAAAGGTAATCCACCCTTTTGAAATAGTTTTAATGTTCATTTACTTATTTTTTGTGCAGATATGTGAATGTGTGTGTATAACACACACACACACACACACACACACACACACACACACACTTGAGTTCTCTCCCTCCACCATGTGGTTCCAGGGCTCAAACTTGGATCATCAGGCCTAAGGGCTGGCACTTTGTTTTTCCACTGAGCCATCTTGCTGGCGTCTCCTTTTGAAATATTTTTTATTCTAAGGTATTAGCTAAATATTTACTTGTAAGTGGCATAGATATTAATTTGAATTTGATCCAAACAAGTACAAACTGTGTTAATGTTGCCATTTCACCGACCTGTGAACCCTTTGCAAATCTGTTCAATTTCTGTTGGGCTGTATTCACTAATGCCGCTGCGTGCCTCCTGAAGAACCTGCACTTTTCACCCTGCAGGTTCCAGTGACAGCAATAACGAGGAAGATGTAGAACATCGCTGAAGACCTCATTTTGTTCCAGGTACATTAAATATGATAGGGTACATAATCATCACAACTTTCCCCAGTACTTCTGTTTTACATCTGAAGAAAACAGAAACACCAGAGGCAAAGAAACTTCCCTAATTCATACCCACTCATCAGCGGTCAGGGAAGAGAGAAGCCAGCCTTGCTCAGGAGCCTGCATTCCTAACCTTGCTCTCTCTAACCACAGCTTGGGCTTTCAGTGGGAGCATGGGCTTCCAAGAGGTTGCAGCGAACAGGGGAGAGCGAACTGAGCAGTGAGCTCTAGTTTCACTTGCCCCTGAAAACCCAATAAAAACAATAGTAAAGGGACTTCTTTTAAAGACACATTCAGAACGAGGGGGGAATGGGATGGGAGATGGTAACCATCAAATTGAGGAATCCAGACACAGGACATGGGAGTTGAGACTAGATGAACCTGAATACAAGTGGAAAACCTACCCGCAAGAAATGAGAACCCCAGGATTAGCCTTTGTCTCTACAGCTGGTGACACTAGGTTTATCTGGGCTGGGAACAAGGGAAGAATGATTAAAACAGGTTGAGAAACTGACTCTATATCCACCTGGAGGTGTTCTTTCAACTTCTATTTTCCTCAACACTGGAGAAGGATTTCTGTGCTTGAACGAAACATTAAAATCATTCAAACCCAGAGTTTTAAATGACAGTTTCAATTCCTTTAATAAATACCATTTTACACTCATGAGAATGGTTAAAATATAAGATTGACAGAGCCAAGCGTCAGTGGGGATACTCAAAAGACCAGAGCTCTTGTATTATGCTTGTAGACCTCTAAAACAGTAACACTGCTTTAGAGAACAGTTGGAGAGTTTTCTGGAAATTTAGACTTACATTCGCCCTATCATCAACCAATTCTACTCTCAGGTATTTACATAAGAATAGATGAAAGTGTCTGGCCAAGAACAAATTTACAGGAGAGTGTTCTTGTCAGCTGTATTTAGGCTTGCCAAAAAGTGAGAAATCACCAGAATTTCCATCAACAGGTGAGTAACAGAGACACACTGTGACGCTAGAGGGACAGTAAGTGATAAGGTGATGCACCAGTGCTCTTGACCATCTGATTGCTTTCAGCACATGGTGTTGAGTTATAGGTTCCAGATAGAGGAATGTATTCTGTGTGGCTGTTTTAACTTGAAGTCCAAGAGTTTCAAACAAAGCTATCCTTGGGATAGAGTCAGACAATAGTTGTCTCTAGGTTAAAAGAAGAGGTTGGCCAGGAAGGAGTGGACAGGAGTGGACAGATGGTAGACATGTTAAATATCTTGTTAAAAGTGGTGTTTTGATAAATATGCTAAAATGTCAACAATCATGGGAAAGAATGGCAGTACTTGGTGTTTTGTGTTGTATATACAATTACACATCAGTGATTTTTTTTTTAAATGCTGTGTGATTTGATAGGTTCTAGGATCTCCTAGGAGACAAGTTTCTCAGCATGGCCCACCTTCCCTGAGTGCAGCAGCATTCCGTGGAAGTGAATTGCACATCAGCATTTATCACTCTCTGCCTCCTGACTCTGGATGTACTGTGACCAGCTTCCCCATATTCTTATTACTATACTTTCTGCACCATGATGGACCGCACCCTTCAACTGTGAGCCGAAATAAACCCTCCCTTCAGACTTTCTTTGACTTCTGTCAGACATTCTGTGACAGAAAAACAAAGTAACCAATTCACACTAGTAGCAAAGCAATACATGCACCTAGAGGTTTTATCTAAAATAATTTTTAAAAACGTTATGTTTTAGAAACTCCCCATGAGCTTTATACAAACCAATTAATTCGGTCCTTGTGTTTCCTTGAGTTGACATTTGTAATACACAAAATTTACAGCCAAGGAAATGAAGCCTATAAAGTAAAGCAATAAAATAAAATAACTTGTCCAAAGTTACACAGTGAGTCAGAGACAGAGCTGGGATTTGAACCCAGGAACACACCTTCAGGTGTATATAAACTATGCTGCTGTGCTGTGTGGCCCCTTGATGCATGAGAAGTTGGAGAGGTAGCAAAGAAAATAAGGTTGAAAATATAGACACCCAAATAATGAAACTGACAATGGAGCCCCTTTTGGCAAGTTTTGCCAAAGTGGAGTTTGGTTAGTTCTCAGGGTCCAGGCTCTTCCCAGGTGTGAATGACTGAGACAAAGGGTCAGGCAAGTTATTTCTCTCCTTCTTCCTTAATAATGCTTGTTCAGGGTAAGGAGCGGCCTGGCTGATATCTTCTCAGATACTCTCACAATGACAGGTTACTTGACACACTCCAACATAAAAGAAAACATAAGTAAAGTATAAGCTTGACGGTGTTTTAGTAGAGTTTCGACCTTATGGACACAATCTTCCTGTCTGGAACTTCAACATGAGGCTGTATGCAAAGTAACCACATTTCAAGCAACAGGATGAAAGTTATGTGCTAAGATTGCAAGGGTGAATATAAGAAGCAGAGGTCTTTGGTGTCCTGGAACTGCTACTTTAGCAGAGGATGGCTTATCACTAGACTTTTCAGAGAGCTCTTTGGTCAGGCGACTTTATTTTGGTTGTTTTTTTTTTTTTTTGTATGATAGATTCATGTTATACTTGAGTTCTCTTACATCTAGGTAGTAGTAAAGATGCTAAACAGGCAGCAGATAAATGACCAAATTGGGTGAACATGTGTTTGTGATACTTTTTTCTCTGCCATTGTTTGTAATAAAGAGGCATCCATGTGCACTAGTTTTTCTAACAGTTACAAAAGATTTTTTTTCTGCTGGCATTTTATTTATGAAATAAGGTACATTATCAATTGATAATAATAGTTGTCAAAAATTTTTAACAATTTTTTGTCTTAAAGACATTAAATGGATGATGTTAATTTTACCATCTTTCTTTTTTTAAAAATAGTTTGTTTAATATGAAATAATGTAAATACTTAGTGCTCATTGTGTATTTGCCTCACTGATCAATGTTCTGGATCTGTGTGTTATCCAACTTCATATTCATAAACATTATTTTTAGGGACATTATTGTTAGAAGTATTTAACAAAAGTCAGGCATACTGGAATATGACTTTAATCTTAGCACTCAGGAAGCATCTCTATGGGTTAAAGGCCAGCCTGGTCTACATAGTAAGTTCCAGGACAGCTAGAAATACATAGTAAGAACTTGTCTCACAAAAACAAAACAAAATAAAAAGAAAGAATATTAACAGCATTAATACCTTATTGTAAATATTAAAAAAATAAATCAGAGTGATTATTCAACAGTATAAGACAGCAATCCATAGTTTGTGATTTACAGCTGGACACAAAGTCTTCCTAGCATTACTCATAATCTTGACTTCCAACTGTTGCCTAAAATATGGCCAAAAGCTGATAGAAATTTAGAGTGGATGACAACCATAAATTTTATCTTCAAACCTGGAAAGAAATTTGAAAAAATAGTATTGTCTTATATACTAAATCTCTTAATGGTCTGGAAATTTTTGCCTTTGTTTAGAGATGAAAGTTAGATACTCTTGGCAGGTACAATATTAAGCTTTGTGCAGAAGGGACGTTGGAAGGAAAAACGGTTTCTTGTAAATCAATCAATCAATCAATCAATCAATTAGTCAATCATTCAAAGAATTATGACTCCCTAATTATGGTGGTTTGAATCAAAATGGACTCCATATGCTCATATATTTGAATGCTTAGTCCCTAAGGAGTAGCACTGTTTGAAAGGATTAGAAGAATTAGGAGGTGTGGCCTTGTTAAAGTAATTGTGAACTTGTTGAAAGAAGTGTATCATTGACGGATGGGCTTTGAGGTTTAAAAAGCTCAGGCCAGGCACAGCGTCTTTTTTTCCGTCTCTGGTCCTGTAGATCAGGATGTAGCTCTTAACTACTGCCCCAGTGTCACATGCTCCCTGCAATGATGCTAACGGACTAACCCTCTAAAGCTGTAAACAAACCGCCAATTAAATGCTTTCTTTTTATAAGAATTGCCTTGGTTGTTGGTGTCTCTTCACAGCAATAGAACAGTCACTAATGTACCTAAGATAACACAAACATGTTTGTTTGTTTGTTTGTTTCTGAAATTCAGTTTAGGGTAGATAGGATATTTCTACTTAGAATGAAACATGAGAAAAATGTTGTGTAAAGACTTCACACAATGATATAAAAGGCTGCATTACAGAGCCCAAAGAGAAATTCCATATGTTTTTTTTTTCTTTTCCAAAAGGAGGAAGTGTAAGCCGACTTTCTGAGCTAGAGATATTGAGAACCTGGGATTGAAGCAATAGTATAGAAATAAAGTATAAGAGTTAGCTTTAAATTTCTGAGTCACTTTGGACAATTGTGTCCTGTTATTCCCGGATGAGGCACTTTGAAACCATGGGTGTGCATTTGCTGGACAAGCATGAAGCAGACGGTGTTGGCTTTGGCTAGCTAAGTTGGTGTTGGAAAGTCATGGCATGGGTTAGCAGCTGAGCCAGCCAGGCAGAGCCAGCAGTGGCAGGAAATTTCCAAGCCACGGCAGTATCTTTCAAAGGGCTGAAAGCAGGTGGATGCTTTTGTTACTTTGTAACTTCACTTTTCACTTTCTTGAAGCTTTCGTAGAGTTGTTGAAACACTTCCTGCTCTGAGTGTTAACCTCCCTACTCAGGTTAAAAAAGCAGTTGCCGATGTTCTTAAAGGTGTGTGCATTAAGTCTGTAGCCATGAGCATGGGGCATCTTTCCATTTTCTGATATCTTCTTCAATTTCTTTCTTCAGAGACTTGATGCTTTTTTTTTCTTTTTCATATAGGTCTTTCATTTGCTGGGTTAGAGTTACACCAAGGTACTTTATGTTATTTGTGGCTATTGTGAAGGGTGTTGTTTCCATAATTTCTTTCTTAAACCATTTGTCTCTTGTACACAGGAGGGTTTCAGATTTTTTTGAGTTAATTTTGTATCCAGCCACTTTGCTGAAAACTTTGCTGAAGGAATTTTTGGGATCACTCATGCCTGCTATCATATCATCTGCAAATGGTGATACTTTGACTTCTTTCTTTCCAATTTGTATTCCCTTGATCTCTTTTCATTCTCCTTTGATTGCGCTAGCTAGGACTTCAAAAGCTATATTGAAGAGATAAGGAGAGAATAGGCAGTCTTGCCTCATGGATTGGTAGGATTAACATTGAAAATGGCTATCCTACCAAAAGCAATCTACAGATACAATGCAATTCCAATAAAAATACCAACACATTTTTTACATACATTGAAAGAACAATTCTCAATTTCATATGAAAAAAACCCAGAATTGCTAAAACAATCCTGTATAATAAAAGAGCTTCTGGAGGTATCTCCATCCCAGATCGCAAGCTGTACTATAGAGCAACAGTAATAAAAACAGCATGGTACTGGCATAGAAACAGACTGGTAGATCAATGGAATCAAATGAAAGACTCAGAAATAAACCCACACACATATGGAAACTTAATTTTTGACAAAGAAGTCAAAACCATACAATGGAAAAAAGACAGCATCTTCAACAAATCATGCTGGTCTAACTGAATATCTACATGCAGAAAAGTGCAAATAAACCCATATTTGTCACCCTGCACAAAATTAAAGTACGAGTGGATCAAATACCTCAACATAAAACCAGACACACTAAATCTGTTAGAAGAAAAACTGGGGAAGAACCTTGACCTCATTGGCACAGGAGACAACTTCCTAAACAAAACACCAACAAGCACAGGCTCTAAGAGCAACAATCAGTAAATGGGACCTCATGAAACTAAAAAAAGCTTCTGTAAAGCAAAAGACACTATCATCAGAACAAAATGACTGCCTACAGACTGGGAAACGATCTTCACCAATCTGACACTAAATCTGAGAGAGGACTAATATCCATAATATAAAAAGAACTCAAGAAGTTAAACAGCAACAAATCAAGTAATCCAATTAAAAATGGGGTACAGAGCTAAACAGAGAATTATCAATAGAGGAATATCGAATGACAGAGAAACACTTAAAGAAATGCTCAACATCCTTAGTCATCAAGGAAATACAAATCAAAAATGACCCTGAGCTTTCACCTTACACCCATCAGAATAGCTAAGATAAAAAATGCAAGTGACAATATGTGCTGGAGAGGATGTGGAGAAAGGGGAACCCTCCTCCGTTGCTGGTGGGAATGTAAACTTGTACAATCACTTTGGAAATCAATCTGGTGCTTTCTCAGATAATTAGGAGTAGTGCTACCTCAAGATCTAGCTATACCACTCCTAGGCATATAACCAAAAAATGCCCCACCATTCAATAAGGACATTTGCTCAACTAATGTTCATAGCAGGTTTATTTGTAATAGCCAGAATCTGGAAACAACCTAGATGTCCCTCAATGAAGGAATGGATACAGAAAGTGTGGTACATTTATAAAATGGAATACTACTCAACAATTAAAAACAAGGAAATCATGAAATTTGCAGGCAAATGGTGGGAACTAGAAAAGATCATCCTGAGTGAGGTAACCCAGAAGCAGAAAGACACATATGGTACATATTCACTTATAAGTGGATATGAGCCATATACTATAGGATAAACTACTAAAATCTATAGTCCTAAAGAAGCTAAA
This sequence comes from Pachyuromys duprasi, assembly GCA_028658305.1. Classification (NCBI taxonomy): domain Eukaryota; kingdom Metazoa; phylum Chordata; class Mammalia; order Rodentia; family Muridae; genus Pachyuromys; species Pachyuromys duprasi. Next base: position 30,343,447 of record CM053749.1, read on the forward strand.
CAACAAGGAGACCGTAAGGAACAGGCTTAATCTTCATTCAGAAGGTCAAACAAGATAGACCTCAGAAGTAGGAGAAGACAAAGAACAGGACAGGAGCCTTCCACAGAGGACCTTTGAAAGTCTACCCACCAGGGTATGGAAGAAGATACTGAGACTCATAGTCAAATTTTGGCCAGAGTGCTGGAATCCTTATGGAAGAAGAGGGAGATAGAAAGATCTGGAGGGGTCAGGAAGTCCACAAGGAGAACAACAGAGCCAAATATACCTGGACCCATGGGGGCCTTCAGGGACTGATACTCCAACCAAGGACCATGCATAGAGAGGACCTAGACCCCTGTTCAAAGGAAGCTCATTGGCTGCTCAGTTTCCAAGTGGGTTCCCTAATAAAGGGGTACAGGGGTTGCCTCTGACATGAATTTATTGGCCAGCTCTTTGATCATCTTCCCCTGGGAGGGGGCCAGGGTGCAGCCTTGCCAGGCCACAAATGAAGATGATGCAGCCAGCCTTAATGTGACCTGATAAGCTAGAGTTAGATTAAAGGGGAGGAGATCCTCTCCTATCAGGGGACTAGGGGAAGAGCATGGGGGGAGAAGAGTGAGGGAGGGTGGGACTGGGAGGAGACAAGGGAGAGGGCTGCAACTGGGATACAAAGTGAATAAATTGTAGGGAATAAATACATAAGTAAAATTAAAAAAAAATTAAAAGTCTGTAGCCAACGCCACCCTTCCAGGCAAAGCACAGCCTGTGCAGACAGCCAAGCTGCTCGAGGACTTGCTCAGTACTGCTGTGGTTGCAATAATTTTAAGGATCTGGCTAAGATTACACTGAAGAGTAAGAGGTGAGACTCAAAATAGGAGCGAGATCATGTGAACCTGAAAATATAGACTAGGGCTAAAGAAATGTGGCTGAAAATTCTTAAAATGAGGAAGATGATTCAGGAAAACAATGGAGTGCAAAATAAATATCCCAAATGATGTTTCTTGTGTGATCAGTTACCAACCAGAAATTGCTACTCACAATGAATTGAAGGTTGAAAAAGCCAGGACAATCTAACAACAATGTAACTTTTATAAAAAAAAAAACCATAAAAATAATTTGAAAGATAGGAGATGTTTCTGAATAAAAGACTCCACATTAAAAATGAATTCTTAAAAAAGAGAATTATTTGCCAATCAAACTTTAAAACCTTTTTAGGTTAACAAAATGATTCTAACATTGAGCTAGGTAATAAAAATAGAGATGAGAATGGCTTATAAAATCTTGAACAAAGGGAATATTGAAGTCAGACTCACACTACCATATAGTAAAATATAATATAGGACTCTGGTGATTAAAGCCACATGGTATTGGCAAAGAATTGACAGATCAATGAAACACAGTGGATAACTTTGAAACAGACTCCAGTATGTAGAAAAACATATAATAAAGGAAATGTCATAAACCAATGGGGAAGGCTTTTTCTTCCAACAAATAAGATTGAGAGCTCTAATAAACTTCAGAGAAAGGCAAAATCTTCAGAGAAGAAGAAACACGACTGGCGAATAAACACGTGTGAAGATGCCAAGCCTTGCTGGTAACTGAGGAAATCCAGCTCAGGGCCACACTGATTTTCCTCTTCCTGCCACTAGAATGGCCAGCACTAGCAAGACACTGGATTCTGGAAGAAACATGGAGGAAGGCAAAATCTTACATCTTGCCAGCTTATGTGCCAGTTCCTGCAGCCATTTTGAAAATTTCGCTATCCTTTAAATTTGAAAACTCCTATCCTATACAACCTAATATCTTCAGGCCTCAAAATAAATGCCAAAGGTATTCTTTGTGGGCACAAGATTCATGTGAAATGTTCTTAGGGACCGACATTTCTGATACTGGTGAAACAATAGGCAATCAACATATTCACAGCAAAGTAAAATGAAAAGGCAAAGCATGTCATATTTACAAAATAAAATCATACGTACTGGTGAAACTAGATGGGCAAAATCAGAAATGAAGAGTAGAGAGAAAACTGTTGAGAAAGAGAAATCCACAAACAACAGATTTTGCCTGATAATATTCTTATATAGCTCTAAGATCAGTAAAAGTAAATGATACGTTTAGATGAGATCATGCATGTGACAGAACGTGTGTGTATGGAGTGATGCATATTTATCCATGTTTGTATGGATGCTTGTGTAAATGTGTGGAGGTACATGTGTACATGTATGTCTGTAGAGCCAGTGGTTAATTGGGTTCTTCCTCAATCGCTCTCCATATTATTTATCGAGGCAGGGTCTCTTACTGAACCCAGTGTTCATGCATTTAGAAAGTCTAGCCAGCCAGCTTGCTCTAGAGCATCCTCTCTATCTTACTCCTGTGCATTAGAATTATAAGAGGTTTACCATGCCTGTCTAGTTTTGCTCAAGATACAAACTCTAGTGCTTACGGTTATATTGTAAACACTTTATGCACTGAATCATTGCCCTAGCCAGAGAGAACTAAATTTTAAGCTTAATGTGATTGAGGCTGACACCTCTTTGTCCTGAGAAATGGCCTCACATATTGCTGGATATCCAATCCCACCCCTGATGCCACCAGCAACTTCTCTCTTTAAGCTGCCACCAAATGTTCCAGACATTATGGCATGTCCCAAAATTGTCCGGAATAAGAATTCCTTGGATAGCCATTCCAAGAGCAAAGCAGAGAGAGGGTAGAGTTCTCTGTAGCTTTCTGCTTCCCAGTGGGACAATTATTATGACACTTCATTGTTTGTAATAGATATATATGTATAGATCATATATGTACAACCCTGCACAAGGAACTAGAGGCAACTGAAAAAAGCTGGGAACAAGAGAGGTGGTCTTCCCCAGGGAAGAGCACACTGATTGGTTGTTCGGTACCAAATGGTCAGCTCTGCAAACATACATACAAGTAACATTATATGGACTCAGCAGGTTGTATTTAGAAATATGTATGTATACATGTCTGTCTGTCTGTATATATATATATGTTACAAATACATATTCATTTATATATTCTATAATAAATAATGAAAAGCAGTGGTGAACTGAAGGATATCAGGGAGGCATATAAGGAAAAGTTTAGAGGGAAGAAAAGGAAAGAGGAAATATTGTAATTGTACTAAAATCTCAAAAATAAAAGGGAAACTATTTTAAAAAGAAAAGAAAAAGAAAAAACAAATATACAGGATAATACATGGTAACACATAGCAATGATGTTATATTAAAATATTTCCAATTCAGCACTACCTTTCCTAAGAGGTGAAAACTTTTCATGGTTGCTAGTTCCTTCCCTCTTTTATTTAAAGAAAGCTTTTGTCGCTTATACAGAAGTGTTGTATTATAAAATCTGTACAAATACGGTGAAATGCTTAGGTACCACCCTATTATACAGCATTATATGAAGGAAGCTAGAATCATGTTAGTACCCAAGGAAAGCCTCATTCACTATTTATCCACTTCTACTTATTCATTACTCTCAATAAATGGAGTTAGATACAGGATGATAAAATATTCTTCTTTTGGTTGTCTTATGCCTCCAAAAGTGTTTATTAATCTAGTACGAATCCAGTTTAACTTTATATTGGACAGTTTAAAAAAACTTGAAATTATTTAAAGGTTTGTTAACTTTGCAACTGCTGGCTTGGCTAGCCCCAGGCCTGTGATAAACCCCGGGGCTTGTTTAATCTGTTGTCTCTAAGCAGCTGACACACAGCATGCTCTGCTCTTTGTATTTCTAGTTTCTGTGAACGCTTTGATCCAAATCTGATGATGTCAAAAACAAAACAATAGGATCCGGGGCAATGTTGGCTAAATGAGTTCAAGAAGCTGGTCAAAGCAAAGGAAAATGCTTTCTTTCCTTCAAACCAGATCCAAACTGTAGAGGCTAGTTTGGAGAGAGAATTGAGTGTGGTTTTCACTGTTCTTGCTGAGAACACGTCACCACAGCACAGCTGAGGAGTGTCCAGTGAGAATCGTGGCATCCCAACAGAGGATCGGGTCAGACAACACACTCTAGCATCCCTTATTCCATCCCAAGAAGAAGACACTGACTTCTCTCTGTCCAAGTGAAATTTTGCTGGCTATGTTTACGGCATAAGCATATTCCACAGGTCACAACTGTCTTTAGTAGACAAACCAACAGGATAGGCCTGAATTCCATCGAGAATAAGTCACCTATTATATCTGGGTTTTTTTTTGTTTGTTTGTTTGTTTTTCATTTCCTCACTTGTGAAATGAGCCATGGACTCACAGACATTTTATCTCATTGGGTGCCCAGCGCTATGCCCAGAAAAATGCTCTGGGGCACTTTCTATTGGTCTACCTGCACAGAGGTCTATTTACCTACAATTTGTGAGAGATGTGGGCTACAATAATCAGACGGTGAGCTCAGATAATCCCCTGAATGCTTCTACACACACATTTTCATTATGGTCACAAAGAGTGTATATATTGTTTACTTGGGACTTGTTTGGAGAGTGACCAATACTACATAGTCCACAGTCTTCCTTTCCTCTTCCAACAGTCAAGCATTCAGTCCACCACTCCCACACTTTGGAAATGGTTGATATAGTCAAAGACCAGGGCTCAGCCACTCAGATCACAAAAGACACAGATTTAGTGCTTTTTAATTATAATCACCCATCTACCAGGAAAAGAAGACAATGCCTGCAAGCGTTTGGTTATTACCACTTGAATAATGGACAGCGATACTGTTATGCCTTCAGTGCACAGCCAGCTCTTCTTCCTCAGTAGAAGCTCTCTAATTCCCAATGGCAGTGGTATGATTCTGAGGAAGCTAGATGTAAGTAACTTTTGGGCAACGACAAATGTGTCTCTAAAGCTGGCTTGCTCTCCAGCCCAGTTATGAATGCAGAAAATTTGTTTGACTTTGGAATTCCAATCATGCTTTGGCTCATTTGTATCACAGGTTTTAATAGACCTAGTGATGTTGGTCTCTTTATTTACACTAAGCTAGCCTTCAGTGAAAAAGACAACAGGTCATTATGGTATTGCATTGAGTTGCAGTCAAATAAAATTCTCCTTGATCTGAGAAATACCTCTGAGTTTCTCTACAGAGAATCACTGCAGTTTTTTTCTGAGTCTGAGTGGACAAGTGTCTATTGAAGAACGAGTCCATCTTGGAGATACCATACCAGGAAGCTTTCCCAACTCTGGTTAAGGAATTCTGATCAATAAGAGGGAAGAAAAATAAAACGGAATATAAGGGATGCAAGATGGTTTTCTAGGTGAATGGGGAGACTGCTGTAGGGGATGGTCTGGAAGGAATGCAAAGGAGGCTGAAGGTGCCTGTATCAACTGAATGCCACAGACAACAACCTGGTACAATATGTTTAGAAGGATTTGTTTTTCTGTAATCATAAAACCCTAATACAGAATCAGAATAATAAGTAGATAGCTCAAAATTATGTAGCAAATAAAGTGCTACACAGCATTCTTCTTCTTGTTTTTATTTACCTTTAGATTGTAATATCTTTACCGGTCTTGAGATAACGGTACCATGAGCAGATCTTCTGGGAACGCCACTACATTACGAGAGCTTTCTTAAATTTCTCTGGAATTTAGAAAACAATGTTGAAGAAATGCCTCTGACAGAAATTATTATTTATTCTCATGCAGTGATAATGTATCTGTAAGCATTTTTTTCCTTTCTATCTCCTTAACACTGACAACATGACTGATGAACTTGGTAGTTTGAGAAATCTCGAAGGCAATGATATCACAATGTGTAATTTGTCCCCTGCGTATTCAGGGAAGTCAAAGTCCTCATGCACACTTAGAGCATCAAGAGGCTTTACTTGAACTGGGAATATCCTCCAAAATAAACAAGACGAAACATTCCTGTTCCTCAATCCAGATTCTTCCCCTGAAGTTTTCAAGTTTTGAATTAGGTGACCATAATATTCTGATTTTCCTTTATAATTATTCAATGATTAAGGAAGGAAGGGAAGGAGGAAGGAAGGATGGAAGGTCCTTGCTGTGCCTTGGTTATTCCCATGTAGTTTTCCTGGGTGCCTGATCGAGTCCCTTACACTGATTTTCTGTTGCCAGAAACTGAAGTACCTACTAAAGCTCTCTGGCTCTGAAGGACTTGCACAGCATTGGCTACATGTGTTTACCATTATCCACAGAACTGTCAGAGCCTTTCCTCCAGTGGAGGCATGCATGGAAATAGGCCAGAACGCAAGGGAACACAGTTCCGGCACTGAAATTAGCAACCGGACAACATTCCCAGGGAAGCGGCTGAGTTCATTTCTGGCAGAAATCCCACGACTGCTGGTACAAAATAAAATGAAAGAAACACAAAGAATAAAACATATCTGGGGAAACCAGGAGGAGACAACATAAAGGATTTGCTGTAGGCTTTAAAGACTTGGGTGACTTCTAATTTTGAAATGGCGAAGTGTTTTTCTGAACCTGGACGTTTCCACGCAGGTTCAATAGATAAGACTGGCCATCTTTTGACCTTTGAAGATAGTTTTGAGAGTTTATCTCATTGTGGTCACAGGATTTGAAAGCCCTCATTAAGGCTAAATTAAGTTGTAGTTATTACATACTCTCTCTTACACTGCACTGATTCACCAAACCAAAACTGGGAAATAGGGAGAAGAAAGTTTCCCTGAGTACTGTGAGGAAACTCTTAAAACATGGAGAATCATAGAGACATATTAACAATTTATAATGTTTCTCTCCCTATTCGGTTTTATTACAGTATAGTATATATGTTCAGATAAAATTGATGTACAGTGTAAAATGTGATGTTTTGATACAGGTACACACTTCGAATTGTTTATATCAAGATAAGGAAGTTAATCACCACTCAAAAAGTTTTTTGGTTTCTGTTTTATTTGATTTGATTTGATTTGATGTGTTTGAGTGTTTTGCTTGCATGTATATCTGTGCACCACGTGCATGCCTGGTGCCTATGGAGGACAAGAGAGGGCATTTGATCCCAGGAACTGGAGTTGCAGATAGTTGTGAGATGTCATATGGGATCTGGGAATCAAACTCAGGTCTTCTGGAGGAGCAGCCAGTGCTTTTAACCATGGAACCGCCTCTCTAGTCCCTCAAATATTTTCTTTGATGATTAAAATCTGGGCTGGAGAAATGGCTTGTACTTCATGCATGGGTGCTCGGGTTCAGATCCCAGAACCTATAAAAAGCTGGGCATGGAAGTCTGCCTGCAACTCCAGTCCTGGGGAGCAGAGACAAGAGGATCGCTGGGCATTGGTAACCACTAACCTAGCTCTCGGTTCAGTGAGAGAGCTGAGATCCTGTCTCACAGAAATAGGATGGAGAGTGATAGAGAGGGATACCCATCACCCACCATCCTCTGATTGGAGCACACATGGCCACAGGTACAAACACTTGTGCACACTCAGTGCAGACATATACCACACACACACAGACATTTAATATATATGCTTAAAAATTTTAAGTAAACATTATTAGCTATAGGCCTCTGCTGTAAAACAGATCCCTTGAATCGCCTTCTCTCTAACTGAAATTTTGTATCTTTGTGTATCAATACCTCCCTAAACTTCCCAATTTTCCTATGAGCTTCCTTTGCTGTCACAACTAAAATAACTCTTTAGGGCTTGTGGGTTGTGACCACTTTGGCAATCCTCTGTCTCCAGAAACATTTACATTGTGATTTAAAACAGTATCAAAATTACACTTACGGAGTAGCGAAGGCAATAATTTTATGGTTGGGGAAGTCAAGACAACGTGAAGAACTGTATTAAAGGGCTGCAGCATTAGGAAGGTTGAGGACTGCTGGAAATATAGAAATTCTCTATACTTTCTTGTGGTAGCCTGACACCTTCAGGTCTTACCTAAGCATCCGTTTTGAGGTGATGCTTATCTGGCACATATAGTCCACCTTCATTCTTTCATATGTAGATATTCAATTTTCTCAGCAGCATTGACTGAAGAGATGGGTCTGTCCCCTGGTAAAGTCATCAGATCGAATTTCTTATGTCCTTTCCATGCTCAAGTAGGATATTAGGTAAATATAAAATGTGATCTCCATTTGCCTTTGTGAGATACTGTTAAAACATAGAAATATCAAGGAAGAAATTCAACGTTTTCCGGGAACCAGAAAAATTATACAGGTCCACAAACAGCTTAACTATAAAACAAAATACATCTTGGTTTTCCAGATTAAACCTGCTATACTATGTAGCAATCATTTACTGTTTCATTATGCCATTTAAATTGAACAACAATTACTAAAATAAGGTTATCCCTTAAGAGACAAGGAAATTAAAGCACAAATCATCACAAGAGAATCCACTGCAGAGCCAGGACTTGAGCCCAGGTTGTGTGACTTTGTGGGATCATTAAGCCCTAAAGCTTTTCCTCCTGGACCTAACAAATGGATTGTATTTCCCAGCCTTCTTTTTAGCCACATGTAATCATGGGACTGATTTCCAAGAATCAAATGTAAATAGAGATAATATTCTCTATATTTTTTAGACTGGCCTATGCAGTTCCAATAAGACTAGAGGGAACAAATCTACGTAGCATGCCTTAATTTTTTTTAAGAGGCTACATTTGAAACCAAGTAGTACTAATAGCCTGTTTCTTCCAAGAAACCCAAATCTCAGCTGAGCATATTTTTAATCCCAGAACTCAGGCAGGTTCATCTATTGAGTGAGATTCAGTCTTTGTTTTCTTACTTCTTGGAGGTGAGTGTGGTGGCACACACCTTTAATCTCAACACTCAGGAAGCAAAAGAATCTCTGAGTTCCAGATTAGCCTTGTCTACAGAGGTAGTTCAAGAGCCAAAGCTACAGAAAGAAACCCCGTCTCGAAAACAAATACATTGGGGCTGGAGAGATGATTCAGTGGTTAGACTGCTCTTCCAGGGGGACCTGGGTTTAATTCCCAGCACCCACATGCCACACAGAATCTTTTGATACCGTTTCTTCTTGACTCCAGGCAAATATGTATGGCTTCCCTAGATGTGTTAAATGTAACAGAACAGGGGGCAAAGAGTTGCTTTAACAGTATATTTAAAAAATTAATGTGCCAATCAGCACATTTTTTTCTGCAACTTATGCAAATTAAGAAACTTTGCCTCATATCTGAACCATTATACTTTCAGGGGGTTTCTTAAGATAACAGCTTAGCATTATATTACATAGATTAGCCACAAATTAACACATGTCTTTCTCCATCCTGAGAAGGACTGAAAATAAAAGGGAAAGCTGTATATGCTAGAAAACCTGCAAACAGCTTTTTAATAAACAGTATTTGAGAAATCCAAGAGGCTGCTCATTAACTTGTCTTTCAAGTCCATTCTATCTTATTTATCTGAATTACCAATAAACACACCTCAAGATAAAAGTTCATTGATGGATATTTGAAAAACTGGATATATTATATTATCATCAGTCAAACAGTGTTGCTATTTGACAGGGGTTTTTTTTTTAATTTTTAATATTAGAGAGCAAGAAGAAAGCAAACCAGAAGAATCAGAATTCCCTGGTAGAAAATTCAATTTAGAGTAAACAATAGTTGTAATCATGTAGAAATCTCAAATTTTTAGGGGTTTTAAACTTTACTTCTGCAAAGTATAGCAATAAATTCAAATGAAATTGGACTTCTTAAAAAATCGTCATTAAATGCTATGCAGTTTCATGGTAGTTATATTTGAAAAACAAAACAAAACAAGACCTCTAAATCTACATTTCAGTACATCTTTTTCCTTATCAGGAAAAATAATACTTAACTCGGCCTTTTGGGTAATGCTGGAAGTTTATGGGCTGGATGTATAAATATTTCACCTAAGTCGGGTGCAATGTCTTTGCAGAGAGTAAGGCTGTTCTGGGTGGGGTCATGACAGGGGAACACATGCAGCTTCTCTCACAACTGTCAAAGCCAGGCCCAGGCAGCAGACAGGGTGTCATGTCCTATCATCTCTGGAAGAAGGGTCCATAAGGGTAGTACACGAATGGTATCAGACACCCAGACAGGAATCATTGAAAAGGGGTGGGAGGGAACCAGGGGTTTTGTAATCAGTCGCTTGCTTTACTTTATAGCTATCCTGATTTGGTTAGGACATTAAATACCTCTAGTTCTGAGCTGTGATTCACTTGCCGAAAGGAGGAGGGTGTGTGTGTGTGTGTGTGTGTGAGCTGGACAGCCCTATTTATCTTACTTGGGCTTTAGCTGTTTGTTTGTTTGTTTTTTTTTTTTGGTTTGGTTTTTTGTTTTGAGGACTCTCAATAGCATAAAACGAGTCTCCAATAGGATAAAATAAATACTCAAAAAACAAACCTGGTTGCTGACATCACGGAGGCACAATGGCACCTGAGAGCAGTGAACCCACTCCAGCAGGGGAAGAAGTTGGCAAAAGTTGGCTGGAAGGCTGGGAACTTAGAAAGACTATAATTAAAGTGAAGGGAAATGGTGCAGAGATTCACAGAAAGCAGATGTGTGATCATCAGAAGACTACTTCAGGGACTCTGAGGACCTGTCTCAGAGTCTTTAAATCCTGTTGCTGGGAGCATGGGCTCCTAATGCAGCAAGTCTTGGCTAGCATTATCTCAGGGGCAGGGAGGCGCAGAGCCTAGCAGCCACAAGGATATCCTGTCTGCATCTGTGCCTATCTAAAGTGGGCAAGTACTGAAAATTGTTATGGAAAAAATATTCTTTTTTTAATTTAGATTTTCTGTTATTCCAAGTTTATACTTGTAAAAAATTGTATACAATTGAGAGATACAAAAGGATAGTTCAGTAAATGAAATAAAACATACATTTATAAGAATTTCCCAACTCTTGAAATCTGCAGAGCAGAATTTCAATGTAGAAACTTTACTAGGAATATTTATTTGTTTAGAGAGAGTATTTCTATAGCCTTGCTGTCCTGGAATTGGCTTCAGACTTTCAACCATACTGCATTGCTGCAACTCTTGAGGTTTTGCTATGTTTTTTTTTAATCTTATTTATTTTCATTTTTATGTGCATTGGTATTTTGCCTGCATCTATATCTGTGTGAAGGTGTCAGATCTTGGAATGACAGAAAGTTGTGAGCTGCCATGTGGGTGCCGGGAATCGAACCCAGGTCCTCTTGAAGAGCAGTCAGTGCTCTTAACCACTGAGCCATTTCGCCAGCCCCTTTGCTCTGTTTGTAAGGGGGAGCTGAGGACATAGTTAACTTGGAGCAGTGCTTTCCTAGCATGCACAAAGCCCTGGGTTTCTTCGCAGCTCTGAATAAAACCATGTAGGGTGGTATATAGCAGTGACTTCAGCTTTGGGGAGTTGGAGGCAGGAGAATCATGTGTTCAAGGCCAGTTTCAGCTACACAGGAAGTATGAGGTCAGCCTGGAATACATGAAACTGTCTCAAAAAGGAGTGAAAAAATAAAAAAAAATTAAAAGGTTAATGTTCATGGATCAGCAGGATTAACATAGTGAAAATGGCCATCCTGACAAAAGCAGTCTATGGACCCAGTGCAATTCCCATTAAATACCAACACAATTCTTTACAGACCTTGAAAGAACAATTCTCAATTTCATATGGAAAAATAAAAAAAAACTCAGAATTGCTAAAACAATCCTATACAACAACAGATCATCTGGAGGCATCTCCATCCTGATCTCAAGCTATACTATAAAGCAATAGTAATAAAAACTGCATGGTACTGGCATAGAAACAGAATGGTGAATCAATGGAATTAAATAGAAGACCCAGAAATAGATCCACACACCTATGGACACTTGATTTTTGACAAAGATGCCAAAAACATACAATGGAAAAAGATAGCATCTTCAACAAATGGTGCTGGTCTAATGGTGCTGGATGTCTACATGTAGAAAAATGAAAGTAGATCCGTACTTATTACGCTGCACAAAACTAAAGCCCAAGTGGATCAAAGACCTTAACATAAAACCAGACACACTAAATAAGCTAGAAGAAAAAATTGGCGAAGATCCTTGAACTCATTGGCACAGGAGACAACTTCCTGAATAGAACACCAGCAGCACAGACTCTAAGATCAACAATCAATAAATGGGACCTCATGAAATAATCCAATTAATAAATTAAATTAAATAATCCAATTAAAAAATGGGGTACAGAGCTAAACAGAGAATTCTCAACATAGGAATATCGAATGGCAGAGAAAAATGCTCAAAGTCCTTAGTCGTTAGGGAGATGCAAACCAAAACAACCGTGAGATTTCATCTTTTTTTTAATTTTTCTTTTTAAGTAATTTATTTATTTTTGTATTAATCACAGGTTATATACTTTGTATCCCGGCCGTAGCACCCTTTCCATTCCCTCCCACTCTCCCCATCCCTCCCTCATCTTCTCCCTGCCCCCCTCCAAGTCCACTGAGAGGGGAGGACCTCACCCCCTTCCATCTGACCTTAGCTTATAATGTCTCTTCAGGGCTGGCTGCAATGTCCTCTTCTGGGATCTAGCTATGCTGATCCTCCCTTGGAGGTAGGGGGTGTCGACAAGCCAGCCACTGAGTTCATGACAGAAATAGTCCCTGTTCCCCTTACTAGGGTTCCCAGTTGGATACTGAGCTACAATGGGCCACATCCAAGCAGGGGTTCTAGTTTATATCCATACATGGTCCTTGGTTGGAGAAACAGTCTCATAGAAGACCCCTGTTCCCTGATCTAGTTTGGAGCTCTTGTCCTCACCAAGTCTTACTAACTCCCCCATTTTCATCTTACACCCATCAGAATGGCTAAGATTAAGTGACAACACATGCTGGAGAGGATGTGGAGAAAGGAGAACCCTCCTCTGTTGCTGGTGGGAATGTAAACTTTGGAAATCAAGCTGGCACTTTCTCAGACAGTTAGGAATAGTGCTACCTCAAGATCCAGCTATACCACACCTAGGCTTATATCCAAAAGAGGCTCAACTATATAAGGACACTTGCCCAACCATGTTTGTAGCATCTTTATTTGTAATAGCCAGAATCTGGAAACAACCCAGATGTCCCTCAGCTGAGGAATGGATACAGAAATTGTGCTACATTTACACAATAGAATACTACTCAGCAATTAAAAACAAGGAAATCATGAAATTTGCAGGCAAATGGTGGAACTAGAAAAGATCATCCTGAGTAAGGTATCCCAGAAGCACATGGTATATACTCATTTGCAAGGGGATATTGAACCTATAATATAGGATAAACATACCAGAATCTGCACACCTAAAGAAGCTCATCAAGAAAGAGGACCCTGGGTGACATGATCAATCTTCATTCAGAAAGGAAAACAGAATGCACATCAGAAGATGGAGACAATAGGGAACAGGACAGGAGCCTATCACAGAGGGCCTCTGAAAGACTCTATCCAGCAGGGTATTGAAGTAGATGCTGGGACTCATAGCCAAACTTTGGGCAGAGTGCAAGGAATCTTATGAAAGAAGGGGGAGACAAAAAGACCTGGAGGGGACAGGAGCTCCACAAGGAGAGCAACAGAACCTAAAAATCTGGGTACAAGGGTCATTTCTGAGACTGATACTCCAACCAAGGGGATAACTTACAACCCCTGCACGGATGTAACGTATGGTGGCTCAGTCTCCAAGTGGGTAGCCTAGTAATGGGAACAGGGACTGTCTCTGACATGAACTCAGTGGCTGGCTTTTTGATCACTTCCCCCTGAGAGGGGAACAGCCTTATAGGTCACAGAGGAAGACAAGGTAGCCAGTCCTGATGAGACCTGATAGGCTAGCATCAGAAGAAAGGGAAGGAGGACCGCCCCTATCAGTGGACTGGGGGAGGGGCAAGGGAGGAAGGAAGAGGGAGGAATTGTGAGGGGATGAGGGAAGGGGCTACAGCTGAGATACAAAGTGAATAAATTGTAATTAATAAAAATAAAAAATAAAATGTTTAGCAGGGAAATGTTTGCCACTGCCATGTCTGTTTTTCTTTCTATTGTGCTAAATGAAGTTGTTTTCCTTTCTTATGAAAAACAAAAATAAACAAAAAACCTGAAATGGTCCTTACTACTCTGACCATTTAAAGCTAACACATCCATGTCCTTACACACTGTCCAGTAAGAAAGCCCAAAAACTAATTCCCTCACCCCATTCCTTCCAGGTCTCACAAACTATTGCTTATATGTTGTGATTAAAGGGATGTTGCATCATCATGCCCAACAAAACCCTTTAAAACATATTTCAAATATTCAATGTAATGTATCTTTGTTAGCTACAGTCACCAGGATACTGAGGAGCCTCAGCACTTAACTCATCATGTAACTGAAGTTTCTACCACGTGGTACCTTCCAGCCTCAGGTAACCATCATTCTATGCTCTGCTTCTATAAGGCTGACCTTCTGTGAGTCTGCATACACTAAGCAGTGTTTCTCTTTTTGGTGGGCCTAAAATTATGTTCCTAAACTCTATGTCTTCTTAGTTCATTCAAACTGTGGTAAACAGTATTTCCTTCATTTCTATATGTAGATAATGCACAGTGCGTGTTTGTGTTACATTTTATTTGTCCATTACAAAAAGATAAAAAAATTTCGCTGTCAGTATTTGTATTAATCTTTTTTATATGTCTTGAAAAAGACGTTCTGTTTCTTTCCTTTTCTGCCTCTTTCCCTCCTTTCTTACCCCATCCCTTATTTCTTTGTTTTCTTCCCTCCTCTAAATCCCAAGACACTCTGTCTCTTGAGAGTAAAAGATATAAACAAATGTTGCTGAACACAATGAGGGGTATAAAAGAGGGCACAGAAATGTACTCAAAAAGCTGTGAGAACAGGGAAAAACTAAGTGTCTTTCATGGACAATAGGGAGATTGGCTCTTGGGCCAGGCTGATAGAAGGAGAAGCAGAAGATGCTATTATGTGGGCCATGAAGAGTTCCTGAGACTTCCTTATTCCAATGCTCAGTCATGGTCAAGAGAAAAGCAGGACGTTGGGACAGCCACTAGAGGCAGCCACTCTGGAGGCCTGCCTTCAGAAATGGGCATCTCTGCTGAAGGAACCTTACTGCAGAAGTCAGCTTTTGCTGTGAGTTCCTAAGGTTGGGTATGGATATGATTAGGGTCTGCAATAAGTGACATCTGTTTGCTCTGACCTCTGGGTAATGTGGCGTTTCTTTCTCTGGGGCAGATGCTAGAAAGGTGTTTATTGTGAGTTGACAGGGGTCTTGGTGGGTGGTGAGGTGTGAGTCAAAACTCGGCTATGCATTTTGGCATTTTGTCTACAGATGTTTCTCAGATGTTTGTGGGCGGGCATGTCTTTTAATAAAGAAATAACTGAATGTATGTTTCTTTTGTGGAGAAAAGGGAGGAACGTGCATTTACAACTTGCCCTTTTCCTAGTGTCAGAGGCACCCTTGTTTCATGGCCAGATTGAAATTAGTTGATGTATATATTTTCTAAAGAGAAAATTTGCTCATATAAGCAGAGTTCTTCTGTCAGTTTTAAATTAAGTTGCTGATGAAGACGTTGAATAGGGCAATGGAGAGAGCATTTAAAGCTTGCAGGGGTTCCAGGTTTTTATGGTCACCCTTCCAAAGCATACCTCCTTCTTACCATGACACCGGTGTTGGTTATGAACATCCCTTATTCTGCATGTTCACACAGCTAAAGTCAAGGAAAACTTCTTAACCCACAACCTACACTTATTTAATGAACAACATAGTATACCACAGAAAGCAAGCATCTTAAGATGCTGCTTTTGTATATGAGAGAGTGGTACCTCGTAGGATATTAAACACCTGATCTCTTGAATTAAATCAACGTTTAAAAAATGATTTAAAAAAGAAAGGATAAGGAAGCCATACTTTCAAAGTATTTTCTTGGGCCAGCAAGGTGGCTCAGTGGGTAAAAGCACTTGTCATAAGGCCTGACAACCTCAGTTCAGTTTCCAAATTCCACATGGTGGGTAGGGAGAACCAGCTTCCATAAGCTGTCCTCTGGCCTTCATGCACATTTGCATATCGGTGCATGCATGTGTACATAAACAAACAAGCAAATAAATAACCAATGTTAAGCGTTTAAAAATTATCTTCTTTGTGTTTTAATAAAAGTCCATTTTGTGTTTGATTTCCATAAGTGTGAAACTTCTGAGGAAATACCTCGGTTCAGTGTTGAGAAACTTTCCTTCAAACATGTTGCAAACATCTGAAAGAAATTTCTCATGGAGGTGCTCATCTGATTGGGGGACAGAGGTGCTGTGATGACAGAAGGGTCCTGAACACCAAGGGCTTGGATGCTGCGTAGTTTCTGATTTGTATTAAGGTTTATTGAAGCAACATTTTCAATAGATGTTCACCTTGAGTTCCACTTGTTAGCAATTACATTGTTTATCATCTATCTAAATTTATTTTAGAAATAATTTTAAAGATATGAATTTAGTTTGGCTCGCTTAAAATTCTTAAAATTTACTACTTTAACAGGAAATATTTTGTCAACAACTGCTGCAATAAATAGTGATAATGATTAATGATTATGACAATTAAAAAAATAAGACTTGTTACCACCATTATTGACTCTATTATGATATAAAACCAAAAAGCTGTATCTTTAACTTAGCTGTGATATTGTGCCCATTTCCTAGTCTTTCTATGAAAATTAAACAAGAAAATAGAAAGGGAAAACTTGCATAATAGTTAGCAAAACAGTGTGTCCTAGGAAGTCTAAAGAACATGATGGCTTTAAAATATTTAATGCAGGGACTGGAGAGGTATCTTAGCAGTTAAGAATACTGGCTGCTCTTCCAGAAGTCCTGGGCTCAGTTCCCAGCACCCACATGACAGCCTCTAAATGTCTGTAACTCTAGTTCCAGGGAGCCCGGCATTAGGCATGCACATGGTGCACATACATGTGTGCTGGCAAAATACTGATACACATTAAAAATAAATTAATTAAAGTATTTAGTGTATGTACATGGTTTCTTCACTTCAACATTTTGGCACTCTGTTAAGAAAGCCTTAACAGTTTTATTTCAGAAAGTCTGGCAGAAGGAGGGTCTGTCCTCACATGGAAGTCCCTCAGAATCTAAATAGCAGCCACCCAGTTGTCATTGCTCAATCACAGAAACTCTCTGCTTCTTTCTCTGTTTATTTTTTTCTTTCTTCTCTCACTCTTCCTTTACTTTGTATGGCTGGCCCAGGCTGGAATTCACAATGCTATCTTGTGGGCTACGTTGAACTCCCAATCTTCCTGTATCCAACTCCTGGAATTTCAATCCTGCGTTACCATGCCTGGCCTATATTCTTCTCTTTGTTTTTCATAGCATGTTACCATTAGCCCATTTCCTCCATGACTTTGTCCACTTCTAACAAACTTAGAGAGGAAAATGTTTATGTTTTTTTTTTCTTACTCTACTGGTATTCAGCAAAAAGTCATAGTGATGTGGTCTTTGTTACTAGCACACGGTGGGAGCAGCTGCCAATGTTGGCAAAGCTCAGCATGACATATGGCCCAGTGCCTTCAGTGTAAATGTGTCAGTTAAGGTAGACATACCCAAAGCATACTGGCAGGAAGTTCTACCCATGCACTTAGGGCCAGGTGCTCCCCACATGTGACACTGCCTTCTCATGCAGAGTATTAGCGCTTTTTGCACAGGGAGAGAGAATATGAAGATACAAGCCATTGTCCTAGATGAGACCGTTACTTTCCTCCCCACTACCCCATTGCTCAGAATAAAGGACACAAGTGTGTCTCAGTAGCACAGGGATGATTCTCTGTTTTCTCACAAGTGAAGAGAAATAGTAACAGTGCTGAGTAAATTGACCTAGGCTGCTTTTAAAATGTAATTCTCCTACTCTCTCAGACAGCGACATACAGTAATCAGAAATGAAAACTAGTGTCTTACATGTAATCATCATTCTGTAAATATTTATGAGGGTCAGTTTATTATTTTACTGCAGTTGAATATAAACTATCACAAATTCTGCAGCTAAAAACAATGTCTTTTTATTAGGTCAGAAGTTCAACATGATATGACTGGGATTTATTCCTCCCAATTTCACGAGGCTGAAATCATGACGTTGGGCAGCCTGAACACTCATCTGAAGGCTCAGGAGAACAATCCATTCCAGGGTCACTCAGACTATCTGTTAAAATCAGTTTTTCATACAGTGGTTGCAAGACAGATGATCCTTACCTTGCCTATAGAGGGTGGATCTTTCCAAGTTTCTGGACAATGTCTGTATTCTATGTTCAAAGCCAGCAGCTTTGGATCTACCACACATGCAACCTTTTTTTTTTAATGTATCTCCTTTCTCTAAATTCCTATGTCTGGTCCCTTGATCCAGATTTCAAGAACCCATAGGATTGGGTCAAACCTATCCAGGCAGATGCTAATTTTAAGGTTGAGTGATTTGGGACCTTAGTTACATCTATGAAATATGGTTCTATGCATGCTATCTCATTTAATTTATAAACTCCAGGGACACTCTAGGAGTAATGACACATGGGTGAGGATATCCAGGACCGTTTTAGAGTTCTACCTATGTTAACATCTGTGACATCTTGGAGAGAGTGTGACTGAGCTGAGTAATATAGCTTGGGTTTAAGAAGAGGCTGAGTACTTTGGAGTAATTTAGGAGGCCTTTCTTCCAACAGTTTTGAAACGGGGATTCTATTCCTCATCCCAGTAACCTCATCAAAAGCCTGTGAGTATCAAATAAGAGCATGTAAGAACTCAGCGTTTTAAAGAGCATCACAGATGTAAGGTAACAATGAGTGAGTTTGAATATAATTTTCCTTCTGAGGGCTTGCAAGACCAAATATCTTAAAACAACCCTAGAAGAGGATGCCACAATGGGTACAGAAAGGTTTGGAGAGACCAAGGCTTTGGCTTCTGTCCCTGCAGAACACAAGTCTGTTGAGCTAATCACAAAGTAAGTGAAAGCACATGATACACATTTCTCCTTTAATGCATGAAATAGGTGTGAAATTTTTGAAGGTTGCTCTGGCAAAAGGTTTTGGCTTCTGCTGTATATAATGAATGTTATGCATTAACATACATGTGCATTTTCCGAAGAAACTGAAATGGTGTAAAAAAAAAAAAGACTGTTCTTCTTCTAAAAGTGCCTGGGAGGCAGAAACACAGATAGATGGGTGAGCTGGTAACACTGCAACAGAACAGGAAGTTCCACTGCTAAGAAGAATGTTCAAATGAGTGCTCACCTCTTAGGGAGATGTGTGCTCACATCACTTCAACTTTGTTTTATTGTCAATGCTTTCTTCTCACACCGAGAGGGTTGGAATCTTGCTGGTTTTTATTTACATTTAATACTACCTTAAGGCAGGGGGAACAGTTTTTAACAAACACCATGAAAAAAGAAGACACAAAGGAAAACTTTCTAATAGTGATAGAACTTTCCTGTTCCTACTGAAAACAAAAACCAAAAACCAAACAAACAAAAAACAACTTTGTCTCTAGTTCTTTAGGGAATTTATATAGAAAAGATGCCTCCAATATTGATGCCAATGTTATTGTAGAAATCAGACTTGGATTCATTTCTTCTGGCACCTTCCTATAATTCCGGTTTTATTCCTCTGTTTAGTTATGACTATTTTGGTTTTGTGTGTTGCTGTTGTTATTATCTGGATGCTTGTTTTGAGACAAGATCTCAGACCATAGTCCAGGCTGGCCTAGAACTCAACATGATTTGTCCACATACTCACACTAAGCTTAGAGTGGTCTCATATTTACACTACTTTTGAGCACTGAAATTCTTTTAAAAGCATGGAATTGTTTTTAAAGGGTCCTGCTAGCATACTCCTTCCCCCCTTATTTCTTTTTCCCTCAGTTCTAATATTTGAAATTCTGTAAAACCAGGGTAAACTGGACAGGAGTAGCTTTTTAGCAAATCAACAGACAGAAAGCCCATCCAGGGAGCTAGCACTATTGACTTGTCTCCTCTCCACTGTCATTTGGATCCACATTCACACGCACTGCAACCAGAAATAGGCATCATTATGTGTAGGCTCAATACGAAAATCCAGCTCTTAGTTCTAACAGCAAGATGACTTCAGATACGAGTACTAGCACTTCTTTTTTTTGTAATACAGCGGTTCAAATACCTTTAAAATGTTACCTCATTCAGTGTCTGAAGCTGTGATGAATTTTCTAGAATTTGTTTTTTAGACTTAGAGTCATATAAAAGTCTCACCTATCACTTTGATCTTTGGTCATGAGACAAGGATGTTTCAAAATGTACGTTTCTGATATTCCACAGTCTTAGACTGTTGGCAGCTTCGGGCATGAGGACAGTATTGATGAATCTGCTGCTTCCCCTAGTTCCATATCTCACAAGCGTGCCTGAAACTGGTGTGTTTCTGCTTTGTTGTGCATCCCTTATCCAAAGCAGGTGAAAGAAGAGAGTGGAAGAACAAATTACAGACCTATACCAGGCCCAGGGTAAGACTGCTATGGCACACCTGCAGTCGGTTCTCATCAGTGCAGGGCTCACACGAATAGCTTGTAAAGCAAGCCCTGATTGTAGAAATGGCTCATCCATTGCAGGAGAACTGATGGTCACATGCCTGGTACTCTGCAGGATATGTTCGTGTATTTCATTCTGTTATGGGCCATGTGCCCTGTACTATTATCCCCATTTACATAAATGAAAATGGTCTCAGGAACTAAGAATGATGCTTGGAGCAAGCTATGAGTTTACATGTTACATGGATGGACTAGAAACCATATGTGTCTCTGACCTATTTCTTCAAGAAGCAGTTATTAAAGTTTTTGATATTGTTGTTATCTAATTCTGCTAGCTACTTTTAGGTCAACTTTATACAAGCTGGAGTCACTTGAGAAGAGAAACCTCAACTGAGAAAATGCTCTATCAGATTGGCCTGTGGGCAAGTCTGTGGGGGCATTTTCTTGATTGGAATTGCTGTGGTAGAGCCCAGCTCTTTGTGGGTGTGCCACCTCTGGACTGGAGGTTCTGCGTTCTATAAGAAAGCAGGCTGAGCAAGCCATGAGGAACAAGCCAGTACGCAACACTCCTCCATGGCCTCTGCATCAGTTCCTGCCTCTAGGTTGCTACCTTGAGTCATTGCACTGACTTCCCTGGAGGATGGACTGACTCCAAGATCTAAGATGAAATAACCCAGTTCTTTTCTAAGTTTATTATTATTATTATTATGGTGTTATCCAATGCCTAGTTATATATCAAATAGGGCTTCTATATACTACCAGGATCTCTTTAACGCAGAAACTAGGAAATTCTGACGTGATAGATGATTAGGGGTTAAACAAACAGTCTGCAACTTACACTGTCTTTTATCAAACTTGTATCTAAGCTTTCGTACCCTGGGTAAGGGTGACTCACTGAGCCCAGGGGCTCTTGCTGATAGAAGGAGAGTTTCAGTGGCTCCTAGGGAAGGGTGGGCCAGGGAAGAACCTGAGTTCTGTTGCACATGGACTCAATAGTTGATAAAAGGCTCCTGCCGAACAATCTGGAAGCAATGCCTTTCCCTGGGACTGCAGAGCCAAGAGGAGGTTATGGTCTTAATGTGTTGATAACAACCAGAGTGACATCAGAATGTGAGGTCTTCAGGACAGAGACCTTGCGGTGCTTTTGGCACAGAATATTCTATTGAGTCTTGTGTGTTTATGGGAAATATTAAATAATCATTCGCTTGGTGGTTGGGGGATAACATACTTAGAATGAGGGAATGCAAGGGGTGGGGTCAGGGAGATTTCTTGATGACAGAAGATAAGGACCTAGAGGCTGTGGGAGGCTTTTATGAGGCGGAGAAATCACTATGATGAGATGCTCAGCTGGGTGTGTGGGCACGTTGGCAATTATATCTGCAGAGGAGGTGAATAATAAAACATTTCCAAGAATTTTTTTAAAGGTGTGAAGAATTAAAGAAAACAGATGTAAGAAAAGGAAGGGCAACCTGGCCTGCAGGACTTGCTGGCAGACCCATGGAGATTTCTGGACCAAGAGAAGTTCTAAAAAATTTTTGTATGTAATTTATTTTTTTTTAAACAAAGAAAACACTGAAGGAATGCCACAGCATTCCAGAAACATTAAAATTGCCACTTGTTTTATATGGAAAGGCAAGAGGCTATGGGGAAAAAAATAACCAGACAGCTTCATGAAACTTCTAGCTCTGGCTGTTGAGCAGGAATAGATACAGTCAGGTTATTTCAGACCCTGTCAACAATACTGGGCCAAGTCTTTAGCATGCCATGGAATGGCAAAGCAAATAAATATGCCCATATTCATTGTAGAGTTCAGGCCAAAATGTGGGAGTTTGAGGGGACTCTGCTTGAAGGTAGATTCAGAAGACCCACAAGAGAAAAGGAGAAATGCCTCATGTTTATCAGCTCTACTGCAAAGATGTCTCCTTGTGTCTGGACTCTGTGTATCCATGGAGGTAACTTTACCCATAAACCTTGGTGTTTATCCACAGTGAAACAGCTTTACTCTGAATATAAAATGATTTGCACAGAAGAGCCCTGGGTGGGCTGGCTAGAGGTGTGAGACATGGGGGGGAGTCTAAACAGCCAAGCATGGAAAACAAAAACAAAAAACATAAACGAAAACCTGAGGCTTTACCTCTTCGGCCATCTGGCTAGGAAATGCTAAGTGGAATTTAGAGCAGGATGTCTACTGATCTGACAGGGAAGTGATCAAACATGATACCAGTTGTAAGGAAGGACTGAGACCATGACAGTGCCCAGGCATCCGTGCATGGGCAGTCACCACCTGGAGTGACTCTGACTAAGGAGAAATTCTAATTCAACCAAACACACTAAGAGGAGGACAGATTCCTGATCACATAGAATGGAATCTCAGAGGGCCCACACTGCCCTTTGCACCTTACAAATACCCCACCCGGATACTGTGTGGCTTTGGGAGCAGTGCTGGCCAGGGAGAATGCAGCTCTGCAGGCCATCTCTCAGACGAGATACTCTGGAGAACACTGACAGACACTAGTGCTCAGGCAAGGGTACTTTGGGAGGGATGAAGAGAAACTAAGGAAAACAGAAGATAAGGCGTGAGGCCACAAGATGCCCAACGAAGCTCATTAAGGTCACAGGCTTATTATGTATCACTTGGGCATGTACAGAGTAAGCCATTATTGGGATGACAGGAAAGAAAGTACATACATACGAAGAATTAGAATATATAGAACATATATATATGTATATATATATATATTCTAATTCTTCAATCTAATTCTTTTATTTCTTCTTGGAGCCTCCTAGTTGATTTTTTTAAAAATGTGATCAACAAACATTAAGACCACTTCCATGGTCTCTTACCTGCTCCATTCACATCTTTGTGGACGCTCTTTCTTTTTAGAGTAAGTGGAGTCTGGGTTTCATGTCATGCATGATGGCAAAGGTTATGGGATGTCATACTGTTCATTATGATTTTAAGGACAATGGAGATCAGACTTATCTTTCCTCTCAACCTTCCTTCCTCCATGCTGGCTTTTAAAAAGATGGGTATAGTGAATCTCATAGTTAAATAATCAAGACTACCAGCTTTAGCAACAACCTTATTTGTTTGGAAGCTAACCTTCCTTAGCTGAGCCCCACACTGAGAACCCCTCCCAGGATAACACTCTGTCTAAACCCAAGCAGGATCAGCCAAGCCAAGCCTAGACTCCTAGCCACTAGATGCTGATAGAATTAATGTGTATTGATTTTAATCTGGTCCGTTTCTAGCAATTTGTTAAACAGCACAGGGAATGAATGTACTCATATTATCCATTTCCAACTGAGCAGATAAAGGATCCTGTTTAAACATAATCCTTTGTGATTGAAAAAAAAAAAAAACTTAGGGCATTGCCCAACATAGAGAAGAGGCCAGGGTTTACAATGCTACAACTTGGAAGGTCAGAAGCACCCATCACCCCTCTGTCTTGGCAATGTATTAGTTTTCCATTACTCACTTTATCTACGCCAGCCACCTTGCCAATTCTCCAACAGGCCTGAAATTGTCTTTCCTCTGATTCCCATGAAGCTTACTACACTCATCTCTTTCATGCTCTTCTGACCACTTCTGTTTTTATTTCTTCCATAATACTTCTGGTATCTGGCATAGGCAGATACCAGTTACCAAACTCTGGCCATGAGCACGGGAGCCTTGAGTCCTTTTCCTCACTGAGTTGCTGCAGAACCTGAAACAAGCCTGGCATAGTACGAGCTCAAGAAATATTTCTTGAAAGAAACTTCAAAACTGCATGTAAAATCGGTTTGTTACTTCATTAAGTCTATCTTAAAATCTTGCTTTTAAGTGTAGTTTATATCCTACAGAATTTTCCAGACCGGTATCTAGACTCAGAACAGGGGCCTTTTTGGTGGAGGGACAGTGTAGTAAAGGGTCATTGTCAGACCAGCTCAGTGTGACATTCTGTGTACCCTAATTGGCCTTTGGTTTCGCAGATTTATGGGCCCAGTTCTTCTATCTCGAAAGCAGCCTGCCAAAGCCCCAGTCAAAGTGCTCTCATGGAACTAAAGTTCTCAAATTAAAATTCTTCCAACTTACTATTTGTGATTTAAGAAATGAAAAGATGTGTTACCTTAAACAAATTTATGAATAAGTTTTGCAGCACCAGGTTATTGCTGGCTAGAAGACTCATATCTCCAGGGTTCTGGAATGCCCACTGATGTCTACCAGGCAAACTGACTCATAAACTCAGTTCTGAAGAGAACCCGTGGATCTGGTAAGTCACAAAATACCTCTGCGAAGTGGCAAGCAGATAATTTCATCTGCTTGGAGAGTAACTGCCTGAAAAGGGAGGGTCTCAGAGTAGGGCAAGGAGAACTGACTAGGAAATTGAAGGCCTGCTTTGTTTAAACACCAACTCCACTCCTGACCTCTGATCTTCCCTTCCTTTCTGTGTCTATAAAACGCGAATATAGTTCCTGTCTCTCGGAGTTGTTAGAACAAATAAATGTGATAAGATGTGTGAATTCCTTGGGATGGGGGCTGGCATATAGGAGCCTGGTCAGTGGTAGATGTGATTAACAATGAAGGCACAGTAAAGCAACATCTTGGGCAGTGCCTTTTTGCTATGGAATGAATACAGATGCTGAAGAGTGGCCCTGTGCAGTGTGCTAGTGGTGCAGCAATAAACACAGTGTGGCTAGATTTGAACAAAGACGTTGATTCTCAAAGGAGACCACAGAGCCCCAGACCAAGGAAGTTTCTTCAGCTGTGGAGGCTCTTTACTCACACAGGCAGTGATGAAAAGCTGGTGTTTTGTTTTTTGTTTTTTGTTTTTTGTTTTTCTAAAACTATGCCAAACAGTTTGGTTTGAAAATTCACCTTTCTGTGAGACCTGGGAATTAATATTATGCATGGTTTTGACTTCGTTTATGTTAATATTTCTCCTTATTAGCAGGATGGGGTAGATTGTTTCTAGAGTTCACTCAAGCCAACTCCAATAAAAAGTTCACCCTCCCTCCACTTATTTACATTGTATCAAGATAAGCCGGAGCACCCGTGGGTTAATTCTGAAATCTCAGCCATTCATAGTGGCACCATCGAACCTAACAAGGCTTGCCCTTATATATCAGGTGAAGGATATAACAGTTCAAGAGACCCAACTGCCCAGAACTGTGCTCCATTGCCACCATCAACTGAGTAGAGGTGCCTATCTTCTCCCTAGGCACCTTTAAGCGGATCCAAACAATAACAGACTTTCCAGCTGGAGTGAGGATGCTCAGCGAGGTGTGGTGTGTATAAACTGCTTCCTATACTGCAGCCATATTTTTTTCACCATAATGTGCTTCTCATTCAATCACTTCAGTTCACAATAGAAAGGTTGTTTGAATACCCAAAAGGTAAGAAGTGTTTTAGAATAAAGTTTAGGAGATCCAAGATGGCTGCCACGAGAGAACACTGTGTCTGAGGAGGAGGAGAGCAGAAACAATGCAGTGACCAGGAGACTGAACTCTGGGACCTAAAATGCCAGCATTTGTGATTGCCAGGTGAGTGGAACTCCTACGGTGAGAAAATCAAGTGGGAAAACCCTAGGGACACCCAGTTATTACCTGGAAAAATCTCCCGGTGACCAGCAGCGCACAGCTCTGATCTGAACGAGCAGCCGCACTGGGTGCCCGCACCCGCCTTTATAGACTGGATCACACAGTCTCGAGGGCAGTCTCAGGAGGAACCGAGGAACCGGGCACCGTTTTCACTGAACTGCACCCTGCGAGCTCACACTGCACCTGGGTTCTGCTTCAACCCGCGGGTGTGCTGCAGGCTCAGACTGATCACCGGAACCACACCAGACTGAGAGGGTTGGGGAACCATTTTGGCCAGTCCGCACACTGCAGGGCGCGTGCACCACACCCTTCCGCCAGCAAAAACTAGGTCAGTGTGTGAGTCCACAGGTGGGTCTGGGAGGAACCCGAGTTCTGCCTCAACCCACAGGTGTGCGGCAGGCGCGAACCGATTGCCGGAACCACCACAGACTGAGAGGATTCGGGGACCGTCTTGAACAGACTGCACACTGAGGGCGAAAGCTGCACGCATCCACCAGCAAAAACCTCAGTTCGGGTGTCTGTCCACGGGCCAGACAGAGAAGGCCTCGGGCACCATTTCAGACAGGCCTGCATACAGCAGATGCACACCAACCCAAACCCACTGTGTGTGCTCCAAATATCATCTCAGACCGTGGTGCACAGCCCCTGGCCCAGAAGGGGGCGCCAAATCTCCATTCCAGGGGAGAGCCCTTAGCAGCAAGCCCAGGACAGAGTGCACAGCCCCCAGCTGACATCTCAAACCGGGACACTCAGACTCT
>CM053749.1:30370679-30386225 GCA_028658305.1 Pachyuromys duprasi
TTCTTGGGTGTTTTGTGTTTGTGACTTTTCCGATTTTATTTTTTCCTTGATTGAGGAATTCATTTCAGCCTGCGTATCTTCAGCTCCCGAGATTCTCTCTTCCCTGTCTTGTATTCTATTGTTGATACTTACCTTTGTGGTTCCTGATCTTTTTTCTAAGTTCTCCAGTTCCAGGATCTTCTCCGTTTGTGTCTTCTTTATAGATTCTAATTCTGTTTTCATGCTTTGTATCGTTTCCTTCATCTGATTGACTGTGGTTGTTTCCTCTCTGTCTATCTTTAATTGTTCCTGTATGTGGGCAGTTAAATCCTTCTTAATTTCCTGAGGGCCTTGTTCATTTCCTCTTTTTGTGCCTCCTTTTGTTCCTCTAATATCTGCATAATTATAGCTTTAATATAATTTTCCTGTGTCTCCACTGCATTAAAATCTCTATTGCTTTTGGGTGTTTCTGTTGGGGTCATGGTGTCCTGATTTTTGTTGGGTGAGTTCTTATGCTGATTTCTGGGCATTTGTTTATATATAATCAAGGAACTGTTTGTGTTTCAAGGCTGAACTTCAGACTGGAACTGCCCAGTGCAGCCCGCGGTATCTGGGTGAAACTCAGTCAGTCTGGAGTACCTTGTGTCTCTGACCAAAATGGTGGCTTAGGCGCCCAGCCCGGCTGTGCGCAGCCTGTCTCCCTCCCTAGTTTTTCCTGGGAATAGCTGGGTGTCTCTTGGACTTTTCCACTTGATTTCCTCACAGTAGGAATTCCGCTCACCTGGCAGTTGCAAATGCTGGTGTTTTAGGTCCGAGATCTCAGTCTCCCGGTCGCTGTGCCTACACTACTGTCCTGCTCTTCAGACACAGTGTGTCATGATAGAGGTTTTTAAAGAGGAAATGCATAAATCCCTTATAGAAATAGTAGAAACTACAAACAAACAGGTTAAGAAAATGAATAAAACCATCCAAGACCTGAAAATATAGATAGAAGCAATAAAGAAAGCACAAACTGAGGTACTCCTGGAGGTGGAAAACACTAAGAGAACAGAAACAACAGATGCAAGCATCACCAACAGACTATAAGAGATGGAAGAGAGAATACCAGGCACAGAAGACACAATAGAAGAAATTGACACAAAAGTCAAAGAAAATGTTAAATCTAAAAATGTGTCTGACATTAAAACATCCAGAAAATCTGGGAAATACTGAAAAGACCAAACCTAAAAATAATAAGAAAAAAGAAGTTAAGACCTAATGATTCTTTGGATTTCCTTGATGTTTGTTGCTATGTCTCCCTACTATTTTGTTAATTTGGATATTCCTATTTTGTTAATTTGGATATTCTCTCTCTCTTTGCCTTTTCATTACTTTGGCTAAGAGTTGGTCTATATTGTTGATTTTTCTCAAAAAAAAAAAAAACAGCTCTTGGTTTCATTGATTCTTTGTATTGTTGCCTGTGTTTCTAATTTATTGATTCTAGCCCTGAGTTTAACTATTTCCTCTCATCTACTCCTCTTGAGTGTGTTTGCTTCTTTTTGTTGTAGAGCTTTCAGCCATGTTAAGTTGCTAGTGTGGGATCTTTCCAAGTTCTTTATGAAGGCACTTAGTGCTATGAACGAACATTTCTCACAGCATTGCTTTCATTGGGTCCTGTAAGTTTGAATGTGGTATCCATTCATTTTCATTGAATTCTAGAAAACCTTTAGTTTCTTCCTTTATTTCTTATTGTGAAGAGTGTTTTGTCGTTGTTTCCTTAGTTTCTTTCTCAGCCCATTTATTGTTTACATTTTGGAGGGCTACTGCTTTTTTCTTTAGTTAATTTTTTTTCAGCTACTTTTCTGAAGGTGTTTATCAGCTATAGGAGTTCCCAGGTAAAATTTTTTGGGATCGCTAATGTATACTATCATATCATCTGCAAATGACAATACTTTGACTTCTTCCTTTCCAATATGTATCCCTTGATCTCCTTTAGTTGTCTTACTGCTCTAGCTAAAGCTTCAGTTACTGTACTGAATAAATACGGAGTGAGTGGACAGCCTTGTCTTGACCCTGATTTTAGTGAAATTGCTTTTAAGTTTAATCTCTATTTAATTTGATGTTGGCTAACAGGTTGCTGCATATGTGCTTTGTATCCCTGGATCTCTCCAAGACATTTATAATTATGGGGTGCTCAGTTTTTTCAGACTCTAATGAGCTAACCATGTGTTATTTTTTTCGGCTTGTTTATATGGTGGATTACATTGATGGATTTTCGGACATTGAACCATCTCTATATTTCTAAGATGAAGCCTACTTGATCATGGGAGATATGGAGCCTGAACTGACACTCTCCTCTAACTAGGCAAGTCTTCCACTGGAGGGATTAAGATACCAACCCAGCCATGAAACCTTAGATGTATAATTTGTCCTGTTTACAAGATGAATGGGGATAAAATATGAAGTAGAATTTAAAGGAAGGGCTAGTGAATGACTGGCCCAGCTTGAGAGCTGTGTTAGGAGAGGGAGCCCACTTCTGACGTTATTAATGATATTCTGCCACACTTCAGACAGGAGCCTAGCATAACTGTCATCAGAGAAGCTTTACCAAGCAACTGATGGAAACCGACTCAGAGACTCACAGCCAAATATTAAGTGGAGCTTGGGGAATCTAGTGGAAGACAGGGAGGAAGGATTAAAGGAACCAGAGGAGTCCAGGACACCACAAGAAAACCTACAGAATCAACAAACCTGGGCCCCTAGGGGTTCATAAAAACTGAACTGCCAACCAGCAAGCATGCATGGCATGGACCTAGGCCCTCTGCACAGATGTAACAGTTGTGCAGCCGAGTCTTCATGTGGGACTCCTAAAGTGGGAGCAGGGGCTCCTTCCGACTACATTGCTTGTCTTTCAATCCCTTTCCCCTAACTGGGCTGCCTTGTTTAGTCTCAATGGGAGAGGATGCTCCTAATTTCACTGCAGCTTGATATGTCAAGGCTGGTTGATATCCATGGGAGGATAAAAGGAGGAGGGATTAATGGGTGATAGAAGAGAGAGGCGAGGGAGGGATGGGGAGGAGAGGGGGGAGGGGTATAACCCGCATGCTTGGCTGCCTGTTCCCCAGTTTCCAAAATGACTACTCTGAGGCTTTATTATTTAGAATAAATGCCTAGGCCATAAGCTTTGGCCTGTTCCCCGACTAACTCATAACTTATTTTACCCTTTTATTCTATTCTGTGTATGCTACATGGCTGGTTTACCTCTCCTCATTTTCATATGTTCATCTTCTTCGGAGTCCCAGGGCAAATCCCTCTTCTACTCCATCCCAAAATTCATCTTTCTCTGCCAAAATTCCTACCTTCCTATTTACTGCCTCAGATAATAGTCTATCAGCTTTTTATTGGCAGATCGTGGTTCCATACAGTACACAAGAGATTATGTCTACAGAAGGGAAGCTCTGTAGAGCTTTATTGGGATGTAAAGTGAATAAATAATTAATTTTTAAAAAGAAATAAGAAAAATATTTTGAAAAACATATCTATATTCGTGAAACAATCTGGGGGAAGAAATCCTGCGTATTTTTGCTCCTTAACATGATATTGTAATCAGTTACTTTCTCAGGACACCGTAAAACTTAAATGCCCAGAAAACATTATCTTCATATTTTTATCAAATGCTTTAAAATATACTGCTTTATTTACATTAAAATTTTTATTGGAAGTCTGAAATCTGGGCTTTTCTCCCCTCAGCTGAGTTTAACATTTTTGAAAAATTTAAGCATGTTGAGCCTGCACCAACTATTTATAAAAACATTCTTAATGGATAGTTAACATCTATGGGAAATCTGAATGTGCACAATAGTGTCATAAAAATAAAAACTGGCAGCCATACCTGTTATTTATTTCCTTAATTAATGTAAGTTTAACTATGAGGAACACAAAAAGACACATGTAATTCAGTCAACAAATATGCACATAAACTAGATTTTTGTTTAAAGATTTATAGGAATAGACATCAAGCCATAAAAAAGTCTTACTTTTGCAATCTGAAGTCAGTGAATGCTGAGTAAGAACTGGAGGGAATACCAGAAATGATGAAAAACTTCATCATTTCTTTCTTGGCAATAAAGCTTGGTTTCTATGTGAAAGGTCCCAGTGTTAGGTATAGTTCTAAGACCTGGATGAAGTCCACAAATCTTCCAAAAGGATCAGGCTAGTTTTCTGTGGACCATAAACTTCTGGATAAGATTGCAAATCAGAAGCCCCTTTGCTGTGAAAGAAAACAGACCCAAGAGATAATAGTTGAAAATGAAAGGGTTAAGCTAGCTGAAAGGATTAGACAGGCAAACCCAGGAACTGATGCTCAGTCATCCTGTGCAGTTGGGGATAAGGTCAGCCAGAACTACCAGGGAGGTACTCCACACACCACAGGAATGGCAAGCTGAAGGAACATGATCAAAAATATGGAGACCCTACTGAAAGCCGGAGACACCATGAGTAGAAACAGGTAGGCTTGGTGCAGTGATCATGGAGGCTGACCTGTGATGCGTAAGAAGTTGACATTCTCTGTGTGCAGCCTGGAGGGAATGTCGCAAGAAGAAAGTGTCCTGTCTGTGTGATCAGCACTGGGAGAACTCCTAAGTGCAGTGCTAAACCCAACACAGACTTTTGAGAATCACGTCATTGGCGCTCCGGAATGGGCTGATCTGACTATTCGGAGACTGTGGAGGTCAACAGAGGCAATCAGAGGTCTGACAGTGTTCCCTTTTATGCGTTCTTAGTCTCATTGACAAAACAACTTAAAAATCAGACTCAGGAGGAAGTTTCAGAAACTTTTTCTTTAGAGTTTGAGAGGAGAGTAGCAACAG
The DNA here is from genome assembly GCA_028658305.1 of Pachyuromys duprasi. NCBI lineage: Eukaryota > Metazoa > Chordata > Mammalia > Rodentia > Muridae > Pachyuromys > Pachyuromys duprasi. The sequence goes on from CM053749.1 coordinate 30,375,506, forward strand.
GGCAAGCGAGTTATAAATCTCAGCAGCTGCTAAGATGGAGATCAATAAAGGAAGTCATGCTGTTTTGAGTCTGGATCCAAGAAAGCATGCTTGTTCAGCCATGGAACCAGCAGGTGCATGGGAGCTGGGAAGCTTCAAAAAACTGTGAGATCATCAAGAGTGTCAGAGCAAGCCTGTTCAGGATTAGGCTGGTCTCCACAGAAGGCATAGATAAAGGGAGCAGGAAATGTTACACATTTTGAGTTGGAATTCATAAAATCAGGCAAATTTCTCAGTGAAGACCTATACATAACTGCACTGAGTGAGGGGGCTTCTGGAATTCATAAGTACATTATCTCATTGAGGATATAATCATTGCTTTATCTCCGTGGCATGTCTTCAGGCATACCAGTGTCTTTGTTTTTGTTCCTGGTGTCATGCCACAATTTTTCTCCACTGACCATGATCATATCATTGCCTTTTGAAGGAGCAATTACCTTGGCCCAGTATCATGGCAAGTAGCTGAGCAGAACAGCACAGTGATGACTACGTCTACTTTACTAATAACCAGCCAAGTGATACTCCTTAGCAGAGGGAGAGAAGGGGCACAGGACCTCACTTTTAATTCTGGCATTACTCTGTTCTGACCTTCCTCCATTTTGAATGTTCTTGGGAGGTGGTAGTGTCTACAGGAAGTGGGAAGTTAACCAAAAGCAGGGCTTCATGATGTAACTTCCATGAGGTCATCATCCACCAAGTGGTGGCAAACACACCTCTGTAAATATCCTTACCCATGCTCTGTAAATGACCCACTAAACTCACTAGCTCACCAAGTCAAACTTCTGTGCAATTGCAGCTTTGGCCTGAGTGAATGCCCTGTTTGGAGTGGATGGGCATTTGTTCATCAATCCACAAGAAGAGTTCACATAATACCAAGGAAGGGCTGACACCTGGTGGAGACTCAACCCACAAGGTAATTTGCTTAAGCTCTACTGGAGCCCTGCTCTCAAGGCAATATCACCTCAAGAGGAGGAGAGGGGGAAAGAGCTTTTTCTGGAACCAAATATGAAAGATCATGGCCCTGAAATACGGATTTGGGTCACTCCAAATTCCATGTTCCAATATGGTAACAGTTTTATGAAGTTAAGATACCTTTAAAGTATGTTGGAGGAAACATTAGGTAGGTGGGTTAAAACAAAGTGGAGAAATATCCATGATAGGCTTCAGGTGCCATCTAATGGCATCCTTAGTCTTTTTGGGGCTAGTTGTTTATTTGTGCACTTCAAAAGGATTCACCTAATGGTCACAAAGATGTTTGATCACAGACAGAGAAGGACAAAAATGGCTATGAAGGGGACTATAGAAGGCCTGTAATGGTTTGACTTTGTACTTGTAACATCCTAAACCTTCCACAGATCTCCTCACTGGAGATATCACCACTTAACCAGCCTCATAGAAGGGTCAGTGACGAGTGCTATTCTTTCCAGGAACTTTCATTCACACTCTATGTTCACTGTTAGATAGGGGACCTAATGCTTTAAGACAAAAACCCCAAGATACAATGTGGGAGAAATCATAACATGCCTCAGAGAGAGAAGCAAACCCAGCTTCTCTCTCTTGCTAGTTCAAGATTAGTTTGTTGTTTCTACCTAGTATCTGCCATATGCCCCTTGACATGTAGGCCAGGCCATGCTAAGTCACATGATGTGGAGTCTCCCACCACCCCCTGAAAAGCTATTAGATCCAGAAACCTCTTTTGTTAGGGAAACTGGAAGGTTATTCCCTTCAGTCCTCCTGGTCATGCTGTACATGATGGCCATTCTGCTGCTGCTGCTCTCTGACCTAAAAGCTTCCTTCCTTCCTCAGAGCCCATTTCCTAACAAAGTTCTTAAGTAATCTTGTACCAGCTTTCCACCAAGTCTTAGTCACCGTTCCATTGCTGGAATGAAACACCATTACCAAAAGCAAGTTGGGGAGGAAAGGGTTTATTTGGCTTACACTTCCATATTACAGTCTATCACTGAAAGGAAGTCAGGACAGGAACTCAAAGAGGGCAGGAACCTGGAGGCAGGAGCTGATGCAGAGGGCATGGCAGGGTGCTACTTGCTGGCAAAAGACTGCAGATATCTATGAGATAGAGGCTAACCTGGTCTACAGAGTAGGTTCCAGGACACCCAGGGCTACAAAGGGTAACACTATCTCAAAAACAAAAACCAAACCAAACCAAACCAAAACAAAACCAAAACCAAAAACCACCACCACCACTAACAAAAACCAGAAAATCAAAACCCCAAAACAAAAACCAATTCCACACTAAGACATTCCAATAAAAGTGAATTAGAAACCCTAACCAAAGAATTTTTTAAATATATATTTAAATGTTTTATAAGTCTCCTAAATAATATAGAAATATACAAAGAAACATATGAGTAAAATGAATCAATAGAAAATATAAAACACTTAATAGAGAAACAAAAACAAACTTTAATAAAGTAAAGATCTCATTAAGACAAATGAAAATATCACTTGAAGCCTCAAGACCAGAATAGATCAAGTAGAAAACAGAATATCAAGGATGGAAGACAGTAGATGAATTAGAACATTCAGATATTGGTAAAGGTAAAAGAACAAGAAAGGATAAAGAGATTATATAAAGTCTGTGGGATACCATTAAAAGATCAAAATTATAAATCATGGGGACAGAACAATGATAAGAACTTCAGAGTAAAGACACAAACAGTATATAGAATAAATCATAGCAAAAGAAACTTGCCAATTCTAGGGAAAGGTATAATCATTAATATTCAGAAGGCATTTGGAATACCAAATAGACAGGACCAGAAAAGAATTTCTCCATGCCACGTCATAGTAAAATAGAGAACATAAAGTCACATCAGAACTATTTCAGATTTCTCACTAGAGATTCTAAAAGCTAGAAGGTAGACTGATCCATGGAAGCTTTGAAAGACAATAACTACCAACCAAAATTATGATCTGGAGAAAATATCCATTACACTTGAAAGAAAAAGAAAACATTTTCATAACAGCTACAAACTGAAAGAATCAGTGGCCACTACACCAGTACTAGAAAAGATACTCAAAAGAATCCTATGACTGAAGAGGCTACCCTCTAACTAGACATGACTCCTAGTGGAGGGAGGGGAACACCAACCCACCCATGAAAATTTTCACCCAAAATTAATCTGCCTATAAGATATACCGGGACAGAAATAAAGCAGATTTAGGGAACATCCAACCAATGACTTGCCCAACCTGAGACTTACCCCATGGAAGACAGCCAACTCCTGACACAAATAACTGTATTCTGCTGAGCTTGCAGACAGGAGCCTAGCATAGCTGTCTTCTGAGTGGCTCAACCCAGCAGTTAAGGGAAACAGATGCATAGACCCACAACCAAACATTGAGTGGAGAGCAGGGAGTCTTATGGAAGAGTGGGAGTGGAGGGAAGGATAGAAGTGCCCAGAGAGAACAGGAGCCCCACAAGAAAACCAGCAGAGCCAACTAACCAGGGTTCAGGGGAACCTGTAGAGACTGAAGCACCAACCAAGGACCATACATGGACTGGAACTATGCCCCCTACACAGATGTAGCTGATGGGCAGCTCTGTCCTCATATGGGTTCCCTAGTAAGGGGAATGAGGGCTGACTCTGACACTTACTCTATTGCCTGCTTTATGATCATTTTGCCCTGGTGGTGCTACCTTGCCAGGCTACAAGGGAAGAGGATGCACTCAGTCCTGATGCGACTTGATATGCTGTGGTAGGTAGAAGGGGGCTCTCTTTTTCTGAGGAGTAAGGGAGGGACAGGTAAAGGAAATAGAGAAGGAGGGTGGGCCCAGGAGGAAAGGAGGGAGAAGTCTACAACTGAGATGTAAATGAATAAATAAAAATTTTAAAAAAGAATCCTATGCATTGAAAAGAAAGATAAGCATACACATGTGGCTATAAGAAAGAACAAATGACACTAAAGTAATAGTTAAACAAATAGAAAAACACATTACAAAATTACAAAACTAACTCATCTTTCAATGTAGTTCTTCAACAAAAAGACACAGACTAGCTGATTGGATTTTAAAATAATATTCTTCTGTGTTTAAAATAAAATCCATTATTTTTTCCAAGAAATGTACCTTACTGTCACAGTGTTAGAGTGAAAGGATATAGAAATTCGTGCCAAACAAATGGAATTTGTTATTGTGTTGTTATAATATCTAAAAAAGACCTTAAATTTAGGTCTTTTCATATTTATTAAGAGAATAATCCATCAAGAGAACATTACAATTCTAGACATATATGCACTAAGTTTCATAAAACAAATACTACTAGATGTGATAGCACAGATTAACCTCACTGGAGTAACAGTGTAGTAACAATGTCAGACTATCAGCAGTGCACAGGTCATTTATACCATAAAGAAACATCCAAGTTAAATGACAGCACTGATCAAATGAATCTAACAGACATCTATACAACATTGTGTCTAAACACTAGAATACATATTCTTCTTAGCAGCCAATGGAACGATCTCAAAAATAGGTCATATGTTAAAACACAAAGCAAATCTCAACAAATACAGAAAAAAATGAAATGATTCCTTGTATTCTGTTTGATCACAATGACATAAAACTAGAAACCAATAGTGAAAGAAATGAAAGAAAATAACCAAAATAATGAAGACTGAACAACATACTGTGAATAATAAATGGAGAATAAATAAATATATTAAAATTGTGGAAATCAGGAGAGGAACTCAAAGTATTAAATTATAATGTATCAAGCTTATGGAGAGCAATAAAGGCATTTTAAGAGGGAAATTTACAGTTAAACATGCCTAAATTAGAAAAAAAATCAGTGACCTCAAACAAATAACTTAATGATGCAACTTAAGGCCTTGGAAAAACAGCAACAAGTCAAACCACAAATTGATATGTGAGAATAAATACCAATCATCAGGGAAGAAACTAATGACATAGGGAAAAACACAAGTACTCAATGAATCATGAAGTTTATTTTTTTTAAGATAAACAAAATTGTCAAGCCTTAATCAGACTAACCAAAATAAGTGGAGAATATCCAATAGTAAGATAAGAATTCAGAAAAAGAAACCTTACAACAGAGATAAAAAAAATTGGGAATATTGCTAGGACATAAACTAAAAACTTACAACCTGGGCTTGGATAAAGTGTTGCTATGCATATGTGAAGGCCTGAGTTTTGGATCCTCAGTACCTATGTAAAAGGGGTATGAAGTGCTACATATCTATAACCCAACACTGTAGAAAGGCACAGACAGACCACAAGGACCCACTGGACAACTGGCCTATATCCAAGTTCATTAAAAAAAAAAGTGGAGAGCAATAAAGAAAGACACCAAATGTTGCTATTTGGCATGTGTGGGCCCTTGCACACATGCACGAGCATGCACATGCACTTGAACGCATGTGTGCGCGCGCACACACACACTGTTGTATTCTAGTAAGTTGGAAAACATAAAAGCAATTAATGATTTTTAGGCCTACCAAAATTAAATAAACAGGATATAAACAATTAAAACAGCACTAAAAGAGCAATGAGACTAAAATAATAATTTAAAAACAATCTCTCAACAACAACAAAAGGATAAAATCCATGCTGAATTCTACCTGCCCTTTGAAAGTAGAACTAACATTAATGCATTTCAGATTTTTCAATAGAAAGAAAAGTAATGTATCAAAACTTTTTATAAATGATTATAATTAGGACACTCAAACTGGACAAATAAAAACAAACACATAAAGAAACTATAGGGCAATCTCAATCCTGAACATTCATTCAAAAATAATCAATAATATACTTATAAAACAGATACAAGGTTATTGGATCATATACCAGTCAATATATTTGTAGGGTGAAAAATCAGCATATTTTTGCCATCATCCTGTATCTATAACAAACATAGAGAGAGAAATAAATTAAACAAATCCTGTTCACAATAGCCTTGAAAATTAGCAAAATACTTTGAATAAACCTAACCAAGAAAGTGAAATACTTCTACAATGAAACAGTATAAACACTAAAGAAAGAAATTTAAAAAACTAGAAAATGAAACACCATGCTCATGAATCGAAAAAACTAATATTGGTGAAAATGCCTATCAAAAACAATCTACAAATTCAATGCAGTCCCAACCAAACTTCAAGGGACATTTTCCACAGAAATAGAAAAAAGCTTTTAAAATATTTTTCATTAATTCGTTAAGCACATCTTACATGAAATAAATGCATTTTGATCACACTTAACTTCTACTTTTTCCCCTAACATCTCCAAGTTCTGCTTCTACATCGACTCCACCTCAACTTCATGAACTTTTATAGAAAACAAAACAAAAAACACTGTTTGCATTCATATGGAGGCATGAAGGCCCTTGGGTAACCAAGGCAACCCTAAACAAAAGCATAAGGCTGACGTATGAACATATTATCACCGTCAGATTATACTATAGTAACAAAAATCATAATGATAGCACAAAACAGGGATATAGATAAACGAAATAGAATAGATAACTAACATATAAACCTACATAACTGTAGCCCCATGATTTCTTATGAAACGGCCAAAAGGATATACCAGAGAAAAGATAGACTCTTCAACAAATGGTCCTGGGGAAAAAACAGGTATCCGTATTTGGAAGAATCAAGAGAAAAACGAAACTAGATGTCTATCTCTTATTGGCACAAAAATCGTCTCAAATGGATCAACGTCATTAATTATAAAATCTAAGACTGTAAAAGAAAAAAATATGGGAAGATACTTCAAAATATTGACAGAGGCAAGAACTTTCTGAGAGAATTCTGACTGCTCAGAATATGATGCCAAAAATTGACCAATAAGAGTGGTTGAAATTATAAAAGCTTCTACATAGCAAAGAAAGTAATTGAATTAAGAGGCAGGTTGCAGAGAGTTGAAAGTTTTCACTAGCTGTGTGTCTGATAGATTAATATCTAGAATATATAAAGAACTCAAAAAACTACATAAGAATAAATCAAACAGCCCAAGCATAAAGTGAGCTAATGAATAGATAGTTCTCAGAACACAAGTACAAATGACCACTACACATATGAAAAATGTTCGATATCCTTCGCCATTAAGGAAATGCAAACTAAAACTACACTGAGAATCCGTCTCACTATAGTCAGCATGGCTATCGTTAAGAAAACAAAGATCCCCCAAACTCTAATCATTTGCTTTACCAGATAAAACTGTGAGTTTCTTATCTCTGTGGGAGTTCCAGCTCTCCACCAAACAGACAGCATAGTTGGGATGGACTTAGGCCCTCTGTTCATCTATAACAGTGCAGTGATACAGCTTGGTCTTCATGTGGGACTCCTAACAGCAGCAGTTATATCTGATTCTGTTGCCTGCCTTGGGAACTCCTTACCCCTAACTGGGCTGCCTTGCCTAGCCACAGTGGGAAAAGATGTGTCTAGTCCTACTACAACTTGATATGCCAAACAGGTTAATACTCATGGAAGGCCTTCCTTTTTCTGAGCCTTTTCTAAAAAGGGAGGAAAAAAAGGGTTCAGGGAATGGTAGAGAGGGACTAGGAGGAGAGGAGGGGGCTAGAAACTGTGATTGGGATGTAAAATAAATGAATTAATCAATTTAAAAATTTTAAAAAGAAAAGAAATGACAGAAAATTCTTCAAGGGTCCTAGGAAAAGAAATTCTATATTCTACTTGTAGAAATGTAAATCGGTCCAGCCACTATAGAAATTAATGCAGCAGTTCCTTGGAACACTACAAATAGACATGTCACAAACCTCAGATACAGACTTCCTGGTATTAACCCCAAAGACTGTAAGTTAACATATCACAGAGACACTTGCCTATCAGAGTTTCTTTTTATCAGCACTATTAATAGCTAAGTTATGGGCTGAATCTAGGTGTCAGTCAGCAGCAGACTAGATTAACAACATGTTATGTACTCATTGGTGTTTACATAAATATAGGGAAGAACTTGGCTATGGAAAATTGATGCTATTGAAGATTATCATATTAAGCAAATTAGGTCAATTATTAGGATATTTAGTGAGGTCTGTTTTGGAATGTTATCTATATTGGTAAACACTGGCATGATTTCTAGATTTTGCATAGATATACAAAATCATGTCCCTATTATGGCATGAGTGTAGAAGGAAAGCTGTCTAAGGAAATGAAGGGGATTGTTGGGCATGGGGGCAGAGAGAGAGGAGAAAGGTATTGGATCAGAGAACGTTGTGAACTGTTGTTCATGATTGATAACGAGTTAGAGAACTCTTTCAAAAAATACACTAAAGCCGGGTCACAAAGTAAATGAATTGAAATAAATTAATAATTGATTAAATAAATAAATAAAACAAAATACATTGCCAAGCCTTAGTAACAAACCATCGTGCTAATGACACCAAAAGAGCCATGCAGATGGATGGAGCAGAATATAAACCCAGATATAAACCTGCACAGCTACAGCCTCAAGCAGAGGTTCAACAGCTCTTTTAAAATGATACTAAAAAGTAAAAATATCAGTATACTCACTTGTAATAATGCAAAGTGTTACACTGTGGAATTCTTAGACAAATTGTACAGTTGTATGTGACTAGCGTTTGATGTACTACCTGCTTTGTTTTGTTTTAGATGTGGATTGTGGCCCTCAATATTTGAAAGCCTCTGAACTGGGAGAGATTTTGTCTTATAGCTGAACTAAATGTGAGAGTCTGCACTCCATCTTGAAGGTCAGGTCTTTGTTCTGGCTGGCAAACATGTGAGCTATTGACCAAGTTCTGGTCATCTCAGTGTACATGGCTGTCATCTACTTTGAGATTTGAAGAGCTCAATCTTCAGGACAGCAGCTGCAAGTGGCCTTGGTGGGAATTCTCCTTCACCATTTCAGGTTGGACAGCCAGGGCCCACAGGCTCACTGACACAAACAACAGAGCCCAGATCACAGCATGTTAAAGCCTTAACAGACCTTGGACACAGTGGAGCCCATCCCCTCGTTTTATGTGCTGGCCAAAAAAAAGGGGGGGGGGGTGAAAAGCTCCTAGGGTGCTGGGGTGGCTCAAGAGTTTCTCTCTTTCTCTCTCGCCAGTACCTCCACTCCTCTACTGGATAATCCTTCTTGACATGTGGGATTTGATGGGATAGAAGTGTGCTGGCATCCTCAGACTTCTGACCTCTCCACTCTCCACAAAGCCAATCAGTATGAGGTCCTTCCCAAGATGAAACATGCCAGTGATTACCAAATGATGTACAGTTGTTTGCAATATAGATAACGTTCCAATAGGGACCTCACTAAATATCCTCTAAAAACTCCCATTATCCAAGACCTCTGGCTGAACTTCAACCCTCTGTTAGAGAGTAAGAAGAGAAGTTCTGGATTTGTTCACCACCACTGTCCCAGCTCCACTTCAGATTCTAGAATTGCTACACAAAGTATCCTATTTACCTTCTACTAAACTGAGACAAAGTAAAGCCGCAAGCCCTGCGTGAACATAATTAGTTTAAGAAAAGTGGGTTGACTAACTAATCTTCAACTCTGTGGTGTCTATAGAAAGGAGAAGGTGATCATCTATTATTAAGTCCTTAGTAGCCTTCTTTAAAAATTTGCTGCATTGGTCAGTAGTATCCTATGGATTTATAAAACGAAAGCTATCTGAACAATTGATTGTCAGGTTTCCCAAACTTAGGTCAACCTCAAGTATATGGGAAATGGTACTACATGTAGGGTAAAACACACAAACACACACACACATGCTCTCATGCATGCACACAGACACATATACATGTACCTGTTTTGTTTTATACTTTTTTTCCAGGCTGGATGGCTGTTGGCCCAACACCCACAGCAAAAAGAAACAGCACAAAAAAGACATGTAGTCAGTGTGCCATTTAGCAGTTGGTACCACACAATCTTAGAGTTATTGGGAGGCCGCTGGCAACTTGAGTTTCCTATGGAGTTCACTGGTTGTATTTTTTTTTTCTCATTTCAGGGCAAGATGAACAGACTCCAGCTGTAAATCTAATCTCTAGAAATGAACACTGAATAGTCACAGTGATCAAAGTTTATTAAATATTAAGTGATTTAAAAACAGTAAGACTTTCCTTTGTTGTAGTTTGAATTCTATTGTTTTATTCAGGAGGGCATGCATATGTGTTATCGTAGCATATGTGTAGAGGTCAGAAGACAACTGGTGGGAATTAGTCCTCTCCTTCTACCACGTTTGGACCCTGGTGGTCAAACTCAGGCCCTCAGCCTTGGTGATAGTGCCTATACCTTCTAAGACATCATGGTAGCTCTGTAGTACAGCTTGAGGTCAGGGATGGAGATACCTCCAGACGATCTGTTGTTGTAGAGGATTGTTTTGGAGATTCTGGGTTTTTTGTTTCTCCATATGAAGTTGAGTATTTTTCTTTCAAGGTCTGTGAAGAATTGTGAAGGTATTCTGATGGGGATTGCATTGAATCTGTAGATTGCTTTTGGAAATATGGTCATTTTCACTATGTTAATCCTACCAATCCATGAGCACGGGAGCTCAGTATCCAACTGGGTACCCTAGTAAGGAGAACAGGGACTATTTCAGACATGAACTCAATGTCTGGCTCTTCGACCCTTCCTTCCCCCCCCCCCCACCCGAGGGAGGAGCAGTCTAGCTAGATCCCAGAAAAGGATATTGCAGCCAGCCCTGAAGAGACATGATAAGCTAGG
>CM053749.1:30386725-30397642 GCA_028658305.1 Pachyuromys duprasi
ATATATATATATATATATATATAAAATCTTTACATATATTTGAGCAATGATCTTTATTTATATTTTAACATCTTTATTCACTTTATTTCTAATCATTTTTTGATATATTAACTGGGCTCTTTTGGGATAAAAATGTTAAGTGAACAAACTACTGAAATTAAATATAAATATTATTTATTATTATTATTTACAATTTATTTGCTTTGTATCCCAGTTGTAGCCACCTCCCTCATCTCCTCCAAGTCCCACCCTCCCTCCCTCTTCCTCCTCTATCCCTCTTCCCTAGTTCACTGAGAGGGGAAGTGCTTTTCTCTTACTGTCTTACTCTAGCCTAACAGGTCCCATCAGGGCTGCCTGGACCCTCTTCCTCTGTGGGCTGGCTAAATTGCCCCACCAGGGAGAAGCACTCAAGGAGCAGGCAACTGAGTTCATGTTAGAGACTGTCTCTTCTCTCCTTACTAGGGAACCCATTTGGAGACTGAGCTATCTATGGGCTACATCTGAGCAGGAGGTCTAGGTCCTCCCTATGCATGGTCTTTCACTGATGCATCAGTCTCTGCAGTCCCCGCCACCCCCAGGCCCAGCTTTTTTGGCTTTCTTGGTCTCCTGGTGAGGCTCCTGTCCCTTCCAGATCCTTCTATACTCCTCTTCTTCCAGAAGACTCCCTGAACTCTGACCAAAGTTTGCTGGAATACATCTCAGCTATTCAAAACAAGGAAATCATGAAATTTCCAGGCAAATGGATGGAACTAGAAAAGATCATCCTGAGTGACATGACCCAGAAACAGAAAGACATGCATGGGATATACTCACTCATAAGTGGATATTAGCCATAAAATACAGGGTAAATGCACTAAAATCCACACACCTAAAGAAGCTAAAAAACAAGGGAACTCTACAGAAGATGCTTCATTCTCATTTAGAAGGAAAAACAGGCTAGACACTGGAAGTGGTAGAAGAGAAGGAACAGGATTGGAGTCTACCACAGAAGTCCTCTAAAAGACTCAACTCAGCAGGGGGTCAAAGCAGATGCAAAATATTAATTCTTTAAGAAACCAGATGCTCATATTCTTATAAACTAGAGAAAGTCATTTTATAATGTCAAAAATTATATATCAGAAATTTAAATCTTAATTTTGTTTAGAGCAAATCTTAAAGATGGCTATTTGACATGCTGGTTGAATGGTATTTAAAATTTAATGTGCACTTTAATGTAACCCAAAGATGTCACATTTCCAAATTTATGTTAATCTATAATCTTTAATAGACTTTGAGTAATTTCTCATAGTTATAATAATGTTTACATATATAATGATAAGGCAAAACAGATTTGTATTAGGTTAATGACTTCAGAATTAAAACTATCATATTGACTTAAGTTAGTAATCGAACAGTTGGAGGTTCCGCTGGTACTACTATTGAGACAGTGTGGTATCTGCTACAAATGAAGCGTCACACAGAAAAACAGATGCCAAGGGAGGAAAGTAAGCGGCATATGGCAAAGACTTAGTCAGGACCACTGATAAATGTATTTTTTTTTATTGTTGTTGTTGTTCCTTAGTGCAACAAGTACATACAAAGCTGCTTCCGGAGTACATGCTTCAAAGCAAAGGAGAGGGCAGACAAAAAGAGGTGTAGGAGGAAAAAATGTGGTCAGATCACATTATACAAGTGAAACAATACCAAAGAAAAAAATGTGTAGCTAAGACTGTAAAGTATTTAACTGATTAAACATATGAAATTAGTATGATTTCAACCACTTCCTAAATTCTTGCATAATGTAAAACTAAACCTGAGCCCATACATATTACTGTTCTGAAAGGAGTCAAACAAAACTTTAGAAAGGAAAAGAAGGCTGAAAAGTTCGTAATCAAGTATTGAAAGAAGGAAAAGAACAGAAGTGCCTCAAAGAGCCAACCTACAGTGATGCTATCAGACCTTGAAGAATTAGGGTGATAGACAAGGTCATAAGTCCCCTGGGTCTCTTCAAATATGTGTGTCCTCAAAACCTGTGGTTGTGACCATTTGAAGGAATCAATCTTGGAACTTGCGACCAATTTAACATGAGGTCACGTTGGATTCAAGCAGGCCCTGCATCAAGTATGAGCACCTTTTTAAGAACAAACAAATTTGGCCTGGCATTGTAGAACACACCTTTAACTGCAGCACTCAGAAGGTAGAGACAGAGGCAGAGGCAAGTGGATCTACGCAGCAATTTTCTTGCCAGGCAAGAATGAGACCCTGTTGAAAAAGAAAGAAAGAAAGAAAAAAGAGCAGAAGAAAGCCACCTATTTATGGAGACAGAGGTGTATGTGGTGGTGGTGTCAACACAAGCCATCATCAGCTGAAAGTCACAAAGAAGGATTCCCTCCCACACACTAGGGAACTTGAGGGACAACATTGTCCTCCTGACTCCTTGGGTTTGTTTGTTTGTTTGTTTGTTTGTTTGTTTGTTTGTTTCACTCCTAACCTCAGAACCTATAATACATTTCTGTGATTTAAAGCTACCTAGATTATGGTGCTTTGCTACAGGCCCAGGAAGATGGTAGAGACAGATGCTACTGGCACATAGGAGAACTGATGCTTTACAAGAGGAGACGACTTAGCCTACTCACACAAACGGGATTTTTCACATTTATGTAGCAAAATCACACTGTCCATGCCATCACAGCAAAACATGCACCTGGAGAGCTTTTGGAGATGGTTCATTTAGTAAATAGATGACCTTGCAAACTTGGGGACTGGGGTTTGGATATCTAGAACCCATGCTTAAAGCTGCACACAGCTTCACATGCCTATAGTCCCAGCCACGTGGAGCTGGATGACAGAGACAGAAGCTCACAATCCAGCTAGCCTGATCCTACATGGTGAAGCTCCAGATGAGTGGGAGACCCTATCTTGAGCAAAAGGTAAAAGGTTCCTGAGGCGAGATTCTTAGGGTGTCCTCTGACCTCCACATGTATGCCATGTAGACACACACTTATAGGCACATGTGCACCCCTACACATGTGAACATTCATACATGCACACACCAAAGTAAAACATGTATTTGGAATTCATGGGAATTGATTGGTAGCATTCTCTACCTCTGGTTTCTCTCTATTTTTCTCGTGACCATAATCATGTGAAAACGGACTATCAGGTTATGGGCAGACTTACAGATAATGGACCGGGTGGTTTCTCAGTGCTATGGGGCTTCTGTGGAGATCTGCAGTCCAGCCTCATTAGAATGATTATCTCCAGAACGACTACATAAATGAAAGCATCCAAACCACATGAATGTGATTACACAGATAATGTGGTCCAATTGCTACATCATTTATCTTGATGTATTGCTTTCTGTTTGCTGCGATATATTATACGTTCAAGAATTACAAAATGTTTAGGATAAAATAGCTTTGCTTTTCTAGGTTGTAGTAATGCCTTTTTATATGCTCAGAGAATATTTCCTCTACCTCATGCTGCTGATTAGGCTTTCCTTCTTCAAATTAATTTAATTTGTATCAAGGGACACATAAACAAGAAGAGCCCTAATCTTTGGCTTACAGATATGCTCAATAGGAATGACTATATTTTGCTTTTATCAACCACAGGAATATTGGCAAACATGGTTTTTAACCATGTATTAATAAATAAGTCTTAAGGGACTCAGCCTTTGATTGTACTTAAATGTTGCCCTGGATCTCAATTCTAGGGAAGATTTTAGTAAAAAACCCATTTCTTGGAATTCTTTTTTTTTTCTTGCCCCAGTGACTGGGTCCTAAATATAGAATAATCATGATTGAAATGAGAATGGTAGCTAACATTCATTTAATAGCCACTGTATGTCAATCACTGTGCTAAGAATTTTGCTTATTTTTTTCACCTGCCCATCACAAAAATTCGGATGCAGATGCTGTTATTATCTCTGTTTTATGAATAAGAGAGCAGATTTAGAGTTGAAAGATGAGTATATCAAAAGGGAAAGAGATAACAACTTCAAAAGACTAGAGGATACTGAGGAGGCCGTTTACAGCTATGGGTAAGGTTAAGAGAAACCAGCAAGCAATGATGAAGGTTTAACATCATCAGGAGGCTTCTGCTATTTTAGGCAAGACCATCATAAGAATAACCAACGCCAGCTGAAACCTTGCACACAGTCACAGCTATGGCCAAACCAGCCTGGGAGATGAGTGCCTGGAAGGATAAATTTCCTGAGCTCTCTCATCCTGCTCTTGGATCCCCTGATGAATCTTCCCTTGGATGAACCCACCTGGAAAAAAAAAGAGTTGGTGGTACAATCTTCTTACAAAACAGTGAGTGAGGAAGGGAGGAAGAGGGGGAAATATGTGCATAGATTTGAGGGAGTAAATGAAGGTCCACCCAGGACATGCATTACTTTTTAATGTGTGTAACCAAAATATTCATCTGAGCAGAGCTCTTGCTTCTAATCACTCCTCAATTTACTCCAAAAGGAAGAAGATTTGGATAAAGCAGCCAATGAAGACTAAGGGAAACTTTTTTTACTTCCTTATCTTTCTAGAAACTCACCCACAACCTCATTGCTCCAGTTGAATTGAACTTTGCAATTGCTCTTTTGATGACCACATTTCTGCAGAAATGAAGGCATGCACAACCACATCCCACTGGAAGGTAAACAACCCTGGCATGGAGATTTTAACCCAGTTATGCACTGGGATAGCCTGAGAAGTTGTATGATGGACCAAAAGCATGTAGCTGCCTTCTAAAACAAACCTACTAGCAACATAAGTGAACAATGAATTATTCTAACACTATGCTAAACTTTTTTATTTCTGGTCTCTCATCTTTTGTTGTTGTTGTTTGTAGTTGTGAGATGGTTCTGGTTTGTTTGTTTGTTTCTCTTTAGATAGCTTCTCCTGACATCCAGGCTATCCTGAACTCTTCCTTTATCTGAGAAAAACCCTGAACATCTGATCCTCCTTAGGGTAGGAATTACAGGCATGTATCACCACGTTCCATCCCTTTTATGCAGCTCTGGAGGATGAACTTAGGGCTTTCTGCCTGCTATATGAGTACTCTACCAATGGGGCCCCTGCCCAACAATTATTTTTAAACATAGAAAATTTGAGTACAATATATTGTGTTTTGTGCTAAGTCAGGACACTGTCGGTCCTGTGACAGCATGAAGTTCAAGGCTCTTGTCTATCATGCCTTCACTTCAACTGCTTTCCACCAAACAGCTAATACCTAGCTCTTCAAGCTCTCAGGGCCTTCATCCATCTATTACCTGCATATGTGACAGGGTGAACCACCCAAAGAAATCTTTCATGACACTGGATGGCAAAATATAAGATGCTGAAATAGGGTGGGGGGTGGTTCCTGGATGGATGGTCTGAGGATCTTTGTTCTGCAGTTTCCTGAGAGAGCGAGAGCTGCTTCATCTTGTGGAAATGTGTGGAAAAAAAGCCTTTCCCTCTAGCCACAGTTCTATCTTACTAGAAAGAACTAGGAAGTTGTTCTGTGGTTACATGGGCATCCTACCCCACGTAAAGGAGAACATGAGTAAGCCTCTTTGATAAGACTGCTTCCCTCACTACCTCACTGAAGTCTTCATCTTGTCAACATGGGTGTGCATCACGATTTGCACTGCCTGTAGTACTCATTTTCTTTGCCATCCCCTCAGCCTCAGATAACCTGCATCCCCAAGGACTACTTCCTAATGCCTGAGTGTAATGGAACACTATCTGAGCTGTCCAACTTCAGCCACACTGACTCCAGTGAGGTCTGGACTCTAGCTGTGGCAGAAAACTTCTCCTCCAAGCTGCTCCTTCTTTGGAATTTTCTCAGCCCCAAAGTTTCATTTTTGAAACTCTTCTACCTTTTTTATAGTTAATTCTCCATCAGACTTTAATAATCCTTTATATTAAAGTCCTCTTATTTATTACACTTCAGTTTCTATTTCCTGACTGAACCAAAACTGATAAAAGACACTTGATCAAAGAAACTGGAATATAAGATTAAGTAAGCAAGTATATTTCTTTGGCTTGTGGACTCTTTCTCATTGTGCTATATTCGACACCCTGGCAAGGATTCACAAGGGATAAGAAAAACTACCAGAGCAGCTCTTGGAAGCTTGAGTAAAGCTTTAGAGAATGCCAAGAGAAGCACAAATGTCTGGGTTGCCCTGGCTAGTAGTCAAGGGAAGTGGGAACGTGAGATACTCAGATGGATACATTGTGTTCTCTGTAGATATCCTGGAGAATAGAGTAACATCTGAAGTTATTAAGAGCATATTTGTGAGAGGTACAGGAGCCACACTAAGAATTTCATAATGGCTCACCTTTGAAAGCGGAGGATGACTGTAGTAAAGACAATGACTAAGTCAGTCATTCATACTTGTAGAAAACTAAGCCGCAAAGTAACACGGATTAGGTGTCTGTAGTTAATTGTCAGAAGCCAGGATTCTGCAACAGCTTTAACAATTTGCAAGGATGCAAAAGTACCAAAGGACCTTCGCTCACAAGAAATTGTAAAGACAGATAAGAGAACATGGCTGAGGGGTCCTATAGACTTCCCCCCACCTAAAACTCACAGGCTATTATGAAGGCAATTGGTTATTCTCCACAACCTTATGATAATAAAAGCTTATGGTTGAAGACACCACTTATTTATGTCATCAAACAATGAGAAATCAACCTGGTACTCAACTCAATGATAAGCTTCGCCCCCATTGACTAGTTAATGTTCATTATTCTTGAATGCTCTCTGAATGTTACCAGGGAAGACAAGTAATTATAAATGTCACCCAGATTCAAACCTTGTGACCTACAAGAGTGACCCATGTGCAACAAATAAAGAAGTGCAACAGAGGCACAGATGTTATGGGAGTAACCAACCACATTTTGCTTGAATTTAAGGCTCTTTTCACAAGGTGGAATCCGTACCCAACACTGATAAAATAGCTAAGAACATGAGAATAGATAAATAGGTCACAGGTTCTAGGGGAAAACCTTCTACTATTATTCTGCTAAATGAACATAGCAATAAAATTACTCTTAATGACATATTGCTATGTCTATAGATCAATGCATCACTCAGATCTCATCTGAGAAGTTTCTTTTTTTCAGTGGATGGTAATTAACACAGAGATCTAATATGCAGAGAGTGGAAAACCTTGAATCACTTGATTCCAAATGAGATGTCTTTACCAGACCCTTTGCTGGGAAAAGCTATGTGAAAGAGGAGGTAGAAAAATTGTAGATCAAAGAGCAGGCCAATCAGTTCATGTCAGAGACAGCTCCTGTTCCCCTTACTAGGGAACCCACTTGGACACTGAACTGTCATGGGCTACATCTGTGCAGAGGTTCTAGGTTATCTCCATCAATGGTCCTTGGTTGGAGTATTAGTCTCAGAAAAGACCCCTGTGCCCAGAATTTTTGGTTCTGTTGTTCTCCCTGAGGGGTCAGGGGAGAGTTTCCAGGCCACAGAGGAAGACAATGCAGCCACTCCTGATGAGACTTGATAGACTAGCATCAGAAGGAATGAAAAGAAGACCTACCCTACAGTGGACTTGGGGAGGAGCATGCATGGAGAAGAGGGAGGGAGGGTGGGACTGAGAGGAGAGGAGGGAAGGGTTTACAAGGGGATACAAAGTGAATAAAGTGTAATTAATAAAAATTAAAATAAAAAAACAGAAAAAAATTTGTCAGAGCCAAAGGTGGTGCATGACTCCAAAGAAACAATGTTTTCTAGGCACAAGAGGAGAGATACACATATGAGCTGACAGAGATTGTGACTGTAGGCACAGGACTTGTACAGTTTCAAAGCAGACAAAGTCTCAGCACTGAGAAGGGAAGGTGAACAAGAAGTATTATCTCAACCAAGAAGCTATTTGCAGTTGATGCCTGTTGAGAAAGGGAAAATCAGTTTTCTCCACTGGAGTATCACTGGATATATATATATATATATATATATATATATATATATATATATATTACATATATACATATATATTATATATATTACATATATACATATATATATATACTACATTTCATCATAAGCCATTTACCAGCACAAAACAGATTCTACGGCTTTTTTTTTTGGTGGAGTTTTGTTTCATTTTGTTCTGTTTTGGACTTAGTACTTTATCTTTTGTTTGTTTTTATTCTTTTTGTTGTTGTTGTTTTGTTTGAAAAATCAAGGAAGAACATGAAGGTGGGTAGAGAGGGAGGTAGGAAGGAACTGGAGGCTGGGAGGAGTATATGATCAAAACATATTGTGTGAAAAAAGCAGTTAAAAATTTTTTAAAGAAAAAGAGAACATGGCTTCTTTAAGGGAAAAAATAGACCTGGAAGTAGCCAACAAGGTTCTGCTTAACTTTGACAACCAGAGAAACGACAATGGTGTGAACAACCTGATGAGATCAATATAATCAACTAATATTTATAATCCCTTTGTTTTGGGAGTTGAGCCAATTTTCAGATGCAAGCTTCCTTGGCCCATTAATTCACAAGATTCATAGAAGTAGTAACACTGCATTTCATACATACAATAATGATTTTCCCAGTTCTTATCCAGTAGAGCCTGTGGCCTCTACTTGGTTCACAGGATATCCTAGGGAAGAGAATATTTAGACATATTGAGGACTGCTAGACATGAGTTCTAAGCTGACATTGATTGCCAGAAGACCAAAGCATCATCATCACCCCCTGTTAGAATGGGGGCTTCTAGATGCTGAGTAATAATTAATTGTCTCACTATAGACTGGGTCAAAAGGCCACAAATCAAGTCATCATGTCCTTCATTCACTTATTTATAACTGGAATTATGTTTGCGTTGTGTGCACATTAATACCTGAGGCTTGAGGAGAGAATTATCATAGCAGAAAATCTAAATGGAAATCTGTAGTAATACTTTTTTTTCTCAAAGTCTGAGACAGGAAGTTAAAACCAATGTCACAAACCAGGAGGGAGGGAGGAAATGATGGTCACCATGAAAAAGATGCAGGGGAAAGTTCTGTAGACATATATTAGGTCCATTTGATTAACGGCATGTATTAGTTTCATTATTTCTCTATTTAGTTTCTGTCTCGATGATCCATCCCTTGGTGAGAGTGAGGTGTTGAAATCTCCCACTATTAATATGTAAGGATCGATGTATGATTCAAGCTTTAATGTTTCTTTTACAAATGTGGGTGCCTTTGTGGTTGGGGCATAGATGTTCAGAACTGAGATATCATCTTGATGTATTTTTCTTTTGATGAGTAGGCAGTGTTCTTCCCCAACTCCTTTGATTAATTTTGGTTCTACCTTAAGAGCCAGCTATACCACTCCTGGGCATATACTCAAAACTTTTCTACCATACAATAAGGACACTTACTCAGCTATGCTCATAGCAGCTTTATTCGTAATAGCCAGAAGCTAGAAACACCTTAGATGTCCCTCAACTGAAGAATGGATAAAGAAAATGTGGTACATTTACACAATGGAATACTACTCAGCTATTAAAAACAAGTAAAACATGAAATTTGCAGGCAAATGGTGGGAACTAGAAAAAAAAATCATCCTGAGTGAGGTATCCCAGAAGCAGAAAGACACACATCATATATACTCACTTATAAGCAGATTTAAGCCATATAATACAGGATAAACTTACTAGACCCAAAGAAGATAAGTAACAAGGCGGACCCAAGAGACAATGCTTAATCTCACTCGGAAGGGGAAATAAAATAGACAGCTGAAGTGGTTGAAGAGAGGGAACAAGGTAGGAGGGGGGCGTGGAGAGAAATGAAGGTGGAGTTCAGACCTGGGGAAAGCAGGGTTGAGGCTGGAGGACAGAAGGCTTGCAGAGAGAAGAGAAACCATGAACAGGGACATCTCTGTGACAAGCTGAAGACACAAAACAGGCTAGGCTTCTGGGAGGATATGGGAGTGACTCATAGTAGCCGGGGTCATAGAGACTGAAGATGACATCCTCTAACTAGACAGGCATCCTAGTGGAGGGAGGGGAACACCAACCCACCCAACTTTTACTCCAAATTTACCCTGCCTACAGGGATAAAGATAGAGCAGAAATTGAAGGAATGTCCAACCAGGGCCTGGCCCAACCTGAGACTCACCCCACTGGGGAGAACCAACCCTTGACACTATTACTGATACTCTGCTATGCTTGCAGACAGGAGCCTAGTATAGCTGTGCTCTGGGAAGCTCCACCAATAGATGCTGAGACTCACAGCTGAAAGCATAGGCAGTCTTGTGAAAAGTAGGGAGGGATGAGGCTAGAAGGTTCTGCAAGGGACAGGAGCTCCACAAGGAGACCATCAGTGCCAACTAACCAGAACCCAGAGAGGCTTGCGGAGACTGAAGCACCAAACAAGGACCATGTGTGGACTGTACCTAGGCCCCCTACACAGATGTAGCTGATGGGCAGCTCAGGCTTCATGTGGGTTCTCTAGTAAGGGGAACAGGGGCTGTCTCCAACTTGGACTTTATTGCCTGCATTTTGATCACTTCCCCCTGGTGGAGCTACCTTGTCAGGCCACAGAGGAAGAGGATGAGCTCAGGCCTGATTCAACTTGATGTGTTGGGGTGGGTTGATTGGGAAGCTCCCCCTTTCTGAGGAGTAGGAGAGGGTAAAGTGGAGGAAGAGGGAGGATGGGTGGGACGAGGAGGAGAAGAGGGAGAGGGGCTACAATCAGGATGTAAAGTGAATGAATAAAAAAATTGTTGTTTTTTTTTTTTAGATGCAGGGGTAGTGATGCCAGGTACCATTCATTTAATTCTTCCTGTAGGATCCAGGTGTTTCCAAACCATAATCTCCTTTATCTGGGATCAGGGAATTTATATTCCTGTAGTGATTATTGAAATTTCAAGTTTCATTATTTGTGTCATGATTTATTATTAAATTATAGGTACTTGCAAATCACACTTAATTAAAACTACTTTTATTTTTTTT
>CM053749.1:30397742-30500894 GCA_028658305.1 Pachyuromys duprasi
AGCTCTTGAGCAGTTGATTTTAGACAGGAAACTACCTTCTAGACGTGATATAGTTCTAGGGCTTACGCTTTTTCAATGATAGAACTCTGTAGTATCAAAATTATACTTTATTCCTCAAGTTCTTCCTCATGTCGGTTTTTCTCTGTGTGTCTCCCAGATGCATGGAAGCTTCTATTTAAAGACTCAAGGGTCACTTTTCCACAGAGCCTCCCCAAAGTCCTATGCACACACCACGCTGCTTAAGTTATGATTGCTGAGTGTTCTTCGAACATCCTCTGCAGGTTAGTAATTCACACTAATAGGTCACCTTCTTGTTTAATGCCCTTTAACACAGCTGTCTTCCTGTTGGATTGTGAGTTCCTTGAGGACTGTATCACATTGGTGTTTCTGTTTCAGTGGTTTAGGATAGCAGTCCATAAATGACGAAATGGTGAATTTAAATATTCTGTTTTGCTGTTGTGTACCAGATCTTTATGGATGATTTCTTCCAGAGCACATTAGATTGTTTTTTTTTTTAGATTGTTTAAAGAATGTGTGTGCGTGTGTGTGTAGGCATTTCTCCAATTTGTCCTTTTGAACTAGAACAATGCCTTCTCCAGACTACCCAGCAGCGACCAGTCGCCATGGTCACTGTCCTGCTCCCCAGACTAAAACACTGGCTTTCAGTCCCTTTCAGGTGGAGTTCTCAGCATACACCATTGCCACAGATGTGTGATCTGTGAGAGGCAGAAGAGTTCTCAACGATAGAGTTACTGGCTGTCTTACAGAACAGGGGTGGTGTTGTGAAAACTTGACTCTGCTGGAGCCTACTCCTGCCTCTATTACTGTAGAGGTGCTTAGTCTGCCAAGAATCCCCTGAGCTGACACAGCTCTTCAGGACAAATTACAGTGTCACTCTGTTAGACTCCCTAGAACTCTGTCTGCCATATGTCTAGACAGAAGGTTCTACCACTGTGCTAGGGTCAGTTGCACTCTAATCTTACCAGAAGCTATCTTAGGTCAGGACTTGTTTGATTTGTCAAGCCACACAAACCTGATTTTATCATCTGTAAGAAGCTTCTACCATCCGAGCTGGAACTGGGATATGAGCACACTGTTAAAGTAAAGCCAAGCTCAACAGCACAGCTGACCTAAGAGACTGAACCTTCAAACATCTGTGCACAGCAGCCAATAGATAGCTTACCCTGTTATACTTGTTTCTACTGCCCGATTTATTTTTCCCATGTTTGATGCATAAAATTATAAATAAATCCAGATAGATATCTTCACCAGAGCAGAAAGGAGTCAGCCACACATTAGTACCCAATAACATCAGCATCCCTTAAGCAGATGTTTTTTTTTTTTTCACTTTTCAGGGGTGTGAGGGAAGGACTTGGAAATACTACTGAGTTTTGAAATATCCTTACCTGGATTCTCATTCTTCCCATTTAATAGAATCATTAGTCTTGAGCAAGCTGTTTCTTGTTATCAAGTCTGGGTAATCTATTTAATTATAATGTTTCGGGTCTCTTTTAGCATCTCACAATCTCCTCATAAGATGTCATCTAATACATCAAACCAAAGGAGAAAAAGAAAGAAAGACAAGAAAACAAGTAACTAAAACATAACCTAAACTTTGTAGTTACTAAGAAATTTCAACTCAAGGTGTAGAGATTTTAGTAGGTTTATCCTATATTATATGTCTATATGAGTGAGTATATACCCTGTGTGTCTTTCTGCTTCTGGGATAGCTCTCTTAGGGTGATCTTTTCCAGTGCCCACCATTTGCCTGCAAATTCTATGATTTTCTTGTTTTTTTATTGCTGAGTAATATTCCACTGTGTAGATGTACCACAATTTCTGTATCCATTACTCAACTGAGGGGCATCTGGGTTGTTTCCAGCTTCTGGCTATTACAAATAAAGCTGCTACAAACATGGTTGAGCAAATGTCCTTATTGTGTACTTGAGCCTCTTTCGGATATATGCCTAGGAGTGCTATAGCTGGATCTTAAGGGAGTGCTACTCCTAGTTGTCTGAGGAATCTGTACACCTAAAGAAACTAATCAAGAGGGAGGACTCTTACTAAAATGCTCAATCCCCATCCAGAAAGGCAAAGAGGATGGACATCAGAAGAAGGAGAAAACATGGAACAAGTCAGGAGCCTGCCACAGAAGGCCTCTGAAAGGCTCTGCCCTGCGGACTATCAAAGCAGATGCTGAGACTTATGGCCAACCTTTGGGCAGAGTGCAGGGAATCTTATGAAAGAAGTGGGAAATAGCATGATCTGGAGAGAATAGGAGCTCCACAAGAAGAGCAACAGAACCAAAAAATCTGAGTACAGGGGTCTTCCCTGAGACTGATACTCCAACCAAATACCATGCATGGAAATAACCTAGAACCCCTGCACAGATGTAACCTATGGTAGTTCAGTGTCCAAGTGAGTTCCATAGTAATGAGAACAGGGACTGTCTCTGACATAACCTGATTGGCCTGCTCTTTGTTTACCTCCTCCTGAAGGAGGACCAGCCTTACCAGGACACAGAGTAAGACCTGAGACCTAATAGACTAGGATCATAAGGAAGGAAAAGACTTCTCTCAGTGGACTTGGGTAGGGACACATGTGGAGAAAAGGGAGGAATAAAGGGGTTGGGAGGGGAGGAGGGAGGGGTTTATGGGGGATACAAAGTGAATAAAGTGTAATTAATAAAAAATTAAAAAAAGAAAAAAGAAATTTTAACTCAGGTGTCAAGGAAATCAATACATGTAGGAGACTTAGAAATAGTTTAAACCAATGTCTATCCTAGAGCTGATGGAGGATAGACGCTATGGAATAGCGATAGCACTTATTTTCAGTTGGGCCAAAGGCAAATGCTGTTACCTTCTAACCTTAGATCAATGCTTGTTCCTAAGAAAATTCTCCATACAACATGCTTTTTGATGTACAAATAAGCCTACCCAGCCAGTTCTGTATGCCTGAGTCCTACAGAGCACTCTGCCTGTACATGGAAGTAGATCTCAAATTGAATCTTAACTTTTGTTATTTTGTAGCTGTTTCCTTCAGGCTCTTATCCATAGCTTGGACTTATACACATATCCCATGATCTCTGTGAGATCACCCATGGCAGCATGAACATTATGACCATCTTGAAAATAAGCATCAGGTCGTTGCTTGTGTCCTCAGCACTGTGGATGCAGTGATGAATGAGAAACTCTACATGCTCTTCAGGACTCTTAATAGAGAGCCTGCCCCAATGGCCTTTTTCTCTGTGCAAATGACAGTTGGTAAAATGAAAATTCCTGTACCAAAAAGGATGACCAACTGCCAATATTCACAAGAAGACATGCTGCCTTTGCATCCAGAACATAATGGCTGTTCCAAAGTCTTCCACAATGTTTATTAATCTATTTTCTGAGAATGGGCACCCTCAAAGATTAATGCAATATGTTTTAGCTCTACATGTCTCAAAGGATAACTTATACCAAGGCACATTAAAAAGCTCACTCTGATGTCTGCTTTTGTTGCTTCTGTGTGTATGACATTTTTTTAAAAAGCTTAATGATAGGAGTTGTATTTGTTTCCAAAAATATCCCCCTAAGTGGGATGGGACCACTTATTACCTATGCATAGTTTCATATATATCAATCCATGCTGTACTTTATAGTAATTCTTCTGGCTGTGCTTCTGTTTTTCTCATTCTTCCCCAGAGTCAGTTATCAGACCTAATTTTGAAATATGAAAGCTATTATCCCAAATGCACCAATATTTCCAGGTGCAGTTTTATGGACAGCTATTTCTCAGAAACATAAAACAGTTGTTGAAAAATGTTTTAAAGTGCCAACAAGTTAGAGGTCTTCCGAGTTGAGCAGGGCCAAGCTCAGGCAAGCAGAACCTGAAGGTCCGCTTACCTTAGTTTTTCTCATGATGAGCTTCATAGTTGGACTCTGGATACTAAAGGGTGAATTATGATAAATTTTATTTTTGTGAGTTAAAAGCCTTACTTTAAGTCACATAAGCAGTTGAAATATACCTCCAATTATTTTGACTACATTTGGCCTTTCATTATTGCCTAATATACCACAAACCTTAAAAACATCCCAAGCTCCTTCAAACCTATAGAAGACTTGGTGAAGAACAAAGATCTTAATATAGCCTTGATTTCATAAAGTACCCGATCTGTCAAAAATTTACATTGGAACATCATGATCACATAACTCTATAGCTAACATGAAAGCCATTAGATTGATCTGTGGCAAAGCCATGAACTAATAGCTCTCTATTAGAAGCCTAGTGTACAGCTTTCACAACAGGGCTCATTGCTTTTGGATGGAAGACAGGAACGACCTCATGAAGGCTTGCTTAGGGAATTTCATCATCAGTAGAAGCAGTTTGCTGGCTTCCTTTTAGCTCACTAGCAATAATTTCTTGAATACCTAGAGTGTTCCAGGTTATTATATGTCACGTGCCAGTCCAAAAAGAATATAAAATCAAACAAATTGTTTCAGTGTACAGAGATTTTACTCTCCCAAACATTTTGCAAGGGCAATTTTATTTTCATTCTATTTAGTTCTTTTGAAAACTTAAATGGCTTGCAGGGCCCATTTTTTCATAAAAATGGAAAGATATAAGCAACTTGTAGAGTTCTGCAAATAGTAAAAATAACAGTAGTGGGATTCAAGCCCAGGTCAATAATCTGCAAAATTCTAATACTTTCCGTCCTACTGGCTTCTGCTGCTTGTTGCTTGGACATTATTTGTTCGCTTATTTGTCTTCTGACACAGGGATTGGCTGTATACTTCAGGTAACCTTGAACTAATGATCTTCCTGCTTCAGCCTCCCAAGTGCTGAGGTAATAGGTGTTTGACTCACACCTGGCCAATCTGCTTTTAATTTAGTACAGGAACCAGCAACTTGTCTGTAAGGTTCAAAATCTAGCCTAGCTAGCCTGTAGCTAGCTTTTGTAAATAAAGTTTTATCAAAACACAACCATGTCCATTTCTTTACACACTGTGGGCTCTCTTTCTGTAATAGCATGCTTACAGAGTTGCAACAGTCACCATATGGCTTAAAAAACCAAAAGTATTTATTATCTGGCCTGTTCACAAGACTAAGCTTGTTGAGCCTGATTTAAGAGACAGTGTTCCTCTTGAAATGTTAATCTAAAGTGGAAGAGACAGGAAAAAATTAAAGCCTTCCTTTTTACACATTAGATAAAATTCAAGACAAAGTTTATTGATTAAGACTTTATTATCAAATATAATCCCCCCCACACACACACAAAATATGAAGAGAATCCAGATTAAGGGGGGAGATGACTACCAGAAAGCGCATTACAGAAATACAGATGTCTTTCTGAAAAAGATACATCTGTACAAAAGTAAAGGAGATAGCTTAATCTGGAACAACTAAAAGAGAAGCAGAGCACGCGGTGCTAGAAGACACATCAAAAGAAGTGGTGGGGGGAGGGGCAGCAGGGACTTTCGAACTGCAGAAACAGGATGAACCACCACTGTGACTGCTCAGGCTGGGAAGCAACAGCTGAGGTCCAAGGGATGTAAAATGTCAAGAAAGCCAGGCATGAGGAAAACGCTACTCCTTACACCTTTGACATCCAAGATCACTCTTTTGCTGCAACTGATTTTTACATGTGAACAACATCTCTTCACTATAATTAAGGCTAACTCTCCCAGCTTTTGTTATTTCACTGAGTTCAGGTAGACTGCTATAGCAGTTAAAACATAAAATAGAACAGTGTGATGGTTGCTAGTTGTCAACTAGACAGGATCTTGAATCACCTAGGAGATAACCTTCCTGGTACCTAAGAGGGATTATCTAGGTTAGTTTAGCCTCTAGGCATATCTATAGGGTATTATCTTGACATTGACATAGGTGAAAAGAATCACCCACTCTGGATATCACCATTCTCTTGACTAGGATCCTGAAATTTACAAAAAGGAGAAAATAACCAAGTGTGATGGTACTTGCCTTTAATCCGGCACGCTGGAGGCAGGCATACCTCTGTGAGTCCAAGGCCAGCCTGGGCTATATATAGTAAGTTTCTAGGAACAGCTAGGGAAGAAAAAGAAAGGAAAAGAGGTAAAGAAAAGGAGAAAACGAGGTGAGTGGAAGCATTTGCCCCTCACTTGCTTTTTGACTGTGAACAGTTACTGATGCTCTGAGTTTCCCATAATGACAGATTGTAAATTAACTGTGAGCCAAAATAAACTGTTTCTCCCTTAACCTGTTTTTGCCAGGGTATTTTATTATAGCAGCAAGGAAAAATGAGGAGGTTGCTTACCTCCTGGCATCTAGGAAGCACAACAATAAAGAGATGATAATGCTTGGAATAAGACAGTTCCCAGGAGCACATAAAAAAGGACCCACTCCTTTTTTAATTATTTTTTTATTTTGTATATTAATTACTTTTATTCATTTTGTATCCCAGGTGTAACCCCCCTTCCTCATTCCCTCCCAATCCCACCCTCCCTTCTTCATCTCCTCCCATGCCCTTCTCCAAGTGCACTGATAGGGGAGGTCCTTCTCCACTTCCATCTGACCCTAGCTTATTAGGTCTCATCAGGACTGGCTGCAATGTCCTCCTCTGTGGCCTGGCAAGGCTGTTCCCCTCTCAGTGTGGGTGGGGGGAGCTTCCATGGGCTACATCTGAGCAGGGGTTCTAGGTTATCTAGGTTGCATCCATGAATGCATCCATTCCTTTCAACTAAGTCCTCCCTCATTGACCGCTCAATATCCAATTAAATCATGAAACCATAAGTGAATTAATCCATGGATGAGGTTAAACCCTTCAGGATCCTACCAATTACCAAAAGCCCACAGCTGGCAAGGACATCTTACCCACACAGCCTTTGGACATTTTAGACGCAGACTATAGTAGTTATTATGGAATTTCACCACCCTCTTGATACTATCGATATGAATTTCCTGGTAAAATTTTTCCTTCTCAACAACTTTCTTCAGGGAACACTACAACATGCTTCTCAAGATATAAGGGGAATCTCACCTAGGATATTTTTGTTGCTATTAGAAAGCAGGGGGTGGGGCTGTAAGTGAGGGGGGGGCTTTCTGTTATCTCTTGAGATACATAGTCAGCTGTCTCACATGCTAATTTCCTACTAAGATTTTCACCATAGTGAGCTTTCTGGGCATTTCGTTGGTATTCTCTCAGAGTTCTGCCATCCACTATCTCCTGGTTTCCAGGTTCCATTTCATCACATTAAGATCAGCTATAGACATGCTTCCAGAATACTGAATTCCTTGTATGATCCTATGAATTCTCTTATCCCACTCACATGCTGTACCTCAATTCCTCAAGGCTGCACCGGACACACATTCCGTGCTTGTATTTATGCATGTGTTATATGACAAGAGTTTTCCTGGGGAGCTTCAACACACACACAAACACACACACACTCATTTTTAGATTGGGAGCCCAGGACAGACCAAAGAACATATACCACTCAAGTCAAACTTGGTGAAACAATAAATTCTATTGGGGTTGTGTGCAGATATATGGGTAAGGAGTTACTTACATGAGCAGAAATTAATGAAAGACAGATGCGTCACCAAAGCCCACCCCACAAGGGTGACAGCTCACAACCTGGAGCACACTGCACAGCTGGGCAAGCAGTTTAACACACTGGAAAGTGTCCTTTCCAGGTACCTCAACTGGTCTAAACCTCTTTCAGGGAGCTTGACTGGTTTCTGCTTCTTCCCACCAGCTGGTCTGATATCATGGTCTTCTTTGCAGTTTTGCTTTGCCAGAGAGTCTTCTTTGCAGCGTGGCTTGTCTGAAAGTGATTCTCAGCACTCTTTACTGCTTCTTCTTGGAGTGAGGGGCCTAGTGAATCTGGTCAGTTTCAGGGACTTTCTGAAGCTATTTTGAATTATCCCTGGCTTAAGAAGTATCCCTGCAAGATGGAAGGTTTTAGAGGAAACTGCTACTTAGCAATGTGTCCTTGTTCTAGAAAGGTAATAATTGAGGATGAATGGTTCTCAGGTACATTCACTCAAGTGATCATATATCCTACATTTTATCTTTTATCAGTGTCTCATAGATATGTTACTAGATATAGCCAGTTTTGGGGCTTGCAGGTCTTTTACTACCAGAATCCTTATTTAGGCAGAATTATTGAGGCTGCATATTTGCTTTCTTTGGAGTTGAGCTATAATGAACAGATTAAACATCTGCATTTTGGCCCAACGAATCCTGCAGTTTCAGGAATTGTAAGTTTGTTTTCAGCTGCCATAAAACAGCTTTGACTCATAGTGCAACACAGGTTAAATGCTGTATGAGTATATATTGTTTTTGTGAGGCTTCTGATTATGTAGAGAACAGAAATTCTAAACAACAGTTCTTATAATTATCATTGCCACACTGAAGGCAATTTCTAATGTTATATCCCATTCGTACCTAGGAAAATTAACCATGAGATGCCGTAACACAGCACCTATTGTTACCAGAAGGTGCCAACACCAGTTGCCTTATTTTGGGTTTTCTGAAGCTTTGTAACAAGATGCAAATGATGAGAAAGTGATGTCACACCACATGGAACCTTGTTGGAAATAGCCTTGGGTTCCAGCCCAAGAGATCTGAATCAGAATATGTGCTTTATAGAATTCTTCAGGTGAGTCTTACGAACACCAAATACCTTAAATAATTCTCAGCATATGAGGATCTTACCTCTGGAAAACATATCCTGAAGCAAACCTAACCTGTTGCCACACAGAGGGAGAGTGCAATCAAAGTGAGCCTGGACTTGGGGAAGGGGAATGGGAAAGGGGAAAGGGTGGGATTGGGAGGGGACAAGGGACTGGGCTACAGCTGGGATAAAAAGTGACAAGAAAGAAAGAAAGAAAGAAAGAAAAAAAGAAAGAAAGAAAGAAAGAAAGAAAGAAAGAAAGAAAGAGAGAGAGAAAGAGAGAAAGAAATCAAGCCTGGAGAACTAGAAACTAAAGCACAGATGAACATAAAGTAAAATGCACTGACAATTCACCACAAATACTCAAGAAAATGCAGTCTGGAAAATTAGTAATGTAATTTGTCTCCAGAGATGTAACAGGGAGTCATGGTATTCTGCAACATACTGCAACATGGGAAACAAGGAGGCATGTATTTGCTCTGTCACCTACTTTCTGTCTTGTACCAAGAAAGATGAACCCAGAGTGTTAACTCCCTAACACTCTTAGATATGTTACCTGGGGAAACCATAGCTTTTTTGAATCTTGGATAATGTTGGAATGCTGGGGCCATCAGCTATTGCCAGGAAAGCTCTCTATTAAAGCTCTCTCAAGAAAGCTCTCTATTATAAAAAAATATAGACCAAAATAGTAAAATGAGTATCTTGGCGGGAATAATGTAGAAAGACAAAAATATTCTTAAATTATAATAATTGTTGCAGAGAAGACAGAGTAAATTATAAGACATTGCTGATTGTAGCATTAAATATTTCACTTTAAAGTATAAGCCAATCATATAACCTACAGTTAGTTTTATCAGTATTTTCTACAATGTTACCAGATATAACTTTGATATATGAAATCTGTTACTCTTCAATGAGATGAAAGAGAGTTAATTGGCAAAGCAAAAGAGAAGGACTTTTAAGGAACATTCAGAAAAAGATATATTGACAAGGAAAATATTATAGCAGAAATGAAAGTTAAATGGAAAATATGGAAGATTGATATTGAGACTCTCCAAGAAACATCAAAAAGAGAACATGGAGATCTGCTGAAGTAAACTATGAGAACTAAAACAAAACAAAGCATTAAGAGGTCAGTTCGGGTCTAAACAGATAATGTATATAATGGCTTTAAAAGGCTGGAATAAATTTGGAAGGAATTCTATAGCAGTCAATTTTCAAAGCTTGAACATTTGCATGTATGCTTTAGCTGTGAAAAAGAACTCCAGTAAGTCATGAGCCTGGGAACAGAAATGGGAAACTGAGTCCAGTTGTCAAGAGGTTGACAATGAATGAGTAAAAGGGAAATATGTGTCCTTCAGTTCCCAGGACAGGATATGTGGCTACCTGACATTTAGGAAGGATGATAGGCTGTAGGGAGATGAACATTGTAAAAATATTTATTTTTGGCTGTGCTGAATTGTTGCCGTTGACAGGTAAGCTAGCTGGTGGTAGCACATGAGGATTTGTTATAATGAAAACCCTAGAGGCAGCTCTAAGTATGTAATAATTCAGCTGTTTTCTGAGGAGGGAAGATGAAAAGTATACAAGTGATGGTGATGAGGAGGAGAGAGTGAGAAGAACAAGACTAATCATTCCTCGTTCACATTGTCAATTAAAAATTAAACATATCATGGCAGCTCAAGTGGGTTCCCTAGTAAGGGGAACAGGGGCTGTCTCTGACATGAACTCAGTGGCTGGCTCTTTGATCACCTTTTCCTAAGAAGGGAGCAGTCTTACCAGGCCACAGAGGAAGACAATGCAGCCTGTCCTCATGAGACCTGATAAGCTAAGGTGGAAGGGGAAGAGGACCTCCCCTATCAGTGGACTGGGGAAGAGTTATGGGAGGAGAAGAGGGAGAGTGGGAGGGGGTGAGGCAGGGGGCTACAGCTGCAATACAAAGTGAATAAACTAATAAATAAAAATTAGTTAATTAAAAAAGAAATATAAAAGAGAAAAATGAAACACATGTTTTATGTGGTATGCACTTTTATTGTCAGCCTTTACAGCCTTAAGTATGTTGCAATTAGCTGTTTGGCCTCATCAGGAACTGCCTTTTATTAATCACTAGATTGGAGAATTTGTACAATCATTTATGTTTCATTACTCAAAAGTCCATTGGGCTTACCTCTCATATGGAGTTTAATTATTTAAACAATCTGAATCTTCGTCGAATTTTTATGTTTAATTGGGACTATTGACAGTGCTACTTTGGCTTCCTATTAAGTTCTTTAGCAGGCATTCACACATTTTATTATGGGCAGCTTTTCATAGTGTTTCCTCAGGCTGTGATGATTTATATTCACTCATCGCACTAATGAAATACATTTTAAAAGATTAATTAAAATGTTTATTTTTTAAATGACTAGAGGGAAATACTTCAGGAGTCAGAACTGTCCTAAATGGCACATACTAAAAGCAGAAGAAAGGCAATTGTTGTGTAATATGGTATTAACTGCATTTTCTCCAAAAAAAAAAAAAAGGCAAGCCTTTTTTATTGACTAAATTTGTAGTCTGTAAATAGCACTGGAGTGACAATCATAGAAATATTTTTGGAGGGCTTCAGGAAGTTAGAAAAACAATCATTATTGCTATCACTAAATAAATCAATTTGCCAAAGCTGTTTTGCCCTTATATAAATATGGCATGTGCTCAAATTCAGCTATTATTTATTTGAGCACCAACCTCTGACATGAATATTATCCCATTTCTGTCATATTGCTTCATTTTCTCACAATAACACTGTGTAGAGGTAGGTTTTAATATTATCTCTGTTAAAGGAAAAAAATCAAAGAGGTTATATGTCTCAGCAAAAATCCTCAGCTTAAAAATTTTTTAAATTTTGACTTAGTCCTTTCCGATTTGTATCCCCCTGATCTTCTTTAGTTGTCTTATTGCTCTAGCTAGGACTTCAAGTACTATGTTGAAGAGATATGGAGAGAGTGAGCAGCCTTGCCTTGTCCCTGATTTCAGTGGGATTGATTTAAGTTTCTCTCTGTTTAGTTTGATGTTGGCTATAGGCTTGCTGTATATTGTCTTTACTATATTTAGGTATGTTCCTGTATCCCTGATTAAGAAAGAAACTTAATTCTGAAGACTTTAAACATGAATCAGTGTTGGATTTTATCAAATGTTCTCAACTGAGGAATGGATACATAAATTGTGGTGCATTTACATAATGGAGTACTCCTCAGCAATTAAAAACAAGGAAATCATGAAATTTACAGGCAAATGGTGGGAACTAGAAAAGATCATCCTGAGTGAGGTGTTCCAGAAGCAGAAAGACACACACGGTATATACTCACTTATAAGTAGATATCGACATATAATATCGGATAATCATACTAAAATCTGTACACCTAAAGAAGCGAAGCAAGAAGGAAGACTCTGGGTAAGATGATCAATCCTCATTCAGAAAGGCAAATCGGATAGACATCAGAAGAGGGAGAAAACAGGGAACAGGACAGAAGCCTACCACAGAGGGCCTCTGAGAGACTCTACCCAGCAGGGTATCAAAGCAGATGCTGAGACTCATAGCCAATCTTTGGGCAGAGTACAGGGAATCGTATGAAAAAAGGGACAGATAGAAAGACCTGGAGGGGACAGGAGCTCCACAAGGAGAGAAACAACCAAGAAATCTGGGCTCAGGGGTCTTTTTTGAGACTGGTAGTCCAACCAAGGACCATTCATGGAGATAACCTAGAAACCCTGCACAGATGTAGATCATCGCAGTTCAGTATTCAAAAGGGTACCCTGGTAAAGGGAACAGGGACTGTCTCTGACATGAACTCAGTGTCTGGCTCTTTGATAACTTCCCCCTGAGGGTAGAACAGCCTTACCAGGCCACAGAGGAAGACAATGCAGCCAGTCTTGATAGGCTAGGGTTAGATGGAAGGAGAGGAGGACCTCCCCTATCAGTGGACTTGGAGAGGGGCATGGAAGGAGATGAGAGAGGGAATGAGGGAGGGGCTATAGTTGGTATACAAAGTGAATAAACTGTAATTAATGTAAAAAAATAAAAATAAAAAATTAGAAAAAATTCCCAAACACCTACTCTATTCTGTTGCTTACATTGCTCACATCATGGGTCAGTAAAGGAAGGTGAACAGAGGGGGCATGTCTTTTTCCTTCTAGCTATTCTTCCTTTAGGACTCTACCTTTTGTCCCTAAACAATCCTGTTGTTTTCTGTCTTTGAGGCTCTGCAGCAGTAGTTCTTCAAGCCTGGTTCAGCAAGAATAGAATTACTTGGCAAGTTGTTACATTTTAAATATCTCATACCATCTGAATCAGAATGAGGACCAGTGGATGTGGTTAACATACGATTCTAAATTTTGAAAATCTCCACACTTTTCCTTATAGTTATCATTGTTAAAACCTTAATTCTGGGGACTGGAGAGATGGCTCAGAGGTTAAGGGCATGGCAGGTCTTCCAAAGGTAATGAGTTCAATTCTATGAGGCCACGGTCACCCTGATACCTAAACGCCACAAAGACTCAACAAAGAAAGAGAATTTCAAATAATTTTCTCGTATGAACATTGATACAATAAAATACTTGCAAATTGAATCCAAGAACACATCAAAACACCATCCACCATGATCAAGTAGGCCTCATCCCAGAGATCTAGGGATGGTTCAATATACAAAAGTCCATCTATGTAACACACCATATAAACAAACCCACATGATCATCTCATACGATGCTGAAAAAGCCTTAGACATGTCAAAAGTCTTGGAGAGATCAGGGATACAAGGTGCATACCTAAACACAATAAGGGCCATATAGGGCAAGCCAATAGCCAACATCAAATTAAAGGCTTCCCACTCTCACTGTATCTCTTCAGTATAGTTACTTGAAGTTCTGGCTAGAGCAATAAGACAACTAAAGAAGATCAAGGGGATACAAATTAGAAAGAAGTGAAAGTTTCTCTATTCGCAGATGATATGATAGAATACAAAAGTGACACCTGCTTTTGGATCAGTTCTTCCTGGCAGAGCTGCCTGGCCTGGCCTCATGGGATGAGGATATGCTCGGTCCTGGTGTGACTTGATATGCTGGGGAGGGTTGGTAGGAGGGAAGGGGGTTACCCTTTCCTGGGAGGAAACGGAGAGGAGAAAGTGGAAGGAGAGAAAGAGAGGAATGGAAAGAGAAGAGGGAGGGGGCATCCTTGGGATATAAAGTAAATAAACTGAAAAAAACAAAACAAAATAAAAAAACAAAAGTGACCCCAAAACTTCCAGCAGAACTTCTACAGGTGGTAAACACCTTCAGCAGAGTGGCTGGATACAAGATTAATTAAAAGAATCAGTAGCCATGCTGTACACAAATGACAAATGGGCTGATAACTACACCCTTCACAATAGCCACAAACAATATAAAATAACTTGCTGTGATTCTAACCAAGCAAGTTAAATACCCATATAACAAGAACTTCAAGACTTTGAAGAAAGAAATCAAAGAAGACATCAGAAAATGGAAAGATGCCCCATGCTCAAGAATCAGTAAGATTAATATAGTAAAAATGCCTTACCAAAAGCAATCTACAGATACAATGCAATTCCCATCAAAATTTCAACACAATTCTTTACGGGCCTTGAAAGAACAATTCTAATATTTATGTGGAAAAACAGCAACAACAACAAAAACAGAATAGCAAAAACTATCCTATACAATAAAAGAACTTCTGGAGGAATCTTCATCCTTGACTTCAAGCTATACTAGCAAGCAATAGTAATAAAAACTGCATGGTGTTGGCATAAAAGTAAACTGGTTGTTCAATGACATCAAATCAAAGACCCAGATTTAAACCCACACATCTACAGACACTTAATTTTTTACAAAGGAGGCAAAATCATACAATAGAATAAAAGCATCTTCAACAAATGGTACTGGCCTAACTGGATGTCTACATGTAGAAAAATGCAAATAAATCCATATTTCTCACCCTGCACAAAATTCAAGTCTAAATGGATCAAATACATCAACATAAAACCAGATTCACTAAATCTACTGGAGGAGAAAGTTGGGAAGACTATTGAACTCATTGGCGCAGGAGACAACTTCCTGAACAGAACAACAGCTCAGGCTCTAAGGTTTACAATTAATAAATAGGACCTCATGAAACTGAAAAGCTTCTGTAAGGTAAAGGACACTTAATAGAATAAAATGGAAGTCTATAGATTGGGAAAAGATCTTCACTAATCCTACATCTGACAAAGGGCTAATATCCAAAATACATAAAGAATTCAAGAAATTAAACACCAGCAAATAAATAATTCAATTTAGAAAATGGGGTACAAAGCTAAACTGAGAGTTCTCAATGGAGGAATTTCTAAAGGCTGAGAACTACTTAAAGAAATGCTTAACAACCTTAGTCATCAGAGAAATCCAAATCAAAACGATTCTGAGATTCTATCTTATACCTGTCAGAATGGCTAAGATCAAAATCTCAAGTGACAGAACATGTTGGCGAGGATGTGGAGAAAGGGGAACCCTCCTCCATTGCTGATGGGAGTGTAAACTTGCCCTTTAGAAATCAACCTGCCACTTTCTCAGAAAATTGGGACTAGCTCTACTTCAATACCTAGCTATACCACTCCTGTGCATACACCCAAAAGATGCTCCACCACACAAGGACAGCCTCTCAACTATGTT
Organism: Pachyuromys duprasi; assembly: GCA_028658305.1. Lineage (NCBI taxonomy): Eukaryota > Metazoa > Chordata > Mammalia > Rodentia > Muridae > Pachyuromys > Pachyuromys duprasi. Next base: position 30,413,075 of record CM053749.1, read on the forward strand.
CATTGTAGCTTTATTCATAACAGCCAGAATCTGGAAACAACCAAATGTCCCTCAGCTGGAGAATGAATAAGGAAATTATGGTACATTTACACAATGGAATACTACTCAGCTATTAAAAACAAGTAAATCATGAAATTTTCAGGTAAATAGATGGAACTAGAAAAGATCATCCTGAATGAGGTAGCACAGACCCAGAAAGACAAACGTGGCATATACTCACTTATAAGCATATTTTGGTACAGGATAAACATACTACAGTTCACAGTCCCAAAGAAAATAAGTAACAAAGAGGACCCAGGGAAGGATTCTCATTCAGAATAGGAAATAGAATAGACAATGGAAGTGGATGAAGAGAGGGAACAAGGTAGGAGCTGTCCTAGGAGGGGCTCCACCCATCAGCAGATAGAAACAGATACTAACAGCCAAACATTGGGTATATGAGTGTAGGGAAGGGAGGGGAAGGAATAGAGAGAAGACAGTGAGGCAACATAGTGCAAGAACAATGCCTCTCTGCCTTGACCTTTATTTAGCACTTGACTATCTCAAATTACTTTTTTTTCCTGTTTCAGTGTGCACTTGTTTCTCTTGGGTTGGTTTTTCATTTTTTATTTTTTACAAGTTATTCATTATATATCCCAATTGAAGCCCTCCCTTAACTCCTCCCAGTCCCACCCTCTCTTCCTTTTCCCCTCTATTCCCTTCTCTTAATCCACTGAAAGAGGGAGTTCTCCTTCTCTGCCATCTTACCCTAGCTTATCAAGTCTTATCAGGATTGCCTGGATCCTCTTCCTCTGTGGCCTGGTAAGGCCACATTGCCAGGGGCAAATGATCAAATATCAGGAAACTGAGTTCATGATAGAGGCAGCCCCTGTTTCCCATACTTGGGAACCCACATGGAGACTGAGCTGCCAATTGGCTACATCTGAGCAGGGGGCCTATTATAAAGGGTCCCCTGAAGGTCTCCACCCAACAGAAGATGGAAGCAGATGCCCAGATGCCGAGACTCACAGCCAAACTTTGGGCAGAGCTCAGGGAGTCTTATGGAAGAAGGGGGGAACAGAAGGACATGGAGGGGACAGGAGCCCCACAAAGCTAAAAAATCTGAGTCCAGGGGGTCCTGCAGAGACTGACAGTACCAACCAAGGACCATGCACGGAGATTACCTAGACCTCAAAGCACTTTCAAGTGTACAATTTCTCTCGCCATTAGTGTTCACCATTAGTTAATGCATTTTCAGGGCCCACTTTATTCTCTCTCCCCACCCCTTTAAAGAAATTGAGGCTCATAAAAGTTAAAGAACTTCCTGTAAGAAGTCATAGAATAGAAGCAGTGAGCAAAAGAATGGGCCCCAGAAGCCACCTCTCAACTTGAACTCTTTCACTTGGCCCTGACTCCTGCATGGTTGCTGTTGGACATTTTGGCCTAAAAGAATACTGGCTGAATAGTTTCACCAACATTTCCTTTAGGTAATGAGTTTGCTTCTAGCTGTGACTTCTCTGCTCTACTCATATAGTTAAATGGCCTTTAAAAATTTTTTCCATGTAGCTCATTTGACTATAAAGTCTTAAAGGCACAGTCCAGGTCTTCTTCATGCTCCATACAGTTTACATTATGTGTCTTCTGGCACTCACAAGACCTCCCCCATTTAATTTATCCTTTGGTTGGGGGGGGGGGCGGAGGCTCTTTTGAGTGCTGATTACAGCCAGCGAACATCAGCCAATCACACCAACTTGTCTCATTGTTCTGAGGTTCTGGCTCAACTTCTTAGATCCACACACAAGATCAAGAGTGAAAACAATATCAGGCTAATTAAATAATAAATTTAATTGTGCTAAGAAGAGGTAGCACAGAGCTCTTTCTAGTCTCTTTGCCTCATCACAGGCAGCTTACAATGCTTACTATCTGCCTTAGAAGTAGGAGACATTCCCTTGTGTTTTCTGTTTTCTGCTGTACTTATCATCTGGAAATTCTGACTGTACTCTGTTGAACCTGTGCTAAATGATATTCACAATACACTCTTCAGCAAAAAGGTAAAACTCTAGAGTGTGTTGGAAAAACCTTAACAAGAAGACTGCAACCACTTTACACATGTAAAACTCTTTCCATTGGGGAGTGGGGACCCTGAAATTCCTACCAAAGCACATGAAAATGACATCAGTGGTCTGTTCTCTCCCTTGTAAATGAACCAGACCTAGGCAGAGACATTCAAGCAATGTCAGTTCTTGTCAAACCAATACAAAGTTTTACATCTGTTAAATCATTAAAGATACAAATAAAATGTTAACCAAGATGGAGGAGGAAAGTGCTGATGACATGTATTAAGACTAAGAGTGACAGATCAGAGATGATTAATTCCTGGATTTGGAAATATCACTAAACACGTTGGCTAAACCTTCCCAAGCTCTACATCATTGGTAACACACTCATAGTAAAAAGACTATGGGAATCTGTAATAGAAAGTTTGGGGCTTTGAAATAATGAGACTGTTTCCAGAACAAGTGAGTATCATTTGGTCTCTCACATCCCCATCTTCTTCCAGGCAGCTTGTTTCAATTCCATGGAGTATAATTTGCTTGACCTCCAAAAGAACTTTGTCCTTCTAATCGCCTCATAGGAGCAAACCTGAACACTAGTTTATAGTTACTTCTACCCCCCTCTCCTCCAATTAAACAGGAGATTCAGCTTTCTTTGTCCTGTGGGCAAACTGGCTTTAAAGTTTCCCTTCTAAGTTTACAACAAAGACAAAGGTAAACAGTCATCAAATTCTTTTATTTTTATTTTTCTGTACAGAAAAAAAAATACATGCATTTCTCCTGATTCTTCAGCAGGCATGTGGACTTTGGAGTTCACTTCTCTTCAGTAGAAATTTAACAGGAGTCACAGAAAATCTATTCTGCACAGAGGTAGTGGAGAAACAATGTGATTTCTCCCATATCCACTTGGTTTTTAACAGAGAACATAGAGGTCAAGTTCTAGATGAAACAGGTGCAAAAAGTTAACCTCTAGATCACCAAGTAGAGGCAAGATATCCCCCAAAGGCCCTAACCTAATGGTGTTGGGTTGTTACTCTGCTACTATTCAGAACCTGTTGGATACACCTTAGCATTTAATTGCATGGCTCATGAATAACTTTTAGAAGGCTGACTTTTCTCAAATCAGCAAGCCTAAAGTTTACATGGCAAGTATACCATAAAAACAGAGATGAATATGCATCCAGGTGAGCTCAAGAAACCTCGGGGACCTGAGCAAGGACACAGACCAATCTCCACAACATAGGATTCATCTAGACTTCTTAGAGCTACAAGGAAATATCAGCCAGTGAATGAGAGAGTACTTACTGAAGGATGGCCACCGTGCCTTAACCCATATGTTAGATAATTGTCTGTTGTGACTAAATACCATTGCCACAAAACAACTTAAGAAAGACAGAGTTTGTTTTAGCTTTCAGGTCCAGTACAGTGCATAATGTTGTGGGGATGACATGGTAGTCGGTTGCCCAGATTGGAAGCTGGCTGATCATATTTGCCATCTCCATAATAATCCTAGTGGAGGTGGGGAACAGGAAGCGAGGCCAGGCCATAAACTCTCAAAGCCCACCTCCAGGGACACACTTCCTCCAGCAAGGCTGCAGCTCCTAAAGGTTCTGTGGCCTTCCAAGAGGTACCATCAACCTGGGACCAGGTGTTCAAACACATGTACAGATGGGAAGTCAAACCACCACACGCACTGAAAGGAACTTTCGTTGCTGTGTGAGAGCAGGGTTGGGAATGCCAAGAGGTCCACAGCAAGGAGAAAGAGGCAAGAAAGCTGGATCCTGAGAACAGGGTCTCTACCCAACGTGTAAGATCCAACTTTGTGCTAGGTCCTAAAATGAGCAGTTTTGCGAAAACAGTCTCAGTGGCGGAAGTAACTCGGTAGCGAAAGCTTTAGCAGTGTCAGCTTCCGTGGGAGAAGCATGTGGACTCTGAGCCAGCTAGTCCAGGCTGAGGATCTGGGAAGGCCATAGCAGGAAAGCTCCCTTAAGGAGAGTGCTAGGCTCTGAGGTACAACTGCAGCTGTAGCAGAAAGCAGGGTAGAGGTTTGTGTGCCTGTGAAAATTCACTGTGTTCTTCTCCCCTGGGATTTCTGTAGAGAGTAGTCTCTGGTTCTGGCTGTAGTCTTTCTCTGTACTCTGTTAAAACGGAGGAATCCAGAGACATGCAGTGTCACAGAGTACCATTTTCCTTCCCTTTCCCTGGAAGAACTGGGACTTAGGAAAACAAAACAAAACAAAACAAAACAAAACAAAACAAAACAAAACAAAACCCTCACAAGAACAAGCAGGCCTTTTTGAATGTCCCTTTTGCAGGCTTTTTTTTTTTTCCTGGTAGACTCACCACTGCCTGCACAGCATACCTGAGGCCAGAAAGGCACAGGTCAGGACCTGTTCCCTAGCCTCAGGCCTGGACACTGTCCTCCCTGGCGCCTCTGCTCTCTGCCACCATTGAGCCTGCCCGCTTCCAGCCAGACCTGTGTCTGAACTAAGAAATGGAACTGCTATCTTCCCTAAATGATTCAACCCACACTTGACAGCAAGATTTGACTAAGATAACACCCTTGCCAGACAGTGGTAAATGGCTAGCCTATCCCTCTTTTATATCAAAGTAGCTGGCATTGTTTTAAAAGACTACATTTTATTTCACTAAAAATATTTACCAAGGAGGGTACATTGATTAGGGAGGGTCAGATTTTTTTAAGGGTGTGGCTCCTAGTAGGTTGACCATGCTTGAGGGAATGGCCCATATCCAAGAGTATATGAGCAGCAAAAGTTGGAATCAGTGGAATATTAAAACAAAAAGGGAAAGAAAACAAGAATTGAGAGGAGGTGGAGAACTGAGGAGTTGGTTTTGGAGGAGTTAGCAAGGTTAAGGGGATGAATATGATCAAAATACACTGCATACATATATGAAACTCTCAAAGAAAATTAATAAAAATATTATAGTAAATATTGAATGAATGAATGAATATCAAAGTATTGAGTGCAATGGTGCAAAACATGGGCTAGCTTTTTGATGAGCGTTGGTATGAACATTGTCTCAGGCATCACAGGCTTAGCTCTAACCATCACTCACAAAACAGATACTGTAGTATAGGAGAACTGAACAAGCTGGGCAAGGTGGCACATGTCAGAATCTCAGCACTTGGAAGGTAGTGACTGCAGATCAGGAGTGCAAGCCAGCTCAAGCTATATAGTGAGTTTGAGGCCATCTTGAGCTACGTGAAACCCTGTCTCATAAAAAGGGGTTGTAAGATATTATGAGAAAAAAAAATAGATTTTAAGTGTCAAGTTAAAAACATGCCACGAGGGTTCATTCAGAAGAAAGCCTGACGACTCTCAGCTGGGAAGTGAATTTAGTATCACAAAATGTTGGTGCTGCCTGGTAACACTGAGGGCACCTGGTTTGATTATTTCTTGGGATCATGGAGCCAGTAAGGAAGCCAGCATGCCTTTGAGCCGCATTTGCTCATTCCAAGCCCTTGCCTGCTTGCCCATCCTATCATGCTCCTCCACCTGGAGCTGCCTGGAGTGGAAACAGGTTTTATATTCAGAAGATCAATGCACACACATTAGGAGGCTTCTCACCTCAGGGAGTTTACAACCTAGCAGAAGGAGATGCACACATATTTCTTTAAGATTAAGGCTCAGTTAAAACCTTGGGAAATAGACTGACACTCTCTGGATGAATATGTAACTCAGTCTTAACCTGAAAGATTCAGCAGGAGAAGGATGAGCCTTCAGTGTATGCTTGAACAGATGGAAGGGAGGAAAGAAGAGAGAAAGGGGGGAAGGGGGAGCGGAGGAGGAAGGGAGAGGAGGAAAGATACTTGAAGAGAATACCTTCCCAGGTGGTCTTAGTGGGTGGATCCAGGACACAAAACTCATCTTCATAAAACTCACCCTGCTTCTCAACTCAGCATTTCAAGGTGAGGGGAGAGAGAGAGAGAGAGAGCGCAAGGGAAAGGAAACCTTAACTGCTCCTTACCCAGGCTCCAAGTCTTCATCATTAGGAGAATACTGATGGTTTTTGTAATGACCTGCAATGTCATAGTGACACAGTACCCCTCCAGAATGCTCAGATGTATCTAGCCACTATTGAAACTCATTCATGGAGTAACCCATGCTACAGGCAGGGCTGACCGTCCAGACTACCCCATAGGCTGCTGTGCAGAGGCTGGGTGGACCTGCAGCCTCTGTACTGACAGGACCTGTGGGCCTAATCTAGTTATTTTTCATTTTTATTTTTGCAGCACATAGAAATACCCTAAGACTTTGAAGCTTCCAGAAAGAAAACTGAAAAGTAATAGCTGAGGGACACAAAAGACAATTAAAACAGCAGGGGCAGGCATGTGCTTTTGAAGCTTTTTAGGCAAGGTGTGATGGTTCAGTCTTATAATCCCAGCATGGGGATTAAGAATCTTCCCTAGGGTCCTTCTTGTTGCTTAGCTTCTTTAGGACTATAGATTTTAGTATGTTTATCCTATATTACATGTCTAATATCAACTCATGAGTGAGTAGATGGGGGAAGCTGGACTGACTTTGAGGCCATCCTGGGCTATAAGGAAAACCCTGTTAAAGAGGAATTTCTCAGTTGTCAGTCTGTTGAATATCCTTTCTATAAACAAAATGCCTCCATATTGTAAAGAGAGTTAGAAAGAAGGGAAGGAGGGAGAAGAAATTGGGGGAGAGAAGGAGGGAGGGAGGGAGAGAGAGGGAAGGAGGAAGAGAGAGATTAAGCACTTTGCCAGGGTTTGTAGCCTGCATTCTGTTTGAACCCTAAGAAAAGAAGCCAGCACTGAATTCAAGATTGATTCTCAAGGTCTCTAGATAAACTGCATTCCTACAGAATGGTATCTTTGATTTATTTGCAGCAAAGTAAAACCACAGCCCAGGAAGTGTTGGGTGAGACAGGAGCGGGTGATTCCCTAATGGAGCAGCCATTAGGGAATTAGCTGCTGTTGCTGCTGCTGCTACTGCTGCTGCTGCTGCTGCTGCTGCTGCTGCTGCTGCTTTTGACCTCATTGTCTTTGTCAGCTTCCGACATATATTCATTACTATAAAGAAATGATTTGCTTTTTGCTTGTGTAATGAGGATCGTGCTTTACTCCTTACTCTTGCCTATAGAAGGCTCAGAGGCAAATTGAAAGTTCTCCTTTGGTGAACTGTCCATTGTCCCACACGCACATCAGAACTCTTGTTCTCTTCTCATCTTGGCTCTGGATTCTGATTTCAATTTTATTCAGCCTTAAGTTTTTTACATAGCATTTACATGCTTGTTGTAAGTATTCTCACAAAGCATCCCCAAACCTTAGTAGACTAAAGTAAAGCATGCGTGACATTAAAAAAAATTACCTGGGATGCGTTTTCATCTGTTGTACCATACAGATTCTTTAGTGCTTTGAATTCTATTGCTTAAAAAAATCTCTGAAGAAAAATCAAGACACCATCTGGCTGTCTTTAGAAAGACAGAGGTAGTTCAGGTCTTTGATCTGCTCTGCACATGGGCTGGAAGAGGGAGTGAGGACCAATCTCCCTGACACAGACAATTGTTCGCTTTATTAAACAAGTGTCTTGTATTACACACGGGGAGCATGCATTACGTAGATGCACACGGGGAAGTTAGGAAAAGTAGATACAGAGCATAAGGAGACTCTGGGTTTGAAACATTCACATCGCAGCTGTTTCTAATAAAGCCCTCTAAAATGCAAGCTTATTTCCACAGCATACACTAATGCAACTGTAACTGCCCCGAAATGTTTTATTCTTTAAAAATATATAAAGTATCAGAAATAACTGTGCAACCGAAAGCCCCTAACCACTGCAGGTCACCACCCTCTAGGCAGGTTACTTTACACTTTTATTTTTAGTATGTTATCATTCAAGACCAGGGCAATTTGTCACCCTTGACCTAGTAATAAAGTTGTGAACGTGACTATGAAAAAGGAAGCAAAGGGGTGAGGGAGTCAGAGAACCTCATTATTGAGAGAAGCCAAAAAGATCACAGGGGATTGCAAATGGAAATGATGGTGGTCAAAAGGCTCTTTCCGGTTTGCTATGTGGGGTAATAGGAAATAAATTGGGTGGGTGTTGGCATCCTCCTCTGAGAAGGTTCTGGATTCCTTGTCCTGGGCCAAGCCCACAGGTCAGGATGTGATATGGGAGCTTCACCAGGAAATATCCCTCAGACTGGGGTCTTAGTCGGGCTCACACCAGTGTAAGGAACACACATTAACACTTGTCCAAGTTCCCCTTGGGTTACCTTTTTATCTTCTCACCGTCTTCCTCCATCCGCGTGGAGGACCCCGTTTCAACACAGCTTTACGATTTTGTAAAGAATGGGAGATTTCGAATTTCTTTCAGCGAGGTCTCTTCAGAGGCCAGGGCCTCCTACTCTGTCTGGGCTCAGTCTCCTGAAAACGGGAGGCCTTCTCCATCCTGGCAAGAGAGCCACCTGCAAAGTTTCCCTTTTAGCAGGGCTTAGATTTCAGAGGTGACCCAAGGCTGTAGCAGTCTGCAAAGTGAAGGGGTCCATGGTGTGCAGAGGACCTGGGAAGGCACCGGGAGTCAGGCTCAGGACTGCACCGCCAACGGTCCCCAGAGGGCGCCCTGGGTCCGGACCCTGGTTTCAGGCCAGGCCCACTCGCTGGGTAGCAAATAGGGAAGGTAGAGGACACCCTCTGGAGAGGCCTTAATCTTCACCGCTGCTCTAAGCCAGGGAGGGCTAGACCCATAGAAATAGTTGACTGACTCTACGCCACCTCTTCCTTTACCCCATCAGTATATATTGTCCCATCACCGCCCAGCGGGCCAACCAAGCTGGCATTATTATCAAAGCTGTATGCAGAGGTTAAGGCTAGGATGCCTTTGGGTCTTGCTATAAACGCTTGCCCAAACCGCGAAGCATGCAGAGCTCTGGGTACCAACCAATCTTGCCGCCAGTGAAGGTTCTTGGTTCTTTGCCTTGGGCCAGGACCGCAGGCCTGGCTGTTGTGTGTGCCAGCCTGGAGAGGCGGCAGGTCTCTAGCCATCAGGCACAAAGTCAGGCACAAGGTCCCTGGGCAGATCCAGAGCTGCCTCGCGTGGCCTAAGCCCTCTGGCCTCAGCAACCGACCTTCACGGATGACATTGCCAACACGGTGCCCAGGAGAGCTGCCCCCACTCCGATGGCAGCCGCGTGGCTCAGTCCGACCACTGGAACACTCCCCTTACGCTTTTAAGTTTGCACTCAGTATTCTGAACCTATTTGTTTTTGTTTATTTATTTATATTTGGGGGGAATTCTTAGTTCAAATGAGCAAACGGCACAGCAGCCCTCTTTCCCCCCCACCCCCCCGCACTGCGTTTCTTCTCCCGCTTTCCCGTGGCCACTGAGGTTAGCCTAAGGAGGATTGCCAGGCACCCACACCAGCGGGCCTCTCTCTTTACTGGGTTAGCGTCACCGCTTAGAGTAAGGTGGCGGCGAAGGACAGGGCTTCTAGGGATCCAGACCTTGCTGAGGGTTTTGATGCGCGGCGCGCGCCCTTGTCTGAGAGCTGAGGGCGGGAGGCGCCAACCCACACCAATGTGTACCCCAGGGCTGCCTTTGAGTCTCAGAGGACAGTTGGGCGTTAGTGACAGAAGCTAAGAAGGACGAAGCCTGTGCCCCCTGTGCCCACCGGGCACCGGGCACCGAGAGGGCCGCTTCGGCGGGGCACAGTGACCCACACCCGAGGCACACTGCGGCCACAGGGAGCTACGCTGGCTGCCGCCCGCTCAGACTACCCAAACAGGTCCTCGGGCCAAAGCCAGGGATCGGGACCACCCTCCAGCCCAGCCGGTCAACCCCTCACCCCGAGGCCGGTTTCCAGCGCTGGGAGAGGGGCTGCGGGCTGAGAAGGGGCCTGGCTCCGGGGATGCGTGCTTTACGGAGGGGAAGCTCTGGCAAGCTGCGCGGGGAAAGCCCGCAGCTCAGCTGCCCAGAAAGCCTCCCTTGATTACCCTAAAAGGGCTTCCTGGCGAAGAGCAGAGCCGGATGTCCCTTTCAAGGGACAAGGCTAGCCAAGGGATCCTTGGAGAGTTCAGGCTTGCGTTCCTTCAACACTCCCCTCTCCACTGCTCTCTTTCTGGTCTTTTTTTGGTTCTGCACTCACCACCTGGGAGGACTGTTACTGGTAATTCACCAGTTGGGGCTCCCTAAGGCGTGGCCAGGAGTCCCCCCCAGAGTACCACCGCCCTTCCACCGACCCCTATTTGGGCCGAAGCTTCCGAGGGGCGCGCGAGTCTGGCTTCCGCAGAGACGCGGCTGCTGCAAGTAGGCGCACAGCGCGCGGACTCTAATTTACGATCCAGCGGCTCGCCAGAGCCCCAACGCTTTGGCTAGGTTAATTTTTCGTCATTGTTCCTCATCAGGTTGAGATGGTTTGAAGTTTGGGGCGGGTTTTATTTATCACCCCACACATTTGAAATACAGTCAGACATAAAAATAACTGACTCTGGGACTCTGGCGCGATATTGGAACCGTCGGGGAATAATTTGCCTAACTGATTTGGACGTTTCACCTTCTAAACAGAAATGCAGCTCTCAGTCAAACTGTAAATCAAATTGTCTTCAGCAATGGGGGGGTGGGTGTTGGGGGGGGGGAGATGGTGATGAGGCACCAAGACCAAAAAGGAAACCACCTGAATGAAAAAAAAATGCAAATATTGACCCAAGCAACTCAGCCTTCAGAAAGGTCAGGCTGGATTTCCATTTCAGGTGTGGAACCTCATCGGAAATGTGAATTCCTAAACGTTTTGCCAGTGGTGTCGTTCTCCAGAGTTTTAGGATAGCCCAGGAAATTTGGCTTAAAACACAAACAAACAAACAAACAAAGAAAAAGCTTTTCATCCGTTTTGTACCAATACCAAGCAATATAAATATATATATATGTACATATATATTTAAAGCAAACAAACAAAGCACCCAATTAAGCTTACTCCGGACCTAAAATGATGTCCCTTTCTAGACGGGAAACAAAGAGACAGGGAATGGCCTGAGGTGAGACTGGGCAGGATCTCACCTCTGGGAAGCGACTAAATTTTTGAAAATGAGAAATTTCTCTTTCCTCTCCTGTTCCCAACTTGCACCGAATCTTGGGAACGGAATCAGATAGCTTTTTTCGCACCTCAGGGGTTCCTCTCCCCATCTATCTGGAAGTCCGGAATATTAAATGGCTTCGATTTCTTACCCTCCACACAGCAAGGAGCGATCAAAAGCCTCCGCAAAGCAGGGACTGGAAAGGAACAGAAAAACCAGTCCACGCAGCTACTCAACAACTGATCACAAAGGAGAATGCAAAACACAATCATAATAAAACTTCCCAGGAAGGAAGCATCTGTTATTATTTTGCATTATGTCTTCCGGACCCAGCCACCCCCAAGAAAATGTCACTGGAGCTCCATCCTGCCCGTGGAGTCCAGCCTGGACAGTTGTCTAAATATAAGCTTGGTTTTCTTGATGCCAACCCATAGCAGTTACACCTGTGAGCATCTGCTCCACTTTAAAGGCGTTTAAACGAGTAAATATTTGTTTAAGCTCATTTTAAAATTAAAGCCATTTCCTAACTTGTTTACGAAATATCTTCAAATAAACTGGAATAAGAAATCCACGGCTTTTAAAAAATCTACATAATTAAATTTTAATTTAAAAGATAACACAGAGACTTCTGGTAAGGAAAAAAAAAACCCACAGAAGATCACTTTAAAGTAGCTTTGAATTTGTCCTAGAAGATCCGCTGATAGTAGATGGTACTTAGTGTCCTCCGTTGATAATATTGAATGTGCAGTTTAAATTATTGTTGCAATCAAGATATATTTCAGGATGATGATATAAAATAATTAAGATTAAAACACATTTTGATAGGCAAAGGGTTTAGCAAGACATTGGGTTTTGTTTCCCTCATAAACAAATTGAATTTGGCGCAGTTTTGACATTTGCAAGGCCAAGTTCTTAATCTGATTTTAAAGTATGTATGTATATATATATGTATATATATACATATATGTATATATATAATCTGTTGCAAGCTAGCTGTGCTCAACGCAAACGAAAACAAACACAAATTGGCTTCATCTATGGGGCACTTTTTCTTTTCCTTTTGCCAGAGGATGACCTGAAGTCCTATTCAGGATAACCAGCTGGGAAATAAAAATGTTTATCTTTCCATACACCTATTTTTTTTTATTTGTTAGACGTTTCCCTTCTTTATCTCTAACGAATCATGAAGAAGAGCTCTTTCTCTTAGATTTTCAAACCACAAATATTTTTAAAAACATATATTTCAGGAATTAAATCTACAGATGTAATACATACCGTGAACCCTATAAAATGCGTTTACAATGCTGACTTAGAAAAGAAATTTATAACTTTCATATGTACCTTCTTTGTGCAATAGGCAATGGCCATATGTTTCCGACTTCCATAATTCAGCTTTCCTGGACATCTGTAGCAGGTAGTGAGTGCTTCTTAAAGTACATTTGGTGTAATTTGAGAAGGAACCACACCAAAGACTAAAGGTGAACATAAAAAAAAAAGTTTGTCTTTCTAGAAATGCTGGTTACCATAAGCATGGCCTGAGGTGGGTGTTTCTGCCTCTTTTATTAATGGGACCAGATTCAGAATGTGACAGAGTTTAGAACAGGGCTGTGAGCATGCTGAGGGGTGTTCACATTCGCTCCCTAAGCATCTTTGTAGAGTTCCTCTTGTTACCTTGCCATTCTTTAGCCTTTTGCTGGAAGATTTTCATTAATTTCACCTGAAAATCCAGTTTGGGAGCTGGGTTCAACATTCCCAGCCCGGGATAAGAGGCTGTTAGCAACTGCTCTAACTTCCTCTCCAGAAGAACCCAACTCCTCATCCTTGGGCACCTGTACTTACCTGCGCATACCCATGCTCACAACTAAAAGCAATCTTAAAAACGCTTTCTGAAAAGAGGCAATCCAATTTGAATACATATTATCTCCGTATGTTTTATTTGAGATAATTCCAAATTTTTATAATAAAAAGGGAGAGAATACAATCGTTTCCATTTTTTACTACTTAATTGCTCATGCACACTTCTTAAATAATAGAAGACTTTGTGTAATTCAAAGTGAAGATTCTGTAAACAAGTCGTTGCTTTTCCTCCAGTTTCTACCATGTGCTGAAGAACAGGATTCGCTCCCAGTGCTGCTTGCTTTTTACACAACTGGATTAATAGCTTTAAACTAACCTGTCAAAAGTTTTGTCGTTCACGTAGAAGTAAATGTCTCTTTGACAGTACGAAATATGAATAATTCCATTCACATTTTTGTTGTTGTTGTTGTTGTTGCTGATACTTTCAATAGATTGCAAGGATGTGCACGAAAACACTACTGTTTAAGAATAGTGGGCAGCTACCAGTGTAAGGTACAAAACCAGGTCTTGGTAGAAGATATCGTAATTTTTATAGGAAGCCAAACACTTAAAGCTTGGAGTAGTGAATGGAGCCTTTGCCCCATTATGAGGCCATAGGTCAGGAAGATTGCTTGGGATCAGGTGCAGAGGCCAGCCTGGACGACATACCCTCTCATCCCCAACAAAACAAAAGCAAAGCAGCAAATGTGGATTCTTAAATGAGGCCTAATGCTTAGTTCCATTTCAACCCATTTGTTTAACTGGGAGCCACAGTGTTGATAACCTTTGCTTACAGGGAGAAATAGGACCAATTCAAAGAATATGAAGTTACTTTTAAAAAAATAATGAAACTGAGACTTTTTATAGCACAGACTATTGCTCAGTAACCAGAGAATATATATTGCTTTTGAGGTCGAAATTGTTGCTCTACTGGTATTAGCAAATCCAGCCACTCACACTCCAGCACTACCTGCATGGCCTCCAGCAAGGCATCTTATTTTAGATCAGTATTTGACAATGTAGTCCGTGGATTTCACAAGTGTCAGTGTATTTTTGAAACTGCTGATTGAGACAGGGCAGACATATCTGCAAGTGGTCTGAATGAGTTGTGATGGGAAGATGTTTTTTGTTTGTTTGTTTTGTTTGCTTGTTTTTTTGTTTTTTGTTGTTGTTGTTGTTTTACCAGAGCCCCTGAGTTTTCTTCAGGATAACATAGGTTCCTTATCCCCTGGGTTGGGGGAGTGAAGGAGGAATGTGGGTTTGCACTCACCCTACCTACTCTGGGCCTGAACCCTCCTGATTCCTGAGGGGTTCTGAATGTGCTGTCTGGGCTGGTTCTTGAGTTCCTTGATTGGAGTCCCAGTCTCAGTTCCTTGGAACCCAGAGGAGACCTTTATTAGGAGACAGTAAAAGAAATGGGGTGGGGGGAGGTGGTTGGGTTGCTACTCTGGGATGTTGGTGTGGGTTTGAGAGTCAGTTAACAGAAGCCATCTGAAAAGAATCCCAGCTTTGGATCTTTCTGCTCCCCTTGGGTTTGCAGCTGCAAGCTAGGAGGGTGTCTCCTAAAGTGCAGACTTGCAATACAGCCCCACCCGCTTTACCCCCAAAGCCTTGGTAAACTTACGTGGATTATGACTTGTTTTCCATTAATCTAGATTAGGGGGAGAAGCGATGAAGCATGTTTCCAGAATGAAGGAAGGCCTAGAGCAAGAAGTGGAGTGCTCTGTAGCCTGGTAAACTGTGAGGGGTGTTGATGTCTACAGTCCTGAATTATGCGCCAACATCTCCTTCCACAATCCAGTTACAAAGTAACAACCAAATACCCAAGGCTCTCGGTGTTTATGTTCTATGGATGTTCACTCCGCACTCTCTCCCGCCTGTTTCCGTGTTTCTCACTCAGTGCATATTAAAATTTTTTTAATGTATAGAAAGGATCCAGGGATGATCGCAAGTACCTCAAGTTCAGCATACTGCTCACTTCCCTGTCAGTATATCAGGTTTCTAGTCCAAGAAAGCAAACGTGAAGGTTAGAATATTTTACTGTGTATAAAAGAAACAAAAGGCTGCTTATTACAGAATGAAGTCTGAACAAGTCAGCCTGTTTCTTTTAGAAAACCATCAATTGTTTATAAAAATAGTTGTCTTATCAGTTAGGTAAAATGAAACTGCAAGTAACACGCGCGCACCGGGGGCGCGTGCCACACACAGAGAGATAGAGATAGAGCGACAGAGAGCAACAGAGAGAGAGAGAGAGAGAGAGAGAGAGAGAGAGAGAGAGAGAGAGAGAGACAGAGAGAGACAGAGAGAGACAGAGAGAGACAGAGAGAGACAGAGAGAGACAGAGAGAGACAGAGAGAGACAGAGACACAGAGACAGAGACAGAGACAGAGAGACAGAGAGAGAGACCCATCCTAAAACACATGGTGGAAGCAGACACAGATGGAGAAAACGTTTTTCTTCATTTATTTTTCTTTTAAGAGGAATGTTACAGAAGTGCACCAGGAAAAACAGAGAGCAGACTCCTTTTAAAAAGTCTAAGCTCCTCTTCTCTCTCTCTCTCTCTCTCTCTCTCTCTCTCTCTCTCTCTCTCTCTCTCACACACACACACACACACACACACACACACACACACAAACACAGGCACTGTGGCTGTCCTGGGGGACCCTGATTCCGGCATACATCATTGCCCCTTTCCAAAAAAATATTCTGGACACTCCAAGATTCTCTGCCTCCCCTTTAGCTCCTCACACTACTCTGGGGCTGACTCCATCCTAGGAAGGGCTTTTATTTAAAATAGTCTGGTGCTGGGAGGGGCCAGACTGCCCACCATTTCAGTTCTAATCCTTCTTTAATGTAGGTAACACAATGGGAAAAGACATTTTCTCACTCCAGGGTACTTAGACCTCTCCTATGTTTACATGTGCTCAGGTGCACAGGTAACACACCAATGAGTCTATGGGAGGTCACAAGCAGGAAAGCACACAGACCCAGCCTTGTGAAGGAGATACCCGGTTCCCCTATGGGTCAAGCCCAGCGGCTGCGCATTTTCTTCACTCTCTTGATTGGAACAGCAGGAGTTGGCCCGAACAGCAGGATTTGGCCCTTTCTTAGCACACACACTTGAGGGGCTCATTGGGGAAAGGCCTTGGGATTTCTCTGAAACCCCTTTCTTTGACTTCTCAGCCCACTGGGGTCCAGTTTCCCTCTCCAGCTCAGGATGAGGTTTTCTGACAGTTTCCAGGGAACACAGGTTACACTGTGTGTAGAGTTTGTAAACCAATGGGGAACCAGCTGGTCCTCGGTCCTGGAGCTGGAGCCTGATTCCAGCAGTCGGGGAGGCAAGTGACTGTACTGTCCTTTAGCTCTGATCCTCAAAGCCATCCTGGACCAGGACTGAGGGAGCTAGCGCCCTCATTCTGCCCAGAGAGCTCTGCGCAGCAGAGCACTCTTGTACACAGAGAGGCTACTTTGATTTTTGTTGTTAGTTTGTAATATTGAGGATGTCCGCAAGGTTTGGCTTCCCAGTTTATTAGTTATGTGAACCCAAGTCCAAATGTTGTGTTCTGCGCCTCCGTCTGCCAGGGGTAAAGGCTGAAGAAGAGGCAGAGGGGCAGAGAAGGGGTTGGGGCCCTGTGATCCTCAGGGCACCCTTGCAGGCCTCTTTAAACATCCCAAACCAGTTTGAACTGTTCAGCATCTAAAGGGACAAGATCATAACGACAAAGTTTTTAGGCTTCCGGTCTGGGATTCCCGGCGGTTTCTCGGAACTAGCCGCTCTGCCTCCTCCCTCCTCCGCCTAGTCAAGTAGGCCAGAAACCTTTAGTGACTCCTCCCCTGGACCACAAAATTCATCAATCTCCTAGGGTGCAAGCCCGGCTGGTCTGGAGAGCTGTCTAAGAGGGCTAGAGCCTGGGGCCGTTGCTCTCGCCTACCGGACTACTGAATCTGGCCACAGTCGCTCTGCGGAAGCTTTACTCACGGCCTGGAGCTGCCGGTGTAAATTCCATTGACATCTTAATTTCATTCCAGCTCTGACTCTCCAAGCTCTGTGGGCTCCCCTCTTTCTTCACAAACAGGGTTTGAACTTACTTCTTTAGGACTCAGTACCATTCTGCATGCTGCTGCTGGGTATCAGGACAGCGCCAAGCCAATGACACGACTCCCATTCCCCAACATAAAACAATGCCTTCCAATTGAACGCGTTTTTCCAGGCCTTTAAAAATCTGCATCCTCAGCAAGGATATTACTAAATCCTGTTGCCTGGCTTTCCCAGGGCCTGCAACTCGCCTCTAGGCATCCCTGCCCCTGCTTGGTTCCATCTCTTCCCAGAAGTACAGCCCTGAAGGAACTGCGGCTTCCTCCATCGATGATGATGATGATGATGATGATGATAACAATGGTTCCAGCGCTGACTCTACTTTCAGAAGCCACTCTCTTGAAGGTGAAAGAGAAATCAGAGAAAGTCGAGGGTTGCAGTGTTCAAAGGAACACTGAGCAAGGGAGGAAAAGCAAAATGAAACAAACTAATCGTTTGTAGAGTATTTTATACGGAAGATTTGTGTACAGAGTGAATTTTATGTTACAAGATTTTTTTAAAAAAATTCACGTCAAAATCATATCCTGTTAATACTAAGAAAATGCGGACTTCAAACGACAGAATGGCATTTACCTGTTTGTGGCTCAACTTTAAGGTTCTGCTATCTTGAATTTATTTTAAAGGAACGCGCCGATTCTTAAAAACCCAATATAAGTATGAAGCTACTTTAACTTACAGATATTTCCAACGACAATAACAACAAAACTACAAGTGTGTCACGTTTTACTTTGCCAAGTTATAAGGCATTTTAGAGTTCAGCTCATGTCATTAAAAATGTACGGAATTAAACCCACAACCAACGTTTTAAAATAATTACTTCGAAATAAAAGGGGGCGGGTTTTCCTGGCTAGTTTATACGAAGGACAGAGCGACAATATAAGAATTATTTTTTAAATATAAAAAAAAACAAATATGCTTAAACTCATCTCACCTAAGAAAAAGCTACGGAGTAGGACTGAGCCCACGGTTATGCTCCGCGGAGAGTGGGCATTACGAAACCCAGAATTATTTAGATGAGAAAGGAACAGACATGTTGCCCTGGAGTTCCTGCTGACTCCAAATGTTGTACTTGGTAGCCCCAGAGATACGGATGTGGAAGTGGAGATTTAAGGTTCCTTGAGAGGTCGTGGATAACGCTAACTGTGGAGCTCTTTTCTCGGTTAAACCCGGAGGCTCAGCCTCTCCTGGTCCTGATGAGAAAAGCCTGAGAGTCAGGGTCTGGACCGGGGTGGAGGGTGTCAGCGCAAGAGGCTGGCAAAGGACGAACCAGCTGGCGGCGCCTTTCCCTCCGAGGTTTCCCGGCCTTGTAAGGAAGTGGGCGCGGGCTGCGCGGACTCCGAGCCTTCCTATTGGTGAGCCGCCCTGGTGATGGACAGCTCCGTAGGCTCCGCCCCGCCCCTCCGCTTTATTGACACTAATGAGCAAGTTCTTCCCACCGCTCTCCTGCCTGGAAGTGCTGACAGATCAAGGCAACAAATTTCAATTACAATCCCTAATTTGTGTCCGCGGAGTGTTTTTTTTTTTTTTTTTTTTTTTTTGAACCCGTGTTAGTCCTCTCCGGCGCATCAGCCGAGGCAGATCTTGTAGCAGCAGGAGGAGGTAGAGGGGTTGGGAGTAAAGAAGTGCATCCGTAGGCTCAAAGCAGGGAAGGAAACTTGGCGGCCCGCGCTCCTGCGTCCTCGGATCCCAACGCCAGAGAGAGACAGAGAGAGACAGAGAGAGAGACAGAGAGACAGAGAGACAGAGAGACAGAGAGAGAGAGAGAGAGACAGAGAGAGACAGAGAGAGAGACAGAGAGAGAGACAGAGAGAGAGAGAGAGAGAGAGAGAGAGGAGAGAGGAGACGGCAAATTTGCTTTTGCCCGCAGCGGGGAAGGGGGCAGCTCTCGGGAGGCGCGGGGCCAGGGAGGGCGAGCGCGTGCGTGCGCCCCAGCCGCGGGTATATGAGAGAGGGGCGGGCGGGCGCGGGGCGGCGGCGGGGATGGCCGAGAAGCGGAGGGGCTCTCCGTGCAGCATGCTGAGCCTCCGGGCGCACGCCTTCTCCGTGGAGGCGCTCATCGGCGCCGAGAAGCAGCAGCAGCAGCAGCAGCTTCAGAAGAAGCGCAGGAAGCTGGCCGCCGGGGAGGTGCCCGGGGCGGCGGACGACGCCGGCTGCAGCACGGCCGAGCGTGGCTGCTCCGAGGCGGACGGGGACGCGGCTCCCCCGGCTCCCCCGCCGTCGGCCGGAACGGCGTCCGGGAGCTGCGCGGACGCGGAGCGGAGCTGCGCCTCCCGCGGGGCGGCGGGTGAGTCGGCCCTTCTCCTCCTCCTCCTCCCGGGGGCGTCCGTCCTCGCCCCTGCCCCGGGGGGGATGAAGGGGGTGGGGTGGGGAGGCTGGCAGCCCCAGGGCGTTGATGCGTTTCTCCTCGGGCGCCCCGGAGCCGGCCACGCTCACCGGGGAGGCTGCGGCGGGCTCGCCCGCGCTTCCTTTCCCCGGGATGCCCGGCGCTCCTCCGCCTGGGCCCCGCGGTGCCCCAGGACCGGCTCTCCCGCCCTCTTGCAGCCGCCGCGCCCCGCGGCCTGGAGAGCCAGCGGAGGGGAAGGCTGGCAGGAGCGGGGTACGGAAAGGTCTCCAGGAGGTGCCAGGCCCGGAAAGGGACGGGGCTGCTGCCTGGGGCCGGGGGAGAAAGGGATGCCCTGAGCAGACCCCGGCAGCTGGGACTTTGTGCTCGGACCCGGGAGCGCGAGCCGGGGGTCACGCGTAGGGACGGCGCGGCTTTGGCTCTCGGAGACGGGGACTCAGTGGGACCCTACAAGGCCTCAAGGCAGCCCCGAGCATCCCGCACGGCAGGACTGTGTGGGCAGCTGTCCCAGGCCTGGCCCTGCCGTGGTCCCCCAAGGCCGGCTCTTTCCTTCTCTGACTCCCCGTCTCTCCCCTCTGCTGTCCAGGCAGCTGTGAGGACGGCTTCCCGCAGGGAGCCTCCCCGATGGCGTCCCCTCGAGGATCCCCGAAGGGGTCTCCGGTCCCTGGCCTGGCCGGCCCGGGGACCCCGCTACCCGCGCCGCAGGCCCCGAGGGTGGATCTGCAAGGAGCGGAGCTCTGGAAGCGCTTTCACGAAATAGGCACGGAGATGATCATCACCAAAGCCGGCAGGTAAGCTGGAGCTCGCCGGGTGCTCTAGGGACCCTGGCCTCACCCTACCCCTCTCCTAGCTTCAGTTGTGACCCACCCAACTGGGTCCCGGACGGCAGTAGCTCCCTTTGTAAAACCTTCACCGCTTTCTTTGCTAAAGCGAAGCGCCGTCTGTCAATAAGAGCGCAGCATGGCCCAGTTAAAAGTTAGAAGTCAGAGAGATCTTTGTCAGGAGGGATGCTACAGCCTTAGCTTTCCAGCTTTGAGAAAGGGAGTGCGAGGTAGTTACAGGTAGAAAGTCTTGCCTCTGTCTGTGCACCTATTTAGGCTGCAATTACTGGGTCTTGAGCAAGGGAGTGCATTGATCCCTCCGGCTTTAGTTATTTTTGATTTTAATTTTATTTTGTTTTTTTTTTTAGCATGCTCTGATGTAGTTTTCTAAAATTCAAAACTTCCAGGTTGGTCCTAGCACCATAAGCCCACGGTGTATTGTGCTATTCTGATATTAAACTGCCATGAAAAGTCATTACTATTATGCTTAATCATGTATTGCTATAAGAATCATTACCCTGATTTTACACACACACACACACACACACACACACACACACACACAATCCAGCCTTACATTTACTGAGTATGAAAACATTTGGAAAGAAGTTTTTTTTTTTTAAGACTATGTAATTTGTGCATCGTTCCTTAGTCGAATAAATGGATTTGTTGGCCACATCATATTAATTTGAGGCCTGTGAGAGAAATTTGCACTTTCAAGTTTTCAGCTCATTTAGTGTAATGAAATCTGAGAATAATATGACCCTTTTGAGGGTCCTTTAAAGAGCACACACAGCCCTTTCAGGGAGTACACATGGTAAAAGCCTGGGTAGCATAAAAGTATCCAAACTTATTAGAAATTACAAAAACATATTTTATTGAATCCATATGGTACCTTCTGCATTCTTGGGGATTTTTTTATTAATCATCCAAATGCGGTCTTCAACAACACAAAGCAACAGTTGTCTTATAAAGGATGTAGTTAAAGACTTTTACTCTTTATCTTACAGGTGCACTGAAAGAACACTAAAGCAGCCAGCATATTAAACTACTCTCCTGCTTAGTTAATTCTTATGGACTTTTCCTGGCAGTGGGTCTTTAATAGCACTGTCGTAGAAAAATTGGTAAATAAATTTGTGTTATAAGGTTAAATTAACAAAAATGAGATTAGTTGGACAGTCCTAGACATAAATCATTAGAAGAAAGTTTTTTTTAAGGGAGAAACTTATATTGTTTTTAATATACAGTAATGCGCTGCCCTGTCCCCTGCTTCAGTGTTTTCCTTAAAGGGATTATGCGACTTTACTTCAGCATCTCCTTTGATACACGTATCTGGGAAGTCAAGAGAAAATGGAATTTTCGTTTGCTTTAATTAGCAATAATTGTGGTTAGAAAAGAAAACTTTTTTTTTGGTTACGGTGGGGGAAGGAAATTCGTAAATATACATTGTGTTTAGTTTCTGCTTCTAATAAAGAAGTTTTACTATACCTTTCAAATTTAGAGCACCTTTTGCACTTTACCTTACCAGGCTGCAGACAGGAAGTCCTGTCTCAATAAAGAACATATTGTTTGGTTATAGCATGGCACATTGGCTCCTTGTGGGTTTTTTATAACCCCCTTTAAAATTTCACATTATAATATATTTTATCACTTTCAGCAATTTGAAGTTCCTATCATTTGATGTATTTCATTATTTGTAGTATGGTAAATACGCTTGCTGATTTTGTTTCAAGAGCAGTTTCTTTTGTGTAAAAAAATCCTTTCACATTTAAGTTAGACTGGTGTTTCTGTAAACACGGAACATGTGGGCACAGTGCAACAAATCACATTTTCAGAGCTATAGTTTGGATATATCCTATGTTCTGACACCCAAAATTATGTTAGCAAAGTGTGTGTTATTAATTTGTTTATATTAAAAATGGAGATCGCAGACGTTTCTTGACTTTGTTCGGTCGGTCTTCTTTTCTTAATCACGAGCAAAGCAAAACCCAAGCCCTGTTTCTTCCTCCCTTCCATTACAAACAGGCGCATGTTTCCAGCCATGAGAGTGAAGATCTCCGGATTAGATCCGCACCAGCAATATTACATCGCCATGGATATTGTGCCAGTGGACAACAAAAGATACAGGTATGACAACTGCCTGCAGAGCCATCGCCACACTAGGACTCTGCCAGCTAGTGCCAGTCTCATCCAGGCCGCTACGATCTGTTTCCCAAAGTCTGTAGAATTTGCAGATTCATGATTTAACATCCACGGGTTATACCAGCTCAGTTGTCCCCTGGCAGATGTGGAAACTCCATGTTTGTTTAGCTTTTGGTAGAGAAAGAGATGTCTTCGGTCATTGAGACTTTGAGCAAGGGATACTATGGCATTGTTACGTGAAATTTATCTTTAATGTTAGTGTTTCAGTTGAAGTTTTGAGGAAAGTGTTTAATGCAAAGTTTGCAGTTACATGTTACAGTAAATGCTATAGTTTTCCTATTTTTGATCTTACATTAATTTTCTTGGCGTATTAAAAGTCATGTATATTTTAGACTTTCATTTGAAAGATATGCTTACAAGTTAGAAAATGAAAATCTCGTAATTCATTGTGACATTAAATCATCTCTAAACTTGTAATGAATTGTTATCCCTGGCTTGTTCTTTTAGGTTGGTAATGGACAAATTCTTTAAAATTTTCTATAATATTTGGACTTTGAAACAGAATACTTTTGCCTAGGCATAAAGTAAACTCTGAAAAGATATGTGTTCTTTAGTCTCAAACTGTCTTTGATTTTATTTATGCAACAAATCGATTTCCCATGACAATGCCTTTTGTTTATGTGGAGTTTGAAATGCTAATCTGTTTAAAAGGAAGTTTGAGAGCTTGGGAGATCAGAAGAGGGATCTCTGAAAATATTTTTTTGTCATTTAATATATGTCTAAATGAAATCATTTGGTTTCTACCACTTTTAAAAACTTGGATGCTTGTTTTGGTAAAACAAGTTTTGATTGTCAATAATATCGGGATTTAAATTTGTATATGAGTTTATGATATATTAAAAGTGCTAAATATAATAATTTTAGTTGTATTTTCTATTTAAGTTGTATTATGTACTCTAATTACTTAAGTCATTAGGAGTTTTGCTACCTTTACCTACTAACTAGCACAAAGCAGAAGGCATTAAGTTTATTCAAAAAAATATACATGACTTAAAGCCTGTATTCTAATTTGAGTTTTGTATTGAGGAAGAAAGTGTAAATCTTAATGAGTTTCTTAGTTACTCTTTGCTTTTCCAAGTTTCTATTCTGTTTTTCCCTCCAGTTTTTCTCCATATACTTTAGATTATTTCTTTTACATGGTTTATATATACTCTCACAAAACAATGAAAATTTATATATGTAACAATATATCAAACTGTAAGCACACAAATTTGCTTTCTTACATTGCTTTCTAAGAAATGTTTAGCTTTGGTATTTAGCTTCATGGGAAGGTTTATATGTACCTACAATTTATTCTTTTCCAGCTTGTTAGATTTTGAATTGTTTAATATACATACTTTTTCAAGGTTTTGATAGAATGTTTTTATTTACTTTGGCAGTAACCCAAGTCTTATCTGAAGTACAGTTTTCTTTTTCATGAATCTCTGAAGTTTCCATTTTATTTCTCAACTTTTTCATCAGTATCAGAAATTATTTTTGACTTATTTTCTGTCAAGGAATGGTATTTGGTCCAAGTTAAAAACATCATAAAAATTAATAGTCACAGAAGCTCATGGGAATTTATTTACTAAAAGCATAAAAGGCCAATTATAAGAAAGTTTCAAAAATTAATTTAAATGCTCTGCTTAAATATGTTGCTTCAAGGAAAGGAATTAAAATCTACAAGGTATACTGAGGTCAAAACTGAGCTCACTAAAATGTGTAACCAGAGCTGACACAAAGAGCTTCACAAAAGATTCATGTATGAAAGTGTTTTGTGCTGTTTTAAAAAGATGTGTGTTTACTACACAGGTATATTGGACACTACCTGAACATTATTACTATAAACTGTGTGTAGTATCTTAACACACGAGCAAGAGGCAATAGTTCTAATTACACAACCTCATTTCATCAATATGCTTCTTGCTAGTGCTTACAATCACACTGAGAGATAATAATCTGAATATGCAGCTAAATTTTGAGATTTTATTTATTCCTGGAAATTTAATTATTTAATTGTTTTTCTTGCTGAGTTAATTATTTGTGTAGTTTAAAAAATAAAGAATAGGCTATTGTGTTTCTTAACTGTGAAAGTATCGTTAAT
Organism: Pachyuromys duprasi; assembly: GCA_028658305.1. Taxonomy (NCBI): domain Eukaryota; kingdom Metazoa; phylum Chordata; class Mammalia; order Rodentia; family Muridae; genus Pachyuromys; species Pachyuromys duprasi. Next base: position 30,437,545 of record CM053749.1, read on the forward strand.
TGGCTGTACTATACAAGTATGCTTTTTATGTTGAGTATTGGTGGTTGGAAATTAGTATTTGCCAACTGTTTGAAGTAATTTCCTTACAACAGTCAATACAGAAAAGCATGAAAGATTAATGATAGCCTACATTTTATGATTCCTCAAAAATTTAAATTAGCCTGAATTATTTTATCCTCTACTTACAATGTTAAAGAATTGGTAAAAAAAACAAACCTAAATGCTAAAATGATAAACTTTTTCACCCAAAAAACAACATGGTAGTTTTCTTTCACTTGTTTTTTATTCCACCAGGCTGTACTGAGCCTGGAAAGAGAGGCGATCTTTCAGGAAGTAGAAACCTTTAGAATGAAACACTGAATTATTTTTGAGGTTTACTCAGAGGTGAGATTGATAGCTTCATAGTGTGTTCGTGTCAATTAAATTGTCAGATGAAAAATATCAGGATATAAATTATGTCTGCTGTTAGTGTAATGTGTTAGAATCACAACACTTGGTGTCTTGGGAGAGGAGACAGCCTGTATATTTTCACTAAGACATCAATATGACGCTTACTCTGAGTTACACAAGGCCTCACAGTAAGAACTCAAAAGTATATTTAGAGGTTTCTTTTGGGTGTATAGAGAAATAAGTTTATTTTGGAGTTTTAGAAGAGGGTGCACATTTGTTCTAAGTTGGTAATCCCAAGAAACGGGCCGTCCATATTGTGACGGCCTTGTCTCTGCCTTGTAGGTATGTTTATCACAGCTCTAAGTGGATGGTGGCAGGTAATGCTGATTCCCCGGTGCCACCCCGAGTGTACATTCATCCAGACTCACCTGCCTCCGGGGAGACTTGGATGCGACAAGTGATCAGCTTCGACAAGCTGAAGCTTACCAACAACGAACTGGACGACCAAGGCCATGTAAGTGACAGCCTGTCTGGCAAGGGCCACCAGGCGACAGAGCCCAGTGCTTGCCTAGAAACCCCTAAGTTCTGTCGCTCCTTTTTGTTTGCTCAGTATGTGAACAATGTGTACCAAATCGGGGTCGTATTCGTATCAGAGACCATGTCTGCAGCTGATGTGTCCCATAAAACTTTTAAGTTTAAGCCAGACGCTGGTTTTGTATTGGAATAAAAGGACTCAAGACAGAGACTTTTATTTCTTTAACCAAAACATTTATGTGAAATCCCATGAGGGGCTAATCATTAGACTTGAACTTGGAAGTTTGGTAACAGGGATGATTTATTGTGTCCTCTGTCCATCCAGTTCTTTTCCCAGCTGAGGCTCACTACAGTCATGACCCAGGCTCACTCTAATTGTGTTTTCCATCTGCAGGTTCCCAGTTGTTTCGTAATGACATCTAATGTGTCGAAGCATGTTATAATTCTCTTAAAACTGCTGAAACCCGATAGGCGGGTCAAGCCTAGCCATCCAAAAAGACAGTCTTCATTTTTAACAGTTTGCTGACTTTAGGCAGGGCTCTACACTATAATTTCAATAACTGGTTAACTCTGGGTAATGCTGATTTCTGTTCAAAGTTAACAGTAACAGATTCAGATTCTGCTAGGTATCTGTTGTTACAGTTTTGATTAAGAAGAATTGAAATTGTCATTCGAAGAAGACATTGTAGAGGAAGGAAATACCAACTTCCTTATTTCCCAAAGAAGATAAACAGCTTATTTGTAAACAAGCCACTTAAAATGAAACTATAGGCTGCACTGGAATAAAGTGCTTGTGCTGTGATTTGCAGGTGTTTAGTGATTAGACAGGCTCTTAATCACTCCCCCCCCAACCCCCATGAGAACCTCAGGGATATTAACCTGCCTGTGGCAAATGCAGGGTCTACATTTTAAAGCACAGCTAAGATTTCACCTGATAGTGTTTCTGTAGTAGCCTTTTTGATTTAAAACCAAATCAGAGAAAGACGATATTTCGTGTCTTCACATATTTTAGGAAATGTGTAAATGACTTCATTTTCCTTCTCCTTATTTTTGCAGTTCCGCAATCAAATTGTAACAACTATTGTTCACTTGATTGCAGTGCTGGAAAGACAAGTTTTCTCTGTCTGACTGAATTGTTGTTGGCACATCTATCTGACAGGCTCCTAGGTTTTTTGTTTGCTTGTTTGTTTTGTTTTGTTTTTGCCTTTTAGTAGGATATTTAGACTAAATGCCATCTGGTGTTGCTTACTTTCAAAACCTAAAGTACAACACCTTCTGGATTCTACAGTTTAAGAATATATTTTTAAACAGATAATTGTGCCATAAGCCATATGCTGATATAGAATTCATATTACTATAATGATTTTCAGCTCTAATTCTTTTAGTTCCAAGTACTGGCTTTATATATAGTATGTACAATAAAAATTTTATATGTAGATTTAATAATCCATGATTTCAGATTTTTAATTTTAACAGCTTTTATCTAAAAGAACATTGCCTCCAAAATATAATTTACGTGTGTTCGTATGTATAATACATGTGTACAGAGAAAATAGTTATATATGTGTATGTGAGAGAGAGTGGAGTCAGAGAAGAGGAAAGAAGTAAGGGAGTGGAAAGAGTGAGAGAGAGAGAGAGAGGAAAGAGAGACAGAATAATTATGAGCATCGGTTCATATGATTGTTGGAGAGTTGGTCAGTTCTATCTTTTGGAGACCAAGGAGGAGTGACGTTATGACTTGAATTTGAAGGAATTTGTTATCAGAATTTTCTCTTCTTCCGGGACCTTATACTGTTTTCTGTTAGGGCCTTCAACTGATTGGATGATTTCTACTCACTGATACAGAGACTAGTCTGCTTTCACAGAGTCTACTGATTAAATATTTATCTCTGAGCTATACTTTCACAGCAATATCTTTGGTGCTATTTGGCCAAAAATATGGATATTGTGTCCTAGCCAAGTTAACAGATAAAATTAACCATCGCACAATATTTGCTTAAAACTTAAAATAATAGATCCAACTTGAAGATAATCTACTTGGAACTAAATAAAGAATCTCAACACTGGGAAAATTTAAAAATTCAGTAAAGAACAAAAAGTTAAGGAGGAGTTCTATCTAGTGGTGAAAATGTTCTTGTGATGGGTGTACTGTTTTAATCTTGGGATATAAAGAGTTTGCGTGGGGAGCAGGAGGGAACTGTGTGGAATCGAGAGGGCATTGCTTTTCGAATGTCAATGCTTGTGTCCAGTTGACTGATGAGGACAGTGTAGGCAGAAGTGCTTCCTCACATTATTCGTACAGAAAATATCTTCTTGAAGACTGTTAAATGTGATCAAGGACACTGAGGGCAGAGACTGGCTTTGTGAGTTTCTTGCCTCCGTGGGGTGAGAAGGAAGCCTGCACATTGTTGCCCTGTCTGCTCCAGGTGGTCTGGGTGTACTGGAAGTTCTCTGCTGTGTGAACTCTACATGATGGGCCCAGACTAGGGACTGGGAATATGCTTGAACTTTGTGCCGTTTGTGACTCGAAGAAGGCAGTGCTGTCGTGGTGGTGCTTCAGCAGAGATCCTCAGGGACTTTTGCTTTCCAGCATTCCACCAGTTCTAAAAGAAGTTATTGTTACCTCTGACTAATTAATTAAACTGTACACGTCAGAGTTTAATCTTCTAAATTCCTTTCCTACATTTCAATCAGCCACCCCCTCCATATTTTACTGTGCTGAAGATGTACACATACACGGCTTAGTGGTGTGAAGGCTCTGTGGTCCGGGAGCGTTACCAGCTTAGTATAAGGTGGTCACAGGAATCCAAGTCCTGTAGGTTGTGACTAGACTTGTCACCACGCGAGATGATCCATTTTCCCCAAAGTAACTTTTCAAATAATAGCTTCCCAAATACTAGACTTGGTTCAGAAAAGAAAACTAAGAAAGAGTCGGAGTAGTGGTGACCCTCAGAGCCACAACTAATCCCTAAAAGCTGTGATGACTTTGTAGGTCCTGTTTGATCCTTGGGGATTCTAGGCAGCCTTATGCCAGCTTCGGTACAAACCAGGGCTGGTTGCTGGGCTGCCCTCATGCAGGAGGTCATACGCTTGGGTGAAAGTTTCTCGCCACATGCAAGTTTCTTTGTTTTCCTGGAACCTCCCCTCTGGGGGGAAAGTATTTCCATGAGCGCCTCTCTGGAAGAGAGAAGACTCTGGATGGTGCACCTTGAAATGTAGAAGCTTCGTACCTTTAACGCAGAGGACATTTTGGAAATGGGCCCTGTCGGTAGCCATGGTCGGGGCTTATAGGAGTGTGTGCAGTTCCACTATGGACAGTGCTGTGTCCTAACTGCTAACTGCTCCTCCTTGAAAAATCAGACTGGGAAGCAAGATGGTGCCGGAGAGGCAGCTGAGCTCTCACATGGGGAAGGAAGTTGAAGTGGCTGAGAAGGATGACACACCTGTGATCCCTGGCAACTCTGTTCCACTCACCCAGGCCTTGTTTCCTTGTCCCATTGGATTTAGAGTCCCAAGGAAGCTGGCAAACTTCAAAGTATGTAATTAAGGAGGGCCTGAAGCACAGTATCAAACAAGGGGAAAATCCTACTTTGCCTGTGACTGACTGATAAAGTCTCAACGCTATTTAAAGTGAGGGTAATGTTCCAACACATGCAGAAAACAGCAAGTGGGGTGGGCCTTGCTACTTGGTCCTTTTAAGTCCTTTCCTTGACCTAATACAATCTTGAGAGTTTGTCACTTAGCAAAAGTTTTCAGTTATCGACAAGTTTTACTATCAAGTTGTAAAACGAGAAGCCTCATCTGCTAGATTTCAAACATGCTCAGCTTTTCAGATAAATGCATATACTTCTTTTGATGCAAATCTGTCTTTTAATTGATTAATTAGCAGTGTTAGAGGGTAAGCCCAGGGGAAGTGTTTTACTACTGAGCCACATCCTCAACCCCTCAAGTCTAGTCTTTAAAGCAGAATAGCGTGTATAATACTATAAATAAGAGAACTCTGTGCTGTGGACATAGGTCTGTATGCTGTTTCTAGTGTTATAGTTAGTCCCCTGCCCAGAGCCTGTCTAAACAGAACTGAGTGTACAGAAAGTACACAGAAGGTACGATTATTTGAGTTATAATTGCAGTCTCTTTTTTAAAAGGCCAGTGGTGCCACATGCCTTACTAAGTAAGGGAAATGTTGTGGGCATACCAGTATTACAGATGGGACAGTTTCTTATGTTTATTTATTTAGTGGGCATGGGAAGTTGTGGGTCCCTGAATACCGTTGCACAAGTCTAGAGTTCCGAGTCCACTTTGCAAAAGTCAGCTCTCTCTTTCCACCCTGTGGATCTCGGGTGGTCAGACTTGGCAGCAAGCACCCTCCTTACTGAGCCATCTTGCCAGCTCTAGATTTCATAGTTCACTAAGAAACAAATAATGATGCTATTGTAAAGAAGAACTGAGCTTGCTTAGCATTCTCTCAAAATTCCAGAGTTACACTATGTTTCTATAGACCTTTAAAATGTATTATTTTATCAAACACATACTGGACAAACAGGCATTTATTAGTCTTTTTTTAAATTTGCACCCTGTTCCAGTACACCCCACCCAAATTCACTTTTTAAAATATGGTAAACATACAAATAAGCTTAAAGTCAATAAACCTGAATGGAGAAATGTCCTTGAGAGAACATAGTCGTCATAAAACAGGACTGTGAACAGAAAAGAAAGTTTTGCTACCTCTACTCCAAGTACTTCATTGCAATACTTTGAAATTGGCTGTATACCTCTTTGCTTATTAATATGGAATTTCCTGTCTTTTTTTCCATCTGGAAATTACTTTTAAAGAAATGGTAATTTTCTACTGGAATTTATAGATGTCATCATTTGTGTGTTGACATGTTGATTATTTTTAAAAACTTAATGTATTTACTTCATGTGCATTGGTATTTTGCCTACATGTACATCTGTGTGAAGGTGTCAGATCCCCCAAAACTGGAGTTATAGACAGTTGTGAGTGCCCATGTGGGTGCTGGGAATTGAAACCCGGTCCTCTGGAAGAGCAACCAATGCTCTTAACCATCAAGCCATCTTTCCAATTCCAGACATTTTGATTCTTAGCCTGGAGAAGAGGAAGAGTTTTCCTTCAATCTTTCAAGCCTGGAAGACACCTGTTACAAGACAGTTTTCTAAAGAGAAAGTTAGTTAAATAAAGGAGAGAAAAGTTGAGTTGATATTAAAGTTATTACAATAAAAGTGACCATTTTCTATTCTACATTAACATTGAAAGAGTGTGCTATTGCAATAATAAATCACAGGAAAAATACCAGGGCAGGTTTGCAGGTGGAAAGTGAGACACAAGCTGGGGCTTCATTAACTGCATCCTCAGGCTCAAAAACGTTCTTGTGCTTCCTGTGCTGGGCCTGGCCCAGGGACTGTGCCTACCCACTTAGTGTAAACTCATAAGGAAGGGGTGTAGACAAGAAGGGAAACCAGCCCTGGGCTTAGGGAGCTCTGAGGACTCAGATGTCTCTAGGTTTTGTAGAACCTACCATTAAAAAAAATCCACCGAGGTTTAGAAATGTCATGCAGAACCCTAAATATTAAACAAGCATGTTCCTACATGGAAGTCAGAGCATAAAGCTCAGCTTCGCCCTCAGCTGCTCTTCTCACCCAGAGTAGCTCAGAAAATAAAATCAACCAGCCAAACAACAACAACAACAACAACAATAAAAGCTCTGCAAGGATGTAAACTCCACCAAGGATAGATAGAAGCTTAGATTTCATCTTTTAGATTACATAATCTAGTAATAAGGAAATGAGAAAAAGACATTCCTCAGCCACTGAAAACGGTTACTAGCTTGGCAGTGGAGGCACAGGCCTTAAATCCCAGCACTTGGGAGGCAAAAGCAGGCAGATCTCTGAGTTCGAGGTCAGCATGGTTTACAGAGTGAGTTCCAGGCCAGCCAGAGCCACACAGAGAAAAACCTTGTCTTGAAAACACACACACACACACACACACACACACACTCACTCACTCACACTACACTATGCTAATGGTTAGATTCCTCAAATAAAATTTCGTTTATCCTGAATTACAGCAAGGCATACCTTTTACATGATGGGAGTTTACACACCTACTCAAAGCCAACAAAAACTGTTTAAAAAAAAAGTACATATCTTTGGTACAGGCAGCACATGGTTTACTACTGTACTTTGTAATTGTGTTTATTTAAAAGTTTTCTGGTCAAAGCCACGAACAGTTCTTTCACATTCTGTCCTTTTCTTAGTTTTAGAAAGAGGCAGATAATTGCTGTCTGTGTTCCCCCAGGTGATGATGAGGACCACTGGCTGTCCCTTTTGCATTTTCTTGTATTCATGCCACTTCCATCAGAGGCAGGTCTGGTTGACCAGATCTTTGGATCTACTTCCCAAGTGTTTCTTTCATTGACGCAAAGAAAACCTCAGGGAAAAGAAAACAAAATCAGACCCCCTGACTGCAGTGTGGGCTATCCCAAGAGTAAAGGCGTGGTCTTAGGACAGCAGGCACAGTCTCTGAGTACAGGACTGTTTGTGTTTGAGCTGATCAAAGGCTCTGATTGGCTTATTAAACTGTCTGCATCTGGCACGAAGCACATCAAGCACCATGCTTCCCATGACTTCCATTTAGGTATTTTCCTTCTAGATTCATAATAACCAAAACCTTAAATTTAAAGCTTAGAGTTTAGAAAAGTTACACACTCATTAGCTAAAGTCATTTATGAAATCAGAATCCAAGAAGCCACTAAGAAAAACCCCTGCTGTTCATAAAAATATTACCATATAAAAAGTCAAATATGTGTGTGTGCATGCCAACACACACACACACACACACACACACACATGACTACCTGTGTTCTCATCATTAGTGGTGATCACTGTTCATATCTCTGTATGAGCCCACTGTACTCTGTTTTAATAAGCCAAAATATGTCTAGACAATTAGGTACAGTGTTATCATTTTAAGATTAAAAACAGGCATTTGATTATATGACTGAAATTTGTCTAAACAGCATTAGCGACAGCTAATCTCCTTATAAACCAGAGATTGTGCAAGACAAACACAGGAGACAACAAGGTGTCCTCAGTAGGTGTGCACAATTACCAACAAAAGAACAAGTCCCTTGGAGTTCAAAATCTTGTGTGTACCTTTGAGGAAATGGATTTGCTGCAGTCTAAATGATGATTTCAGTCTCAGTTTTAGCAGTTAGTGTTGACTCTGGTTTTAGTCAGCTCATTATAAACAAAATCTTTATGAATATATTATTGTATTTTAAGCAATAGTAATTTAATCTTGAGTCCATGTGGCTGTATGGAGGGTTTAACTAAAGTGATTTGTATTTTCATATAAGTGTTACAGCTGGCTTCCTAGCCCTTCCATGAAGCTTTGCTGTATTTGGTTAAATTAACTTCCTTCATCTTCAGAAATGTAACTCTGCAAGAATTTTTTTTCCATGTCGCCTATTTGTTCAGAATGTCAAATTGCAGGGTGATTCCTGTTTAATGTGGCTTTCTTCCTTTGATCTAGATTATCCTCCATTCTATGCACAAATACCAACCACGCGTGCACGTCATTCGTAAGGACTGTGGGGATGATCTGTCCCCCATCAAGCCTGTTCCCTCAGGAGAGGGAGTGAAGGCATTCTCCTTCCCAGAAACCGTTTTCACGACTGTCACTGCCTATCAGAATCAGCAGGTATTGTTTTCAGTGGCCTTTTTGCTAGACTCTTCAGGTGTAAAGAGAAAGCCAGCTTTCCTTACCATTATATTCAAATGCCAGGAAGTACCATAAAACATTTGCTCTATATGACACCTGCCATAGGTGTGTATGCACACACTGACAACTCCCAGTCTACAGATTCCCAAGCAGGGCTCTTGTAGTGATGATGTCAGCTTGAACGCTTATCTTAATTGGCAGTGTAGTTTTGCCTTCCATCCTGATATATTGAATCATATTGTCATAATTAAAATTAGAAAGCATGTAGGTTGCCTATAAAATAGTCATGTAAAGCATGGAAAGGTAGTTGACTCTTACAGCATGAGTTTTGGTTTTAAAACTACAGCCCATGAATTATAAGAGATATTTCAGAAGGATTTATCCTGTACCTTCCTTTTGTATATTTTAAAGGGCTTTATTTTTTTCTTTTAACTATGATTCACACTATTATGCATGGTAGTGATATGCCTTATAGTCTGAGAGATCAGCAATTCTGAAGTGCTACTTTTATAATGGCTTAAGTAGTTTCAGAAGTGAAGGACTATTTCTATATGGGCAAATGGTTGTATTTCTTTAAGGTTGTTTTACGTGAGTCAAGAGAGTGAGTGTCAAGCCCTCTTTCTCATACTCTAATGCAGAATGATCAGTTCTGAAACCTTATGTTCACAAACAACAAAAAAATGGACTCAGAAGGGTACACACACACACACACACACACACACACACACTCATACATTTCATACCTGTTCATGTAACAATATTGGAATAAGAAATGTTATCAACTTGTGAATGGGGGCTGGAAGGAAAAAAGGGAGGGAGGAAATGATGTGATTCTATTTTAACTTAAAATACAAAAAAAAAAAAAATGCCAGAGAAATCAACAAAAGGGAGAATTGAATTGGAGGCAAATGTTTAACCCATGCCAACTCAGCCAGTTTTGTAAGATCTGGCTCTGTACTGGCAGCTGATGTGGTCTGTGTTACAGTCTCTTCTTTTTAGTTTCATTCATTGGCCAGGCACACTGTGTTAGGTTACTTAACTTCCGCACACATCTCAGTGGCAATATTGCTCTTTAGTCTGTTGTGATGTGGCTGTTTCATGGGAAATGTAGGTCCCTCCTGTTTGCTCCTCTTGAGGATAGAGAGATTCAACACTCATGCTTGACACTTCTGTCTTCCAGCTAAAGTGTCCCAGCCTTTTATGCTTCCATGTCACTCTGAGATATATATATAGGCTTTTAGGAAGAAAGGTGATAATAACTTTTTGAAGGCTTAGAGGCATTTAATATGATTGAAATAATTAGGGACAGAAAATATTTCTTCTCCTTGGGAAGAATTAGTGCATGAGGAGAAAAATGGCAGAGGCTTTTTCGTATGTTTTAGCAAACCTCGATTCATCCTTTCTCCTGATCTCTCTGTTACATACACGGAGGTTATCTGTGCTGCTGACCTCCTCTTGTGCTCTGTGCTATCTGGACGGCAAGGCAATGCACTTTTGACACATCGTGGTGCCACTGGGTACCACTTAGCAAATACCGACAAATCAGTCAAGAGTCAACAAATTAGAACGGAAATGGATAATGCCACCACATTCAGTTTTTAATTTTTCAGAACTATCATTTTTAAGAATGTAGGGAATTTATAAGAACTCTTCTTGTTAGTACCAATGTGAGTTCTGTGGTCTGGGTTTCTGAACCATTGAACGTAACTTTTAAAGTCTTGCTTTAAAAGAAACATAAAACTGCGTATAGGTTGCTATGATAATCAAGTGGGGAGTTTGCACAAAATTCTGTATGGCTCATATAATCTATATTGAATCAATCTGGTAATATTAATATTAGAAATGACGATGATAATACTAGAGATAGATAAAAGAGTTATGTTTTTGTTTAGAAAGGTGCTAACAAATAAATCTATACTCAAAACTAACATGTAAATCCCTATTCAAAATGCATAAATCTATACTCAAAGCTAGCATATGAAATACTTAAATTATTTAGTGTTATTTTAAAACTACTTAAATGAACCGAGAGTTGAGTTTTAATATATTCAGTAGTGAAAAATTCTGTTCAGTGATAAAATGGCATATATGATAAATTAATCAGCAAACTTTTTCTAATTTTATTAGTTACACTTTATTCACTTTGTATCACCCCTGTAGCTTCCTCCCTCCTCCCCTCCTGATCTCTCCCTTCCTCCCCCTTCTCCACACATGCCCCTCCCCAAGTCCACTGATAGGGGAGGTCTTCTTTTCCTTCCTAGATCCTAGTCTGTTAGGTCTCATCAGGAGTGGCTGCATTGTCTTCCTCTGTGGCCTAGTAAGGCTGCTCTCCCCTCAGGGGGAGGTGATCAAAGAGCAGGCCAATCAGTTCATGTCAGAGACAGTCCCTGTTCCCATTACTATGGAACCCACTTGGACACTGAACTGCCATGGATCAGCAACATCTCATATAATGTAGTTTTATCCACATACCAAGACAATATCTTAGGGAATTTATGTGTCTTTAGTATTGCAGGACTTGGGCTGAGAGGTCAAGTAGGGAGATTTCAAAGAGGCCTTCCTTCTCCATGATGCTATCCAGCCAATCCAATCCTTAACAGGTTAATGCAGTCACAACATGTTCATTAGCTTCACAGCTTTCATTCATCTGCAAAATTTAGAAAACAAAATACAAGGAATAGGCTCTGACTTTCTCTGTGCAAAGGACAGATCCACTAAAAAAACAAGAGTGTTACTTAAGAGTGTTACTTAAAATGTCAAGTTTAGGATGGCAAGAGTCAAAATTAGTGGAAATGGTGAGGGGGTAAGTTCCTTTCTTCTAAACTTTGAGATCTTAGTGGACAAGAAGCCAGGTTTGAGTCAACAACTTGAAACTACTTGAAATCAAGTCTTTTTATGTTAGTATTTCTTTCTGATACTTGAATACGATTTTGTCCTGTTAGAAACTTTAAGTCATAGCTTCCTCTGGTCAGATGTTCATTATAGTTTTGTGACCAGTTAGATCTGTATAGATGAAAGAATAAAGCAAAGGGTAAGGGAGAGACGAAGAAAATGCTGTGGCAGTAAGGTTAGGAAGTGTGGGGACCCCCAGTTCTTAAGAAGGGAAACAATCTCAGGCTGCTGGATGAGCCTCCCTCCCCCTCCCCAGCTGGAATAAGTTCAGCAGCTTGAGAGGATGCTGAAATAGGACAAAGCAGCAGGGGGCCATTCAGGTTACCGCTTCAGGAATATTCAAAACAAAACAAACCCTTCTCCACATTCTTAGATGGAAACGCAGTGAAGAGGTATCTCTTTCACAGCAGATGTTCTAAATGACTTCTGAAATCTTTTAACTTGCACTGTCAGGATAGTAAAAACACATGGGAGAGGAACACAATAGAGCCCTCTGTTAATTTTTGGGTTGTTTGTAGTTCTACAGTTCTCTTAGTTTTTAAGGAACATTCTTCAATGCTTATATAAGATTTGATGTGATTTCTTTTCTACTCTGCAGATTACTCGCCTTAAAATAGACAGGAATCCATTTGCCAAAGGTTTCCGAGACTCTGGGAGAAACAGGTAATTCCTAATGGAATCTCCTTGTTCTAGTAAATATATTTGAAGTTTTAATGTGGTTTCTCCATTCTCCTTTAAGCTTTAAGGTTAGTTTAACAAGCATAGCATTGGAATCACTTCTGATGAGAATTTAAGATGGTCAAAGTATTGTGTCTTGGAGTCAGCTTAGGTATAAAGTGTAGTCATTTGACCTGCCCTAAGATGTACGTTTATGTGTGAGGCTGGGGTAAAGATGTATGCTCCTGGCATATAGATTGCCTGTTATTTCTGAAGGTTCCGGGGAGACACCTGCCTGTATGGCTCATGGGCTTCCATATTCCAATAAATTGTCCTTTCTACCTCCGCTTTTGGCTTAGAATGCCCTTAGCGATGACACTCTGTCTATTGATTCTCTCTGGAGAGTATGGTAGAATCTCATGTTAACTCAGATTTCCAACTGGAATATGAAACCGTTTTACGTTGCCAAGAAGTGCAGCTCTTCAGTTTCCAAATTTGTCTTGGATCTACTGACAGCTGCATACTTGTTTATTTTTTCTGTGTTGTGTTTTATGGTGTTTGCACTAGGTGGAAGAGCTACAATGATTAATTAATTCCACTCTATTACTTTTTTCAAGGAATAGATCATCCAGTCTGTTTGCTGCACATTTCTAAATTTATTGATAATGATTCTATTCCAGTATAGTTCAGTGTTATATTTTCTAAAATAACAATAGAGGGTGATATTCTCTAAATGCCCTTTTTAGTTGAGGGTTTTATATGCATGCTCCTAAAAACATCTTACAATAAGAGGCATTTGAACTTCTTTATTAATCCACTTCCCAAATTTATGTGATATGTTTTGAAACTGGTATGAACTGGGTTTGTCTACATGAGATGAAAATCCTCAATTATCAAGGAACAATTTCATTTGAAATTTTAGAAAGAAAGGCAATTGGATGATAGTCTGGATTTCTATTGTTTTCCAGCTGATTATGTATCAAGATAGGTAGCAGATAGGTCTCACAATGTGCTCAGTTGCTAAAGAGAGTTCTTGTCAGCCTCATTTACAGTGGCATCACCTAAACAACACATAGTTATCGTATTAAGAGGCAACTAAAATGCAGTGAAGATAGTGACCTTTCAATTAGTGTAGGAGGATCAACAAGGCTGGCCAATAGGAGAGCTTCTTCTGAAGTGCTTCACTCTATGGGAAGGTTTGCAGCTATTAACAACTTTATTTCCACCATTGAGATTGCTTTATGTCTTTGTAGGTATGTTTTGTGGTGAAAAGTTGTGCCTGGCAATTGTTTTGTTATGCTCCTGATTTTCTTGCTTTGCAGGGATGTTTTTGAAAACCGAGTTTTAAAAAAAAATGGTTAATTAGCACTAAAATGATGGGTACTGTGGCAGAAGGGAACTTGTGAGGTGACTTTTTCATCTTGGCAAATACTTGATTGAACCCTATGACTTAGGTTACATCTGAACACCATTTTAGAGTCTTGCATCGGCTTCAGTTAATCTTTTTCTTCAACAGAAAAACAATGCATGAAAACTCATTAAACCCATAGGAGGCCACTATGAAGCTTGGCTAGTAAACATCAGAAGCCATGTCCACGCTGCCGATTAGTCTGGGAAAGATCTCACTGACACTGGCAAGAAGTTCATTTGCAAGGCCATGACTTGGACAGAAAGTAGCAACAAGCGAACTTTTTATAAGAATCCAGATGACCAGTTCATAGGATAAACTTTGAAGAATTCTAGATATGCCAGTATAGTGAAAATATTTGATTATTGAAATTGTGTTATTTAAGATAAATCAGCATCATGGGTGAAAATAAACCACGGAGCCTATTGTTCAGTTTGGAGGCCACAGGCTAGGTTCAACATGGGTTTCGCTGTTTGGAAATATTTAGGCTTGGCACCAGATGGTACTTTGTGTTATTTCTTTTGAATAAAACCTGTATGCTTCAAATAAACACACAGAAATAATGAATTATATTTTAACACTGAATTTTGTTAAAAATGCAAAATTTTCATTTTGCTCCAAGTGACAATCCTGTTACAGACTGTCTTGTGACAGTGTTGTGTCTACATAGACCACTGGTTCTCAACCTGTGGATTGCTACCCCTTGGGAGTCAAATGACCCTTTCACAGGGGTCACATATGAGATATTTACATTACTATTCAAACAGTGGCAAAATTGCAATTTTGAAATTGCAACAGAAATCATTTTATGGTTGCGATCACCCCAACATGAGGAACCGTGTTCATTAGGAAGGTTGAGAACCACAGTTATAGAACTTTCTGGTTAGTGAAATAGAGTTTCTATCTTTTCTCATGAAATACTGCTCTATATTTAAAAAAAAACCAAACCTTAACACTGTGAAAAAATTCTTTCAATTTTAAACATTTCTAATTTGTGTATAATTTTCCTTTTTAAAAAAAGAACCCATGTTATATGTAAGGCTTCATGGAAGGTATAGATCTTTGAGTATACAGAGGGACATAATATTTTTTCATATGTTAATAGAAAGGAAAGTCTATGTAAAAATTTCCTAATCTTCCTTTATTTCCCTGTTTCGCTGTGTGCATTTTTACTGCTTTTTAAGACAAACATTTTATTCTTATTTTTTTATACATGAAATAAACAAGTTGATCAGGACACAGATAAACACAGTCGTGATTGTTTAGGTTTCAATTCTGTTTGATTAAAAAGTGTCCTTCCCCGGCCACTTACAGCTCTGCAGCAAGTTTTACAGGAATCGGTAGCTTCAGCCGCTGGGAGCCCTCCTGCAGGCATTTGCTATGTGAGAGTGAATTTATGTGCTGAGAATAGCCCCATTCCGCAGTTAGGCCTTAGGTTTGACCCTATAAAAGTTTTTACTCAGGAAGGTACAAAAATTTCTTCCCTTAAATACTTCAGGAAAAACATAACCATTTTACTAAATAAACTCGGCCATTTGATAGCATAAATGAGGGCGCTGGTAAATGTGGAGGTTGTTCAAAGGCACCTTGTATAAATTATCGCCTTGGCTACCCTCCTGCAGGAGGGGCCTTTCATCTTTCCTTTAACTAGATGGGAAAAGTCTCCATTACTGGAGAAAATGAAGGCTTTTTAACAAAAGTCCAGATTCAACTAATAAATATTTTATAACTGTTTCCTGCAAAATATCTGAAATCCTTTGTGGAATTGGCAGTGTGAAGTAGATGCCCCGGGGAACATATCAATAGCTGCCAATGAGAACCCTTGCAGTAGATGTGCCCTCTCTGAGCCATCACTTTAAGTGTGAGACTATGTATTTGCTATGGTCAGTAACTTTTCCTAACTTGCTTTATATTGCTAACACAAAGCAGCAAAACACACTTCTGCATTTCTACAAACTTCTGGTTTTAATAAAACTGATCCGTAATTACACTGACATCTTTACTATCCAAAAAAATTACCTTCATCAAAGTTAACCTGTGTGAGAATAAAAAGTAGGTGTGTTTTTTTTTAAATAAGTGTGTACTAGTGTTCCTTAAGATAAATAACTTTTCTCTTGAAAGCAGCAAATATTCAGTATTGTTGTCAGCTAAATACAGAAAGATCATCAAAGCAATATCCAACATTCATTAGTCCAGTATTAAATACAACCCACAGTTAAACCAGCACTGAGACTGCTCAGGCCCAGGCTCAGAAAGGAATATTTCACCATGTAGAAAATATCACTGAGTGGCATAGTCTTGGGGATTTGGGTTGTAGTTTGCCACAGGTATGATGTCTGATTTAGAAAATTTAATTAAATAATTTTTAAAAAACAGGTAAAATTAAAGGAATTATAGCTGGATATGACAGGACTTCATACCTTTATAGTCCATAGGAACTGAAATCCAGGAAGTTCCTCTCACACAGTTAATTTGAGGCGCTGGTCACAGTCTGGCTCTTCCAATCCCAGGCTCGTATCTTTACCCAAAACTCCCTGTCTTTCTGCGACACAAAGATGATGTCCAAAGTCAGACTCCATCCCTCCCATCCACATCGCCCAGGAAAAGTAGGTTGAGATGCTCTTCCTCCCTGTGGCAGCGTATGGGCTGGTGATGTCTCTCAGAAGTCTTCCCACTGAGACCCCTCCGCTGAGACTCACGAGATGAGTAGGTTCCCCAAGTGACCCCATGACAACAGGATGTGTAAGACCTTGATGAAGAAAGGACAGCAATTGTATAAATCTTTCCTGCTGTTTGAGCAGCTTTCACTGTGTTGGGGAGGTTATACCACTGTGTTGGGGTGGTAGTTTGCTCTAGCCTTAGTTCATGATTTGGGGGTACCAGGAGATGTCAAATGAGTTGAAAATAGTAGGAAACACAACAGTCACAATTGTCCAGGTAGTATTTGACCCAGAGGAAGGGTTTTCTGTTTCTGTAGTGCCAAGGATGAACCCAGTACTCTGTGTATACTAAGAAAGTGGTAAACTATTGAGATACCCCTTGCCCCTACCATGTTATCTTTTTAACAAATTGCTAAGGGTTGAAGTGGTTAAAGATGAAAAGTGAGGTCTCAGGCGTCCTTGAGAAGGGCTAATTGGGGGAAAGTTTCAACCCCAGATCCTGGACTATATTCCTTAGCCAAATATAAGAGGGAAGGAAGACTGAATCATTTACAGTAGGAAGCTATTTTGTGCTTGCATTTAGAGGTGTTGCTTTTGTTTTAAAATACACGGATGTTATATAGATAGCCTGCAACCAAGCCCAGCAACACATTAAGTATGTGTGGTGAGGCTGTATAGTAACCTACATTTCTACTAATTGTGTAGAGCCCGGTATAGAGAGTAGATCACCCCCTACCCTCCTGCACACTGTACAAAGCTGAGTGGGAGGTCAGTGCTGCCCCCTCCTGGCCTCCACTTGTTGGTAATGGAGATTGTGCCCCTGAGCCAAAGTTGGTTTTCATTGAGTGGTTCTTACTCTGACCTAGCTCCTGAGATACTGAGTGATGGGCAGAGATGTCCTTTAGAAAAGAGACTTTGAAATAAGGATGATTTCTTCATTATCAGAGGGAGCGTGAACCAGAGCACTGCAGAGCTCTGGTAGTCAAAATGGGCTCAGCTCCTCGGTCCATGTGCTAACTTTAGGGTCCTGAGACTGTTGGCAGACATTGTGGTAGGTGTCCTCTCTCTTCCTACATCCCTGTCTGAAGCATTTCTCCTCACCTGTGGCAGTCTCCTAACATATCATTAAGTGTAGAAGGGGTGGAGCATTGTCAGTGCCATGCTGTTCACTCAAATGCTAATAACTAGTGAAAACTCCAACCATTCCTAACGAGACTCCATTTGTCCTGACCCTTCCATTTAGGATGGGTTTGGAGGCCCTGGTGGAGTCATATGCATTCTGGAGACCATCACTACGGACTCTCACCTTTGAAGATATTCCTGGAATTCCAAAGCAAGGTAATTCAGTCTCCTGGGTCACTCATCTACTGCCTCTTTCTAGGGTTTTCTTACTGGGTTTGTGATGAGATCAGGAACACTGGATCAGACCATTTTGAGCCCATTTCTCACAAGCCCAGGGCTTGCATCTCCTTAGAGAAGGGTACTGTCTTCACTCTGGTCTACTCAGGAAGTAATCCTGAGGCACCCATCGAGGCAAACTTTACCAGGATACTGCCAGCTCCCAGGGAGAATTTCACACACTCAGGTTTAGATTATTATCGTTATTTTTTTGGGGGGGTTAGATTATTTAAAGAAGCAGAATGAAATACTATTGTTAGAATAAGGAAGGCTTTACAGCCTGTCCAGCCCATTGGAATTCTTCATTCCTCTTGAGTTATGTCAAGTTTGCAAACATCAATCTGCCAACAAATCCAGAGAAGGGAGTTGGCCACCATTATTGTTATTGATTGGTTGTAGGATTAAACAACCGTCTGAGTTTCACAGTATAGTTTATTTGTTAGAACATTGCTTTTGTGTGCCTGTGATTTGCCAACCTGTTTTCTAGTTGGGGTTGAGATTTTTGAGGCACGAGGGAGAACACAGAAGAAACCCAAATGGTACAGTCATCGATGCACACAAGCCTCAGTGAGAAGCTACAGATGTTCATGAGGGGGGCCATCCTGGACCAGTTCTGTGCTTTCTTTCCAGTTATAGTTTCTCTGTAAGGAAGTGTCCTGTAAGAAAGAGAGAACAGTTAAGAGAAAGGAAATAGTGCAGGTAGAAAAGAGCAACTTATTGCACTGTTAGGGCAAGAGGCAAAATGAGATGAAGTTTAATTTTATAAAATTTCTGTCAAGTTTGGCAGCTGTAGTGTTTTTTTTACTAATAAGAAAATTATGAGAAAGCAAAATGAGACAGAACATAAAAATTCCATGAGATAGTGTCTTACTGTTTTCTGTATCACAGAGCTTCTTTGTTACGTGTGAAGATAATTTGGCTTAAAATTAATAATTTGGCTCTAAAATTTCATCATGCTTTATTATTTTGTAATTAATTAATATTGCTATTAGTATGTGTGTACATGCGTGTGCCTTGTGTGTATTTGTGTGTGTATGAGAGAGAGAGAGAGAGAGAGACAACACATGTGTATAGGTCAGAGGACAACTTTGGAGTGTTCACTTTCTCCTTCCACCTTGTGGGTCCCAGGGACTGACCTCAGGTTCAGCCAGGCATGGTTGCTTACTATCACCCTGGGAGCCATCTTACCAGTCCTTGGCTTAAAAACATTGAGAAGTTGCATGTTTGTTTAAGTTACACAATCTGAGTTCAATGAGATGAAGTCACCGAAAGCTAAGCAACCTTTTCACCTTCGCAACCCCCCACTTTGCAACAAGACTTCTATACCACACATTTACCAAATTTAAAGGAAAAGATGGTGGGAAGAGTCATTCTTGACATTCCAGCTTCTCTTACAGGCAGCCCAAGTTCTTCCACTCTACTCCAAGGTCCGGGAAACGGTGTTCCTGCCACACACCCTCACCTGCTGTCTGGTTCCTCTTGTTCCTCTCCTGCCTTCCATCTGGGGCCAAACACCAGCCAGCTGTGTACTCTGGCTCCAGCCGACTATTCCGCCTGTGCCCGGTCGGGCCTTGCCCTCAACAGATACAGCACGTCCTTGGCAGAGACCTACAACAGGCTCACCAACCAGAGCAGCGAGACCTTTGCCCCACCCAGGACTCCTTCCTATGTGGGTGTGAGCAGCAGCCCCTCTGTGAACATGTCCATGGGTGGCAGCGATGGGGACACCTTCAGCTGCCCGCAGACCAGCCTATCCATGCAGATCTCAGGGATGTCCCCTCAGCTCCAGTACATCATGCCATCGCCGTCCAACAACGCCTTTGCCGCCAACCAGACCCATCAGGGTTCCTACAACACTTTCCGGTTACACAGTCCCTGTGCCTTATATGGATATAACTTCTCCACATCCCCCAAATTGGCTGCCAGTCCTGAGAAAATTGTCTCCTCCCAAGGAAGTTTCTTGGGGTCCTCGCCGAGCGGGACCATGACCGATCGGCAGATGTTGCCCCCTGTGGAAGGAGTGCACCTGCTTAGCAGTGGGGGCCAGCAGAGTTTCTTTGACTCCAGGACCCTAGGAAGCTTAACTCTGTCATCTTCTCAAGTGTCTGCACATATGGTGTGAGGAAGCCTTTAAGTTAAACTACATTTGAATCTAATGGATCGTTCTTATTTTTTAAAAAGGCAATATGGAAAAAAATGTACATACAGTAGAAAATGAAGGCTCACTGAGGATTTTAACTTTCTCACGGCACGATTGTAATTATCTGATGGTATGTGTATAAGCTGTATATACATAGCGTGTAGTATACTGAAGCCTTCTCTCTTCTGCCTTGTTTATCTAGTTCCACAAAATACTGGCTACATGTACTGTTTTCATCCAGAGTAAAAACAAACAAACAAACAAACAAACAAAAAACTAAAGCAAAATGGCACACTTGATAGTTGGTAATGATGCTAATCAAAGACTTTTCCAATGCTCACATGCAAAGCGATGGGGTTCATGGCAGTGGTTTCATATACACCTAACCAAAGATTTGTAACTTCATTCATCAGAAGAGCGCTCTCAGCAATTTGTATTTGAGCGTTGATAGCACTGTGATTTCTATTAATGTTGGACATGACGTGAGAACCTCAAGTGCAAAAGCCAGTTAAAGCTTAGTGTATTTCTGAGGCATCTGTAACAATAAAGGTTTAGCTTTTCATTCCTGCTTATTCTTTTTTTTTTTCTTTTTTTGAGACAGGGTCCTCTATGCAACAGCCTTGGCTGTCTTGAAACTCACTCTGTATACCAGGTTGGCCTCAAACTCACAGATATTTGCCTGCCTCTGCCTCCTAAGTGCAGGCATTAAAGGTGTATGTCACCACTATCCAGCCATTCCCACTTATTCTGATTTAATACAGACCTTGGGTCTATAAAAACTCCATAGCTTGTACTGGTGTTTATTTTCTGAAGGAAGGTGGAAGCAAGTTTTGTGACTTTTAACTTTTCATTGGACAGAAAAATCTTATTTACTTGCAAAAACCATTATTTTGAAATTATAAACTAAATGAAATGATTTAGCTTATCAATAAGGCCATTAAAATGTCCTGTAAACATCTTAAAATTCCAGTTTTCACTAGGGTAGGTATTGGGAGAAAGAAAATGAGTACACCTCAGATTCTTGTGTCCCAAAGAGTAATATTTATTTACTTATTTTTAGTAAATTAAAGGAATAATGTCAACCACCCCTCAGGTCTTTGTGTGGCTTGGTTTTTAGATTTAGGATCCTTTTTCCATCTTTGAGCTGCTTGACCTCTGGTCTACGAGTAAGGAAAAGGCATTTATGCTACTTATTTATGTCTCATAACTCCTACAAATTGAAATGTTCCCCGCTCCCTATCCTTATCTCCCTGTCTGACTCTTTTCCAAAACAGACAGGTCTTGCCTTTATGGTGCTAGCGCTGCAAGGAATTTCAGAGGGTTATCTCCAGCAATCTGTCTTGTGCTTGTAGTCAAAGGCCAAAGTCCATTACTAAAAAGGCCTCCTAGGAGGACCAAGGAGGAAGATACTCATTATGATAAGTGAGCTATAAACCTTTTAACCTCAACAGCATTTTAAGTTTGGAAGTGAGGAAATGAAAACAGGATTGGCTTCTAAAAGTGCCTAAAATGAACACATGACTTAAGAGTTCAAAAGAAGGAACTTTGATAGCAGAACATGAGATACACAGAAAAAAAAGTGAGGCATGCAGGATGACACAGCTTCTTTTGCTGAAAAACTGAAGCACTCTGTCTGCCCAGCTGCTCCTTACATTTCATGTTTAACAACGAAGAGAATGATTTCCTTCTGTTTATCCGTAGTCTTGCTCTAACAGATCCCTGATTTGGATTGGAAGGAATCTCTATCCCAGTTTACATCTTTACTGAACAGGGTCATTGTTGGATATTTAGGGGAATGTTCTGTTTAGACAGAATGCATTCTGGATTTGTCTCTGTTTATAGATACTGACAGATTTCCCCATGAATTTCATAAGAATATCATCAAATAATAATAATTTGGAAATCTAAGATTAGCGTGAAGGGATGTGAAATATTTGCAATAGGTAGACCTAGCTAACGTTCTGTGCATGGTCGTATTAACTTGATAAAGATTTGGAAAAAAGGCTTTGAGAATGAATCCAGCCTTTGTGCTTATTACAATTCAAGGAGGATAGTTTTCCATCTTGAGAAATCGTCAGGTGGAGCATTTTCCCTTTTGCTGTTGGTAATTTGAGATGACACCATGATGTGAGTAGACATTTTTATTAATCATTTTGGTAAAATTTAGCAATGTTGTACAAATGCTGTTATCTTTTAGGTTTTGCTGTAAATAACAATCACCATGACACTCCAAAGATTAACCTTTTATTGTTGTACTAAATGACATACATGCATTGATTATTATAATTATCTATCTGTATTTTATTAAGAAGTGCTTGAGAAATTATATTAAAGTACATTATGAAACCCTTTTATGGTCTTGGAGGGTAATCATTGTAATTGCATATATATGATAAAACACTCATACATAACCCCAGACAAAATCTGTAGCTCTCCACTACAAGGCAGGAAGAAATGAGTCTGCTGTTCATTTCTCTTGTGTTCGATATAATGCCTCACTGTGGTGACCATGCCATTGAAGATGAAGGCCCTGACAAATGTTGAACATATGACAGTTTGGATGTGAGGGGAGAAGGTGGAATACTATGCTTTGTTCGGGTCCAGAGAGACAGGCAAGGATGTAGGAATGATCTGCTTGAGCTGCTAACCAGTGATGACAGATTACTTTTAGACCTCTTGACTGGAAAACATTCCAGGGCACAGGGAGATGGGATGAGGGTGTTGTTATCAAGACTAGTCACATTCTGAAAATTAATCCTTGCTTCCATACAAGCCCCCTCCCAGAGGTCAACAGCTTTTCACAAGGGGGGCACACTGTTGCTGACCCCTGATTTCTGGAATGTAGAGGGTCAGGAGACCTTCATGCCTCCCAGAGGAGGCACAGTGTGGCCTATATAAGGAAGGGCTTACTCTTTATGTCAATTCATGACGTTGTGAGAGATAGTGAAACCTTTTAAAATGCAAAGAGGTCATCATTGCTTCCCCCTCCAAGTTTAAACTTACTGGTAGCTGAAATTTTATTGTGTAATAAACAGCAGTTTGGGGAGATAACTGGACATTTGTTTAGGAGAGGAAAAAAAAAGAGTGAAAGACCCTTTCTGGGAATATTTGAGGGAAGAATACAGTACAAAAAGAGAATCTTAGTGAAATCACAGATTCTGTTGAATTCTAGTTTGGGACCATTTAAGGAACCATCCCATGAGACTGGGAACTCACGGCATAGCTGCTGAGTGCCTTACTGTGCTCTCTTTGGGCATTTGTAAAGAATGCTTTGTTTTGGTGTTCATTTCTTTATAAATACTTGCTGGCTCACCTACATTATGGATTTCCCACACTTTGCATTGGCAACTAGATTTTCATTAAATGATTTCTGACCAAGTTGGTATTTTAATCTCATTATCCTTTCTGCAAATAATTGACACATTGGGAATGGAGTTAAATGCTTGAGCAGTAAGTTGATGTCCATAATTATGACAGATTAAAATCAACTCAGTTGGGGATAGAAGTAGATAATATAAGTAATTAACCATAGAAACCTCCAGCAGATGTTAAGCTTGGAAGTTCATCTGTGGGTAGATGTGCAGTTAGTGTTGCTTTTGAGATTTTTGTCAGAGTGAAAAAAAATATTGTCTTGGTAATTAGAGAAGCTGGTTGCACATCATGGTTTTCTCAATCGAGATTTTGTGCAAAAAATATCACATTGACTCTCAGTTTTCTAGTTTGTAAAGCGTGTAGTCAGAATTGGAGTTCTGACCATTTCTTTCAAGTATGAATTCATGTAATATCTATTTATTATTACTTAGCTTAATATCAGTAAGCTTGTTCTATTGAAATGTTACATGCATTGGAATATATATATATATATGTATATATATGTATATGTATATATGTATATATATATGTATATATGTATATATATATATATATGTATATATATGTATGTGTGTGTGTGTGTGCGTGTATCTTTATTTTGAGCTTTATGTACACAAGTATATGTGTGCATATCTATCTCTATATATCTTTACAAAGAACATAGCAGGATTACGATTATTTTTAATGTACTGGTTTAATTAAAGACGGCTTTTAAATGACATGGACCTTTACTCAGTTACAACAAATAGGACATATTTTAATGTTTTTATATTTTAATGAAACTATATTTGATAATGTATTTGCTACTGCATAGTGTACATAAAATATATTAATGAAATTCCTTTTCCGAATTTCTCTTAATTTGCATGGCGTACATCAGCACATGGAGCAAGCATAGAAATCTTATAAAGTCTCTAGACACCTTTCTAAGTCTATTCAAATACTTGAGAAGACACTTAAACTTGTCCTTCTGTGGTTTAATTCATGCTGAGACTCAGATGCAATAATATCAAGCAATTTATTAACTGTACTGTTGTCTCATTTTGTACAAGACTAGATAGATCTACACAATGAATCCTATTGTGGTCACTAGAAAGACTTACTATTAATACCAGACATTTTTCTATATATCAGTTTTATTGAGATATAGTTCACACATCATACACGTCACCTTTCTGACTCAAACAATTCAAGGCTTTTAGTACATCCACAGAACTGTAAAACTATCACTATCATAAATTCCAGAACATTTTTATTACATTTTTGCCCCTTAATAATAATTTCCACTTTCCTCCATGCCTTTCTTACTACCGAGATCTAGGCAACTGTCAATCTACTAATTCTAGCCATGTTGTGGGAATGGATTCATATAGTGTGTGGTCCTTTGTAACTGGTTTCTTTCACTTAGTAGAACATTTTAGAGGTTCATCTATTTTTGATGATGAACCACATCATTATTATATGGAGTGAACCACAGTGTGCATATTCACTGTTTGGGATCTCCTCCTCCCCCTCTTCTTCCTCTTCCTCCTCTTCTTCTTTTTCACTTTTTTGTTTGTTTGTGAGACAAAGTTTTACTGTGCAGCCTTAGCTGGGCTCCAGAACTCATTATCTAGACCAAGCCAGCCTTAAACTTGGAATAATCTCTTTTCTACCTCTGCCTTGAAAGGGCTAAAATTGCAGGTGTGAACTAACATGTTCAACCTATTTTTACTTTTAACTATCATGAATAATGCTGTTGTAAACAGTGCAGATATTATAGTGAGTACCACACCTTCATTTTTCTTGGATATCAACCTGAGAGTGGAGCTATGAGGCACTGAAAAACTCTCTTGCTGCCTTCAAAAGCCCGGTTTCTCATGCTTGCCAGCAATGCAGTTTAGTCTTACTGACCTAGTTATTATCAGTCTTTTTAATGGTGGTCTGCTCAGTGTGCATGCAGTGCTATTTTACTATGGTTTGATTTGCATTTCTTTCATGACAAGAATGATACTGAGCATCTTTTCTTATGCTTTATTGGGTTTCTTCTTTTGAGAACTGTCCATACAGATTTCTCATCCGCTTTTTAATTGGGTTGTCTTTGTTTTTAAAATTGTGATATAACTTTTCTTTGCATATAAACTAGATACATACCCTGTTGTAAGATATATGATCTGCAAATATTTTCTTTCATTCTGAGTTCTGTCCTTCAGCTTTCCTAATGGTGTCCTTTGCGGCACAGAAACCTCGGTTTTGGAGAGGGCTTGTTTATTTTTCTTCTCTCGATAGTGCTTTTGATGTTAAGGCCAAGATGTTTGGATGAACTCTTTTAATCTGATGTTTTATATTATTATTATTAGTGCTATCGCCATCCTTAATACTAGTAATAGTGATAACTGATG
Organism: Pachyuromys duprasi; assembly: GCA_028658305.1. Lineage (NCBI taxonomy): Eukaryota > Metazoa > Chordata > Mammalia > Rodentia > Muridae > Pachyuromys > Pachyuromys duprasi. Next base: position 30,463,118 of record CM053749.1, read on the forward strand.
CACATTTTTAAAGTGCTTTTAGAGTACATAAATTTAATAGTACTTGATAAATTACCTCTCCTTCCAATAGATCTGAAATGTTCTTGAGGAAACATATTGTCCCTTCAAAGTATCTTGATAAAAGGATCCAAAAGTATCATGAACTTTTTATTACCTTAGAAAATGGTCAGCACTTTCAGTACGTATTTAATCAATGACTATTTATTAAACCTTAATTATTCGCCTGGAATGACTTTAGACATGGGTAGCAGTGATTGACACCATTGGTGCCTTCAGTGCCTTGTAAAAGTGGTTCCTGAAGACAGAAAAAAATAATCCTCTTTAGAATGCAATATATCACAGTTGGCAAGAAAAAATGTATTGTTGCTTGACTTTTTTATGAATTGATGCTCTCATCCTTATTTTGACATTACATATCCCAGATGGTCACTGCAAACTACTTACTCATGTGCCAAGGTACAAGCGGGATGCATTATCACCTTAACTCTGAGTTTATTTTGTGGTTTTCTCTAGAAATCCCAGCATCATTTAGAATTCATTTTTCCAATAAACTTTATTTACAGAACAGTAATAAGATATTTCTCCATTATTAGAAGGAAAGGAAAAACTGTGCTTTTTTTAGGGTTTTGGAAAACTGCACATTTTTCTTAAAGGTTTTTGGTGAAATGGATTGCAGAGATTTACAGATTCCTTTTTTTCTTAATTGGCCTAATTGAGTTTCAAGGCAAAATGAATTGAACCACTGCCTTTCATACAAAATAGAAGTGTTCACTGTGCAACAGGAAAGGAACTCTTTAAAGAAGCTGCCATGGAGAACTGCAAAGCACCAGGAGACCTTGCAATGAATGAACATATATTGGAACTCTCTTAAGCTTTTGCTCACTTGATTTTCTAAGTTTGATAACCTTGGTATATGGGGCTGTGATGTTGTTTATGTCTGAATGTTGGCTGCCTACTCAGATTTACCTTGAGGTCACAGAGAGGGCACGAAAACCTCAAGTTTTTGTTTGGAAGATTCTTAGAGAACCAATAGGAGAGAGGCAGAGAGGGCAGCTGCAACAAATCCTGGAAAGCTGTTGAACAAATTCAGTGAGTCTTCTTGGTAGCTTCCATCAGCATTTCTGGTCTTCCTTGTCTTTCCATGCCATCCTCTCTGTCCTGAATGTCCTCTGCCTTCTCAGTTTAAAGGACTTACTCAGAGACTTATTTCCTCAGTGAATTCTTCCCAACTTCTGTTCCTCCCAACAAGAGACACAAACCTTCCCCAGGAGACACAAACTCTTTCTGTAAAGTGTTGAAACAGCACTCTGCCTACTTGCCTCTTTCATGTTTGTTTACTTCTTCTGTGTATGTGTGTTTGTGTGAAAGTTAGAAAATGTCTTGAAGGATTGGGTCATACCTTTCTCCTTCCACAGGTAGGCTTCAGGGATTGAGCTCAAGTTGTCAGGCTTAAGGGCAACCACCCTCACTTGCTTGAGCTGACTTGCTTGTCCTGTGTACTTCTCTTTAAATACATTAGTCTATCTGTCTGTCTGTCTTTCTATATTTTTAAATTTTTTATAATTTATTCACTTTATAACCCGATTGTAGCCCTCTCCCTCATCTCCTTCCAGTCCCACCCTTCCTCCCTCTTCCTCCTTATCCCCCACCCCTAGACCACCAAAAGGGGCAGCCCTCCTCCCCTACCATCTGACCCCAGCCTAACAAGTCTCATCAGGACTGCCTGCATTATCTTCCTCCATGGCCTGGAAAGGTTGCCCCACCAGGGGGAAGTGATCAAAGAGGGGGAGGCAGAGTCCCTGTGAGAGACAGCCCCTGATCCCCTTACTCTCTTTAAATACTTTAATGTGTGCTTTTCATGTATGTCCACCAGCCCACCTATAATTGGAATCCAAGGGTAATGGACATGTATTTTTGCCTCAGCACCTAGTACTAAGCCCCATGCAGGTAGAGATTAAGAATGTACATCTACTATTGGGGAATGCTCTTGGAGCTGCCATGGGCTACTTCTGTGCAGGGGTTCTAAGTTATCTCCATGTATGGTCCTTGTTTGGAATATCAGTCTCAGAAATGACCCCGTGTCCAGATTTTTTGGTTCTCTTGCTCTCCTTGTGGAGCTCCTGTTCCCTCCAGGTCTTTCAATCTCCCCTTCTAACAGGGACTGTCTCTGACATGAACTCATGGCCTGGCTCTTTGATCAACTTCACCTGAGTAGGGAGCAGCCTTATCAGTCCACAGAGGAAGACAAAGAAGCCAATCCTGATGAGACCTGATAGACTAGGTCAGATGGAAGAGGAAGAGGACCTCCCCTATCACTGGACTCGGGGAGAGGCATAGGAGAAGAAGAGGGAGGGAGGGTGGGATTGGGGGATGGGGCTACAGCTGGGATACAAAGTGAATAAACTGTAATTAATAAAAATAAAATAAAATTTAAAAATAATAAAAAGAATGTACATCTGGAGAGTTAAGTATCAGAATTTCTAGTACAGTTTGAATGTAAAGTATCTTCCCAAATGGCACATTTGTGGAAGACCTGCTCCCAGCTTATAATATCTACCATTGAGAGGTGCTTGGAGTATAAAAGCTCTGACAGGCTAATCCATTAATAGATTTATAATTTGATGATGACTTTGGATTGTAGTGGAAGTTAGGATGTAGGACTTAGATGGGGGAAGTAGGTTCTCAGAGCTTGTCTTTGAAGGGTATTTGTGTCACAGGATCTTCCATAGTCCTGCATTTCTGGATCACATTCCTGATGTCAAGGCCCACATTCTCTGCTAAGGACATGTTCCCACTGCATTCTTTCTTTTTCCTCAACCCATGTTCATTTCACCCTAAAGAGGACCCACTGTTGAAACACTAGACAGACACTTGTCTATCATTTTAAAATCCTTTTCCCATGTCAAAGCAGACCAATCATTTACTTGCGAATGCAATTGTTTTTCTCATCTTAGTCTATTAAAGGTAATTATTCACAGAAAAGACAGGAGGAAAATCAATTTTGATTTTGCAGAGTAATAGTGCATAGAACATTGTTTTATTCGATATTTCGAAAATACTGTGGGAGGTATTTTTGTCCACATTTTACTAATGGGAAAACTGAAGCTCATAGGAGTTTGACAATCAATGACATTCGATTATTAATCGCAAGTTGGGATGAAGCTTAAGCTCTCTGATTACTACATGGTGTGTGACAGCAAGAAAAGGAGATTGGAGTAATAATAATAATAATAATAATAATAATAATAATAATAATAATGATCGATAAATAATCCTGACTGAGGGAGAAGGGATCCCAAAGCATATTAGAGAAATGCCAGATGACCTAGCACCTGGTGTCCTCTTAGAGGGTGAAGTTCATGTTGGGGACAGCCATTGGTTGACAGTCATCATTATATGTTCTTCAAAAGAACTTTTCTGTTGTTGTTGTTTTCAAGACAGAGTTTCTCTGGATAGCCTTGGTTATCCTGGGCTCACTTTGTAGACCAGGCTGGCCTCAAATTCACCTTCTTGCCTCCCCAAGTGTTGGGATTACAGGTGTGCACAACTGTGCCTGGCTAAATAATAAAACCTTAAAGGATAATCTAAAAGGTGAATTTGATGTTTTATACACACACACATATATATATATATATTTACTACAATAAAATTTAAGAAAAAAACCCATTGTACTGGTATACTCACAATGCTTTAACAATCCTAGTAAGAGAAACCCAATCCTCTTGACTTTCAGGAACTAAATCATGCCGTTAGTTGCCCATTCTTTCCACCTTTAATATATGTATTGAATTATGAATCATGCATAGTTCTAAATGTTGGGAAAGCTGTAGCGAAGGGGGCACAGGACTTCCCTGCACACACAATGTGTGCAATCTATTAGAGAACAGAATAATCAGACATCAAATCAAATAAATATGAACTTACTGCAGAGTGAGTGATGTCTGTGGAAAGGCATTGGTGAGCTGTGACAGTGTACTCTGGGGGCATGTGATTGAAGGGAGGGCGTGTGTGTTTGACACTGTGGAGGACCTCCCAAGTGTACACTTGAGTACTGGACACAGCAGGTGTCCAGTAGCTAGTGAAACAGTGGCCACCCAACTCCTCCTTCTGGAAGCAAAGGATATCGGTGACAATGCTCTCCCAGCCAGGCAAGAGAGTGGTGGTGTGCTCCTATAAAATCAAAGCACTCAGAGGCTGAGGTTCGTTCACTCATAGCCAACCTGGCCTATGTAGTCGCACTTCATCTCAGGAAGCAAGAAAGCAATGAATAAAAAGAAAGGATGAGAAATATTTATTATACTAAGTATTGCATTCCTTTGAGCCTGTCTAAAATAAAGTTGAAGTTTCCTTCCTTTCCTGTTTGGTCCCATCTGGTACTGAACTGCTGTTTTATAAGAAAATGTGCAACATTTGCCATTCCTTCCATGATAGCTATGTGCTTCATTAGTGTCAAATTCATGTCCTATCATTCACTTCTGATGCTTTTCTTCACACCCACACACCTTTGTTTCAGTGCTACGACCTCATGTAAACTTTTTCATTTGCTAGCTAAACTCACTTCTTGTGACAATTGTGCAAAGAAGCTAATAAAATCTGGAGCTTCAGGCTGCCTGTCCCACAGCGTTTGTGAGCTGCTGTCCACTCTACAATGCATTTCTGTTTGGGAGAGTTTTTTTTTTTTTTGAATGTGGAAAAACCCACATAGCTGCAGACCTTTGCACTTTAGCACATTATAAGTTACTTATGTTTTATGGAATACTTATGAAAAGTCCTATCATGATTGAAAGGTAAGTGTCAATGAAATTAATGTGCTGTCGGATCCCACGCTGTTCCGCCTCCACGATCCTCCCGGTTTCACAGGCTTTTCCTTCCAAAGGGAGCAAGAGGTCTGGAAGATACCTCTGAGGCGTTGTCATGAACTTAAACCTGGTGTCCAGATTCTTGGCTAGGCTCAGCTAGAGACACCTCAATAAATACTGAGCAGCTTTTTTTGCCTGATCTGTGGACACTTGGCAGAAGCGTTGATGACAGATGCAAGAACATGATGCACAGCAGTGTTCTTTACAGCCATTTAATCTGTGTCATCAGATCCCCAGAAACCGTGATTAATAGCAGCACTTGAGTTCGTCCTCAAGTTGTATATTTGGCAATGGTGAACTTTGATCTGTGGTTTCACTTTAGAGAATCATTTTGACACAATCTTTTCCTGTAGTCTTTCTATCTCATTAAGGCCCTCGCAAATACCAGAGGGGAGGACGTTTAATACTATTTCTGCTGGCTATGTGTTTATCGCACCATTTTAAGCCCTTTGATAAGGGGTGGGCAGGATGTCTGGTCTAGTGAGTAATCAGCATCTCAGAGAGCAGTCTCATCCTGGAAGTTGACAGCATGGGCTCCTTAAGGTCAGTTTTGATGCAAGACTAGATCTATGGCAAAGTAAGGGCCCATGGTTTAGTCTCAAGTGAAATTATTCTTCTTTCATACAGTTATTTGGATTAAACATTTTCTCATTTTTATCCATCCTCTTTCCTCTACATTTTAATGTAGAAGATATATTATTTTCTCCTTATAATTTTCCCTCTAGAGAATCATTACTCAATAGTTATAGAAAATGAACCACACACATAATTTTACATTTCCCAATGGCATATTAAAAAAGAAGACAGGTGAAATAAATTTTAACACTGTACTTAGCCAAGCATATTCAAATTTAATTAGTGAAAAATTAATGAGAATTTTATTTTTACACAGTTTTGCTTTTTATACTGAGAACATTTGTAGTTTGAACTGCAGGGATATTTTCAGAACATTTAATTTGAATACTAAATTTTCAACATAGTTCTTTTTAAACAGTAGAATTGTATTTAATAAGAAAATATTTTATGTTGCCCTCAGTTCACAGAGGAAGACAATGCAGCCAATCCTGATGAGTCCTGATAGGCTAGGGTCAGATGGAAGGGAAGAAGGACCTCCCCTATTAGTGGACTTGGGGAGGAGCATGGGAGGAGATGAGGGAGGGAGGGTAGGATTGGGAGGGAATGAGAAAGGGGGCTAACAGCTGGGATACAAAGTGAATAAACTGTAATTAATAAAAAATAAATTTAAAAATGTGAATTTAATTAAGATGTGTATATATAAGAATCAAATTCTATAATTATGATAGTCACATTTCAAGTACTCAGTAGTCACATGGCTGCCATGTTGGACAACACTATACTAAAGGATCTATGAGAAAATGAAGCTGTAGCCAATAAACTTCACCTCATTCTATTAACATTTTAACATGGGCAGTGCTGGTCCCAAGTCATCGGAACAATGAGAAGTCTGCACACTGGGATTTCTAGGGCCTCTGTACAGGCTTAGAACAGAGACAATAAGGACTGAAAACAGAAGCCCATGCTGGCATGTCAATGGGCTTTTTTTTTTCCTTAGATTTTCTTTAGGTAACAATTTTGTTGAGATTTCCTGGGTGCAGCTTCCTTGTCATATACAGAAGACACTATCTTGAAGCAGGCACCCTGTCCTAGTCCTCTTCCTCGGCCAATCTTCTCATTTCCTCTTCTGAGGTATTTCCTGAGCCTTAGGTATAGGGCTTATATGTAGACACATTGTGTAGACATATTGACTTGTGGGACTGAGCTCCCACATTAAGTTCTGGGTTTTCTTTTTTGTTTTGTTTTGTTTTGATCTTGATCAGTTGTAGCTTCCTGTAATCGTCTCTGACTGATGCACAAAGAAGCTTCTTTGGTGAGGGGTGGGAGCAATGTGTGGGCAGAAGGATAAGTATGGGGCTCGCAGCTGGGACATATGCTGGGTTAGGAAAAGTGCCAGAAATAGGTTCTCTCCTAGGCTCCATGGGTGGTGGTCTAGGTTTCCTATAGTAAGCATAAACTCCCTCCTGTTGAGTGGGCCTTAAGTCCAGTTAGATGGCTAGTGGCTGTTCCCAGCATATGCCACTATTGCACCTTCCGTGAGATCACCCCACCATTCTGGTAATGTCTGTAGGGTGTTACAACTATTGATTGTTTCCCCCCTTTGGGGGCTGGCAGAGTTCCTTCTGATACTATGAGAGCCGGTCCCCAGAAAGGAGGCTTTTAGGTCAGCTCTGGCCCAGTCCCTCTAAGTCCTATGTCTGAAGTATCTGGTCTTCAGCAATAAGGTCTTACCTTTACCATCTGGGAAGAAACCAAGAGAAATGGTGATGGTCTATGTAATGTTTAGGGTCTCTTGGACTCCTCTGACCAACAACTTGCAAGGAGGTTTCCCATGTCTGAAACTATTTTTGTTTCTTTGTTAGTCTATGGCTCTTAACTTTATTTAAAATGTTTACATATATATGTGTGTGTATAGTGTGTGTGTGTGTGTGTGTCACAGACTTGGGAGGTGGAAGAAGTCTCACAAGGTTTCATCCCTAGAAGAAGAGTTACAGGCAATCAATGGTTGCTGAGAGAAAAAAATAATCAGTCTTCTCCAGAAGTAAGCTCCTTAATAGGTTTGCCAGTCCCCAAAAGGCAGTACTGCTATGAGAAACACTATATGATCTCAAAGGTGTGTGTGTGTGTGTGTGTGTGTGTGTGTGTGTGTGTTTGAAAAATAAGAGGTCATGAATTTGAGAAGGAGATGGGAGGAGTTGGAGGGAGGAGAAAGAGAATGATCTAAAGACATTACTCGGGTATGAAATTCTCAAAAATAAACTAGATAAAACATTTAAAAAAGAATGATCTGAAACGTGGTATCATTGGACTCTCTTCAAAAGCATCAGCCACTATTGAGGTCATTAACCCACGTTGATGATATAAATATAAGATCTTTGAAGTTATGAATTTATAGAATATGACCAACAGAACACAGCTGATGTCTGGCATAGGAATAGCATGTAATCTGAAATAAAAACAAATTTACTTACCAATATACATGGTTAATGGTTGTGGCTCGGGATATGTTTTTCTATAAAGACAACCCTTAAATGATTGTTGAAGAAAGGAAATTTCTTTCATATTCCGTGAGAATGATTGTGGCTTAGTATTAGTAGTGTTATTAGCAGTATTAAGTCTATCTAAACATATATATATATATATATATTTTTAAATATGTTTAAAATGTATTTAAAAGGACAGTTGAAATCAAAGTCTGGACTTCTTGAGCATGCAATAGAAGTTTTGAATGAAATGAATTGGGCATGTGGTATGCAGCAAGTGAAATTGCTCAGAACCATGCTTGCATTGGTGGCTGACTGGCGGAGAAGTTACAGCACCGCTGGTTTCTTAACCAGCGTTAAGCCCCTACAGAATAACAGTTAAGTCTCAGCCTGACTCTTAACGACCTCTTCTTGGTTTCTCCTTTGCCACATGGTTTTAGATACAATCCAGGCTCTGCAAGAGAACTCAGTACTAAGGCTTCTAGACGGGAGGACAAGACAGCAACTTTTGATGGAAATATGCCTGGCTTGTATGATGCAATGATTTAATTAATGGTATTCAGAGTACTAAACTACCATAAGCTCTAACAGTTACAGGAACTGAGACTCCATGAAGAACATTGAAGTAATGGAAATCCAATAAAAAACAAAGTTGGATTGGCTTAGATAAGAGGAAAAAGGGAGATATCAAAGAGAAGGCTGGGCTTGTCTGTTTAGTTGACCTACCATAAACTTCAAGAAAAAAATCTGCTGGGCCCCAACACCATCTTTCATCCTGAAGTGAAAATAGGTTGGATGAGAAAGATTATCACTGTGGCTTCTAGAGACCATGATTTGTTTCTGCTGTTACTGAGTTTATAAAAAGAAAGCCGTGCTCTTCCGAATGACTCATTTATGGGCTTCCACATTGGGGCTCTTCTCTAAAATTTTACAGCATGTGAACATAAAATGTCCTGTCAGGATGACTGCCACTTTTAGAGGCCAAGTAAAATGTAATATCTCTTGAAGATTATGACCACACCGAAGTTATTTTTGATTCCCTTTATTCTGTTGGCACATTTAGCTGCATTTTTTAGGCACAGAGGTCATTGATGTGAAAATAAGTAGTTTTTTTTTCCTATAAACTATTCAGAATTTGGTGTTCATGTTAGTCTCCTTTAGACAAGTGTCTTTCCCGAATGAACAACCTGAGGTGTCTTACTGACCTACTTTTCTATCAGAAACGAGGGTAGGCACTTGGAGACAGTTAAATACCTGTGGCTTGAACTGAAAAGTGTCAAAGACCTGGGAGGTCTCTCTTCCCTTCCTTCTCGGTGCTATAGAAAAGCCTACCCACCCCCACATCTCCCTAGACTTGAGAGGAAGCCTAAGACTTGGCAAAGTGCTCCTGCACAGGTTCCTCTTCATCTTATAGGGTAAGAGAAGAGATAGAAGGAAGGAATAAATGGGAGCAAAGTCACATGGCTTGGTCTCTCCCTCAGTGGCTGCGATCCGCCAAAGCTGCTCTATCAGAGCACTTGACTGTTAATAGGCAGGTCAGCAAGAGTCTCACAATGCCTGCACCCTCTAGCACCAGCCTCTTCCACGCAGAGTGGCTTCTCCACACCTTTATTTCTGGTGATAAAACTCAGGGCCCCATGGATGCTAAGCACAGGTCCATCCCCAGACTTTTCTCTCCCTTTCCTTAAGTCACAGGGACCAGAGCCTTTGCTGGGTTTTGGAAATGTACAAAATTTAGATGTACAAAAGAATTAAGAAAAAAATAAGTTTTGTTCATCAAAACATAACACAAATGTTGGAGAATCATTTTGGAGAACCAGGAAATCCAGGATAGAGTTTGGCCTCATGAAGGTGGAAAAAGAAAAAAAAGTTAAGAAATGAAAGAGGGAAATTTTGTTTTCAAATTCTGATGGCTTGAGTTGTGAAATAATCATCTTTCACATGAGAGACAGGAGAGTGGCTTTACTAGAACATGTATATAAAGCTTTGTGTCAAGTACCATTCTGAAAGCATCACATGATAGATACTTTTTTTTCTTTAAACCAACAAGCCTCTGGAGTGTATTCTACTGTTTCGATACTTGCCATATAGATGCAGGCATTGAGTATCACAGAGAGATTAAGGTGGCCAAGGTTACACAGCCAGCAAAGAACAGAGTTAGGATTTGGACCCAAGGGTTTGGCATTGGAGTCCAGACACCTTGTCATCGCTCTTCTGCCCTATGACCTCTACTATGTTATAAGGTTCTGGGGCTCCACAGCCTGTCATCAGTCATTGAGGCTCAAGAGTTGGTGGGCTCTGTCTAGGCCACTTTCTGCTGTGTGTCACATACAGTTTCACAATACATGTTCAACTAAAGCAAATGTTCTAGAGAAGAAACAGGGAACTAGCAACAGATATTCTTGATTTTCATGTGTGGTGTGTGGTACACTTTCTTATTCTTCTCCTCCTCTTTTTTCTCTTCCCCCCTCTCTCTCACACACACAGAATTAGTTTCCACTGGCATATTACCCCAAACTGATGTGTGTTAAGTTCTTATGGACATAACATCCCTTGGGAATTTCTGGGAAAAAGCACACACAGCTTTCACAGCTTTAAGCCGACATTCCTCATTTTATATTCTTCGCAGCAATCACCTACTCAGACCTTGGCACAATCCCACAGAGACAGCTCTGTGGATAGAGAAAGACTGGACAGAGAGTGTCCATCCAGTTCTGTGGCTGAGCTTGGCCCTCCACAGCGACTGAGGAGAAAGCAAGTGAGTCAAAACACATGAGCTCTTGAGTGCAGCCTGCTTCCCCCCTGCCTCAGCTCTGTGAAATCAAAGTTTGAGGCACCACAGGAGCTCCCTTAAAATGTCCTGGCCAGCTCACTGCAGCACAGATGTTGTTCCAGTCCCTGGCTGCAAGCTCACATCATCGCATGACCCGACCGCACGCCTGCAGCCCCGCCCCCTCCGCTGGCACCGTTCTCTAGATGTTGCAGATGCCACAGCTCATTTCTTTGAAGTCTGTATGTTTTTTTAAAAAACACCCCTTTCGACAGTTTTGGCCCAGCTTCTTATTATATAAGCTGATCTGTTGGAACATCTGTCACTGTGTGGCTTCAGCCCCCATCCCCCCACTGGAGTATAATAACTTGACATTAATAAATAATGAGGCAGTGGTGAGTCTAACATATATATTATGAGGCACTGAGGCTAAAATGCCAGACTTTCATCTTTCAAGAAGACCTGCCTAGATTAAACAAACAATGGGAATACAACTAGGGCCGAATGAACACTTTTAGCCATTGCTCACTTACAAAATTGTAATGTACCTTGCATAAACCATTGTCTCTTCATTGTACAGCTTTTCGCAGTGTCAGTGAGAAACGCTGAAGCTTCATGCTGAAGATGTATTAGCACACGATGTGTTAGTTTTCATTCTGCATCTTCCAGGCTACCAGTTATTGGAATTCATTTTTTCTTCCTGAGAAAGCATTTTCTTAGTAGTCTCATGTTGACTCCTTCATAAGGAATAAATGCTACCATAATGTTGTATGCTTAGGTAACTGGCACCTGAGCTGGTATTGCAACTGTTGACACATCATTCTTCTATAGAGTCACTGTGTGTATCTGGTATGTAAATATGCTTGGCCGTATGCTAGTTAGCGCCCTTTGGGAAAGTAGAAAAAAAGGTTGAATATGGTTATTTCTTGGAATGAAACCCAATATTTTTGAAATTCAGATTTATTTCCATTTATTTCTCTCCAAAGATAATCTAAAATCAAGGCGAACACACCCAAAGAAACAGCAAATGGAATGTGCTTCCAGCTTTTGTTCTTCAGACTGCAGACAGAAGATTTTGTATACTCTTGCCTTCATTTACATGCCCTAGATTGCGTATCTTTCACATCATAAATGCTTTCTTAAGTTTGGGAGAGCCCTGTCTGGTTTAGCCTACACAATCCAGCTTTGTGTTATGTATGCCTATGTGTAATAAATATTTAACGGCCAAGGAAGCAGCTCTGGAAGTGAGGCTGGCTGGTATTACCCCCATTCAGAAACGAGGGAGTGGAAGAAGAGAGACAAGCTGCCTGAAGCCTGTTGCGGAGGAACAGTGCCTGCTCTTTGGCTTTGAGAATGGGACTTGGGCTTGATGCAAAAGGCACAGACTTCTGGGGTCCTACATTTTAAGGTGACGATGGTATAAAAGCCAAAAGTAATAAATGAAATATGAGAAGAAGATCTGCCCAAGTCAGTAGGTACTGGTGGCAAAGTAAGACATGGCAGTGTGTGTGGGGAGACATTTCTCTTCAGGAAGCAAAACCCAGTGACTCCTGTTCTGGTCTCTTTAGGGAGTGTTTCTGCCATGGTTGACTTTGCTTATGGGAAAACTCACTTCCAGCCTCTTGGCAACAGTTCTACCCATTCTGGCAAGTTCTAAAGTATACAGACTACAATGTATTGCAGACTTGGTTACAGAGACAATTTCTCCTGCTCACTCTTATCTCTACAGTTGACCTGTGAATGTGAACTAGAGAACATATACACATCCTTTATCTTCACAGGGATGACCTACTGGTATTTCTTTATACTTTCCATGCAGGTTCTCATATAGAAATTGGTTTGTTTTGACTATAATCCTTTCCATTAACACTATTATATTTGCAAATATGTATGTCATTTTTTTCTCTGATTCAATATAAATATCAGTTAGCTTAATGTGCCTACATGAATTCAACTAAAATACTAGATAATCTTCTTCTTCTTTTTTTTTTTTACTTAGAGAAAGTTAAAATGTGCTCAGTTAGGAAGAATTGTTGAGTTACTGATGTTATGGTAAGTTAGCCCATTCATTTCGTCGCAAATGTCATGACTTTAGGACTCAAACAAGAAGAAAAAGATTACAGAAATATTAATATTTGATTTAGTGGTTTCTCTCCCCCTTTTTCTTACTGTCAGTACTTCAGGTTTCTTTTGAGAATTGATTGTCTATTTGCAGACACCCCTGTAGCTCTTCACAACTATGGAGACACTTCCAGCTCCTAAGGTAGAGGCACCTTGGTGGGATTTAGAAATCCCTTAAAGTGCTTAGTTTTTCTTCTTGTTCCTTAGCTCTCTCTACTTAAAGTACAGATATAATTCTAGAGGGGGAGGAAGTATTTTTTTTGTGGGCACACAAATTGAGACAATGTAAAAATAAATTTAAAATTGGAGACTTGAGTCAGTTGTCAAGGACTGTCCATGACAAACCACAGATTCTGGGCTTTTCCCAAAGGGCTAGACAGAGACCCTGGCAATGTCTACTCTGAATGGAGTAGAGTGGAGGGTCAGCTATAGAGAAGGGATAGTCTTTGATCAAACATTTATCTCTTTATTTTGGTAGCACATGTGTCTGTATGTGGGTACGTCCCTGCTGCATATTTGGAAGACATTCGGACCCTTTGTGACAAGCATTCAGTTTATTGATGTTTGGAGGGTGGGCTTGGAAAGCGAGAATGTTGTTGTTCCCATTTCAGTAGACAGTCAGAAACAAACAAACCAAGAAAATCTATAGGCTCCTAACAGATGGGTTTTAAAAAGTAGGCCATGTTTTGAGCCCACCAACTTTGATGACATCTCTCAAACAGAAACTAGATTCCAAAGTGTCAGGACAATACAAATGAGGTTCTAAAACAGTCTCTGGATCAGTTACAGCTTCCAAGTGCAGTGGGAAAAAAAGTTGTAGAGGAAGGTCTCTATGGGTTTGGAAAAGTAAGAACTGTGTTGGGAAGCCCTCTGTCTTTTTTAACTGTGATAGAAGAGGCTGGGATGGATTCAGTCCTGAGGGAGTTATGGAAGATAATGGGGGCGGGGATTACAGGAGAAATCATGTTCGTGTGTGTGTGTGTGTGTGCGTGTCTGTGTGTCTGCCTGTCTGTCTGTCTTGGTCAAGGGAAGAGTCATTTTCTAGTGTGTAGAGGCCAACATGTAATTACACAGATTGTTGCTTTGACTTTAAAGCATCTGAAAAGCCAGGCATGCAGGGTGTGTCATCTGTGAGGAGGGAAGAAATCTCACCCATCTTTCACCTGGCCTAGGATAGGAGCCACTTTTTGATAACAGAATTATATACAGATCAAGTTAGAACCTGAGTCTCAGAGGAAGACGGTTGTAAGGCTGTGAGAACTCATAAGGTTAAGATAAAGTGCCCTGTGTGTTTTCCACTCCACAGCCCTAGAGAGTGAAATAAATACCTTCTTGGATCCAAGTGTCTGTGGTTTCCCAGGCTTCATGCCTCATTGCTGAAGGAGAACAATTGGAAAACAGGACGTACATTTATACATCAACACCGTTTTGCCTCCAGTGGAATGAAGGATGGAGCCCCTCCCCAGATCACCCCTTGTTGACTGCCTGGCTGACCCAAGCACCAATCTGTCAGAAGTCTGTTTCCCAAACCCAACTGTTTCCAAATGCTGTTGAGCTAGAAATACTTCTCTTCATTTTTTTTTTTTATCTTGACTGTAGAGAGCTTGTCCTCCCACTCTCAGGGTCCACCTAGAAACACCTAGTTTAGGTGTTTCATCTCGAATACAACTGTTGCAAATATGGAAACTTATTCTACTCCTGTATTCATAAATGCCATCCACGTGGTGTTTGACTGATGTATCTGCAGTAGTTAGATGTCTAGTCACATCTTGTCTCTTTCCTCTCACATACAACTTCTGTGGGACAGAACGTAAGCCAGAACAGGATGGGGAAGCTACTACACAAACTAAATGATGACTGAGTCCTTCACCTCTGAAATCACTACAGTATGCCTGAAATTAAGCTAATGGTTCTTGCCCAATAGACAGCAAAAACGAACAGACAAAAAATACAGTAAAGTGCTAAAGAAAAGAGGTCAGCAAAAAAAAAAAAATTTGAAGGCCTCATATACAGTCAACTACTTGGCAGATTCAAACAGCAGAGCACACTTGTGACATTTTCTTCTTTGTGCGGAGAACGGACTGGGGGGTCTATAACTCTTCTAACTGATTATGGGGGAGGGAGGGAAGGAAGTACTGCTCACCTTGAAATCAAATAAGACACGTCCTGAAATACCTCTTCAAGGATGAAATTTATTATTATAGCTAATAATGATATATCAGATACTTGATTTTTACCCTGGCTTTTTTTCTACTTATTTATTTATTTAAAAATTTTTGCGTTACATCCCAACCATACCCCCTTTCTCCTTTCCTCCTAGTCTTACCCTCCATCTGTTTTCCTCCTATCCCCCACCTACTCCTCAGAAAAGGAGAGTCCTCCCACTCCACCCCCAGCACCAGCCCACCCCAGCACATAAAGTCATTGATCTTCTTCCAGTGTGGCCAGGCAAGGAAGCCCCACCAGGAGGACAAAATTAAAAAGGCGATAGAGTCCGTGTCAGAGTCAGCTCCCACTGCCCTCGCTAGGGGACCCACATGGAAGACTAAGCTGCTCAGGGGCTCCATATGTGTAGGGGGCTTAGGTCCAGTCCATGCATGGTCCTTGGTTGGTGCTACGGTCTCCACAAGCACCCCTGGGTCCTAGTTAGCTGGCCCTGTCGGTCTTCTTGTGGAGTTTTTGTCCTTTCCGTATTCTCTCCTTCTTCCCACTCTTCCACAAGGCTCCCCGTGATCTGCCTAATGTTTGGCTGTGAGTCTCAGCATCTATTTCAATCTACTGCTGGGTAGAGCTTCTCAGAGGACAGCTATAGTAGGCTCCAGTCTGCAAGTACAGAAGAGTATCCTCAACAGTATCAGGAGTTGTCTCTCTGCCATGGGGTGGGTCTCAGGTTGGATGTTCTTCAATCTTTACTCTGTCTCTATCCCTGAGTATCTTGCAGGCACAGTAAATTTTGGGTTGAAGGTTTTATGGTTGGTGTCCCCACTCTTTCTGCCTTACCCTGTTCTCTGTCTTTATCCACTTCTGCTGTCTATTATAGTTCCCTTTTTAGTGAGAATCAACCATGCTCCTTTGCCCCCCCCCCTTATTACTTAGCTTCTTTGGGTCTGTGAATGATTATCCTATACTGTATTGCTAAAATCTGCTTATAAGTGAGTACATATCATGTGTGTCTTTCTGCATCTGGGATGCCTCACTCAGCATGATCTTTTCTAGTTCCATCCATTTGCCCACAAATTTCATAATTTCCTTGTTTTTAATGGCTGAGTAGTATTCCATTGTGTAAATGTACCACAGTTTCTTTATCCATTCTTTGGTTGAGAGACATTTGGGTTGTTTCCAGTTCCTGGTTATTATGAATGGCGCTTCAATGAACATAGTTGAGCAAATGTCTTTGTTGTATGGTGCATCATCTTTTGGGTAAAGCCAGAGTCTTACTCTGGCTTTCAATGAGAATTACATACTGTTTTTAACATTATGAACCTCCTTTAGAGGTTCTACTCATACATAGACTATATAAGCCTTTGCAAGAGAAGGAAAATCAAGAAAAGTTGATAGTTCACAGAACTTAATTTTTTTTCTGACTCAAATGCAAATTTGACTTTCTGCTATGTCCTGGGTTGCCAAGTTTTGCGCATGCCATTTGGTAATAGTTCCTTTAGTTTCATAAGCATAGAGAAAAATAAATTGCTTTCTCTACAATGTTCATGTAAGAACTCTGAGGCAATTTTATAAAGCTCAGGTCCTTACACTTTGCCATATAAAACCTTGGGTATTCCCTAATGCCTCCAAACCCCATGTTGCTAATCTTTATAAGATCCTGATAATGCCATATACTTTATAGAGATTCTCCTATATGAAATCGGCTTGTAAATGTGAAGCACTGTGACAGTTCTAGGCATAGAACCAGCTCTGTATATTCACAGCATCGCTGTAATAAATGCAGGATTATTCCCTCAAAGGTGAAGTTTGATAACATTGCATGTAAGAAAGTGTTGATGAAATTCCTTGGGCTATTTGATAGATTTGGTCAAGAAAAGAAAACGCTGCCATTACAGATCAAGTATGTAGTACATACTACTCATTATGTCCAGAACCAGTGTATTTTTGTTATAATTTATTTGCATGTGAATTTTCATTTGAGCCCTTAAAATATGGTGTTTATTTTAAATCACCTAGGACATCTGAGATTCTAAAGGTAGGCAGTTCTTACACATGGGAAGGGAAGGTACTCTATTATTATGGGCTTTATTACATGTCATGTCTCATGGTCACATTTTCTTTGGTTCAGCATCTGCATTAAAGAATAAAAAGTATAGAGATAAATATTAGAGGCTTTATGTTCACCTTCTCCCTGCCTCCTTCCATTTATGGCAGTTGGGAATCTTCTAGAAAGGCAACATATTCATTATCTGGACCAGACGTATCACACTCTCTTTTGGTTCTTGACTGCACATATCAAAACAGGAAACCAGAGAATATGAAATACAAAGGGATTTATATTTGAATATTCTGTTGTTTTTCTAGTGTTAGTTATACACCCTAAGCAAGATTTCTCCACTTTTTTAGAGTACCATTGGCTTAGCATTTCAGTGCTGCCATAAAACCCCAACACAACCAGCCTGAAATGAGGGAGAGTTGATTTTGGCTCATGGTTTCAGTCCTTGTTCAGCTAACTTCATTGTTTCTGAGCCTGTGGTGAGTCAGAACATCATGGCCATAGGTCATAATGAAGTGAAGTTGTTCATTGTAGGACTTCTAGAAACAAAGAGAAAGATAGATACAGTCCTCTAAGACAAGTACCCACTGACATACCTCCTCCTACTTGTCCCCCACAACTAAAAGCTTTTGGCAATTCTCTGAAGTTATAAAGCCACCATTAATTCATAGGTGCAAAGGCAGACTGCTCGTGATCAAATTTTTTCATCAATGATTGGATCCACCAGCTGTGGACCAGTTAAGTCTTCAACACATGAGTCATTTGGGGAGAGCACTTCATATTCAAACCATAACAATAGAAATGTTTGTTTCTAAAATGGGCTTGATATTAATTCTTTCTACTGAATAATTTGGATACTTTAGTGTAGAAGTTGTGACAAATCTCTTAAACACACACACACACACAAAGCATGGTCATTATTAGCTTTTCTTATCAAAATGTTGACATCAAATATGTAGTTAGGAAATTCAACTTCATCACTTTGGGATGTGACAGACATTTTGAGAATCATAGACATCTTTTATAAGCTGTATAAATAAAAAAGTTTTAAATATGGATAAGTAGGATCAGTATGAGTGAAGACTGAGAACCAATCACATATTTATGAAACACACAATGGAAATTACAGTCTTTCTCACAAAAGAAGATGGCATTCATGAAAAAGTCCCCAGTGATAGCAAATAAGATCAGTGAGAGTTTTGCAAAACAAACAAAATACGATAAATTCTGGGTTTTGACATTAATTTTGTTCTCTTCTGAGGATTTGACAAGTCAATCTTAGGAACAACTCACCAAGTTCTAATAGTTGAGGAAGTTCGGATATTTTTTGAAATAAGTCATTAGAGGGCATGCGTGAAAACAGGAGCAGTTATGATAAAAATTGTATGTGAGAGTTGATTATGGTGACACTTACCTGTAAGCCCAGCACTTTGAAGACAGGCAGAGGCTGGCTGATCACAAGTTGGAGGCCAGTCTGATCTATGCAGGCCCTGGCTCAATAAACAATGAACAACCATGCGCCCATTTACTGTGGTGACTATAAGGAGTGGGGAATAATTCGGTCTGAATAATTTGGTTAAAAATAAACTGAGGGTGGTGTTAGCCCTCTTGTGAGGATAACCTCACAATCTTTAAGTATGTGAAAGTGTCAACTTTAATATAAACATTTTGTATTTGTCAGTTGTATGCCAATAAATCTGGAAAAAAATTCTGGTGCCATTGCTAACTTCAAATAAATAAATCAAGTGCATATTTAGTGAAATAATGAATTGGTCAAATTAATATTATCAATTATTGTTTTAAAATGGATGGACTTTTTTTGTTTCATTCCAACCTTAGACTTTTCAACACATAATTGCTTCCAGGTTATAGGTGTCTGCTCATCACAAGCAGGGTCAAATCAAATATTCTCCAGAGGACTATTTCCCTGGTTAACACTTCGGATAGCAGAGGGTAATGTTAAACCACGAGTTCACATGCAAAGATTACAAACACACACACTAGACACTAAGTGCAGGGAACCAAAAACAATAGTTTGGACTGCCATGAACAACTACATTTGAAACATTTAATGAAATGAGGAATGTAAGTACAGAGAGGGGCATATAACAATTGCAACAAAAAAAACTTAAAAAATTTAAGTTTTAGAAGTATGTCTTATAATTTCTACAAAAACCCAATGGACAATTAAAAACAACACACCTAGACACAAATAGAAAAAGAGTCAGTGCAAAGGAAAATTATGTGTTACTCAGAAGACGACGAGAGTGATGATGTGAAGCAGCACGTTTGGAAGATTGAATGGAGTAGAAGATGGACTTAGCCACAAGAGGGGTTTCGGAACAGACTAGAGAAGGAGCAGAAGGAAAATATAACACAGCAACAGTCACGAATCCTGCAAAACTTGTAAGTACAACTGTACATTTCAATAAGTAAGGCATAATCCCCTCAGGATAAGGGAAAAGAAATCTATCCTGAATACATCAGAGAAGAAAAACACAAAACCTAAGACAAGAGGCAAGTGCAGATGGCTTTCCGAGGAAAGTGGGCAGGCCCCTGACAGTAGGCCCCAAGCCAGCAGTGGAAGCCTCAAGATCTTGTCTTGAAATGCTGCTAGGAGTCAAACAAGAATCCCAGTTTCACTGTCTTTCAAGAATGAGAGCACAGGAACAGGTAGTGTAATTTTAGCATTCTAAGCCCGAGATGAGTTCCAGGCTAGTTTGAATCACAGTGTAATTTAAGACAAAAGAGAAAAAAATATTTTATTGACAAAAGACTAGGAATTGGATATTTTCAAAACATGTTTGAGATGTGTGCTAATTTTCCTGATCTAATTATTACACTTTATACACATGGCTTAAAATATAACATAATACTATGTTACATATGTCAACCTAAATGAGAATATTTTCAAAGTCCCATGAAACATGTGGTCCTGTATGATATTTTCTACACTGAATCTCCCCCATCTTATCAAAAAGTTAATTACTGTAACCTATTAAATTGATTTTTGTAATTCTAATAGCAACAACCCATAGTTTGGAAAATGTCATTTTAGTCCAGTCTTTTAATTTAAGGAAAGAAAAAGAAAACACAAACAAACAAATGAAAACACAAGACAAGCAAACCCGGAGGCTTAAAGGCACCGGTGATTGGCTGAGGTCAGGTTCTAGCTGTTGGTTTTCTTCCTCTCTTAGGGTGAGCTCTACACTCCCTGGCTAAGCTCACTAGAAAACAGGGCCTACGGCCAAGGTCCCAGACCCAGTGGAGGTCTTAGGCGTTCTTGATTCGGGAATGCAGGGTCTCGAAGACTGACTGCCTTTTTTTTCCTACATTAGGCAATTTGGTCCCGAGGAAACCAAGCCAGTGCAGAATGTGAGGTGAGTCCGGCCTTGGCCCTTCATTTATCTTCCTTTAATCAAACAGACTAAACGTTTTCATTGGAGAGAGACGGCTGTTATCCTTGGCTTTCTTGTGTCTCCAGAGGTGTTTTTCTTAGGAATGTGTTAATAGCTGCAAAAATCTTAACACGTCTTCAAGTGCCTCTCATGTTAGGAGATTCCTCTCAGTTGTGGGAAGAGTGGTTGTCAGTTAGCCTCGTATTTAAGCAAAATCAAAATGTTTCTGACAGGTCGATTAAGTTCTTCAAAATGCCCAGTCTTTAAGCAACATGCAGCTGGAAGGTTCAGAAGGAGAGACATTTTTCTTGCCAACCCTGATTTCTTCAGACCTCATTCACTTCCAAGGCAGTTGGAACCAAAGAATGGCTAACTTCAGGCCCAGTGGAAGCCAGATTCGGGAGTTTCCAATTTCAAGGTTCTGTCTCATTTGCTGCACTGAACAAGTTTCTTTTTGTTTTGTTTGAAGAAATGGGAATATTTAAATATCAATTTAAGTAATTAATAGGAAGTATATTGTGTGGAAAGCCGTTTCAGAGGAAAGCGATAGACAAATGTTCAAATGAAGGAGATTCCTACGAATAGCTATTTGTTGTTGTTACCCCCTCCCAAGTCTATTTTTAATGGAATTGAAAGATAGGGCAGTGTATCTCTACAGAGACCATGAGTGGGACTAGGGTAATTATTCTGCCGGGCTTTGTGCTATGAGTGTCTGACTTCCACTAAGGCTGCAAATTCCTGTGTGAAAGATTTGCTCTTAGACTCACAAAAGATCTGCTGGTGAGGTGTGTCTCTGTGCTGAGAAAGAGCAGCTGAGCAAACCCCATCTGTCCCTGGACTCTGCTTGAGATTCTGTCTGCTGCTTCCTGTTCCGATATTAGCACGCTTCCTTCTCGACACCCATCCTCCTCTTTTTTCTTGTAGGGAGACAGACAAGAATAGGATGGGGTGAATGACAGCCTTCCCCAGAGCCAGCTTCTCTTCCGTTCTTAAAGGATATTATTTTTGTGTGTTTTTGGAAGTACATCAAACGATCACTTAGAAAGTATGATTCACATGGCATAGGGAATTATCTGAAGACAGTGTGTTCATCAGCTCAGTGAGAATAAGCTTCAGGCTGTGGGCCACTAGACTTTAAGCTCTTCGAATGCAATTTGCATCTTTATTGTATCCCAAAAACTGAGCTAAGTGTTTAGTGTCTGGTATTATGCTCAGTAAGCATCCCAATAAAAATAAAACAGCAATTAATTTATCTAAAGCATATTGATCCCAAGCAGTGTTCCTAATGGATGCTTAGATAGTCTGCTTGAAGAATTGATTTCTAGTGTAGTCACTTCGTTTCAGAGGTCAGTTACTGGGCCATGTACAGGGATGCGCTTTCTATTTCAAGACCCAGGTTAGGTCCAGAGAAAGGAAGGCATTTCTAAATAAGGTGTTTGCATTCTCATCAGGACATGAAGTCTTGTGCCTGGGTCCTCAGCTCAGTCGGTAGCATGAAGTGGCACAGACAAAGACAAAAGATGTGGATTTTCAAAGGGTTTTCATGCATCCACTAGTTCCCTGCAACCTAGCTCCACAGCCTGTTACTGAACCTTCTATAGCCTTGGGCAGGCCAGGAAATAGATTTAATTTTCTCAGGCCCTAAATTATAGACTGTGCATTCACAATTGTTCTGAACTAGCCAGCAAAGCAACAGCATAATTTTCAACAGGTTTTAAAGGAAAAACTTTAGTTCCCAGGTTAGTGTGCTTGATACTATTGCAAAGCAAAAAGAAATCAGACATTTTCCTGTTGAGTTGAACAGTATCCAAGGAAATTGAACAGGGCTCATCCTGTGCTAAACTGTTCATCAGAACACATCACTTTTATTTTACATTATTATTATTTTTTTGGCGTGGTAGAGGCAGTATCCAGGCAACATGTATCAAACTAGCTCAACAAATTGTCCAGGAATTTAACACGTCAAAGGTAGACAGTGACCTTTGCAGCTATATGCTGGACTTCTCTTAGGAGCTGTAACTTCATTGCCGTACATATGCATTTAGCTAAGGTGCTTGATAAACATGAACTCAGAGTCAACACTGATTCTACTGTATGGATTTGAATTCAACAGGTGCATTTTCTGCTCTGTGTGGGGTTCCCCCACGCCCACCCTGTGTCACTTGAACTCTTTGCCACACTAGTCTGCAAAAATTTCTTAATATTCTTAAGCTTTGTTATCGCTTAAGTTTACACTTATGTTCTAGCAGCTCATGCTGTTAGTTTCTTCTGAAAATCTCTTGATTAACTTGGTGGAGACTTGTGTTTTCAGTTACATGCAAGAGACTGATATTTCTTTAAAGGATTTCTGCAATCCTAGATATGTTGTCCAGGTAAATGAAAGAGCTACCCTACTTAGCTAATGCCAGGTAAGTGTTGTAGGCAAATGGGACTCATCAATACAGTCCCACAGTGTAGATATGCTTGTAAGACGTGAAATAAACAAAGATGACTCTTTAGCACGGTATTGTTTTTAGACAGGTCCTCACTCTGTAGCCCAAGGTACCACAGCCTTGAATTCAAGCTCTTTCTGCCTCTGCTTCCCTAATGCTGGCATTACAGGCATTGCACCAAGACACCCAACTGAGATTTTTCCTTTTCTTAGACCGAATACATTCAGTATTATTAAATTTTTCTTGTGGTTTCCTTTTTTGCTTCTCAAGAGATTTTATGCAAGAACTTCTGGCTTTAGCTTATCTACAGGTTACCATTAGGTTATATTCAAAAGCTGACTTCAGCTTTAGAATGAAAGCGCCTTCAGTAGTTTCCCCTGATGTGGTACAAGATCTGTTTCTAGCCAGTATCTTTTGGACACTTTTTCACCTGTATTCTGCTTTCCTCAGCTGGCTTCTGTTTTCAGGCTTTGTCCTTGCTCATTCTCTCCTTAGGAAAAGGGCACAATATTAGTTTTAATTAATTAATTAATATTCCAAACTTTAAAATCATCATAAAAATGGTAACTCCTGTTTAGACAGCTTGGGAACTATCGCTTCTAAACACATTTTAAAGAGAAAGGTCTCAGAATAAACATTATTTTTTAATGTATAATGCCCAAAGTTATTTCATGAAATAATATTAATAGATCCCCAGCATTATCTGCTTGCTATCAGACTGCAGATTATCCAGATCAGTTTTGGACTGAATAAGCTACATTGTTGACTTTAAAGTTCTTTATATTAGACATTAGTCAAAATATTATCCTATATGTGCTAACCAAAGAAAATTTGTTCCTTGGCTCTCATTTGTAACAAGTCATAGTACTCTTGAAATGATTAGTTTTTGTTTTTTAACTATAAGTGTCAGAAATTCTGGGGATAGAATGGTAATCAATGATAACAATTAGATATCAGAACCAGGCATGGTGGCACATGCTGTAATTCTAGCCCTCTGGGAGGCAGAAGCAAATGAATCTCTCTAAGTTTGAAGCCAGTCTGGTCTACAAAGCAAGTCCAAGACAGCCGCGGCTACACAAAGAAATGCTGTCTCAAAACAAAAACAAAAACAAAAACAAAGTTAGACATTAGTAGAAAATAATAATTTAAAAAATTGGGTGAGCTTAGTGGCGCACATCTTAGCTGCTATGGAGACTGGGGGGCAGGATTATAAATTAAAGGCAGCCTAGGCTACAAAACTTAAGTTCCATAAGAGTCTGAACTCTATAGCAAGACCCCGTCTCAATGATTTAAAAAAAAAAAACAGGCTGCAATGCAAATTAGCTTTGCAATAATTTTTTACCACGTGTGAGGCCCTGAGCTGAAAAGAGTGGGAAAAAACTCAAAAAATCTTTAGTAGCAGAGCAATCTTGAGCTAAACATGCAATACTGCAAGCACCACTTTAAACTACCCCGCAGCAGACAAGAGTGATAAAATCAGTCTTGTCCTAGCCCCAAAATAGCCCCTGAGACCACTGGAGATAAACCCAGACAGCCTCAGCCATCAGGTTCTTCACAAAGGTGGTGCCAAAAGTATATGTTGGAGAAAAAAAAAACTATTGACAAGTGTTGCTTGGGAAACTGGATATCCAAATGCAGAAGAATGAAAGTTGATCCCTCTCATCCCATTAAAACACTGACTAAAAAAAATGAAAAATAATCTCCATAAAAGACACAAATATTTGAAAATACCAGAGAAAACTGTATGAAAGATTCTCAAGATACAGGCATAAGCAACAACACTTTGCAGAAAACTCCTACATAACTAAGAAAACACTAGGAACTGATAAGGAGAATGACACCAAATTGAAAAGATTCTGCACAGCCAAAGGAAACAATCAAGTGAAGAGATAACCTACAAAATGAGACTGTTTTCAAGTTTTTCCCCTGATAGCAAATTAACATCCAGAATGTGTAAAGAAGTTAAAAATATTAAATGCCAAAAAAATCCCCAAAGAATTCAGTTAATGAATATGCAAATTAATTGAACAGACAGTTCTCAGAAGACGAAAAAAATGGTCAATAGTTCTGTGAAAAAAAAATGTTCAACATCTTTATCCATAGGGGAAATATAAATCAAAACTTTGCTGAGATTCTGTCTCACCCCAGTCAGAATGGCTATCATTGAAAAAAAAAACAATAAAATAACAAATATTGGGAAAGATGTGTGTACGGGGGGGGATAAGTACCCTGCTGGTGGGAATACAAGCTACTTCACACACTATGGAAATCAGTTATAGAAATTCTTCCAAAAGCTAATCCTAGCCTATGACCCGGCTTCTCTTGGCCACATATCCAAAAGGAATCAGCTTACTAGAGAGGTACCCGCACAGCCGTGTTTAATTCAGCGCTATTCACAATACAGGAGTTGAAGAGTCGAGCTAGGTATCCATCTGCAGTTGAATGGACAAGCAGCATGAGGTATACATACACAATGAAGTTTTAAAGTTTTTATTTATTACTCTATGTGTGCACGATGTGTGTGCACACATATGCCACAGTGCTCACGTGGAGGTCAGAGGAGCTCCTGTTAAATTCTGAGGAGTAAAATTGGTTTGTTGGGTTTAGATGGCAGTGGTTTAATTACTGAGCCAGCTCACCACTCCCCCTCCACCCCGTGAAGGTTTCTTTAGCCAAAAAGAATAGAGTTGTGTAGTTTTCAGGAAAATCAATGGAAATGGGGATTGTCGTGCTAAACAAAATATACTAGTCTCCCAAAGACAAGTATTGCATGTTTCTTTCATCTGTGGAATTTGAGGCACAGGGAGAGTGGGGTGCAAGAAGGAGATTAATGTACAGGAGGACCTATTAAGGGCATGAAAGAGTAAAGGGGGTTGGGAGCAGAGGGAATCAGAATGGTCACATATAGAAACTGCATAATAAAATCCTCCTGAGGTAGGTCTTCTAGAGCAATCCAGGCACTGGCCACCTTCACTGTCTTCAGTTGGTCAAGTGGATAATTTGTTTTCCAAATGAGGCCCTTTATAGCAAAGGTCCACTGTTGCTCCTGTTTCAAAATGTTCAGGCCATTTCTGGAGCATCTTTACTGTGAAGACCTGGGTTGCCATGAGCG
This sequence comes from Pachyuromys duprasi, assembly GCA_028658305.1. Taxonomy (NCBI): domain Eukaryota; kingdom Metazoa; phylum Chordata; class Mammalia; order Rodentia; family Muridae; genus Pachyuromys; species Pachyuromys duprasi. The sequence continues at coordinate 30,489,088 of CM053749.1, forward strand.
GTGGCATATGTCTGTAATTCTAGTCCTGGGGAGTCGGAGACAGAGAAATCACTACCACTTTGGTATTGGTGTCACCACCACTACTGCTTGGCTTATGTAGTGAGTCTAGGCCAGGGAGCGCTGCCCAGACTGATCCTGTCATTTTCAGAGAAGTAAAAAGAAAGAAAGAAAGAAAGAAAGAAAGAAAGAAAGAAAGAAAGAAAGAAAGAAAGAAAGAAAGAAGGCATCGTATAGCTTCCATCTAAATACTTTTTTGGGACTCTTCAGTATGTGAACAGGTAGCTTTCTGATTCTAGTGCTTTCTCTTGGGTCTTTTTCTTTTGTTGGTTTGCTTTGTCCAACTCTGATGTAACGGGTTTTGTTTTATATTTTATTCTTTTATATTTGGCTGCTGTCTCTTAGAAACCTGTTTTTTTTTAAATGAGAAACAGAAAGGGAGTTCAACCAGATGGGAGGTATGCAGGAAGGAATTGAGAAGAGTAGAGGAAGGGAACCTGTAATCAGGATGTATTATATCAGAAAAGAATCTATTTCTAATGAATGGGGAAATTATATTTATACATATTTTTTTCTTATCGAGACTTATCTAGTGTGGCAGCTTGAAAGAGTGACTCTCATAGGCTTCTATGTGTGAATAGTTGGTCCCCAATTGGTGGAACGACTTGGGAAGCATTAGAAGGTATGGCCTTGTTGGAGAAGGTATGTTAATGTGGCCCTGAGCTTGAGATTTCAAAGGATCAGATCATTCTCAGTATGCCTGTGAAATGTGAGCTCTCAGCTACAGTTTCAGTTTCCAGCTCAGTTCTAGCTTTATTTGTCTGTATCAGGAAGCAAATGAAACCATCTGGGAAGGGGCAATGTTGGACTTTTATCTGGACATATTAAAGAAAAGTTTTAGATACAGGGAAGAGTGTGTGCATTGGGTGATTCTGTGATATCCCTGAAACACATATGGCTAGACTGGACCACAAGGCATTGAGGAAAGAGGAGAGAAGAAAACCTCACTATGGAAAAAAAATAGCCTCTTAACATTGTAGTAAGATTAACTCTGTAGAGATTCATTTTTCCTTCAATTCCTCATTCCAATAGAAGAGAAAATATTTCATGCCCTCTGACATTAACTAGAAAAACTAATTTCCTGTGTGTTTAATTTTGTCAATTCCTTTATATAACAATGGGAAGAATAAAAATTCTTTGTGACACCTGTAACATAAATTTGGTAAAAAAAATGACATCTCTGTATGAACATTTCTATGTTTGGGATTAAAGACTTTCCCCTTTTTTTTTGACAGAAGGTGAGAGAATTAGCCGGTTAGCTTTAAGGGAGAGTCTGTCTGCTTTTAACAGCTTGTAAAAGAATATGTGTCTTTCTTTAATAGCACCAGCAGATAGGGGAATTTTAAGTGACTAACTCAACATGTTCAAAAGGTAACCAATTGTCTTACTCCCCAAACCTGTTCCTTCTCCTGTCCTCTCTGACTCAGGAATCACATCTGTAATTGTCACCTCCTGTAACTGACTTTCCTTACCACCTCACTCATCATTTCCATCAAACCCTGGAGCTGAGCCTTCCCCTTCCTTAATCCTTCATAATCCCAAACCCCACCTCCCTTACCTGCCGCCATCCCCATCTCTGGCCCCTTGATGAGGCTCTGTTCCTTCCTTAATTTTTTAATATGGATTAAACCACTAACAGTAATCTTTATCTCTGTTCCTTCACTTTGTTACATTTAACAACCTCTGGGCCTGAAACTGCCTCCTTTCCCTTACTCCACCATTCAGTAACTACTGAGACTTGATTTTATTCACTTGTCTTACAGATACCTATCAAATAAAGGGATCTGGTAGGCCAAATAAAACTGTGAGCACTATGTGTTTTGAAGACAGAATGTATCATTTTCTTGTCAGGCAAAATGTTGCCATAAAACATGTGGCTTGGTATTGCAGATAATAAGGTTTATAAAGAGATTAGCCACTTAGATTTTGTATAAAATGTTTGGATATATGATTTCAACAAATTCTGGCAGGTATGGAAGGCCAGTTGTATTAGCTCATTTAACACTCTTAGCAGCCCCATGAGGACTGTAGTGGCTCAGACCTATCAGAGGACCATCCTGAGCAGAGGGCTAAGAAGCCCTCTGGGAGAGAACAAGTGGGCTGTGCTTGAGAGGCAGACAGCACCCACACCTCCTGAACCTGTGACTGAGGGAAGCTGAAGTTGGGGAGGTGGGCAGGGTTGAATCATAAGCCCTCCCAAGGATTTTGAATTTTATTCTAATTGTCAACTGAAGGTTTTGGAAGAATTTAGGTTGGGAGATATGAAGGGCTGGCTTGTGTTCCAAGAGTTCTCTCAGCTTCTGTGTGAAGGATGGAGAGTTGAGAGCTGAGTTGGAGTTGGCGAGCCTGGGCATCAGAATTAGTAGGAAATGATGGTAGTCTAGGCAGAAGTGGGAGCAGTGAGGAGAATAAGGCATAGTCAGAGCAAGGCTGCACGTTAGAAGTATAGCTGAGGGGCCTGCTTGAGCAACTGAAGAAGGGATGAGAGAGGAAATAGAGACTCTAAAACAGCCCTTGGATGCCTACGCAACTACATGGATAGTGGCACCATCATCAAGATGGAGAAACCCAGGGACTGGGAACTAGGAGAAGAATGAGATGGACAGTTATATTTAGCTCATGTTAAATGCAATGAAAATATGGCAGCTGGAATTGTAAAGTTGCTGTGGATTTCTGCAAAGATTGGTCATCTCAAACACAGTATGCTGACAGTGAAGCCCAGCAAACAAACAAACAAACAAACAAACAAACACATAAACAAAAGCCCCCAAACAAAAACAAATCCAAACCCCCAAACAAGCAAACCCTGAAAAAGTCTGGAAGAGAAGGAGGGAAAAACAGCAGCAACAAAAAAGCATGTAATTGCCAAAGCACAGAAGGCCACCACTGAAAATGCTTCCTGTGGGATCCCGCACGGGGAACTGGCAGTGACTAAAGGAAGAAAGAACTGACATCTGCTTTGATGAGTTACAGTTCAGTTATGACCTTGATAAAAGCCATTTTCACGATAAGGTAGGAGTAAAGGCCCAATGGAATGAGTTAAATGAACAGATGCACAGGCTAGGCTCAGTGGAAAAAAAAAAAAGAAAAGAAAAACATTGATGCTTGAAAGTACTTTAAAATACATTACTTGGCTAACCCGATGCTAAAACACTCATTAACACAAATGAGCGTACAGGAGCTTGCAAATATTTATTCTAAACATTATTTTTTCAGGATTTTTACTTCTTACATAAGACTAAGAATGGGTAGGCCCAGCCTCTGTGATCACATGCCTTAACCTATTTACAGAACGTGTGTAGCAAGAGCATGAGACAAACTCAATTCTGATGCATCTAAAACCATAAGTATGTGAATTTTAGAAACACTACATTACTAAATATCTTACATGCTTTAATTTTAGGACCCTGGTGGTTGTGGTACATTTTCCAGTTTATTTTTATTCTGGTCCCTCTGTTCTTTTCTTTGCAGGATTGTTTATACCACGGGATACAGATAGAGTGTGCCCTCTGCCCTTCTAACCAGATAGTTGCCATTTTGATCTGCCAGTCAAACTTCGGAGTCTGCCCTAAACATGGAGACAATCGATCATAGTTTGGACATTTAGGCCATTTCAACTAATTTTAGTCACTGAAGCTAGACTGTTGTGGGGAATGATTGGCAAGGCACTTGTCCAAGTCTCAGTAAGGTTACCACTGTCCTTATGGCTAACAACTGCACAAATAGAAACAGGCTGAGTTTGTGAACATAGTTTCAACAAATTATTTGAACTACCAGTCTACCTCCTATCTGTATTTATTATTCCAGCTCTTGACATAACAAGAATGAAAACCTCTGCTTATGCAAAGCTTTTCCCAGTAAAGATCTGTGATGGCTGCACTTTCCCACCATGTGTGATCATAGCTGACCAAACCCAGCCTAACACACCTAAAGAAGAACCCCAATACCCCACCTATATGAGATGTATGTGAGGGACAAATGTCCTTGGTTACCTTCTCTCTTTTCTTATTTTTTTAATAGAAAGGATTGAATAAAGCTCTACATCTGATTTCATCCAAATGTATTAATAAATAAGTAAGTGAGAGGCTTAGAACCTTGGTCAGTCTTTCCCCTACAGAATGGATGCTTTTGTGTGTGTGTGTATGAAAATGCCCATCCAAGGCTTTTTATATAACAGGCATGTGTGCCCAGCACTCTACTGGCTGCTCTGAATGGGAACAGGAACCTGTGCCTGATTCATTGCAGAAGAATGCTGGAAAAAAAAAAGCACAGGTTCCGGTGACCTATCTAACTACTATTGGCAGGAAATGTGGCCACGCCAAGGTTTTATTGGGTAGATGGCTGCCAGCAGAGCTGTTTCCTACTTTGCCAGTTCTGCCCAGCACCTCAACAGTTCAGACTTAACCCACAGTCTTTGGGGTCTCTAAACGAGTCATTTGGTTTCTCTCCTAGCAATACATGACCTTTGCTCTCTATAGTCTTAGCAAAGACTGACAATCTTTTAGAGTTGGTTAAAACAATGCTAAAAAAAAAAACCCTGAGGGTTTTAAGAACAAAAACAGTGGAATTTTGACTCTTTTTTGTGGTTTTTGTTTTGTTTTGTTTTCAGATAGGGTTTCTCTGTGTAGCCTTGGCAATCCTAGACTCTTTGTAGATCAGGCTGTCCTTGAACTCACAGAGATCCACCTGCCTCTGCCTCCCTGAGTGCTGGTATTACAGCTGGGCACCACTATGTCCAGCTGGAATTTTGACTCTTAAAAAGGTCAAAATATGACTGTTCATTTAAGCAAATTCCAAGCATCTAGTTTAAATTTTAAAAAATTTTGCATATTCAATCTAGTTTTTATTTAATGAATAATTTAATTAAATAATCATTTTAAAACTTTGGGGAACACAGCAGTGTGTTAAGTAAAACGTTCTGGCTTCCCAGTCAATCTCTGCCCTGGTAACACCCTGGAGTCAGCCCTTATAGGCATCCTGAGCTGCTGACATAAAGAGATTCTCCATGAATATATTCACATTCTATCCTTTCAAAAATGTTCTGCAAATTTGCTAGGTTTAGTTAAATTTGTCACAAACATTATTGCATGGTACACATAGCACATCAGAGGGTGATAAGGCTACTTAAAAAAAACATTCCTCTTATTGTATCAATATACAAATGAATGTCCTGCAAGTGAGAGACTGGAAATATTCATTTATTCATTCCCTTCGGTGTGCCAAGCAGAGGTGATCGAACTTTACTTACAGCTCTAGATACCACCTATCAATTCTGTTCTGTCCAGGATGGGAACTGAACTCTACTTTCTCTCAACCTCCTCGTGGTCTCTCTGCGTCTGTCTCCGTCTGTCTCCTTCCACCTCACACACAGAGACACACTTTTCTGCCTTTCTCCAAATACTCATAGAATTTTCCTTAAGCCACTTGTCCATTATTATGGCCACTAAGCTTGTGAGGGACAGGCATCTGGAAAGTGAGGCTCTGCTTCCACTTGGTCCTAATTGTCTTCTTCACAGGAATTTTGTGAGGACTAAATGAACCGAGGATTTTATTCTGAGATGGAGTGCCACTCAGCATGCACAGAATCATCCCTGCAAACAAGCAGAAAACACAGATAAACAAAAAGGCTTAAAAATAAATTCCTGTGGTAGCCCCACCCCAAGCCAAGTTTAGGTAGATTATTAACAGAACCATGTGTGTTAATTCATTTGCTTTGTTGTTTGGCCATTTATCAAAAACATAGGTTGAAATTTATTTATTTTTTTATCTTCAAACTTGGAAGCACTTCTCACTTGTCTTCTGATTGGAGTCAAAATGTTTAAGGAAGTCAAGTATAGTGGTACATGTCTTTAAACCCAGCACTTGGGAGACCAAGGCAGCAGATCTCTGTGAATTCAAGGCCAGCCTGGTCTACATAGTGAGTTCCAGAACAGTCAGAACTCCATAGTGAGACCCTGTCTCAAAAACACCAAAAACAAATAAAAAGAAAAGAGAAAGCAAAAACAAAAATCAAATTTTGAGGATATTGAATATTAGTCCTTGTCCTTTCTGTATGTAGGGTTTTTTTAAATTTCCGGTTATTTTACTTTATTTTAATTTAGTTTAGTTTTGTTTCTCTAGAATTTAGAATCTTCTTCCAAAATCCAGTCATTCCGGTTTCATGGAGCTATGCTTGCATGGGGGACCTTATTGATCTGAAGATCATATCCTTCAGGATGGAAAAGCTGCCCAATATCACTTTTGACTGTTTGCTTGAGTTTTTACTTGAGTTCTCTTTGCAATTCTTATTAGCTTTGTATTTACTTTCTTGTAATGAGTCTCTGCTTCTCTCTTGGGTTCTATATTATTGGCTTCTTTGTTTTGTTTTAATCTTGGATTGTTTCTTCAACCTTATCTGGCATTTCTGCTATTTAAGCCTTTATTATATTTTAAAATATATTATTTTGCTTGTAGAGGTGTCTTATAGGCATGTATGTATGTGCACACATATGTACAGTGCCTACCGAGGCCAAAATGGAGTGTCAAGTGCCCTAGAACTGGAATTACAGACAGTTGTGAGCTGCCATATGGGTGCTGGGAATCAAGCCGCAGTCCTCTGGAGGAGCAGCCAGTGCTGAGCCATCTCTCTAACCCTGAAATCTTTAACATCTCACATGTTTGGACATTTATTATTCGGTGATTGGTCCCTGATTTCCTCTAATCACATTATTGCTTCGTGGTATAATACCCTGTTTGCACACAGTATTTTTTGATGGCCATCCCTGATCCCAATCTTGAAGCCACGTTCAGTTTCCTGCTGGCCCCTGTCCTTTGGATGTCCACTCATGTGTGGAAAGCTTCTCCAGAGAGTAAACTTCAGTTTTCCAGATTAGAAAGAGTGTGCACAAGGCCTAATCATTCTTCACACACTTTCTTTTTCCTGTGAAATTATTACAAATATTCACAAAATTGAAAAGTATTTATTATTCAGTTCTGATTTAGTAACTTAAAAAAAAACTAGCGTGGAACTGATTATCATATCACAATGAGAAGGCAGACCAATAAAGAAAATCACAAACATTAAAAATGATATCCTAAGATTTTTTCCCCTAGAAATTGTGGAAAACTATGAAAAGAGGTCAAAATGAATGTATTTATTTTCTTTAGTGATTTATCTTCTAAACATTTATAAAGTTTATTTATTTATTATTTATTACAGTTTATTCACTTTGTGTCCTGGCTGTGGCCCCCTCCATCATCTCCTCCCAATTTCATCCTCCCTCCCTCTTCTCCCCCTGTACTCCTTCCTTAGTCCACTGATAGGGGAGTTCTTCCTCTCCTTCTATTTGACCCTAGCCTATCAGGTCTCATCAAGGCTGGCTACATCATCTTCCTCTGTGGCCTGGCAAGGCTACACCTCCCAGGGGGAGGTAAGAAGAGAGCCTGCCATTGAGTTTATGCCAAATTACAGCCCCTACTCTCCTCACTAGGGAACCCACTTGGAGACCGAGTCTGTGGGCTACATCTTTTCAGGGATTTTAGGTCTTCTCCATGCATGGTCCTTGGTTGGGGTATCACTCTCTGCAGTGCCCCAGGACCCAGTTTTTTGTTTTTTGTTTTTTTTTTTTTTGCTCTGTTGGTCTCCTTGTGGAGCTCCTGTCCCCTCCAGGTCTTTCTATCTCTCCCTTCTTTCATAAAATTCCATGCACTCTGCTGTTCTCACTTCTGCTTGGTGTACTTTTGTGAACTCCCTGCTCCTCCCAGTCTGACCTGTGTTTAGCTTGGGGCTGTTGTCTGGGCTGCTGTGGTGTCCCCTCCTCAAAGAAAGCACATGGCTGTCTGCATTCTTCACTCTGTAAATCAGCTTTCTCACTTCTGATTTCTCTCTCTAATTTCTGTTTCTGCCTTTACTTCCATCTTCTATTTTCATTATCTCTTTGGATAGTTCTGCCTGATCATTTGTGCTTTGGTTTTCCTTAATCTCAGTTCAGGATGGAATAAAGATAATAAGCATATGTGCTTAGAATAACCTAGATTTGATATTTTCTTTTTTCATATATATGTAATAAAAATATGCCATTTAATATATGCATATATTAACATGTGTGTATATATGTATAACTCTTCCTCCAAAATTTACCTTCTTTTTATTGTTTACAGCCCATAGAGTCGTCATTTTTCAAGAAAAGTTTTCAAGAACAAAGTTGCTATCATTGACATTCCTGTTATTGCTAATTCTAAATTAAAGACCTACTTCTTGAATGAATTCCTGGTGTTCACAAGGTCTATTCCAAATGCCTTGAGGCCTCATTAAAACACACACATGCAACTCCCAATTATTTCTGTCAAGCAATAGATTCATCAAATGGCTTTTAATCTTGTCATATTATAAAATATGTTTAAACACTAAGACTTTGTGCAACATTCTGTTATAAGAGGCTCACAGGTAAGATGGTTTTCCTCCTAGCTGATGTAATGCAGAGACCCTTTCCTCTCAGGTCTTCATGCATGTGTGCTTGTGCATGTCTTTGTGTCTGTATGTGCAAGCATGGCTATACATGTGTGCTGGAGAGTGTTTTATGTATGTGTGCGGGAGGGACTGTGCATGTGTGTGTGTCTCTGATACAGGGAGAGAGTCCTTCTGGCAACTTAGGCCACAGGAATCCTTATATCCCTCCATGCTTCCATGTCTTCACTTAGAAGGAGATTGCCGCTTATGTAGATACAAAAGTGCATCTGATCGTAAAACACATGGAAATATCCCTATTGGACGTAAAACTAACCGCTGCCTATCAAACTTGGATTAATGAAATGTTAGAAGCAAAGGTGTTTTCACTCTTGAGGTTTCCGTTCCTCTCAGGCAGGATAGTTGGGTCTGGATTTGTTCTTGCTTCCTGGCATTATATTGCTCTCCCATCTGAGAGGCCGTCTCCAGTTAGAGAACTGCTGATTACTTCCAAGGAGTTGCCTTTGTTCTTTTTTCTGGAGGGCTGGAGGCAGAAAGCAGGAAAAAAAAAAACTGGAAAGAGGCTCATCTTTGGACTAGAAACCCTCTTGGGAGAGAATTATAAAATTTAAATGAGGGTGAATAATTTAAACTTTCCTTGCAACCCTGCTATGTAACACCACGAATGCTCACATAACTCCGTTTTATCTATCCCACATTCAAAGATATCCGTGAAAGACTTCTTTGGACCTGATATCGCAAAGTTTTAGATAACGAATATGCCATCCTTCAGTCTGAAGTAAAGAAACACTTACTTCATTCAACAGTTAAGTGAGCTGCTATCTGGCCCTCATTATAACTGTGATTTACAAGGACTCTGCAGGCCTGCATGGCTCACGTCAGAGACCACCAATATAAAATGCAGCAAATGGGATTTTTACCTTTCAGCACGCCTCAGAGTTGTTGCACAAGATCCGCTCCTCAGTCTGCATATAATGAATCTAATGTAAACCATTATCTCTGAGCAGGAGAGGCAACCAAAAGCTCCCTGAGTCGGGATCATACTGAAGCACAAGACTGATGGTCACAGCTCCCAGCACTCCTTGAAGTGTCTGTGCCATGTGGAACGTTCCATGTGGAGACAAGGTTGGGCTGTGAGTGAGAGCCGAGTTCTGCTATCTCATGAGGAGTTTGTTGACAGGCTGGGGAGTGAACATTTCACCAGAAATCAAAGGCTGATTTGTTCCTGGGCTTCCAAAGGAACTGCAAAAACTGATTCTATCAAGAAAGGGTCAACCTCCTGAAAGATCACCATCAAGGTCAAGACCTTTTGTTTCTTGCAATTAAAAAAATAAACATGGAGTTCCTATCTTGTCCTCTTTATTTGGGATTTCTGAAAGACAGACGAATTTAAGCCTCTTTTTAAAATAATGGGGAAGGTACTATTTTGGGCAAAAGACAGAATAGTGGAAACTTGCATCACAATTTCAGCTTTGTCCATTTCATGCTATCTTACCTTAAAAAAAAATCCTTCTTTAAAAACCTTTTTCAAGACAAATATTCAATTAATTCCTCACCTTTTATCTTTAGCGATCTTGGGCCCATTAATCACTGAGCTCTCTTTGTTTTCCCTTAAGTGAAGGAACTTTGATAACTCCATTAACAATGTTAATGAGGCCTAAGACTTCTCTCCTTTGCCAGAACTCAGCATGTAATAAAAGAGTCAGTGAACATCTTGATCTCAGCAGTAGCCTACAAGTGACCTGAAGTTCCAGGGAGGTGCTTGAGATGCCAGTCACAGATTAGATGTCCCTGCAGGCAGTGAGCTGACACCTAAAGCAGAGCTCACAGGTCTCACAAGTGCACTTTTGAAGACACAAGGAAACATGAAGATAAACGTTTATGAATTAAATGACCAGAATGTTTGTGTTGCTCAGTATGGGCTGTATTTGAAAACAAATTGACAATGATTGTCTTTTGAAACCAAGAGTCTATTTAAAGACTGAAATATGAAGAAATGAATTACTATCACAGATTCTCTGTCTGCATGGATAGCATCTGGGCTCATGTTTACAGTGCAAACATTTGTGTGTGGTGTGTGTATCTGTGTATATGTGTTTCCATGTTCACTCATGTATCTGGCGAGAGGCTGTTGTCAGACATCGTGCTAGATGTGTCATGTCTCATTTCATTGTTTTTGCCTTTTTTTTTTTAAATAAAGGACAGAATCTGGCCAAGGGGTGGTGGCATATGCCTTTAATCACAGCACTCAGGAAGCAGAGACAGGCAGATCTCTGAGTTCAAGGCTAGCCTGGTCTACAGAGTCAGGACAGTCAAGGCTATAAAGAGATACACTGCCACAACACCCACCCCACTCCCTAAAAAAGACAGAATCTCACACTGAACCTGGAGTTTGCCACTTCAGCTAGAATGGATGTCCTGCAGTTCCCAGGATCCCCCTGTACCCGTGTCCCCAGCGCTGGGCTCACAGGCGTGCACCTCTGCCTGGCAGGTTTTCTATGTGGGTGAGGGGGCCCAAGCTCAGGTTCTCATGATTGCACGCCAGGCACTTTTCTGACACAACCATCTCCCTAGACCCAGAAAATGACTGATACTAGGAAAGAGATGCAATGGATCAGGTTTTAACAAGCCACCCAGAGTGTTTGAAATGTGTAGGATTATCTAAACTGAGATTATCAAAGTATCCTAGTCAAACCCAACACATGTAGAGATGTATGTCTGTTTCCAGTAATCTGAGCAGACCACCTTTTCAAGCAGCAGCTCAACTGTAGTACTGTGTCAACCAATTGCCTTAAAAGCATAACACACAAACACTTAAAGAAATGCTCAACCTCCTTAGCCATCAGGGAGATGCAAATCAAAACGACTCTGAGATTTCACCTTACACCTGTCAGAATGGCTAAGATCAAAAACTCAAGTGACAACACATGCTGGAGAGGATGTGGAGAAAGAGGAACCCTTCTCCATTGCTGGTGGGAATGTAAACTTGTACAACCACTCTGGAAATCAATTTGGCACTTTCTTAGACAATTAAGAATAATGATTCCTCAAGATCCAGCTATACCACTCTTAGGCATATATCCAAAAGATGCTCAAGTACACAACAAGGACATTTGCTCAACTATGTTCGTAGCTGCTTTATTTGTAATAGCCAGAACCTGGAAACAACCCAGATGCCCCTCAATTGAGGAATGGATACAGAAATTGTGGTACTTTTACACAATGGAATACTACTCAGCAATTAAAAAGGAGGAAATCATGAAATTTGCGGGCAAATGGTGGGACCTGGAAAAGATCATCCTGA
>CM053749.1:30501394-30525899 GCA_028658305.1 Pachyuromys duprasi
CCCCCCCCGCCTCCCTCCCCAAGGGAGGGGCAGCCTTGCTAGGCCACAGAAGAGGACATTGCAGCCATTCCTGAAGAGACCTGATAAGCTAGAATTAGATGGAAGGGGAGGAGGTCCTCCCCTATCAGTGGACTTGGAAAGGGGCAGGGAGGAGATGAGGGAGGGATGGGAGGGATAGGGAGGGAATGCAGGAGGGGGCTACGGCTGGGATACAAAGTACATAACCTGTGATTAATATAAAATAAAAATGTTAAAAAAGCATAACACACTGAATACCCTTCACAGCCTTGGCCAGAATCTCTTGGGCATTTATTTTATGCTGTGCTGGAAAGTCCTTGCTGACTCTTCCAGGTGAGTAAAAGAATGACACATAGTAGTTAATCCGGCTCTGGCCAGCTTTAATTTTGGAAAATTGTTATGCTCCCAACATAAAGAATTCCCCACATCATTTGTTAGAGAGCCACTGTTCATTCCTGTGTTGCAGAGAGGAGAAACTGTTTTTCCCCACTGCCCCTGCCTAAGACTTGCTCTCGCGTCATGAGGAATGGGACTGATTTCTTTATTTCAATGCTCTCTTTCAGGCAATTGGTTGGATTGTGAGCCAAACTGACACATTTTCTGAGAGTCGGCATTCTTACACTTCACCTGTTGCCATCAGGGTGACATCCCAGAAACCTTATTTACTGGGAACAATAAAACACATGGATTCATCATAATTTTCTTCCTATAAACATAAAGATATGTGGCAAGCCAAGACATACTGGGAACAGAAAACATGTCTGACAAGAACAGCTTTCCTTTTTTTTTCAGCCTCTTCTAGTATCACCACTGCAAACAGATGTTGGAAAGCCTCATGGCTTTGATGCTTAGTGGGGACCACAGCTTGACTGTGATGACTTCAACTCAGTCTGAGGTCAGTGAGGTCCTATTTTACTATTAAGCTGAGAACAAACATTGATTTCTGCTTTAACACAAATTGGCCAGGCACTGGGAATGTATGCCCTCAATCTACCTTCGGGTGCTGAGACACAATGGCTAGTTTGATGAGAACCAATAAGGGAACATAAAATGGATGTCATAAGCAGGATAAGTACTTGGAAACATTTCTGTAGTTGTGAGTGTTTTCCTTACACTTCTGAGGCCCTGGCAAGGTTACAAATGGAGGCTCATATAACATGTCTAATATTTAAAAGATGCATATAAAGTTATAAAACAATAGCACATTGGCTCTGTTCATCTACCCTGACAAGTATTGTCTTTATGATGACCTGAAAAGCCAGGCCAATAGTTATGATTTGTTTGTGGCCAGCTAACATTCTCCTTGTCTCCTCCTACTGCCCTGTGAGTGACTGGCTCCAGACAAATTGTACAGCTTTCTCTGCTTTAAATTCACACCATACTTTTGTGCCGTTCTTTTCTTTTAGAGGGTGAATATGAAATGTCCCTTACAGGCTCATGTAAGACATGGTAAGTCCCCAGTTGGTGCCATTATCTGGGAGAGTTTCTAGAAGCATTAGGAAACAGAGCCCAACAAAAGGAAGTAGGACATTCGTGAATGATTTTTGGAGATCATGCCTGGTCATCCTTGTTTCTACTTCCTGTCTACCATGAAGAAAGAGAACTCTCTCTTCTATATACCCTCAGTGCCATGGAGCTCTGCCCACTGATTTGGGGCCAGGTAGCCATGGACAGGATTCTGCAGAGTAAAATAAACACCCCTGTCCTTAGGATTTTTTTTGCATCTGGTATTTTGTCATAATTCGAGTCTGACTAATTCACCTTGACAGCCTGGTGTACTTCCCTACTACTGCTTCTTCTCAGATCTTGCAACTTCTTCAACCCAACCTCCTTATTTTTATTAACAACAAAAACAAAAACAAAACCTCCTCTTTCATTCAAGTTTTCCATAAGACCAGAACTGACTTCTTTTCCAGGATAACTCACTCAGCTTTGTTTCTCTGCATGGCTCCATCCTTTTGATCTCCGTGTAGACACAACATCTTGCTGAGTCTACTGCTCGCAATATGGGCAATGAAAGACAGTTTTGACTTCCAAAACCTTAATGTCTAGTTGAGGAGAAAGTTATATATTGCCTTGTGGTTTTTTTTTACTAAATATAATAATTAAATTCTGTCATTAAGGCTGGACAACATACACACAAGTATACTCATGTGTACATATATTTGCATGTATACAAACACCCATATAAAAAAGTCTTTGTGATGATGTCTCTGCTTTGGCCTTGGAAAGAGAAGATCTACGGCCATTGCAGTAAGGGAATCATAGACTTGGACTTTAAGGACAAAATGTACTTTCCAGCATTAACACTGACAGCTAGAATGTTAAAAATGTATTCCATACAGGCATTTTACCAAGTACCTGATTTCACTTAATTCTCATAACATTCTTCTATGATCATAGTTTTTGTAAATTCCCTTCCAACTCTTGAGGAAGAAGTTATTTAGCTATAGAGTCATTAACTAGCCTTATGTTGAGACAGAGATGCAATTTGAATTACTATTTTATTGTGCTTACATGAGTCAATACTGAACAAGTTTAATAAAAAGAAAGAAAAAGATAAATAGAATCAACTAATCAAGGCTCATCGGGGCTCACAAGACTGAAGAAACAGTCATGGAGCCTGTTTGGGTCTGAGCTATGTCCTTTTAATATAAGTAATAGTTGCTTTGCTTGGTATTCTTGTGGGACTCCTAACAGTGTGTGTGTTTGTGGGGGTGGAGGAAGAAGTTATCTCTGATTCTTTTGTCTGCTCTTGGGACCCTTTTCCTCCTACTGGAATGCCTCATCCACACTTGCTATGAGAGTTTATGCCTCATATCATAAGTTTATTGTAACTTGTTATGCCATGTTCAGTTGCTATCCCTGAGACGCCTCTTCTTTTCTTCAGGGAAACAGAGGAAAAGTAGATCTGGAGGAGTGAAGAGGTGGGGGCAAGGTCTGAGAGGAGTGGAAGGAGGGGAAACTGTGGTTCAGATGTAATCTTTGAAAGGTAAATAAATAAATAAACAAATAAACAAGTAAAAAGAGTTTGAGGAATAAACAAGTGCTGAAATAATGGACCAAATAAATGACTAATAAGAAAGTAAAGCAGAAATAACCCATGGGTTATAAGAAGACTGGCTTCCAGGTCATAAAAGGTTCATAATGAGCAGGTCAGTGTGAGCTTATCCCTAACACAAGCAGAGACAAAGTATAAATTCTTACTCAACTGCCAGGGATGCGTGGCCACTGGCCTTCACTTATTTTCTTTATGTGATGCTGGGGTCAGAACCCAGTGCTTCATGGATGCTAAACACATCTGTCATGGCCCCATCATTCTCTTCATGCGTTTTAAGCATACACACTCAGCCATTGACCTGCACGCTCAGCTGCTGACTCACACTTTCAATATCTCAGCCATCTCTTTTAGTCTAATCTCTGCATGCTGTGTGGGGGTGGAGGTGTCCATTCCCTTGTAGTAAAATCATCCCCCACATGAAATGCTTCCCATATTCTACAAGAATATTAGTGGAGGGCTGTGCACTGTGCGAAATACAGTTTTGACTCTTAACTGCTGGTCACTTCCACCAACTCACTGTTAACAGAGAACACTGTAAGTAGGAGCTATGCCATAGATATTAAGAAGGATAATAATTACAACCTCGAAAGTAAATTATATTGGTAGCAAGTTGGGTCCTGTTTGAGAGAAAATAGTTTTTGGTTCATGTTGTTTATAGCTCCACATTAAATCTTTTATGTTATGACTTCTCTACACTTAATCCTGAGATCACTCTCCATATTTGTAAGTATTAGTATAAAACTATGTCTTGAAAAAGTAATTGTCACCAAAAACTCACCAGACAATATCCGAAGCAAGGACAGACGATTTTATTACCATGGTAAGTAACATGCATTGTTTCAAATATATTTTTGGATTTTCCAAACCAATTATTTTTCCTTTCTGTTATAAGCCCTCTAAAATATGAAAGTGCTAAGGTCTTTCATGAACATTGAAGATGTTCTGGAATTTCCTCCTTGGAATATTAAAGTGTTTTTCTTAAGTAATATACTGCATACAAATGAAAGCAAAACTTGGGGTCACTAGTCCTTTTTTTTACACAGGGAGGGTAAAATGTAGCTTCTTTGTTTTCCAAGTCTGTGCTGTGGCATCTTGTTCTGGGGGCCACTGGTTATTTCTGTTACTGTGTTCCACATTTCTGAG
The DNA here is from genome assembly GCA_028658305.1 of Pachyuromys duprasi. Classification (NCBI taxonomy): domain Eukaryota; kingdom Metazoa; phylum Chordata; class Mammalia; order Rodentia; family Muridae; genus Pachyuromys; species Pachyuromys duprasi. The sequence continues at coordinate 30,505,617 of CM053749.1, forward strand.
AGATGACTAAACACATGCCTAGTCCGAATAGCACTTTGAAAGTCAATTCGTCTGTGACTTACCAGTCACCTACCAATCCATCATAGGGCAAGGCAGCTGTGCCTTACAGTATCATCCTCAGATAATGCCGACATTATACTGTAATGCAGTACTGGGAAATAGGCAGATATCAAAGGTTTCAAATAAGGTGCCAGTCGATAATGTCCCTTAAAGCGCTGGTTAGTTTAATATCAAAAGAATTGAAATTTAGAGGAGGGATATGATTCAATTGTCTTTTTTATGAATAATAGAAATACTGATTCTGACTTGTCATTTAAAAAGACCATAATACTTTGCTTAAAATATTCATTTTAATCTGAATTAATGTATACTCTTAATTTGAGACCAACACTAAATACTGAGTAGTATTTAGTATCTTTGTCTAGGATGTGAAGGTAATAGCAATTTGGGAGTAGTGATGAAAGAATTGAGATAAAAAAATTGGGGGGGGGGAATTTTGGAAACAAAATTGTATGTCTTTAATTATTAATACTAATTATAAGCAATATTTATTGTGTCAAGATACTGTATGATTTGCAGCTAATATCTGTTTATTGTCATACTATTTCTTTAATTATTGTCTGCCTTTTATACTTAGTAGGAAGATTAAACACCTTACTTTCATTCCTATGGTTAGCAAGTAACAGAAACAGGGCAAAACTTACATATTTTGATTGAGTACTGCTGGTCATCTAGTGTGATAGTTTAACACAGAATGGCCTCCATAGTCTCATATATTTGAGTACTTGGTCACCACTTGGTGAAACTCTTTGGGCAGACTTGGGAGGTATGGTCTTGTTGAAGGAGATGTGTCACTAGTGGTGGTGGTCTTTGAGGTTTCAGATGGTCCATGGTGCCATTCCCAGTACACACTATATCCTGATTGTGGTTGGAGATGTGAGTTTGAAGTTGTTCCGGCAACCATGCCTTCTCTCCGCCATCACGAACTCTAACCATCTGCTAGCATAAGCCCAATTAAAGTCTTTCTTCTAAGTTCCTTTGGTTGTGGTGTTATATCATAGCAGCAGGGAATAAGTAATACATCCAGTTTCCCTGGAAGAAATCCCACTGTTGTCCAAGGCTGCATGAGTAGGATCATTCATCCTGCACAGGGGTGCCAGCCTAAACCCAAGCATGGCTCCTGTAGGCTAGACTGATAGTTCATATCAGGGTGGACACAGGATGGTTTCTGAAGAGACAGCCAATCTTGTCCCTTAAGAAGACATATAAAGTTTGTGGCTTTCAGTTTCTGGGGTTCTCAAGAGCAGTATGTACGCCACTCCAAAAGGCAGATACCCCATAGCACCAGAAAAGACACGAGATCAGATCTCATGTGGTACACATTCCTTTTCATTAAAAATAATTTCGCTATCATGAAACTTTCTCAAATTAACAAAAGAAACAAATGAAGGTTATTCCTCCTTAGGAACAGTTCACCTACTCCTGGTCAGGGCTCAGTCTCTTTTTATCCTGAAGAGTAGAGCAGAAGTATTGTGGTGATTTTCTCTGGATTTATTTTTCTCTCAGCCTTAGAAGTTTTTGCAATTTGAAAGTGCAGGGAATGTCTAAATGGACTCACACCCCACATTGCTTTCTCCCACCCCTTTTAGGACATAGAATGTTCTTTTGGTCAGGTCAAGAAAACATACTAAGGGCGCGTAAGTAAACTCCCACTTGCTATTCCCCACACATCGTTCTTGTTTTCAGATGTGACCGGAACTGAGGTAGATGTGAGTTTCTCTCTTCACTTTGCCCTTTAAGCTCCAAGATCACAGCAAAGTTTCTGAACAACAGTTTGCTTGCCTGTTCAATGGAACTGCTGGGAGGAATGTTTAAAAAAATGTGTGGGAAGTGTGAACATGTGCCCTGTGTGGTACCTAATGAATGATTGCCCGTAATATGAAAAAGGTAAAGATCAGCTTGCATCTAGAACTCAACACCTCCCCATATGTTGGCCATGAACCCCGTGGGGCATGTTTTCCTAAACAAAGCAGTGTCCTGGGGAAATAGGTTAATGACAGGTCTCCTTAACCAGAGCCTCAATTTTAAAAATCCCTTTTCTTCTACATCGTTTTCCGTTTTGTTCTTGACAAGTGCTGCCTCGCGAGTGATGAGTAAGCAACACATGATCTGTGAAAGACTAGAGCCTCCAGTTCCCCCACTACCACAGTTCTCTGAGGAGCCGAGAAAGGGCCAGTGCTTTCAGAAAGAGTAATTACAATGGAGACACAGCCATTGCGTCAATCATCTGAGTGTCAGTCAATCTCTGCAAGGCCAGAGTTCAATTAATTGATGACACCCTGGAGACACCAAAAGCGGTTAACGTGTCTCCAAACCCAGTCAAAAATACAAGCTGCAAGAGCTGATGTCCCGTAAATTCTCATCGCAGGGTTCCACCTCTTAATTTATCCCTCTGTACCAAACACTCCTTTGTTGAGAAACACCAGGAGAAAGCACAGATATCAAATCCTGAAAGATCACCATCTGTCAACATGAAGCATTCAGACATACCACTTTTGTCTGTGCCAATAAGAGAATACCATTTTATTTTTAAGCTCCAATTGATATTCTATTTTCAGAAGGAGGAATGTTTTACCTGGAAAGTTTCACACTATAACACCAATTCTAGCCAGTACCCATTTCAACATTTCCATTTTTTTCCAGAAGAGAGGCAAATCACTGCTCCTGTCTTTACATATGATTTGTCAGCAATCTGGTGATGTATGATGTCCTCCTGTTTGATGGGGATGAAGTAACCCAGAGGACATGTGAGATGATAGTAGCCGTGCTGAGATGAGGTTATCTTTGTCACTTAGTAAGGAAAGGGAAGCCAGGTAAATCAGTGCTACCCTCTGGCCCTTGTTTCAGAAGCTTAATCCAAAGATATTTTTTGCCTGGGTCTCATCTTGACCATCTATCTGGAAACCTCCAAAAGTCCTGGAGGTCAGACCACAATAACAAGATCAAATAGATGGGGTGGAACAACCAGGAATTTATTTCTAATGGTTTGGACACCAGTTGTGTAAGATCAGGGTGCTAATCGATTTTATCCTCTGAGGAGTGTTCTCTTTCTGGCTTGAAAATAGTTACCTTATGGGCGTGTTCTCATACAAGCGAAGTGAGGGAGGTAAGAGCAAAAGATAAGACATGAGGTGAGATGATGAGGTGAAATGAGAGGGCTCTAATAACTCTTCTTTTTCCTCTAAGACACAAACACATCACTTCATTTAAACCTAGTCATCCCCCAAAGACCTCACCTCCAAATATCATATATTAAGGGCTAGATTTTCAACATGAAAATTGTGGAATAGAAACAAACATCCAGTCCATAACTGGAGACGCTTTTTCTTATGGGACAGAAGATCAAAAGATTGTTGCTATACCTGACTTTGAGAGATGCAGTAGAGAAGAGAAAGGGTAACTCAAGGCTTATGGTCAAAGGATAAGTTTATTTGCTCTCCTTATGTTCCACCGAAGTAGCCAGCACCATCTGGTAATAGCTTTCATAAGATCCATCACAGAAACCGCACACTCAATGTAATCAATCATTCCTATTTCTGTTTCCTATGGGAGAATGAAGGACTTTTTATTTCCCCTCAAATCTTCCAACCAATAGTACAGCCCCCAACCTGCTGCTTTTCTAATATCATAAATATTTTGGTCATTGCCTCATGGGATGTGTGCCTGTGTGGCCTCACTTATGATATAAATCTTTTGAGATTAGGGGTAATAATGGCTCTATTCTGGAGCTAATCAAATGCTCAGATCCATTAAAACTGCCTTATCAGTGCACATTGTTGGTCTCTCTATAGGTGAAATATCTCATCCTCCACATTGAACTATGATTTTACATCTACTTTAGGAGAGACATTTTGTGGAAGTGTTTTGTCTGTCATCAGTTTCAGATCTACCTCATCATGTAAACAAAACCAATTTTTCTAATTCCCCCAAAAGTAAACTCAAGTGAAAAGTATTCTGTGTGCTTCAGCTTACACCAAAATGTGTAAATATTCCTATGACTCACAAAGCACAGTGCTAGGCAGAGTGTAAGCCATTTGGCTTTGGCATCATTCATTTCAGCTTTAGTCCTTCATCAGAAGACAGATTTCTGAAAAAGAAAATCATCTTAAAACACCTTTCAGAAAGCTATCCTGGGTCTTTTATTTTTTCATATGCAGTTGAGGATTTCTCTTTCAAGGTCTCTAAAGAATTGTGTTGGTAATTTGATGGGAATTGCACGGAATTTTTAGATTGCTTTTGGTAAGATGGCCGTTTTTACTATGTTAATTCTACCTATTCATGAGCATGAGAGATCTTTCACCGTCTAATATCTTCTTCAATTTCTTTCTTCAAAGACTTGAAGTTCTTGTCATACAGGTCTTTCACTTGTTTGGTTAATGTTACACCAAGGTATTTTATATTATTTGTGGCTAATGTGAAGAGTGTTGTTTCTGTAATTTCTCATTTCCCTCACTGTTCCCTCTCTTCAGTCAATTCCACTGACCATTCTATTTCTACTTCTGAGTGAGATTCTAGCCTCCTCTTTTGGGCCCTCCTTATTAGTTAGCTTCTTTGGGTATGTGAATTGTAGTATGGGCATCCTGTACTATATGGCTAATACTTGCTTATAAGTGAGTACAGATTATGTGTTTCTTTGGGAGTCTGGGTTATGTCAGTCAAGATTATCTTTTCTAGTCCATCCATTTGCCTGCATATTGCATGATTTCCTTGTTTCTAATAGCTGAGTAGTATTCCATTGTGTAAATGTGGCACAGTTTCTGTATCCATTCTTCGGTTGAGGGACATGTAGGTTGTTTTCAACTTCTGGCTATTATGAATAAAGCTGCAATGAACATAGTTGAGCAAATGTCGTTGTTTGGTGGAGCATCTTTTATGTATATGCTCAGGAGTGGTTAAGTTGGGTAAAGCTATTCCCAATTTTCTGAAAGATTGATTTCCAAAGTGGTTGTACAAGTCTGTACTCCCACCAGCACAGGAGGAGGGTTCTCTTATCTCCACATTCTTGCCAGAATGTGCTGTCACTTGAGTTTTTAATCTAATCCATTATGACCGGTGTATGATGGAATCTCAGAGTAATTTTTGATTTTCATTTTCCTGATGACTGATGATGTTGAGCATTTCTTTAAATGTTTCTGAAGTCCAACAATAGAGTGGGCTCCTGGGAAGATATGGGGTGACTTTAGCTGAGACCCCTGGAGTTGGGTGTCAGGAGGAGGACATCCCCTAACTAAATAGAACTCCCAGTGGAGGGAGGGGAACACCAATCCACCCACAAAAATTTCCTCCCAGAATCTACTCTGCCTATGAGATGTTCAGGAATAAAGATAGAGCAGAGATTGAGAGAATGCCCAACCAGTACCTAGCCCAACCTGAGGCCTACTCCATGGGAGAGAGCCAAACCCTGACACTACTGATGATGCTCTACTATATTTGCAGATAGGAGTCCAGCACAGCATTCTTCTGAGAGGCTCCACCCAGCCATGAATCGAAACAGAAGAGCTTAGGGAGCCTTATAGAAGACTAGGGGAGGGGAAAAGAATAGAAGGATCCAGAGTGGACAGGAGCTCCACAAAGAAGACCAAAAGTCCCAACTAACCTTGGCTGAGAGGGGCTTTTGGAGACTAATGTATCAACTAACGACTATGCATCGACTAGACCTAGGCTCTCTACACATATATACCCAATGGGCAGCTCAGTCTCCATGTGGGTTCCCTAGAAAGGGGATGGGGACCCCCAATTTCTGAGGGGCAGAGAAGGGGGATAGGGCAATGAGAGATGGATGGATGAGAGGGACCTGAGGAGAGAAGAGAGAGGTCTATGTTGAGCTGTAAAGACAATAACTAAATAAAAAAGATAATGTTTGGGACATGCTCAACATATCTATATGCCTGTAAAAGTATCTTAATTTCAAGAAAAATAACAAACACATTTTAAAATCAAGATTTGTTTCCCAATAGTTACTGCTTCTTTTAACAATTTTAAGTGATTATAGCCTTTGAGCTTTGTCTTTGTTGATTTACTAGGTCTTGATCTTTGGCGTGTGTGTGATAGGTAGTGGAAGTCTGAATTTAAGGCAGAAACTTTAATTTCCAGTGATTTGAGCCACAGAACAAGCACCAGGAAGGACTGCCTTTTTGTATTGGACCATGCTATGGTCTGGAAAATGTACCCTTCAAATCTGTGTGTTAAAATTGACCTCCATAGTGAAGCCATTAAGTGGCCTTGGGAAGTGATTAGGTCATAAGGATCTAAAGAATACGATTATATTCATAAGAAGGCTTAACAGCCTCTTCACCCCTCACACCATTTGAGAATACTTGGAAGACACTACAATAAGGAACAGGATCTTACTGGACTCCAAATGAATCTGTTGGTGCCTTAATATGGATTTATTAGCTTTAAGAACTATCAGAAATGGATTTCCTTTGTGTTTAAGAATAAAGTAAGGAACTTTGTTATAGCAGCTTGAACAGACTAATATAGGACATTATACTTGGCAGTGACCGAGACTCCCTCGTAGAGAAAAAGTTAAAAGCAAATATATTCCTATGTTGTAGAGTTCTCTGATCTTATGACATGGAAGATGAGGAAATTAGCTTTAACCAAGATAGGCAGGTCATAAAGAAAGCCCTTTGGTTGGACAGGTGGGAGTTCAAGAGAATTGCTAATGTAGAGCATAAAATTTGATTTTTCTGCATCGTTTTCATTGAGGGCAAGCTCACTATCTATCTACTGTGGTTTGAAGACATTGAATTATTAAATTAAGTTAAAGGGGAATGGACAAAAGGTTCTGTTGAACCTACCAGCCTTGCAACTCTAGGACTGTAAACTGCTGGTTTAAAGACTACATCTCCATTTGTTTCCATTTTTATTATGCAAGTCTTGATTATTCAAAGACACATGTGAGCATCAGGATTTGGTAAGGATTCTCCTGGATAGAACCTTTCAGAGTAACTGAACATTCTTAACTGAGCGTTAATGGATAGACAGATCACTGGCTGCTCCAGCAAACATAGCTCAAAGGAGCTAGATGGCACCAGGCTACTCTAGGGAGTACAGCTAAACTTGCAAATTCTGGCTGTAGCAGATGAGATTTGGTGTTGGAGATGATATCAAAACATATTCTTATCACTTTTGAAATGTTCTGAAGTGTAAATGAAATCTTAACTTTTCCACTGAATTGAGAGAAAATGGAAAGCTTTTGATGAGAGACCTCTAAGATAAGCCTGTCCACTTGTGCCTGGGGGAGGAGATAGGATTTTTATGAAGTAGAAGATCTCATCAATTTGCTAGTACCCAAGATGGGGATGCTTGGGCCTGATTCAGAGAGAAATGTCTGGAATGGGTCCAAATTCCAAGCTGGGGAAATAGCAGGAATTGCTTTCTCTTGACTGTGTTCGGTGTTTTTAGTATAAATCAGTTATCAGCCAGAGGTCCTTGTAACTTACGTACTAAGGTATTTTCTTTTTGTGTAAAAAAGAGTAACAAGGGAAAAATGAGCTAATCTTTTGCATAAAGCTCTTGGACACAATTGCCAATGTTTTCACCACCCAAGTTGTAAGCTAACATGTCTTAATGGTCTTGATAGCCTCAGAACTGAGATGACAGCTGTCACTCAGTTACAAAAAAAAAATCTCGTCTCACCATAGCGTTCCCTGCATTAATCCTGTGTATAAAAATAAACAAGCTGAAAGAGTTTGGCTTGATTAATGATAATATTTCATGTCCTAATAGTGTGTGAAATTACCTGGGACTATTCCAAAAACATTTTTAACACTCTTCTCCTTTTCTGGTACTGATTTTTCTCAGGGTTTTTTCCTTTTGGAGCCACTTAGGCTAAGATTACTCTAGGGTCTTTCATCAGCAGGAATCCATCTTTTGGTTCTTCTGACTGTTTTTGTTTTTTTTAAAGCCTCTTCTCCGAAAGTGTTTCAACTCTACCTAAGACTTTAGGCCTAATGGTAGAGTATATTGAAAAGAACTTTATAAGGTTCCTTTAGATACGCTAGAGAACGAATAAATCAATTCTCGCTGATATCTACTAGACTAGATATCAGCTGGAGGATTTCAGGAGTCAAAGACTACAGTTTCTTGACTCTAACAGAAAACAGAATAAACTTTGCTGATTGGCTAGGAAAGAAGTCAAGAAATAGATGGACACCTGGCCTTGGGATTGGTGTCTGAGGAAGCAACATGCTCTTCTGAATGCCTCAGCAAATACTGGTGGGTTTTATTCCATGCAAGTTACAAACACCAGCACCTCCATGCCTTCATAAAGTCTATTGTGGTAGAGTTCAAAGAAGCAGCCTTGTCCTCTGGGCTGTAAAGAGTACCTGGAACGGTCTGAAGAAACAAACAGCAAGAACAGCAACCCTCCACAGGGCCTGAAAAGTGGAATTTCATACAGTTTTATGCTGTCTATATTTTATTCTTCCTTTGTCATCAGCAAAGAGTAGAACCATGGTCTAAGTAGACACCGAATTCTTATAGAGGTTGTGTTTTAAGTACCTACTATGTGCACGATACATTATTATTTTTTTATTAATTTATTTATTTTTATCTCAATCACAGGTTGGGTACTTTGAATCCCAGGCGTAGCCCCCTCCCCCATTCCCTCCCACCCTCCCACTCCCTCATCTCCTTCTTCCCCGCCCCCTCCAAGTCCACCAACAGGGGAGGACCTCCTTCCCTTCCATCCAACCCCAACTTATCATGTCTCCTCAGGGCTGGCTGCAAAGTCCTCCCCTGGGATCCAGCCAGTCTGTCACTCCCCGGCTTGTATGGGGGAGGGTCAAAGAGTCAGCCATCAAGAGTGCACGATACATTATTAACAGCAAGTTATAGGCACCAGTCTCAGTGCTTAAGGAAGGGGATTAGAGTATGATGGCTAATGGCAGTAGAAAGTGGAGAGAAAAATAAAATTAGACAAGGCAGGAATCACTGATCTTGAATATGTGAGGACATGTTTTTCTCCAGCAGAGAGAAAGCATTTTGAACTTGAGTTTCAAAAGGTGCCCTCAAAGCTTATGATTTTGCTCTTTGTTTTATTCTGCCTTTAGTCTTAAGAAAAAAGTTTTCTATAGACTGTGGTAGCAGATCAGGGTAATTACTTTATTATTATGGACCTGCCAATTCACATTTCAGCAGCCTTAGAATAAGAAAATAACACAATGTTTAAATCGCCTGTGTTAATTTCTAGGAAGTCCATTATTAGGCTACTCCCATTTTATTTTATTAGCTTACACAATTTTAATTCTACTTTTAATGATTTGAAAAATTCTTCAGTTGCTTCTCCTTTTATTCTTGACAGCATATTGTATGACACTACTCTACACCACAGCCCAGCATACCATGCCTCCCAACACTACAGCATACCACATTGCACTATGCCACACCACACCACACCACATTGCACTATGCCACACCACACTACACTAGAGTACATTACATTGAACCACACTACATCACACTACAATATACAACACTACACTACAGCATACTCCACACGACCACTCAGTCCCATCTGACCTGAGTCAAGATTTATTCCATCTGGATGGAAATTAAAAATGTAATATGTTCTCCTTACAGGTACTAACAGCTCTAATCAGTAAGGAAGTGAACATTTCACCCTTTAGAAAATCAGATGCCAGAATTTAGACCTTAATGGCTATAATGAAAATAGGTAAGAGTAATTGAATGGGCCAGCCCTCATAGGGTGGTACATACATCAGAAGACATCTTGGGTCCAGAATCTGGTCTCAGATATACAACTTGAATATATTGCTTTTTATCAATTATAGAGTGGGATCAGGCTACCTGATAATTGATTCCCATTCAAACTAATGCTTTTTGACTCAGTTGGTATTTGTAGACAAACTCAGTGCTCTTAACTTGGCCTTTTTCGTAAAGGTTTATAGACCTCAAGGTGTATATTCCTCTTGCAAAGATGTTTGTACATTCCTTTGATGTCTACTCACCAAATAACATATTGTGTAATTTTTATTTTCTATTGATACTTTCCATATGCCATCTGCCAAAGATCAATAGCAAGCAATTGTTAATTTCTTTTCCAGTCAAATCTCTTTAGATTGGATTCAAGGTAACAATTAAACTCACCAGCTTTAAGTCTAATGATACACAAAAGTGGAATGACAAGATGCAGGATAGAGAAAGGGGCTGCATAGAGAGGCGGCTCTAAAATGTCCTTAGTTGCTATCTACAGCCTCCGTTTTCACAGATTCCACAGGGCCCCTAGAAGACTGAAAGGAGACACTACTGCTCTGAGCATGAGCAATGTGCCTTAGTTGGAACAAGCATTCTATCAAATTCATTTAGTCTGTGCTGACTGTCAGGCAGAGCCCATGCAGGTTGTACTCATTGTTAGTCTATGTTAAAAACTGACTGTACCTTTATATTTTCAGACAGAAGAACCAAAAGTAGCCGTCTCTGTACTAGGTTCTTTTAAAATAAATATGGTTCTGACCCTCTAGCATTGGTAAAGAGCAAGTGGGCTTTTGATCTTCTAACTTTCTTGAATTCAGTCAAATCTGTCTTTACCAGAAGTCATTCTAATCTGCTTTTAGTTAGCACATGGGGCATAAATAATAAATCTAATTTAAAAAGCTATGTTCTTCTATCCTTTCTTTCTTTCCCTTCTTTTTATGCATATGAGTGTTCTATCTGCATGTATACCTTCATGCCAGAACAGGGCATAAGATCACATTATAGATGGTCATGAGCCACCATGTGGTTGCTGGGAGTTGAACTCAGGACCTCTGGAAGAGCAGACAGTGCTCTTAATCACTGAGCCATCTCTCCAGCCTCCCACAAAACTATTTTCAGTTAAAATTGTCTTACATTTGCATTTTCTCTTACAACTTTTAAGTCCACATGTGACATTTTAGTGACACCATCCTGTGTATTGTTTCCTGAAGACAGCAGAAGGGTAGCCAAAACCTCACCAAGATGCTGACCCAATCTTACCATAATCAGAGCCCATCTTGGAATTTCTTGCCAGGCTACAGTTCTCTGAATCTTGAAACTGTCATCTTCCAATCTTGGGTGATAGTATGGTTGAGGATAAGGGTGAAGAGACACTTCATACAAACTACCTGTTGTGTAATCATTAGGGTCAGAGAACTAAGACTGTTAGAAGAAATAGGAGTCAGAAGCACTCGGATATGTCCTCATCTACTAAATCACCATTGACTTACCTGCCCTGTTCTCTTCCAACGGGGAAGTCTATGCTTATAAGCTAAAATGATAATTACAAGATCATCTGTAGATTGTGCTAGAGGAGGATGGGTGGCAATGGGAAGCCACAGGAATGCCTGGACTCAGCTAAGAAATAAAGGTCCCATGTGGTCATGGTCCAGATAGGAACGATTTGATAAAGTGTCAGCCTGTAAATGATTGAACATTAAACAGAATAGTCATTAATGAGCTCTGTAGACTGGACTCAAGGGTCCAGTCTTACAGGCACCTACAAGGAAAGAGAAAAAGACTTGTGCTGAGCAGCAAAGATGCAGGTTAAGGAAAAGAGAACAAGCGGTTGATCGCTATCTTTACTGTGAAGGAGACAATGGAAGGCTGTCCTGAAGCACAGATTTCAGACAACACCTAGAGACTGTGATGCAACGGACCTAAGATACTGTGGCTGAACTAATGCCATTTTGTCTCCGTGTGTGTGGATGCTTGCCCTTCTGTGCATATGTAGAGGTCAGAGGTCAAAGTTATCCTCTATCATTTTCCAAACATTATAAATTATTTTTTTTAAAGCGTGAATGTATATGTGTATGGAGGGGGATTGGGAGATAGGTGTTGATGGAATATGGACCAACAGAAGCCACACTGTGGAGCACTGGCTTCCCACAGCAAGAGTAAGCACCGAAGTATGATTTACAAGAATGTCACTCTGTTCTGTAGTTTACAGGCCTCTTTCCCGGAGCAGTGAGTCAAGCAGTCTTATTAACGTTGGTGATTTTAGCACTTCCTTCCTTGGGTCGCGATACTAACTTCTGTAATGTTTCTTGCTCAGCAATGAGTAGCCGATGTTGACAGAGTGCAGAATCCTGCTGCAGGCTCTCCCAGAATTACCCTCTAATTACCGAGTGTGCTTAGTGAAGCCCAAGATTCAAACACATCTTAAAACATACTTCTCTTTAAGTGTGTTTTGGACTGAATCAGTTCTGTATTTCAAGGCACTTTATTTTTTAAATTATGGGCCATTATAAACACACATAGTGTGCACACAAACATCCTGCCAGAATTATGCCCTAAGTTCTAGACACATTACTCTGTTTCATAAATTATCAAGACCTTTTCATTTTATTTCTTAGGTTTCCTTTGCTGGTTGTTTGTCGTGCATTTTTTAACCAAACTATAAAAACATATCCTTACATGCATTCTGCATATCTCTCATAAAGTGAGCCTCGTTTTCCAACCTACTGCAGTGCCATTATTATCCTTAGCAATAACAATTTACAGACAGTATCTTGTACCTGGTTCATAATTAAACTTCATGAAATATTTCAAAATGGCCCCCTCCCCTGATAATTGGTTTAAATCCGCTTCACATATTAATAACTTCATTCAGAGAATGATGCTGGAGTTGACGTCCTGGAAGTGGCTAGGCCTATTCTTCCAAAACAATGCACAGCGCACAGCAACTGAATTCTCCCAGGAGCCTCAGGAGCAAGATGCCCTTTCCTCAGAGCATCCTGAATATTGTGTGTTTGAGGCTGAGTTTTAAAAATCAACAAATTAACCTATCCTCACAGAATACTCAGACTCACACAGCTTTGGTGATAAAGGAGAGAGGGAGTTGGGAGTTGGGAAGCGTTGTCTTGGCTCTCTATCCTATGAAGGAGCTCAGCAGAGCTTTCCTCTGTGGTATATTTCTACAAAACAGAACAATGGAATGATGGGAGATTGAGTTCTCCTTATTAGGCTATCCCAACATGCTCATGTCTCCAAATTCTGTTCAGACGTTACCCTCACAGGCCAGTATTCCAGTAGAAATATTTTGGAGTCCATGTTCATGCCTGTCAAGTGGACCTCATATTGTCTCTATATAACCTCTATATGTAGAGGTTAAATTGTGAGACTAAAATGGGATTTCATGTATAGCCTGTCTTGTTACTTTCCCCTTAAAGAACCAGGAAGCCTTTGGCAGCTTCTTTAGAAGCTGTTTTGTGGCCCTTAGCCTACCACAGAGTGCTTTCTTCTCCACTGTTTCTTTTTGCTGGAGATCCCCTTACTGGGTAATACTGACATGTAAATGGGGACGGCTGTTGCTGGATTGAAGAGATAATAAATGCAGGCGTGTGCATGATTTAGACACAATTTACATGCTGGTCTAGCAGGCAGGCCTCCCGGGGCCCCTTCATATCCACACTGGCCAACTGCAGCTTAATCTGACAAGGATAATGTGCAGAATGTAAATATTACCATTTGTTCCATGTCATCTCAGATCAGACACTAATTTGCAAATGTAATTTATCATGCCTAAAGAAAACCAAAATGACAGCTCTTACCAGTATTTGCTATTTTTTTGTGTTAACAATAGTTCATTTATGATTGTTATTGTTTCAGGCAGAAAATATGTCTCAATGTGTTCAGCTGGCAGTGTGGGCTTTACATCTTTACAGGTTTCATCTGGGCCTTTCCTGCCTCCTCCTGTAGCTTGTAGTTACCTAAGCTGCTCTTTGGACAGTTGTCTCCTGTTCTCCACACTCCTCCTGGGACTGCAGGAAATGTCCTGATAATGTTTCAAGTCCAGGGATCTGCTTTGGAAATAGTCTAGGGGGCTAAATGAACATGGAGGACCACGTTTGATAGCCAGTGCTTTTCCACATTTTCAATGGGAAATACACAGAGTGGTTAAAGTCATCTTCTAGAAGAATTTGTGTCTAGGCAATTTGTGAAGCTCGGCTTCAAGGACTCGATGGTTAGTAAGTTGAGGAAAAAAGCTCACCTTCCATTTGTGTATGCCTAATGGATCATAGGACAGTAACCATGTCCCCCAAACAAAACCATCTATCTGTGCAAAAGAAGAGTGTCCATCAGGTTTGAAACTAAGTGGCCCCCTGTGCACAAACCATTAGTCTTTTTCCTCCTCTCTGTGACTCTTCTGAGGTTAACAAAGACTCTTTTATTGGCAAGTTTACCAGGTCTTTTATCTTTGTAAGATCACTGCAGTTTGTTGCCCAGCCAGCTATAGAAAGATGAATAGATCCTTGCATGACTGCTGGCGAGGTAGAGGAATGCCAGGAAAGGGGGAAGGCAGTGAATCTCCAACCCTGGAGGTCCTTATTTCAGAGCACAGAGGAGACTTGCCAACCCCAGTAAAACATTCATGACACTTCAGAAGAGCTGAAGGAGCTTTCTGCCTCGTTTCTCACATGGAAAAATAGGGAGAGTCAAGTATCCGCAGCTGGAAGGAATAGGTTTTTGTTTATCTTTAATTGAAAGCAATGCGCCACCACTGCATTTACAGCAGGTTTTGTGTGTCTCCCCTGGTGAATGGAGGCAGGAGATAAGAATAGACTGTCTGTGAGAGGGGCTCTGGCCCGCAGATACCACTTTTGTCATCTTGATTGGAAAAGCTTGTACAGCTGCTTTGATTCAGCAAAGCCAAATTTCTAAGACTTCCTTGACCTTTGCATAAACTGTTTGTGAGATGGACTGTGTTTTTGTTATTGCCTGATGAGCTAGAAGGAACTATCAAGTTAGTCATAGTGTGAATAAATCATTAACAAGCCCAAAATAACTGATGAAGAGTTTGAAGCTGAGAATTAGCACCTGCTTGGTGGTCACAGTCTAAACAATGTCCAGGGAGCTGCTGACTTTTCAGGGAGTCACAAGCTGGCTTTTTCAGCTTGTGGCTGTGGGCTGTAGCTGTCCAACAGTCATTATATGTGTGTGTATGTATGTGTGTGTGTGTGTGTTAGTCACTGATACCAAGGTAATTGTGATGGTGTTTTGAGTCCTTGTATGAAAAGGTTTGTCTTTATTAGGCAGAGCTCAGAGAACCCTACTGAAGGAGTTGGGGGTTGCAGGAGCCAAAGTGGTCAAGGATATCACAAGAACATGGCCAATAGAATCAACTAACCTAGGTTAACAGAACCTGAAGCCACAATGATAGAGCCTGTATGACTTCTGTCACCATTGTGAAAGCGTTTTACAATTACAATTATAATTTAATTTGACAAAGAGGGGAAAGAATTTAGCACATTAAAAAATTCTCCAAAAAGCTATTTAGAGCCAAATGGGTGATGTAGGAAATTTTAATTCTTTAAGCTTGTTTACCTTTTAAAATACTTTATTTAAATTTCAAAAGTGGGTATATGTATATAGCCTGGAAATTCTAGCAGTGGGAATCATCAGTATAAATGGCTGGCCAACATATCTTATTTTTAAGTTTATCACACATACCATCTAAAAATACCAGGCAGCATTAGTATGTGAAGTGCCAGCTGACTGTGAGCCAACAAGCTATAGGTTTTTACCCAAAGCAACACACCTAAGGCAAGAAGAACTTTGTCTCAATTCACTGGCAAGCTCAGAGGCCAGGCCTGGCTGAGGAGCTTCAGGGTATTCACTGGTGTTCTGCTGCCCAGCCCTCCTCTGAGATCAGCGAGGCTGGAAGGAATGCACTGGGAATCCTCCTCTGCCTTTTATCTGGGGAGCCTGACAGGGAGCTGCTAACCTGAAAACTGATGAGATGGCAGTGTTCTCCTGCCCTGCTGGGACTGCCTGGGTATCTCCTTTCACTCCAGTGGGGGAGTGGCTGGTATTTAAGCACTGATAACTGTAATCTTGGTGGTGAGGCTGAGTCAGAGAGGGCATCCCAGAAACGCAAATGACTCAGAAAGGGCCTGTGTGCACAAGAAGACAGGCCCCTGACCAATCCCAGTTGCCATTGTGCTGGCAGGAAGATCTGGCTTCAGGAGCACTGTTCGAAGAAAGACTGAGTCCTTGGCTCACAGCTTAAATGGGAATGCAGAAAGAAGGAACTGTGCTTGGTTTCTGACCTCGAACTGCATAATGTTTGCTAAGGCATTTTCATGTCGGAGGTGGAGAGCTAAAAAAAGGATTTGAGTTAGGGAAATCCTGGATAAAGAGAGCTACTCTTGAAAATTGGACCACTCTGTATTCATTAACCGAAATAAGACAGCAGAAAAGGCAAAATAGTTTATCACCTTACGATTTTAGAGTTCTTTTTTGCATGATGGGTTGACTTTTCCAATGCAAGTGTTTCTGCTTTTAGTAATATAAAAATTAGAATAAGTCACAGGCAACAATTCTTACACCAAACAGCAGCAACAACAACAAAAAGCCCCAAATATCTTATTTATATCCTTCAGGGTAAGGTTTAACTGTCGGCGTTCTATGAAAGGAACCAAGACAGAAGACAGTGGAGTCTGTCATACTGGTAGCATAGGTTGTCAAACTCTCAGAACAGTAAGTACACATATCCCCACAAACTACAGGTTTCCTACAAGAATTTTAAAGGAAATTAAATTGTGAACCTGTTAGGTCAGTGGCAAGAAGGGAGGCATGGCCTTCTGGCTGAATGGGATATGGTATGGTCCTAAATGGACCCAGTAGGAGCACAGAACAGCCCTTAAAAATGCTTCAGAGACAGAGCAAATCCTAATGTTGTGCCACCATAGTGTATGGATAAAAGCCAGCTTTGCAGGGTTATAGCCTTTGCGATGGTTAATCTTCATTGTCAGCTAGACCATGGGAACATACCTCTATGCGTGAGCATGGTGGTGTTTACAAAACACTCTAACTGAGAAGAGAAGAGCATTCTAACCATGAGCGGCACCATTCCATTTGTTTGGGTTTGGGACTGAATAACAAGGAGAAAGCAAGCTGATCAGGAACATTCATCTCTCTCTGCTTCCTGGTTACAGACTCAGTGTGCCCAGCTGCCTAATGCTCCTCCCTCCACATCTCTGCCATCAGGAACTGGATTCCCTTGAACTGTTAAGACCAGACAAACTGTTTTGGTCACAGCAATGGGTAATTAACCCCCACCCCTCTGAGTAGCATATTTATCTTTTGGAGTAAAGTATCCTCTGATGATTCCACAACGTTCTTAGAGCAGACATATTCTGAGGATTCACTAAACGCTATGCAACCCTTCTGCTTCCTCTCCAAACACACTGTTCTCTAAGACTTGGGCACATCTTCATTTTTCCCAATGAAAAATCGTCTTCCAGAATTCCACACCTTTTACTGTTAACTGGTTGGTCGAGGCTATCTGAATTTCATGGAGAGGTAAGTTTGTAAATGTGAAAAGCCACATATTACATAACCCCTTCAGAGTTCCGGCCTCAAAACTACTCTGGAGGCATTCGCGTTTCCTCTGCTACCTGGTGGAGTTCTGTAGTGTACTGAAGTTAGAGGCAGTGATGTTCACCTTAATGGTTATAAAAAGACAAGAGGGTAGCTGATGTGCTCACTTATGGCACAGCAATTGCGTTTTTATTATGCCATTCATTTTATTATGTGGAATATTTGAGGCCCACAATTTGTATTGAGTTTTCTATAAACTGTATCTCTTTCACAGAGACATGGTGAAAACTCATTTTTTTGTTACAAATCTCTAATTTTTTTTGTTGTTGTTGTTTACAAAAATATACCAAGCTGATGAGTTGCCTGCTTTTCCAAGAAAAAAAAGAATTATATTTAAATAATGAGAATGGGAATGAAGAGATTTAAAGTTCTTGTGTTTCATCTATCTATCTATCTATCCATCAGTCCATCCATCCATCCATCCATCCATCCATCCATCCATCCATCCATCCATCCATCCATCTATCTTATCACTTTACAGATTGACCCCAGCCTCCTCTCCTCGCTCCTCCCACACCCGTCCTCATGTCTCCTCCCCGCATTTCCCCATCTCCTTCTTCACAAAGAAGAGGAGGCCCCCAAGGGATACAAACCCACCTGGCACCTCAAGTTGAAGCAGGACTAAGTACATCCTTTCCCACTGAGGTCTGACAAGACAGTCTAGTTAGGGGAAAGGGATCCAGAGGCAGGCAACAGAGTTAGAGACAATCCCTACTCCCATTGTTAGGGGACCCACATGTTGTCCAAATTGCACATCTCCTACATATGTGTAGGGGGTCTATGTCCAGCTCATGCATAATCTCTGGTTGGTGGTTCAGTTTCTGTGAGTCCCCATGGGCACAGGTTAAGTTACTCATTTAAAAGTTTCTGTTAGTGTATATTCATTGTACAAAGTCATAGGTGTTATAATGATGGTTTTGTTTTTTGCTCAAATGATCATATTCACTTCCTATTTATGTCCTACCTTTGACTCCCACTGTTTATTTCCTTAGGTAACCTCCCTTTGATTATTTTCTCATTCATTCATATATCTATGTTTATATCTTGAAGTGTTTCCTTTTATTGCTGAGATTCTTTAGGTAAGATTTCACTATGGAGCCTAGGTTAGCCTTAAACTTATAGACCTCTTACTTTCACCTCCTTATTGCTAGAGTGGCAGGGGCATATTAACAGATGGCTTTAAGTTATTCTTATGCTTTGTGGTCTGATGGTTAAATCTATAATATAGTACATACATTTGACCCAGGTTCCATGTTAATAAAATGAGTGCACACCAGCAAGGTATAGAGCACCCACCCCAATTCTCAGTGTTAGTATTTTTGCTGATAGCTATTCTGACCAGAGTGAAATGAAATCTCATTGCCAATTTGATTTACATTTCCCTAAGCGCTAAGGATGTTGAACATTTACATCTATTGGCCATCTGTACTTTGTCTTTGGGAAACTGTTTGTTGATTTTGAGTGTTCATTTATTGTTAGTATTATTTGTCTTCTTGGTGTTTTTTGAGCTATTTATATTTTGAGCTATTTATATATTCAAGATAATAAGCTCTCTTCCTCTTTCTCATCAGAATTCTCCTTCCTCTTCTCCAATAACCCCCTTTTAATTCTCTCTCTTTCTGTGTGTCCATCCGTCAAAATTTTCTATCATTCTCTAGGTGATATCTTCACTCTGTTACCTGCTTCCTTTGCAGTGCAGAAGCTACAACCTCATGTGTCAGTTCTTCACTGTATTTCCTGTGGCATTAAAGTCTTTTTCAGCGAGTCCTTGCTATGACTGCATCTTGAAGTTTTTCCTATACTGCTATGTTTTTTCAGATAGAATGTTACCGTATTCTCAGGCTGGTAGTCTTCTTGACTGTACTCCTTCGTGTCAGGGCTACAGCCATGAGCTGATTGTTCTTAATGATGTGTGGACTGATGTTATTAAATTAACAATAATGTTAATAAGCCAGATAATAATAAGTTTAGTGCATACTAAACATTTCCCTGCTGACAAGCATGCTTTGGTCTCTGCATATTAACTAATGATTTTATATATTATGTCAGTTAATTCTCATATTGAGCATTACTATTTGCATTGTATTTAGGAGGCCATTGGGCTTAGAAAAAGACCTCACTGAGAAAATGGCAGATCTGGCTTTGATCCAGGCCCCATTAATTTCTATTGTATGCCCTTATTCTTACTCTTGAGATTGGGTCCTTCAGAACAAATTACTTAGGCAATGTGGAGAAACACGTATAAATAATTGAATGTTTGCTTGTGCTGGTCAAATGAGTTTGGAAACTTGCTAATGGGTGGGGACTTTTATTATTAAAGAACTTGTAAGAACTTTTCTTCTCTTTGCAACTGGAAAGGTGGCCAGGGAGTATTTCTTTTTTCATTTTACTCCTACTTCCATGTGTGTTTTAGTTATCGTTCTAAGGGATGTGATTTCACACTTTTCTGAGCTAAGGAAAGGAACGGTGGTTGGCTAACTGTCTAGTAGGTGGCCAGTGGAATAATCAACAGGGTAAACAATACCTGCACTTGTAAAGGTGACCTCTGCATCCAGTGTGACAGTAGCAGGGAATCCCATAGCTGACTTTCTCTTCCATGGTGGTTGATGGTAATATTACTTCCTTCTTTATGGATCACATACACCACCCTCCTTGGACAATTTTTGCACCAGAAAGCCACATTTCTTCTGACTTTAGTTTCCACAGTCTGAGATACAGGATGCCTGTAATCTTATAGTGTAAAAATGATAAATTAACATTTTTATATAATAAGATTAAAATAACTGTAAATGTGAACAGTTACTTATTTTCCTTTTCTGTTTCTTCGTCTGTGAATAAGTAGGATAGGCGTACCAC
>CM053749.1:30525999-30539423 GCA_028658305.1 Pachyuromys duprasi
TAGTATTCGGAAAGCTCTGGATGACTGTGCAGAACTGTGAGGTCTTCCTCTAAGCTCCAGCTTCTTGCGTTTTTGTTGACACCGCTATTCTATCTCTACAATTGAAGCCAGAACTTACTGAGCTAAAACCCAAAGAACTGGACCAAAATATTTTTTGAGGCTTGTACTTGATCTGAAATGAAATCTGTACCAACCCAAAGGGAAAACGAATCTAGAAGTTGATAGAAACACATGAAGGTGGTTTTCAACATTGGAGTGTATCGTCTAGTCCTTGCTGCTAAGGAGAAAGGAGATGAATGGGTTTTCCACATGGAAACCCTTTTTCTGTATCTTGCCAGTAGCGTTTTCCTTCAGCCCTTCAGTTCTTACAAAATTGTATTTCTTTCTTTACCTTTTTATATTGTTTCCCTAAGAATCCCGACTTAAAGAAATGAGTCTTTCACCTAACAAATTGCAGAATTGTCATTATTTGTGTGCTCTCCCTTTGTTAGAAGCTCTCTCTCCTCATCCTCCCTCTTCTGATAGATTTGCCCTCCCAATACTCTTTAACCCCGTGGGCTTACCTTATCTCCTTGGCTCTTTTGCTTCTCTTATCTCTATCCTGTTAGCTTTAACTGATGTAATTTGTTTTCCTTAAGTTTCCTCCTCCTCTGTCAAGACATGAACACTCACCCGGAATATTTCTCACCTCTTCATTAGTCTCTGTCAGCTGAATACCAATCTGACACACTCTCCAGGAAAGTTCATAGCCAAGTCCAGGCTTTTCTCATATTTCTGGGTATTTCATTCCTCCTCATATGATACTTGCTAAATCAAACTCCCTAACTCCTGCAGATTTGTTTTCTGCTCCTGCTCTCATTTTCTGGTATGGAATTGGTGCCGTTATGAAGTCTTGGCTGAACAATTGATCTCAACTTTGAGCAAATACTCTCTCACTGAATTTTCTAGAATTGGAGTCATTTGTCCATGTTATTTCTGGTCTACCCTGCGGTCTAATCTTTGGCATATCACTATGTCTTGATGGTCTTTAGTAAGAATGTGTGTGTGTGTATGTGTGTAGATACTTATATATATATCTATATAGATATCACTATTTCAGTCATCTAGACACATAGACTTGCTAGACAATAATGAGGCTCTGAGAGCAATTCCTAAACTTTTTATAAGATTGTAATGAATAATCTCAAAATTTCTTGCTTATAATTAAAATTATTTTCAAGTCCTTGTAAGATAAAGGTTAAGTAGGCAGCTCAGACTGAATACATTTATTTATATTTATCTTTGATGAAAAACATTGGCAAGTATAGCTCATTACATTTAACACATTCAACTATGTTGAAAAAAAATTCCCAATTCATGGCTTATGGCCAAGACAAGGGGGAGGAGATAAGCGAATCTTGGCTGGGGGAACACGTGGGAACCACTGGACCAGGCAGTCCCAGAGGCCTCTACTGGTTCTTTGGTTTCGTGAATGTTGAATCTGTTCGGAGCAGGCTGGAATGTATCTATAGAAGAAGCTGTCAGCTCTTAGGACTCTGACTCAACTTGTCTGCTGGGATGGAAAGCAGGAGAATTTTCTCCAGGAAGGTCAGTTATCATCCCTTCCTTTCACATGAGGCATGACCTCCTGACGGCTAGCACAGTCCTTGGGAATTCAGGATTCTGAATTTAAATATGAAGCAAATGCTGCATCCAGCACAATTTGGCTCTTTCTTTCTTTTCGAGTTTTAAACTACTACAAAATGGGGGAAAATGTTTTATATCTGTAGGCTGTGCAGATCAGGGTGACTAGAGGTCCATGAGTGACAAGACCACTAGGGTCTCTGACATGAACTACAAGCCTGAAGTTTAGTGTCATCTTGTTTTTGAGGAAATCTCAATAAGAAAAGAGACCTTTGGCTCATCTGCAGAAAAAGGTACCTTGAACTTCAGTGTGGCCCACAGGCAGAATGAAGATGCTCAGATTTTCCATTTTGTAATTGCTAGGGAACTGGAATAAGTGACTTGGTGACCCATTAAAACATGTACTTGCAATATAAAGTCAAGATGGTAAAGGAAGATCATATAATATAAACAAACATTTTAGTAAAATGAAAATGATAAAATGCTCTATTAGAGTTTAGAAATATATTCCTAAAAGATCAAAGGGAAAATGTGGTGATGCCATGGTCAATAAAAAATGGGATTTATTTATTTAAACTCTTATTGTCATAGTTCAGAGGTTGAATAAGGAATGCACTGTGGGTAGAGAACAGTTTCATAACTTCCTAAATGTGTGGTTTGGTCAAAATGCCTATTGTCCTGTACCTTAGTTTCCTCCCATAATGGAGACAACATCACCATTTATGCATATTTATACTTGTTAGATTATGTATGTGAATTACAAAACACTTCCTGGCCCATTCAACCAATGTGGCTGTGAACAAGACTGGGTACATCATTGAGCAATCCAATAAACTACTAGGTAAAGCAACTGACCTGTGTTTCTTTGGGCAACACCAGCATACCACAAGGCAGTCATACATTGATAAAACAAAACAAAACATTGAAAACTAATATATTGTTAGTCAGACCCTTATGCTTGACTTGATATATAAATAATTTGTAAGCATTGAATAAAATTTATTGGAATCATTCAGTTCTGTTCTGAAACAATCAACATATGATAGACACATATGAAATGTCAATAATCAGTGTAAAACTGAAACCTGATGTTTCTGAGCCCAAAATAAACAGGCTTACAAAGATATAAATTTCAAAATTTTTATGAATAGGGCTAGAGACAGAGCTTAGCTGAGAGTGTTTGCCTAGAATATGCCATTTCAGTTTCAGCACTGTGTAAACCAGAAATGGTGACCCACTCCAGTATCCTGGGCACTCAGGAGATGAATACAGGAGAATCAGAAGTTGAAGGGTCATAGTCAGCTACACAAGGAGGCCAGGATGGATCACATGAGACCTTTTCTCAAAAAAAAAAGCTTTAAAATAAAAAGGCTGGGGGTGGGGGGCAGGACCACAGCTCAGTGTTCAAGCCTAGCACTCACAAAGCTCCAGGTTCAAACTCCAGTTCACCCAACCCCTAAAACTAGAGATGTTAAGAACATCATAATTTATCCACAGTGATTTTTTGTAAGATATAAACATGCCTGTTTTAATTACAAGGAGATTTTATATGCTTATAATCACCTTATTAGCTAATCATACCAATGGAAGTCCAAGTCACTAAGGTTTAATGTCTGAAATTACAATTTACCTCAAGTATGCTTAGAGATGTTTTGGAGAAAAGAGCCTGCTCTGAATCTTTTCTGCTTGAGCTTTAGATGGAACAGATACCAGTATTCATCCATCCATCCATCCATCCATCCATCCATCCATCCATCCATCCATCCAATATTTGAGTACCAACCATTTAGGCAAATGGGAAAATGATTAGGAAAAGTGCTCCTTGCCTTTTGGACACTTAAGGGGAAGAGAGATGAGCTAAGAATTTGAGGTGTTAGGGAGTTTATTCTTTTGAGGTTGGAAAAGGTTTGCTCGAGAAGAGGCATTCAGATGAGTCCTCGTGGAGAGTCAGTTAGAGTGTAAGAACAAAGTAGAGAAGATGAGGAAAAGAAAACAAGAGCACCTCAGGAAAGGAAAGAGAAGAAGGTTATGCCTTGAGGGGAAGCAACACCGCTGTGGCTGGCATGAGGTGGTTTATGACAATAATGGCTGGAGGTGAGTCCCTGCAGGTTATATTTTGGATGTATCAGATGCACTGGAAGCTATGATGTGCTCTACGCAGAGCTGACCTGAAGGTTTATAGACATCACATTGCCTATCCGATGCAGACTGGAGGACACAGAAAGAGATGGATGGAGAGAAGTTAAGAGGGTGTTTTCCCAGATTGAGAACAAAAGAATATCCAATGGATGTGGTAGAGAGGAAGAGGATTCTCTCCATGGACTTAGTATTCTTCTCCAGATTTTGAAAGACGGTGCTGTCATTGTTGAGATGGGAAATGCTGCTACAAAATATATCAGGGGTGATGATCTAGAATTCCATGTAAACATGCTGGTGAGACACCCACATGGGGCTCTTCCACATCCAGCTGAACAGAGGTTTAGAGCTGCACAGAGGCTGAGGCATGAACCGCCTACTGGACCTGGCTGCTTGGAGATAATAAAACTTCTGGCTAAAGAGGTTTTACTAGAAGGGTCATTTTTGACAATGTTTGACAATTGAAGCTAGTTGTAGCTTCTTTGTGAAAATATCTAGCACAGAACATATATATATATATATATTTATATACATGTACATAACAGATGCCTATATACATGTATATACATGTATGCAATCCACATTTTTATTGACCATTTTCAAACTCTGGGACAAGTGCTCAGTATTTCTTATTTTTTTAAAAACATATTACCATCCCAGATCAACTATCTCTCAAGGTTGTAAGGGGGCAAGCCTGAACAGTTGTGGTATGGTGAAGTTGTTTGTTTATTTATTCATTCATGATGGGAACATGTGTCAAAACATCTGATGGTATCCCTTATGTATGCAATTCTTACAGTCATTAGTTGTCAACTAAAATAATATACACGGCTCTGAGGAGGGGTAAAGCACTTGCTGAGCAAGAATGAGGGCTGGCATTGAATCCCCTGAACATGTGCAAAACAGGGTGCCTACAATCCCAGCATTTGTATGGTGAAATGGGAGGCAGAGACCTGAAGAGAAGCCCAACGCTCACTTGGTCAACTAGCCTGAACTACGCAGCAGTAAATAACAGAGACCCTGTCCAAACAAGGTAAAGGGAAAAGGAAACCAGGGTTGTTCTCTGCCTTCCACACAGGCCTTGGCATTCCCATGAATGCACATGAATCATACTCATATATGCACATCACACATAAGCACACAATACAATAAAATAATTAAAAAATAAAAAGCACTAACTCTTTGCTGCTATCATTGTGAAATGTTGAGCCTCCCCCTGGTACCAAATCTGTCAAGTTTTGAGGAGTAGCTCCACCTCTCCTGTGGAAAATAGACAAACAAACAAATAAAAACATCAACTAAACATGGTTTAAACACTCGCAGCCAAAAGAACAATGAAAAAAATAATCTGAAATGGATTTGTGTGTGTGTGCCTGCCTGCTCACTCCTTTTTTTTCTTTCTTTCTCTTTTCTTTTTTCTTTCTTTCTTTTTTTTTAGCATTTTCTCACAGCCTATATTCTTTTTTGGCCTAAGCAGTGGTTACTCAATTGCGCTTGCTAATTCTTGGTCTGTACATCACCCAGCACTCTTGCAGTGCATAACATGTCCAGGGTGCCATCTCTTAAAATGTGCAGAGATTTTGATAACCGTGTAAAACAAACCTTGTCACATTCCTGCGTAATCAGGAATTCTCCTCTGTTGAAAACGCCTTGGTGATGCTGAGGTCTGCACTCCTGTAAGTCCATCCCTGCGACTATCAGAAAGAGCATGGCTCCAACTGCTCCTGCTCAGCCGCACTCAGAAGCAATCTCTCAGCAATGCCCTTTGGTGTTGGGAGTCACAGACGCTCTGGGATCAGGCAATGCTTTCTGCAAAGCTTAGGGGTGGCTTCTTCCCAAAGCTCCTGAAACAAATGTCTCTTTTTCTTCATTCACCTTTTTCTTCACGGTAATTTTAGATTAAAGAAGCTCCCTGGCCTATTTGGAGAAGTCTTCTTCCCTTCTGCCCCCTTCTCCCAGGCGCCCTGTTTATGGTCGTCCTCACCTTAGGAAAGTGGTGATAAGACTGTATATCTTGCGAGCTACCAGCACTTGACTGGTACTCCAAGGGGGTCACAAAATAAATAGGTGTTTGATTAAATGCCTGTCTGGAAAGGCTAGAAGGACTTTCAGAAGCTGACCTGGGATGGGCTAGTAGGGGTAGGGGTGGGGGTAGGGTCGCGTCCAGTGAAACAGGGGTAGATACATTTTCTCCTTTCATCAGCTTGCAATAACATACACAAGGCATTTCCATGAGTTCATCCAGGGAATCGCAGGAGGTTTTAAACCAAACCACGGCCACTTTCCCTCCCTCTCTGAAGGTGATGTCTTTAGACTCTAATTAGAGAGTTGAGCAACAAAGATATGTCTGAGTCACTGGCTCCAGAGCTTGTAAAACAAAACTCTGAAGGAAGATAGATTTTTGGGAAGCGGTCATAACTTAGTCACTCTGGGCAGACACTACCGACGTAACCTCTTTTCCTTTCAGGCCCTACCAGAAGCAGCATTTAGGTAACTGAGTCAAGCTCGTTCTCCCCATTTTGTTGGGCATGATGGATGGAGTTAAGTGTCCACACTGCCATTAAACTGTTCCCATTTTTGGTGATTGATTCTGAAGGTCTCAAGGTAGATTCAGAATTTCTTTGGATAAGCGTTAGGACCAGCTGTCCACACGAAGCACTTTTTCACCCCCTGACAATGGTGATTTATTTTAGAAAAAAGAAGCAGCGATTTTTCCAATGAGACAATGTATGCAGCTTGGAATTAAAAGCTCGAGATTGGAAAGCTGGCCCTATCCCTTACTAGCTGTGTGTCCGTGAGCTCCTTCGCTGAGCTTTACAAGTGTGTTTCCTTACTCTTCTAATTAGGACAATCACTCCCAACTGACAGGATTGCTGTGAGAAATGAATGAGATAATGATTGAAAAAGGGCCTCGTGGGGGGGTTGGAAAAGGTGTCCAATAAATGTACATCCAACCATCCACATTCTTGCCAAACAAGTAATATTTCTCAGTATGACTTGGCATTATTTGATTGTAATGGATAACATAAGTTACAAAAGAACAAAGTTGACTATTTACAGTACTTCTGCCCCTTTGTGTCTGAACAGATTTTCCATTAGTATTGGAAGGGTGTGCTTTCTTTGAACTCCTTAAGCATTCCTCCCCTCTTGATGTCCCATGCTACTGCCTTCCAGTTATTCTTTTGTTCAGTTTAGTTTGTTCTTAATACTAGAACTACTGATTTATATCAATTTCTTTTTAATGCTCATTGGAGATGTGTTCTCTTTAAAGATACTTTTTATTTTCAGAGAAGTCAGAATGTGTTTGGATTTTTGCAGGTTTTCTATTCCTCAGCCATCTCTGAAGGGATGGGCCAACAGTCACTTCCCTGGCAGGGTGAGCAGACACCCAGGCACTTGACAGGCTTTCAGGCATGTTGGTGCAAAATTGTTCTGGGGTATGGATCCCAACATTTTACTTTCTGGTAGGCAAAAGTGATTTCCTTTGAATTTTGGATGGGTGCTCTAAGCTAGCCCAGCTGAGAAATGTTCAGTTTCGCTGATTCATTGTTTCGATCTCATCCTGTTTGAGATGTTGAAACTTGGACTTCACCTTTCCATCAGGGTGAAGTCCTGCTTTATTCAACTCATATTTGTCATTTTGTGTTCTAAGCTCCATTGTATTGAGAGCCCCTCGCTCAAGCCTCTCCTTTCTCTGTGATCACAAGATCCCATCTAGGAGGAAATAGAAAATGTCATCACCCTTCAGAAATCATTTTCCTGGTGTTGAGCTTGGAGATCAGTCTTCAAGGTGACAGCAGCGGGCTGTAGCTTCCAGTCTCTTCTCCATGTGAGTTTCTTGTTTTACCCTTTTTTTCCCCATAAGGGCTAGTGCTGTAGAGGATTTCCCCCTATCATTTGTTTTCAGAATGGCAGAAGTAAGAATAGTTTTGTTTTAACTTTGCCACAAGAAACATACCCAACCTTTGAGCAACCACAGAAGCACATATACTATTGTTGAAAACCATTGTGAGGCATTGAAAAGAAAAGTTGATGGGAACCTGTCTTCGAGGGATCTGTGCGCTTTTGGATAACTGGGAAGCATGCACTGTGTATTACCATTCATGGGAGTAGAGAATAGGCAACACCCAGACTGTATGAAGTTTGTTATAGGAGAAAATAAAATTGCCCCTGGCTGGAAAGGTTATTATGAACTTCTAGGAATATGAGAATGGGCGAGAGTTAAGTATGCAGAGATGAAGAGATACCCCTCATCAATCAATAAATTACTTGGGTAGAGCGTTTGAGTGAATAACAATGAATACTTGTTTGAGTAGCCTCATAATTAATTCAGAGATAAAGAAAAGGCTCAGTCACTGCTCAAATCCCAGAACCCATGGAAAATCCAGGAGCAGCTGTAAAATACAGGGGAATACAAGTCCACCTGTTACCATAGGCTTGTGGGCAGTGGGCAGAAAGATTGCTGGTGTTTGCTGGCCACCAGTTCAGCGAGAGTCTCAAAGGAATAAAGCAGAGAGGGATAGAAAAGGACCGCTAATGTCCTCTCCTGACCTCTGAGCACACATACACACAGAGCAGAAGGAGGGGATAACTAATTTTTTAAAATGTCATCAAGTATCATTCCTTGTGTCTCCAGGCATAAGAAGAGCTACAGTGTGCAGCAGGCTACGATGCATATGCTAATGCCATATAAATCATGTGGCGGGGATGGGGAAGGATATATTTGCAACGGGTGTCTGTGGGGATGCATCCTCTGTTAAGGGTGGAGAAACTACTTCCTCGTGTGGTTAAACCCTTCAGAATCTGAGGACTTAAAATCTTTCACCTCCTTAGGGTTCCCCCCCCCCACATCTCTACCGTGAATTATAGGATCCTACCCCTTTCTAATTAGTGCCCTTACTTTGAGTGCTTACACATACTTTAGGCTGGAATTTGAATTCTCATAGTAATTCTGCCATGACGGCTTGGGTTTGATTTTCCGTAAGTTGAGCTCTAGCACTGTTGGAGAGAAGATTCTCGTCCAGGGCACACTTAGAAATCTTTAAACTGCTTATGTGCATCTGGAGCTCATTTTTCTCCTTTGACAATTTATCCAAAGATGCTTGAAGCAATCAACCAGCATAGTTATTTCCTCTATTTTTCACAAATTTTCAAAACTTTTAAATTCCTTGCTGCTCACAATAGATGAATCAGGATAATCAAATGTTTTTATTTAGATCCTTTTTCAAGAATATTCAACACCAAAGACTTTTATTGCTCTCTAAGCTACTAGGAGAGGCTTCAAAAGAGGCTTCTGTAGGTCTTGGTGAATTGAAAAATTAATTTTTAAAATTCTGCTTCTCTAGAACCCCACTTCTGGAGCCATGATCTACATTAGTTATGGCTCTATAGAGAGACAGAACTGAATGTACATAAGAGAGTTTATTGACTGGCTTGCATATAGACTGCGGTGAGGATAGTTCAATAGTGGCTGTCTCAGGATGAAAAGAAAAGCCCAAGATTCTCATAGATGTTTAGTCCCCAGTGATAAATGTTCCAGTAGTCCAAATCTGGTGTCAGGGTCCTACAGGGTTCCTAGATAGCTGTTGCTCTTTAACCTACAATGGAATTTTGGAGAAGCTGGATTTAACACTGACTGAAACAATAGGACGAACTTGTCAGAGAAAGCAGGCAAGAAAAAAAAAATAAAGGTTTCCTTCTTCCATATTGTTTTATCTGAGCTACCAGAAGATATGATCCAGAATTAAGGACAGCCTCCATTCTTCAAATTGTCCAGTTGACAAAATCCTTCACAGGCATGCCCACCAGGTTGGACCCCAGGTAATTCCAGATGTACTCAAGTTGACAATCAAGATTGTGACCACCCACACACTAAAATCAATCAATAAATATAAATTGAATGTAATGTTAAGAGATAATTTGGCGTTGCTGATTTTATTTAAATTTTAAAACTTTAGTGAAATTCATACTTAAACATAAATGAAAAAGGTGTATACTACAGAACACATGTATACAAGTAAATGTATCATGATGGAATCCAGATGATCAAGTTTGGTCACCACTGTTGTATTCTTAACTAAATACAAGTTCGAAGTTCAATGCGTACACACACACACTCACCCATACTCCTCAAAATACTTGTTATCTCTAAATTTTTGTATTGAAAGGATATTTGGATTTGAACATTTTATCACAAAATGATTTAGTTCATGTCTATGACCCATAGTGGCCAGAAGTTCACAAAATCCTCAGGAGATAAATCTGGTTATTCGACATTGTATCATCTCTTATGATTTCTTCTACCAAGGTTCCCAAGCACTGCTTCCTGGACCTGGGAATGAATGTTAAAAAGGTCACCTCTACCAGGATCATCACCACCGTTAACTGAAGGTGGCCTCTGTACCAGACACTATACATTACAAAGGTCACCCTTCAGAGAGGGTCATCACCATCATCCATTGAAGGCTGCCCTGGGCCAGTGCCACGCACTTTGTACATTCAGTCATACATGTACAGAGTGATCCTGTGAAGTTATTTTTCATTTCAGTTCATAAAAAGAAACAAAAAGTAACAACAAAAACAAATAAATAGAAAAACAAGAATGGTTAGGAAATCTGCCTACAGTCTTGACAAGTTCGAACTCAGATTCAAACCCACAAAAAATCTGTGAATTTGTATTTTAATATTGTGACGTTTCCCAAAGGTTAATTACATGTAAGCAAATTATTCATACTTCCTCACAAGAAGAATGAACTGCTCAGCCAACCATCAGAACAGAAAACAGCAATTTCATTTTCTTTCTACGGTGTTTTCTGAAATTCTCTCATCAGGAAACCTCCTCTCTTGAATAAGATACTAGAATTGGTTGGTAACAAAAAGATGCTTGTGAAAAGATGCCGTCAAAGGTAAATTTTCAAGTAACTGATCAAGGAGGGATGAAAGCACACTCTGCTGTTATTTGTTATTCTGCTGTTTGTTATAACAGCAGAAAACCGCATGCCCTTTGCAGGGCCCCACCAGTTTCTCAGGATATCTGGAAGATGCAGACTTTAGTGCAAATATTTTAAATGCTTTTTCTAAAATCTTTTTCTTAACTTCCCAGGGAATCTGAAGAAGAAAAAAGAAAGGAAAAATAACAGGAAGGAAAAGAATGGGAAAGAAAGCAAAATCTCCTTAGAGTTGTGTGAGGTTTTGAGAAATTCCTTGGTTTTGTCAATGAATATTTCTCATTCAGCTTTTTTGTCTTTACAATGTCTCATTTGTTAGTGAGGACATTAGCAATAAAATATGGATTTCCCATGACACTTTTCAACATAATCCCTGTCTGGGGAAGTGAGACATGTTTTATTTCAGCATCAGTTACTATGTGTACTCTTAATTATAAGACATCGGGTAATCTATTAAAATCAAGCATTAGATATTAAATGCATTTCACTGGACTGGTGGATTTTTTTAGTTCCTGACTCAAACGCTGAACGTAATTCATGGCAAATAATTAATTCCTTGGCTCTTCCTTGGTCTCAAACTTGTCTGTAATTAACTTTTCAGAATATGCAGTCATCTATAGCAAAAGTTAAATTTCCTTCAATTTTAAATATAAGACCATTTGTGTTTGAACACATGAAAGAACCATTTTTCAAGTCATGCCCAGGAGGTAGAAATAAGCATTCTGTGGCATCCTCCACTTGTCATGAACTCAGCCTTAAGTGTTCAAGCCTAGCGAGTTCCCCGGATTTTGTTGAACAATGACCTTGTCACGACAGAAGTCTCACTGTCACATAAAGACTTGATAAGACACTGATAAGACACTGCCCATGCCCCGTTTTAAGAAAAGAAACATCACTCCTAAAAAACATGCTAAAATAGCTCTTGGATTCCCAAAGGTAGAATTGGAAGAATTCTGCTTTAAATATGCTTCTGTAAGAAGGCTAGAATTTGAAATGATAGAGTAGACCTGTTGATAGTAATACATTGCTTCACACAATTAAATACTACACATATCAATGATCTTCCTTTTTTTTTTTTTTTTTTTTGTCCAATCCCTTGGTGCTCTGGGTCATGAGCAAAATGTGTGTTTGCTACACAAACAAAAGCCACCAAAATCTCGTGGATTTGAATGCATTTTTTTAGAGGCATATTCAGAAATACAACCCATTTGGCCCAGATCTTTTCGATTTTCAGCTTGCCCTTCCAAGTCATGGAATAAATTCTCTGAATGAACATAACGGGTTTGCAAAGACTCATGAAAAAG
This sequence comes from Pachyuromys duprasi, assembly GCA_028658305.1. Taxonomy (NCBI): domain Eukaryota; kingdom Metazoa; phylum Chordata; class Mammalia; order Rodentia; family Muridae; genus Pachyuromys; species Pachyuromys duprasi. The sequence goes on from CM053749.1 coordinate 30,538,010, forward strand.
CCACATATACTTCTTAAATGTTTTAGAAGCAAAGGTTCTGGCTATACATGCAGAGAAAACTAGAGCTTTGCAATTAGCTTCACTTGTACAGGTTTGTGTCTGGTTTCTTTTACTCCATGGCTTCCAGAGGAAGATCAATCTCTATCTCTGCCTAGTGAAAATATCAGTGCGCAATGAAAACATAACCCTTTGATGTATTTTTTTTTTTTGTGAAACTTTTTTTTTCTCTCAGAAACTTTTGAGGCTTTGGTCTATGTTCTTCTCTTGGTGCTTTTGTCTGTGCCACAAAGTCACCCACCACGCAGATACTCTGAAGTCCCACTGGGCTCGCATCGGCCCGGTAAAGATGGCTGACATGACATATTAGTCTTAAATCTAAAACATATGTTTGGAAAATGCCCTGTTTCCTGGTAATAATTGAGAATGCTACTTGGCAGGTTGGCAGCCACATAAAACAATAGTTACTAACCCCTGTATTTATTATGCCCTCATTTTAGGGAAATGAAGCCCACATTATAAATACATGCAGCCAAATGGACCCCAAATGATGCACAGGTAGAATCATTTATAATGAAGATGAAAAGAACAGTCATTGATAGTTTCTTCTAATTCATTGTTCTTATACCAAAAAAAAAAAAAAACCTCACTCACCACACATACACACACACAGTAACACAGTAGAAAAAGAGCCATGTCAAAAAACATTTCTGAGTTTCCTTCTGTTCTTTCAAACTATCTAGGATAAACTCGCATAAATCCTCACTTGGCACCGAAGAGTTAGTTCTGCTGTACAGCTAATTAAGATAAGGCCCTATAGCCAGGAAGCTTTGCCTTGATAAATGTTTTATTGTTCAAAAAAAGTCCAGATATTTAACCTGCTGCTTCCTTTTTTTTTACACACACACACACCTACATATATTAAGAAATGATGTCCATAACAACTATACCTAAAATTATTATTTAAAAACTGAAATGTATCTGGACCATATGGAAAATACACACTGTACTGAGTCTCCCAGGGACAACTATCTCATCGTTAAAGACTTCAACAACATCCCTATACAGCGGGAAAAGGTCTTGACTTGAGACCCTGGCTCCTGCAGTGGGGAGCTGTTATACACTAGTTGAAGTAAAACTCACATCTGCACACAAGTTTTTGGCTCCCTGTACACTACAGATTGACCCAGTGGGCAAACTCTATTCATGTAGGCCCTGGAGCCCCATAGTCAAGATGCTTACAAAAGCAGATAATCAGCACAAATGGGTAAGCAGGAGTGATGCGCTCTTACTGATTAACCCATGTGCTACAAAATGTCCGGACACTTCCTTCTAAAGACTTAAGAGAAGCAGGAGTGGTGTAGATGCCTGCAAGCCCAGCACTCAGAAGGTTGAGGCAGAGAGCTCAGGAGCTTGG
>CM053749.1:30539923-30560607 GCA_028658305.1 Pachyuromys duprasi
GTACTTGAGCATCTTTTGGATATATGCCTAAGAGTGGTATAGCTGGGTCTTGAGGAATCACTATTCCTAATTGTCTAAGAAAGTGCCAAATTGATTTCCAGAGTGGTTGTACAAGTTTGCATTCCCACCAACAATGGAGGAGGGTTCCTCTTTCTCCACAACCTCTCCAGCATGCGTTGTCACTAGAGTTTTTGATCTTGGCCATTCTGGTGGGTGTAAGGTGAAATCTCAGGGTTGTTTTGATTTGCATCTCCCTGATTATCTTAAAAATATGTCAGAGGATAAGTATGACATTAATAGCTTTTTATCTTCAGCTTTTCATATTCTTATCTTCTCATCAGTCAGTGTTTTCAATGCAAACTTTAGAGCATTTTTCCCTGATAAGTGACAGGTTTGAACATCACTCAACAAAATTTTTACTTATATTTTCTTGCTTTTCTGCATATACTTATTGATTCCACTTGGGAGATTTACTTGATCTGTGAAGATTGTCTTCCAAATTTAGACAAGAATGTGCTTTAAAAATCATTGTTGGTAACCCAATTAAAAATGGGGTACATACTATTCAGGGAAATAGGGACTGTTTCAGTCATGATCTTGATGGCTGACTCTTTGACCCTCCCCCATACAAGCCAGGGAGTGACAAACTGGCTAGATCCCAGGGGAAGACATTGCACCCAGCCCTGAGGAGTCAGGATAAGCTGGGGTTGGATGGAAGGGAAGGAGGTCCTCCCCTGTTGGTGGACTTGGAGGGGGTGGGGAGGAGGGAGGTGAGGAAGGGAGTGGGAGGGTAGGAGGGATTGAGGGAGGGGGCTACGCCTGGGATTCAAAGTACCTAACCTGTGATTGAGATAAAAATAAATAAATTTTAAAAAATGGGGTACAGAGCTAAACAGAGAATTCTCAATAGAGGAATATCGAATGGCACAGAAACAAAGAAATGCTCAATGTCCTTAGTCATCAGGGAGATGCAAATCAAAATGACTCTGAGTATATACTGTGTGTGTCTTTTGCTTCTGGGATACCTCACTCAGGATGATCTTTTCTAGATCCCACCATTTGCCTGCAAATTTCATGATTTCCTTGTTTTTAATTACTGAGTAGTATTCCATTGTGTAAATGTACCACAATTTTTGTATCCTTTCTTCAGTTGAGGGGCATCTGGGTTGTTTCCAGGTTCAGGCTATTATGAATAAAGCTGCTACAAACATGGCTGAGCAAATGTCCTTGTTGTGTACTTGAGCATATTTTGGATCTATGCCCAGGAGTGGTATAGCTGGATCTTGAGGAAGTACTATTCCTAATTGTCTGATAAAGTGCCAGATTGATTTCCAATATACTCACTTATAAGCAGATGTTACACGTATAATATAGGATAAACATACTAAAATCTGTACACCTAAAGAAGCGAAGCAAGAAGGAGGACCCTGGGTGAAGTGATCAATCCTCACTCAGAAAGGCAAATGGGACAAACATTGGAAGAGGGAGAAAACAGGAAACAGGACAGGAGCCTACCACAGACTGCCTCTGAAAGATTATACCTAACAGTGTATCAAAGCAGATGCTGAGGCTCATAGCCAAATTTTGGGCAGAGTGCAGAGAATCTTATGAAAGAAGGGGGAGATAGAAAGACCTGGAGGGGTCAGAAGGTCCACAAGGAGAACAACAGAACTAAGAAATCTGGTCCCAGGAGTCTTTTTTTGAGACTGATGCTCCAACCCAGGACCATTCATGAAGATAACCCAGAATCCCTGTACAGATGTAGCCCATGGCAGCTCAGTGTCCAAGTAGGTTCCATAGTAATGGGAGCAGGGACTGTCTCTGACATGAACTCAGTGGCTGGCTCTTTGATCACCTCCCCCTGAGGGTGGAGCAGCCTTACCAGGACACAGAGGAAGAAAATGCAGCCAGTCCTGATGAGACCTGATAGACTAGGGTCAGATGGAAGGGGAGAAGGACCTCCCCTATCAGTGGACTGGGGGAAGGGCATGGGAGAAGAGGGAGCTGGGAGGGGACAAAGAAGGGGCCTATAGCTGGGATACAAAGTGAATAAATTGTAATAAATAAAAATAAATTAAAAAATTTTAAATCAATATTCAATTTTCATACCATATACTTTACCGGGGATTTTGTTATATATTAAGTATTCATTTGTTCAGTTAAATCAAGAAGGAAAGGGAAGGGAGGCAGAAGGAAGGAGAGACAAAGGAAGGGAAGAAGAGGGAAAGGGGAGGAGAATGAGGAGGGAGAAAGAGGTGGGGCTAAGGCAAGGAAGGGGGTGGAGCTAAGGTTAGGGTAGGTGAGAGAAGAAGGAAGCCTTAGTGAGTAGTCATCATGATTTGAAGGTTCTAGAGAAAAAGACACTAACAATTATAAAGACAAGAACAAAGGAGGATTTTTGGGTGATGATAGTATGTAATGTTCTTGTGGTTGGGTACAAAAGCATTAAATGAGGGGGGGGCAACTTACAAAAGATGCCTTAGGTTTAATTATGAATTTTTGTCATATACTAACTCCACAACTATTTGTAAATTACTTTAATATTTTCCGTTTCCTCATTTCATTAGCTGTAAAATAAGGTAACATCTAATACAATGATTTTGTGGGTTCAGCATGTAAATAAATGTGACTTGTGGGGTAGAGGGTTTTATCCGTGGTTATATTACCATCATTTTGAGTGAAATGGGGATGTGGCTGTTGTTCAGATACATTAAGGCAGAGTAAGGTAGCTGGTCCAAGGAATCCAGGTCCATAGATAAACAAGTGTTCGGATATGGCTCCTATTAATTCAGATTGCATCTCATGACCAGTATTTCCACCATTTGTGGTTTGAGACGAGCTCTTCTTCATATGGCCATTCAAGTAGCAATTTTTGTGCAGCAGGAGAGAAAAATGTCAGTTGCTTTCTCCACCTCCGGGTCCCACTGCTTTATAATGTACTTTCCCAGAGGAATCTCATCTGCTTCTGTGAGTCAAAGGTTAGGTAACCTCACTACATTATTATCAGAGAGATGTCCAAAGGCAACCATGTTTCCCCTTGTGATGAGCACATAAAAACTGCCTCTTTTATCAAATATTTCCATTTTATTGGATGAAACATTTTAAATTGCAAAGACATAATTGAATATCCATTTTCTCCTGATGGTATTTTTTTTTCTTTTGGGTATGTGACTATGGGGATTTTTTTTCATCTTAGAATTATTAGTACAACATTTAACTCTCAGGACAGATATATTAAATTTTCCAGCTCTCACTATCAGCTTTGAAGCTTCTATCAACAGATGAGTCCAGAACCCAGTGGTGGGTCTGAGCATATGGCAAGTCAGCAGCTTATAATTGAAAGTGTTGGGAGTTATTCTACTCCTGACCTCCTCGTTCTCCTACGGACTAAGCTTTGGGAAAGAGGACATTTGTAACCATTAAAAAATTAAGAAAACAGCCTAAGTAATAAAGTTGGGGGCTGAAAAATTGGCTCAGAGATTAAGAGTGCTGATTACTCTTGTAGAAGATCTGATTCCCTCTCCCAGCACTCATAGGCAGCTCAGAAATATTCTATCTCCAGTCCTAGGGGTTCCAACATTCTTTTCTGACCTCTGTGGGCCCCAACCAGACACACATGTGGTGCACATACATACATGCACAATACTTATGAAGATAAAATAATAAAATAAATACCTCTTAGAAAAGAGAGAACAAAATTGGACCCAGGTGGTACATGATTGTTAGGTCTGTACTTGGGAAGGATGCTCAACCAAAGCATCATGAATCCAAGGTAAGTATGGGTTACATTACAAGACTCTCCTCTCTTTCTCTGTCTCTCTGTCTCTCACTCTCTCTCTGTCTCTCTCTGTCTCTCTCTGTCTCTCTGTCTCTCTGTCTCTCTCTCTCTCTCTCTCTCTCTCTCTCTCTGTCTGTCTCTCTCTGTCTCTCTCTGTCTCTCTCTCTCTCTCTTGAGATAGTCTCACTGTATAGCCCAGGCCGGCCTCAAACTTGTATTCTTCCTGTGTCAACTTTAAGCATCCTAGTATTATAGATGTATCACCATTTTACCTAGTGAAATGGAATATTATTTAAAAATGTAAACTACTAAGAACTAAACTAAGCTAAAATCATTTTTTAGCTTATAAACATAATTTCATTGTATTTTTCTGTACATTTGTATATATTTGTGTACAGGATTACCTAAGTTTTGTAGAAAACACAGATTATCCAGGAAATAGTGAAGAGAGGGCAATAGTAAAATAACCAGTGTGGGCAGAGGCTGACTTATAGACATTGTGGAATCACTATCGAAAAAGAATTGCCTTGAATTTTTCACTCTTCTGATCTCCATTCTCTGGCTGTTTCCCATTGTCCAGACTCCTTTATTTTGACTGCTTATGTGGAAGCTAAGAACATGGTCTACAAAGACCATTACTTTCCCTCCTCTTTTTCCATGTTCCTTTCCCTTCCTAAAGGCAATACAGAGATGAAACACAATATACTCAATATCATAACCCAGACATTGGATTCTTACCTTTATCATTTTCAGCAGCCCATGAAATTTTCCTTACCACATCAAAATGCCTAATTATGAACTTTTTGCTGTGCAGATTGTGTGGAAATACATATGTAAATTCTAAGAGTAGATGGAAAGTATTTGTAAGCTACATTGTGTTGAAGAAAATATTATGGCAGATTTCTTCCATATGTCATATGCTTTGAGCAGGGTTACACATCACAGTGATATGATATCTCCCTAGTAGTTTTGAAAGAGTGAATAATATCTATGTTATAAACTCCCCCTTGACACACCAGGCGATTGGGATATTATTATGTGTATGTAACAACAGCCACAAAAAAGTCACTAAAAATCTTCGTTCTTGGAGGACAATAGAACCACCAATTACAAAACACTCTTTTAAGCCACCTCTTGATGTGTTTGTGGTTGCACTGAGCATATATAGTTGCTGATTCGAAAGTTGATTGTCATCTTAGACATCGCTTTGCTTCACTTAAGAATTCAACCAATTTTCTTAAATTTAAAAATTATTTCTGTATATTGTATGTGCAGAAAAAAAGAATTACCTTGAATTTTTCACTCTTCTGATCTCCAGTCTCTGGCTGTTTCCCATTAGCCAACCTCCTTTATTTGACTGCTTATATGGAGGCTAAGAACATGATTGACAAAGACCATTACCCTCCCTCCTCTTTTTGCATGTTTCTAATGGCAACACAGAGATGAAACACAACATACTCAATAGCATAGTCCAGCTGATTTTACCAACACTTGTATTAATAAATGTTTCATTACAGTTCTATAAATTAGATTACCCTTTTACAAGAGCTCATACTGTGTGTGGAGATGTTTGTGTGTGCAAGCATGTATGTGTGCATTTGTATGTGTGTCTATGTGTGTGAACAAGAATATGTGTGTAGCAGAGATGTGTGTACAGGTCAGAGAACAACCTTGGGTGATGGTCCTCACCTCCACCTTTTTAAAGAACGGCATCTCACTCATCATTACATCTGACAGACTTGCTACCTCATGAGACCCCAGGACTCTTTCTGCTTCCAATCTCACTGTAGCAACACAGAGATTACCATAAAAGGGACCATTGTGTGAGTCCTAGGCACCCCAACTTGGATTTTGATATTTGTGAAGCAAGTGCTTTAATCCACTGAGCCTTCTCCCCAGTCCAGAACCCACCAATTAAAATAAATGAGGTGTAATTATTTTTCTTTATTATGCATGCATTCTGACCATAGATAATTGCCACCAAACTATTTGAAGTTCATCTTTTTTTTTTTTTTTGGTAATGCTCAACCCCGTAACTTCACAAATATTATATATCCATTTATCTATCTATGTTTCTACAATCATCTTTTCATTAAAGACTAGTTGATTGAGATAGTTACACATTTTTTACAATTGGGCCCACATTGCTGGAAGTTCATTTTTAGCATATAGCACTTTCACATATAGCATATAGTTCTTTCACTCACTTTATTCTGTTGACTTGACTTTACCAACTCTTGTATTAACAAATGTTTTATTACTGTTTTATAAATTAGATTACATTTTTACATCTTGCTGGTAGTCTGCTGATTTGTGTTTCTTCATCTCTTGGTTAGCTTCAGCTGTCAACTCGACACAGTCTAGAGTTATCTAAGGGATCCTATATTTACAACTTTTGCTCATTCTTTGCGAGTTTCAAAATTGTGCATTCATCTCCTTCAGCCCTTACAACACTCCCCTGAAATTAAAAAAACAAATAAACAAAAAATTTAACAAAACAAACCATAAAAAACATATCATTGTGGAAGCTGTAGTATGTCACAGGCTGTCCCAGAGTATACCTTTCTGTCCACACATCTTCACAGTCATTGATCTGGTTCGAGTCCTCTGTCTTCTGCAACACCATCAATATTGGATCCTCACTGGGACATCTCCTGGTTATCCTGTTGTTGCCCTGGGTCAAGGAAGTCCTGCAGCTCTGGATCAGCAAGACCAGCCCTTTAATGCACAGGTGATATAGATTTGGGGATATATCAACCCAAAGGCCTGGTTCTGGGCCTGGTGGTAGCTGAGCTTGGTCAGCCCACTGGCTCTTTCCCACATCTGCACCAGATCTAGAACTGGCCAAAATGTAGAGGATAAATGAGCTTGTAGTGCTTAAGCCAAACTGGCAAATCTATAACTTAATCTCTACATCTGAGGCTCATGGAACATTGCATAAGAGTGGGTAGAAAGAATGTAAGAACTAGAGAAATAATGTTTTCTAGACACAAGAAGGATGTTGAAAACGTCAAATGTTAATAATATTGCTGCCTAAATAAGACATGCAAACGACAGCACCAGTTGACCACGTGGACAGGGGCTACTTCACAAGACCTCACCCCTGAATGAAGAGTTATAGACAGTCACTGACTTATGAGAATGGAAGAATTGATTTTTCTCTAAGGACAAGCCCCCCTGATAAGTTATTCAACATCAAGGGGTCAGCCTTAAGAACATGTATGGAAGAGCAACATTAACTAAACTCAGTAGGGTGTGTGTGTGTGTGTGTGTGTGTGAAAGAGACAGAGACAGAGAGACAGGGAGATGAGAAACAGAGACAGTAAATAGAATTGGTATGGTTTGCGAAGAAGAGGTCATTAGTTTGTCTGGGAATTGGGGAAAACACAGGAGAAGTTGAAAAAGAGGAGGAAAAATGAAAATGACATAAGTAAACTCATATGCAAAATTCTAGAAAAAAATTTAAATTAAAAATAGAAAAAATGGACCTAGCCAGACAACTCACAGCATAGGTGTTATATTAGAGCAAAGCTAATGGCTAGTTAATGTTTTACTCAGCTGCGTGACCTGACAATATTTGTTGCAATTTTCAAGACATACTCACTCCTCAGTCTTCTCATGAAGGTTGAAGCCTTTGGATTTGAGGGACTAAGGTTGTATTTAAGAAATCTTCGTTGTTTTTTGTTTGTTTGTTTTGTGTTTTTTCTGGGAGGTGGGGAGAAGGAAAAGGTGTATTTGGCCTATGCTTTCAACTCACAGTCCATTTTTGAGAGAAATCTGGGCAGGGAATTAGGCAGGAACTCAGAACCACTGGAAGAATTCTGCTTGCTTGTTTCTCTCTTACTCCTCTAGCCTGCTTGGCTAGAGAAGGTCCTCTCCTTACTAGACTGGCTCTCTTACCTCAACCAGCAATCAAGACCACACCTCCAATCTGACTGAAGTAATGTCTTTATTCCCCCCACCCCTTTTTGTGAATACTTTCCCAATACATCCAGATTCCAGGGCTTCAATTGTTTAGAGAAGAATGATGATTAAAGACTGTCACAAAGCATCCAAAGTGAGGCTCATTCTGGTTTTATAATATTCCATAGTTTTAGTAGGTTTTTTGTTATATATATAATTCTACAAGATTATAGTTAATATTTTCCTTCTAGCAACCATTTAAAAGATTTGAATAGCTTTTAGAAAATAAACTAAAATTTCCTTATTTTTGGTAAAATTGTATATATTTAAGATAATGATAAGTTTGATATATATGTTATATATGAATACTATTATTTATACTATGAAATAATTAATGTTCAAGCTAATTAATATATTTACCATTTCACAAAATTATCATTAATTTTTAGTAAAATAGTTACAAATACACAAATGAACACTATATTACACACTTGAAATTTCTCAAAAGGAATAAATCTTGTTTACACAGGTAGTCACTAGCCTTTGCTCCCTGTCTTTCAGATTCCACTGGTCTGGAATTGCAGGTACGAACCATCATGTCTACTGACCATGATGAATTCAGAAACTTTTTTAGAGATCTAATATATAAACGAGACTATTCAGTATTCTCCCATGTACAGCAGCCAACGAATCTCAATCAGACCACCAGTATCACAAAATGGAAAAAATGTCTCTTTAAAGATTTGGCATAGGGGAAATTAGTATTTTGTGTGTGGAAGAAAGGAAAGGAAGGGAGTGAAGGGAAATACCCTACAGATACCAGTGTAGGAAAAGACATCCTCAACAGGGCTCCATTCACCCATGAATTAAAACAAACAATTGACAAGTGGGACCTCATAAAACTGAAAATCAGTGTGAAGGTTCCCCCCAAAGTTAGAAATAGATCTACCACTTGATCCAGCTATATAATTCTTGATATATAGCCATAAGACTACATTTTACTCTTAATATATGTGTTCATCCATGTTTATTGCTGCTTTATTCACAATAGCCTGGAAGTGGAAACAGCCTAGATATCCATCCATGGATGACTGTGTCCAGCTCGGCTCCAGGAACAGACCTGACTGGAGATCTCAAATGGTCAATTTGAAGAGAATAAGATATTGTGGAATTCTCAGTCACAAGTGGGACACCCATTTCACACCCCTCTTCAACCAAGGCCTAGGCATCATTGTAAAAGAGGGGAAACAAACAAACAAACGAGACAGAGGTGTTGGATAAGTACAAGGATACAATGTATTTCAGACACAATAGGGCAGCCGTTAATAAACTTGGGAACTTTACAGTGCTTGTGACACCTTGTACAAGACCTGAGCAAACTCAAACCAAACAAAATCCCAGCATGGAGAGGAGTGTGAGCTATTGGTAACTAATAGCTGCCAGGAGAGAAAGAGAGAATACACTTTATGGAACAGTGTGGACCCTGGTAGGTCTAACATACATAAGACTTAGTAGATATTAGATACATAAGTAAGAGTATGTAGAAGCACTAAGAAGACTGTACATTAGGTTTTGTATTGATTTTTTTAAACAAGGACACAATGGTAGGTGGGCATGGAATGGAATGGGGTGGATTTTGGAGGAGATTGGGAAGTCTTGAAGGTAATACAAATAATTTATATATAATATATACATATTTATTTAATATATTAGATATAAAGCGAATTATCTAAAATTTATTAATATTTTTCTAACTTCTTATTAATTCTTTGTGAATTTAACATCATACATCTCAATCCCACTTATCTCCATGCCCTTCATATCCACCCTCTGACATTGCAAACCACCCCCCCCCCAAAACAAAATAAAGATTTTGCTATGGAAGCTGCAGTATATCATGGTGTGTCACACAGTATGCCCTTTTGCTCAAACAGCTTTACTTGCAAATTTTCATTGCAATGATCATTGGTCTGGTTCCAGACCTCTGGTTTCTCCTATACTATCGATTCTGGATCCTCACCCGGACTCCTCCAGGATATCCTGTTATTGCCCTGTGTCATGGAAATCCTAGAAGCTTTGGATCTGCAGCATCAGCCCATTCACATACTCCAAGAAGTTGGAGTATGGGGTGGATGTTTGGGCGAGCCAACTCGGAGCCCTGGATCTGGACCTAGATGGAAGCTCAGTCAGTCAGCTCGCCAGCTCTCCTGTGCCTGTACTACCATTGCCAGCTCTCCTGCTTTGCCTAGGTGAGGGGTGGGGCCGGCTCTCCAGCTTGCTCTCCTGTCCTCAGGGCTCACTGCACCTCTTCACCTCTCACACTGGGAGCTGAGCACTGCACAACTAAGGCTGAGCCCTCCAAAATGGACTCTGGGCTCTCTCTGCTTTTCTTTCTGAAATTTCCTTTCCTGTTTTTGCTACTGAAATTAGCATTTTCCCACCATCCTCCTCTTCATGGGATTGTTGCTTTCCAACTCTTCCCAATATATTCCCCAGGGATTCTAGCAAACACTGTGTTGATATCCTCTTCCTTCTTCCCTTCCAGAAACATACTTTACAAAAAACAAAAATACAGTGTCTCATTCTGTAGTCCTTCCTTGCATCTAAATTAAGGAGATATACTTGCATCTGCCTAGGTCTGCTGAGTGCTGGATTAAAGGCGTAACAGGAGCCCCAGATATGTAATGTTTTCATTGTTATAATCAACTGTAGAAATCATTGAGTTGCATTGTAATTCACTTCTTTCTCCTTCCACTCTTCCCTCCTCCCCCATATTCTATTTTCTTTCTCCCTTTCTCTCTCTGTCTCTCTCTCTCTCTCTCCCTTCCTTCCTTCCCAGTGCTAGGATTAAATTTAAGAGCCCAGAGTTGTTAGGCAAGCATTCCATCATTAAGCTGTATCCCCAGACCTCTCCCCCCTTTTTTCTGGTACTGAGGATTGAACCTCGGACTTCACGTAGTAACATTTTCATATATGCATATTACACACATAGATCAATACATTTATAGTATTTAAATGCCAGCTTTTAATTTCTAAGTGACATCATGCCAAATTTTGCAAATCTAAAATAAATTCCAAGAAATGAACTTTTGAGGCAGAGAAGATGAGCCACTTTTTAAGTTCTTGTGAAACTGACTTATGAAAATTCAGTTTTACAGATTCACACAGGCATATTTATCCATGCGAATTATCAGCCTTTAAACGGTGTTCATCAAGCATAGTTCATTATTTTCCAAATCACTGTTACAGTTATCAGTTATATGTGGGGACAAAGAGTTAACAGTTCATAAACCTCTGAATAACTTTGTAGGCTTGGACTTTTTAACAAACCTACTTTATTTAGGGTTCTTAAATGCTTCTACTTCCCTTCTAACCCCTCAACACTGGGTAGGAGGGAAAGATTAGTGAAGACATGGGGCAGAAATTTCTTTTCTGCTTCCTGCTTCGTAGGGCTGTAGGATTGTTCTGGGGGCAATGCCAATGTCAGTCGTCAGGAAATCCAGACATCCAGGTAACCAGAAAATCAGGCAAGAGCAAACGAAGCAGCAGGATGAACCAGCAGCAAGTCCTCCTCCCCCAAGCAGCCGCGCCTTCTTCCTCTAGACTATCAAATTTACACCCTCAAAGTGCTCTGAATTTAACTAATTCCAGCTGGCAAAGACCGCACTCTGCACGAGACACTTAACAGGTGTGGACAAACTAAAATCCCCAACTTGGAATTATAACAAAAACATGTTTACATATCATAAACCAAAATGTCCGCAACACAACTTCTTGCAGGAGAAGTTTCCCTGTAGCATTTTCCCACCCCGCCCCTTGAACTTTCCTCTCTTCTCTGTCCCTTTCCCATTCCTTATTTCTTTCCTGTCCTGTCTTTTAGACTAGAGGTACTTTTCTCTTTTTTCTTACTAAGGTTAATTAAATGCTATCAATATATAAAAGAATTATCTTGCTACAATTAGCAAGTCATCATTTTCCTTCTTACTCTTTGAATATCTATTTTTTTGCTTTACTTTTTTCAGTTTATTTACTTAACATCCCAAGGGTGCCCCTCCCTTCTCTTCTTCCTGACCCCCTTCCCCTTTTTACCCGTTCCCTTCTCCCTTTCCCCCAGAAAAGGGGAGCACCCCTCTCCTGTATCAACCTTCCCCAGTGCATTAAGTCACATCAGGACTGAGCATATCCTCATCCCCTGAGGCCAGGCAAGGCAGCACTGCCAGGGAGAAGTGATCCAAAAGCAGGCAATAGAGTCCATGTTAGAAACAGAATCCCACCCCCATCTACTCACCAGGCGACCCATATGAAGACCAAGCCACCCATCCTCCACATCTGTGCAGGGGTCTAGTTCTAGATCACGTATGCTCCTTAGTTGATATCTCAATCTCTGTAAGCCCCCATGGGACTGGGTACTTAAATTTGTCTCTTTTGGTCTTCTTGGGAGGTTTCTGTTCCCTCCAAGTCCTTCTATCTTTACCCCAACACTTCCACAGGAACCCCAGAGTTCCACTCCATGCTTATCTGCAAGTTCCAGCATCTGCCTCAATCCACTGCTGGTTGAAGCCCTCCCAGATGACAGTCAAGTTAGGCTCCTGTCTGTAAGCATAGCAGAGCATCATTGATAGTGTCAGGGGCTGGTTCTCTACCATAGGGTGGGTCTCAAGTTGGGCCAATTATTGGTTGGACTTTCCCTCAATCTTTATTCCCCATTTATCCCTGCACTTCTTGTAGACAGGGTAATTTTTGAATCAAAGGTTTTGTTGGTGGGTTGTTGTTCCCCTCCTTCCAATAGTCCTGCCTGGATAGGAGATGGTCACTTCAGTCTTCATGTCCCCTCCCTGTTAGGAGTCTCAGCTAGAGTCACACCCATATCCTTCCACAACCCCAGCCTTTCCCAGGCCTCCAGCTTGTCAAAGAAATGTCCCCCTCACTCCCCCTTCTTGTCCCCAGTCCTATCCCCATTCTCTCCACATCTGATTCCCACTCTTATTGCCCTCCCAATTTGATCTCCTGCCCAGCTCCCTCTCTTCATCCACCTCTGCTGTCTATTCTGGTTTTCCTCTGTGACATCCCGACATCCCGGCACCCTTCCTTTGAACTCTCCTTGTTACATAGCTTCTTTGGGTCTGTGGAGTGCAGCATGGTTATCCTGTACTATAGATCTAATATCCACTTATAAGCGAGTATATACCATGTGCACCTTTCTGGGTCTGCGTTACCTCGCTTAGGATGATCTTTTCTAGTTCCCATCATTTGCCTGCAAATTTCATGATTTCCTTGGTTTTGATTGTTGAGTAGTTTTCCATTCTGTAAATGTACTACAATTTCTGTACCCATTCTTCTGTTGAGGGACATCTAGGTTGTTTCTGGTTTCTGGATATTGTGAATAAAGTTGCTATGAACATAGTTAAGCCAATGTCCTTGTTGTATGGTGGAGCATCTTTTGGGTATATGCCCAGGTTGATCAATGGAAGCAAATTGAAGACCCAGAAATAAACCCATACTCTTACTGGCACTTGATTTCTGACAAAGAAGGCAAAACCATACAAAGGGGGAAATAAAGCATCTTCAACAAATGGTGCTGGTCTATCTGGCTGTCTGCATGTAGAAAAATACAAATAGACCCATATTTATTACCCTGCACAAAACTCAAATCCAAGTTGATCAAAGTCCTTGACACAAAACCAGAGACTCTAAATCTATTAGAAGACAAAGTGGAGAAAAGTCTGTAAATCACTGGCAACTTCCTGAACAGAACACCAACAGCACAGGATCTGAGGTCAACAATTAATAAATGGGATCTCATGAAATTGAGAAGCTTCAGTAAGTTAAAGGATACTGTCAATAGAACAAAACAGCAGCGTACAGATTAGGAAAAGATCTTAACCAACCCTACATCAGACAGAGGACAAATATCTGAAATATACAAAGAACTCAAATTAAACATCAACAAATTAAATAATCCAATTAAAACTGGGGTAGAGAGCTAAACTGAGAATTTACAAGAGGAATCTTGAAAGGCTGAGAAGCACTTAAAGAAATGCTCAATGTCCTTAGCCATCAGAGAAATGCAAATCAAAACAACTCTAAGATTCCATCTTACACCAGTCAGAATGGCTAAGATCAAACAAGTGACAGCACATGCTGGAGAGGATGTGGAAAAAGGGGAACACTCCTCCATTGTTGGTGGGAGTGCAAACTTGTACAACATCTCTGGAGATCAATCTGGTGCTTTATCAGAAAACTGGGAATAAATCTATTTTCTTTCTTATTACTGTCACTGTGTTTGGGGAAATCACATCATGAAAAAATTAATAATTTCATATCAAATCAATGGTACTACAGGAAGATCCCTGTTATCTTGTGGTTATCTATCTATCTATTATATCGATTGATCAATTAATCTATCATCATTATTTCTATCTATCTACCTATTTATCCATCATTCTATCATCATTCTGTCTACTACTATCTATCCACATATCTGTCTATCATCTATCTAACATATCTATTGATTGATTGATCAATCTATCATCATTCTCTTTCTATCTATCCATCTATCACCTATCTATTCATTGTTCTATCATCATTCTACTTCCTATCTATCCACTATCCATCTATCATCTATCTATCTATCTATCTATCTATCTATCTAATTCCATTTATCTATTTATCCATCCATCTATCTTTCTATCTATCATTTATCAGTCTATCTATCTATACCCCAGTTTGAGGAAATAGGTACTTAGTGACTATGTCAGAGAATGCTATCACCTTGTCTACACAGAGCACCTGCTACACAGTTCCTAGATTTTAGGGATAACACATGCAACACAGTTCCTGATCACTCATTGAACATTTTCCTCCCAATCTTTTGTTTCTTCCATCTTATATATTGAGCTCTTATTTCTACTGCACCATTTTCTTTTCCAAATATTTGCCGTTCATTTGATCTTTTTTCTTTTCACTCTCTTGAAAAATTTGTCTATTTTTTAAACATTTGCATGCATGTACACAATGAATTTTAATCATTTTTACCACCCATCACTCTTTCTCATTCCTCTGAAACACTGTTTATTCCCAACAAGTCTCCTTCCTACTTTCATGTATTTCTTGTGTTTGGCCTACTAAGGTTGCTTGCACACAGATGGGTGAAAGGTTGTTCACCAGTACAGGGCAATTTACATAGTGGCTAAACCATGGAAGAAAACAACATTTCTTCCCCATCTCGGTTGAACTGCTAATAGTTCCTCTGGAAGGCATAGGGCCTTATAAACTCTTTATTCTTTCATCATGAAATGTTGATGTCCCCAATCTTGTGCAAGCCTTGTGTAGGTCATTACAGATGCAGTGAATTCAGGAGTGTGATAACCACACTGTATCCAGAAGATATCTTTCTGTAACACACCTACCCACCTTCTTCTGTTTTTCTGTCCCCTCTTCTAGGATTTTTCCTGAACATTTGGGGATGATATAGATAATCCCTTTTTCTCAGCACTTCAGCCAGTTATCACTCTCTGAATTATCTAATTCCCACTGTAATAAGAAGTTTCTATGACATGGAAAGTTGAGAAAAAACTAATCTATGAATATATACATGCATATTTAGAAGGCTGTTTAACAAGCTGTTCATTTAGCAAAATGAGAGTAGTACGTTTCCCCTTAGGGCCTATGATCTCCCCAGCCACCAGCTCTTATCTAAGTTTACAATACTGAACTTTGGTTTCCCAAGCCATGTGAGGGCTAGTAGAACATTGCCTATACCCCAGACATCTCTCCAAAAGCTTGGCAGGAGTAGGGCTGCTCCCTATCCAAATCAGACTCAGGCCTTCTTAACTCCACAGGGACAAAAGCCATGTCATGATAAGGTTAGTTAAGCTTCTGTTCTCCTGTCAGAGAGCTGCTTTCTCAGAAATTATGTGGCCAGCAGTCTGAAGTCTGACTCATAAGCTTGGAATGTACTCATCCCTGCTGCAACACTTTCTCCCTTTACCTTTTCCCTAGCTCCTCCCCCGTTCCCCTTTCCATGACTTGAGCTATGTAACTTAGTCTCACCATTTCAGTAAACTATCTGTCTGCCAAAACAGTCTCCTGGGTTGTTCACGCCCGCCATACTCACTGCCACCTGAGATGCTACTCCCCAGCTTCTCTGCATCCTGAGATCCCGGTGCACA
This sequence comes from Pachyuromys duprasi, assembly GCA_028658305.1. NCBI lineage: Eukaryota > Metazoa > Chordata > Mammalia > Rodentia > Muridae > Pachyuromys > Pachyuromys duprasi. Next base: position 30,555,776 of record CM053749.1, read on the forward strand.
ATGGCTGATTGGAGTTGTGGTCAAACATCAAACATGAGATCCTTCTTCCTGGGTCAAGCTGAAATCCAATGAGGAAGCCATTGGTGATCCCTATAACATCGAATGCTCTACTGCACGAATATCACATGTATTATTTCGTAGGTTTATTTAACAATATAAACATTTTTTAAAGATTTAGTTAGGCATGGTGGTGCACAGTTCCCAGAAGGCAGAAGCAGTGCATCTTTGTGAGTTGGAGGCCACCCCAGTCTACACTGCAAATTACGGGCCAAACACAGTTACATTGTGGGACTTTAATCTCACAAATAGAAAGAGGGGGAAAAATTGAGCAGATACCTTACAGGGGTGGAAGGTGCTCCTCCCAGATGTCATAGTTTATGAAACAACAATCCCAGTGCCAGGTGTGGGATATCTCCCTCTGTGTGGTTGTTCAGGGAAGCCCCCAAAGTACCACAAACAATATAAGTGCAGTATTGCTACTGCTCTTGGTTGTTGTGTTGGCCTGAAAAGGAACGGTCCACACTGGCTCATATATTTGACTTCTTTTAAACTAGGGAGTGATGCTGCTTGAGAGAGATTAGTAGGTGTGGTCTTATTAGAGTAGCTGTAGCCTTGTTGGAGAAAGTGTGCTTGGTGTTCAAAGGCCTAAACCAGGCCCAGTGGCTCTCTCTTCTTTCTGCCATCTAATCCGGATATAGAACTCTCAGCTCCCATGTCTCCTTGTGTGCTGCCATCCTCCCTGCAATACTAAACCTCTGAAACTCTAAGCAAGCCCCAATTAAATGTTTTATATTTAAAAGAATTGTCATGGTCATGGTGTCTCTTCCTAGCAATAGAACACTAAGACAGTTGTCCACCAAAATCTGCATGGTAAGACCCTATTGTTGGAGGCACCATGCTCCTTAGTCACAATACACGGTAAAGTCAAATAGGACCTGAGCTGGAAGGTTCCTCCCTGCTGGCTAGCATTTATAGTGTCAGAAGTTACTTTGCATGCTTCTGGGGAAAAAGTCATCAAGAATATTGCCTGGCTGTAAACCCTGAAGGCCACATTAATGACCAGGCTGGCAAGATGTGGTCAGTTGTCTCCTCTAATCAATACACTGGTCAGCCTCTGACATTTTTGCCTGAGTTCAAATCCCAGATCACCGCTTACACAAACTACTCAACTTCTCACTCGGGTTCTCAACCTATAAAACAGGCATAATGTCCACAGTGCCAGATACTGTAAGCAGAAGCTTGAATCTACTTCTCTAAATATGTGTATACCAGAAATCTAACCACATTTCTTTTTTTAATTTTTATTAATTATTTATTCACTCCTCCCCTCCCAATCACACCTTCCCTCCCCCTTCTCTACACATGCCCCTCCCCAAGTCCACTGGTAGGGAACCACATTTCTAAACAATAACAAAAACAGAACAGACAACAAGCCTTCAAGCCTCACTGTTTGGGGTGGTGTAAATTGGACCCCGTTTATTAATAGCCCAATCATGCCAGAACCTCAAAACCTTGCATTTTTAAAAATAGTTCGAGCAATATGGACCATGAGGCTTTATGGTCTTGTGGGCATCTCTGATATCCTATATCCCCCCAAATGCAAGCCAACAGTGGCACTTGGACCAAAGAAGCACTGTCTCTGTGCTAAATGTAGTTGTAGTCATCATGGTTAGGAGTGCTGCAGCTGTGTCATCCCAGGATTTCCAAGCTATTTCTCCCCTCTTTACAACTGCGTCACAAGAAAGACATGGTTTCTGCTCGCTAGGGAGGCACAGACCAACTGTCTTTGCCCTGTCTGAGGACTTTCTGTGTATTGGGAATGTTTTGTTGCTATTTCGCGTAGAGGATGAATTTTTCTCCCCTACGTCTTTTTTGAAACTGTGATTAAAAGGCTTTTCTAAAATGAGTTGAGATTTAATAAGTAAATCTAGAACATTCCTGCTCTTCAGTTCTTCTCTGAAGAAATGACACATGGAGTTAGTTTATTTTATGAGTAAAAGGAAAGAGGGACAAATGAGAGGAGGAAACATATCTAATTACTAATCTCAATATATTAACAAGCCAGTTGAGGATTGAACGAGACACTGTCCTCTCTCTCTTGTTCTCTCTCTCTCTCTCTCTCTCTCTTTCATAATTTTTTTTTCTGTTTCTTCTTTCGAGCAGCAAAACACTGGTCTAGAATAGATCATCATGCTCACAGGCTCCTTTCTTTGTGAAAATGTGCTGACTTATTCCAGTCTATCTGGACATGAGTTTGTCTAGTCATCTAACTAGCAGGACTTTGGGACCAGATGGAAATGCTGACATGCTATTGTTCACTTTCTTGGCTATCCTTGGATTTGGAGCTACAGAGATTTTCCTTTTACAGTCTGGAAAGCTTTAGATTTTAGGGTGGGGGTGTTGGTGGGGAAATTAAACTTTTGCATGTATCCACAGGGTGAAATAACCATTGTCTCAATGTAGGGTGCCACTTTCACTGTGTAATCACTTACTGAACACTTACTGACCAGGTAACAATCCTGATCTATTTGTAAGGAAATGGCGGGAGGAGGGTAAAATAAACTAGCCAGGCCACCTTGCTTCCTCAGTCACCTGAGGGAAGAGTTGTTAGTGGCTCCACACAGTGACTCAAAGTAGATGTCTGGTTTGGGAAAACGTGAAGAAGGGAGGACTACAGGCAGCTTTCCGCAAGTATTTACACAGGCACTTCAGTAATACATGAGGGAAGTGTTTGAGCTGCTCATCAGAGAAAGCCTTTATTACCCACAGAAAAGTCATTATAGTAAGAATCACTCATTTAATATGTGGTTACAGAGAACATTCTTCTCACCACAAGATTCTTCCTACCCTAACAAATGGAAGGCTCTACCAGAGAAAACCTACCCCAGAGCAATATGGAAAGATCAAGAGTCAATCATTATTTGTCAGTTTGGTTGGACAATGCAATGAAGCTATCTCCATGAAAAACACAAATATAGCTGAGTGTATGTTTTGAATATTCAATATCGAAGATGCATCATTTTTGAAGCAGTAAAACTGTGTTCTGCTATACACATGTAACTCATTGACTCTGGATAGAAAGTTTTATAAAGATGATCTTTCTCTGATCATCATCTTATTTAGGATTCTGGTCAAAATTTTTTTAGGAAAGTTCATAGTCTGGCTTATCTCTATAAGGTATTATCCACTTCGTGAAACACTGGAAGTATGTATATCTTCCACATGAAAATACTTCTATCTGAAAGGGAAAGGCAATGCCTTTCACTTAAAAAAAGCCTTAAGGTTAAAAAATAAAAGGAGGAGGATATAAACTCCCTCGTAAGTAAGCAAGAAATTTGACCTGTCGGTGGCCTTCTGAAGTCCTGGTACATGTGCAGTCATGAACCACAGACCCTTTATTTCAGCTCATTGTAGCTTTTACAACAACCAGAAGAGCTGTTTTAGGGTTACTAGCTGCCTTCTCTGAACTACAGCTAATCAACATAACTAAGCAAATGAGGAGGGACAGGGGGAATAGAGAGACAGCGGTTGGAGGAGGGGAGAGGGGTGCAACCAAAATCTCCATGCCTGTACAGTTTGAGGAAATGCTGTATGCCAGCGCATGGTTTATGTCAATCAAGCATATAAAAGTTACTGTGGCTGCAAAGGGCCATAAAGATGCACTTTTAAACTCTTAAAAAATAAGGCACCATAATTGCAGCTTATAGAACTGCATGTCCCATGAGTATTATTTTTGCTTTTTTTAAAATACCCATGGTGAATGAGGTAAATAGAGGAGGGGTGAGGGTAGGGAGAGAAGCCCTTAGAGTCAAGGCAGAAACATGCAAAAGCTGTTCAGATTTACATAGCCTCTCTCTCTCTCTCTCTCTCTCTCTCTCTCTCTCTCTCTCTCTCTCTCTCTCTCTCTCTCTCCATCTTTTGCTCAGTTACTTGCTCATACTCTCTCCTTCTGATTTATTAACTCTAATAACTCTCTCTGTGTGTGTCTCTCTCTGTGTCTCTCTCTCTCTCAACTTTGAGCTTGAGACCTGGAGCCATTACAGCATAAGAATAATCCTCCCCTGTGCAACTTCTAGTGCTACCAGTCACCTGAGGAAGTGAAACAGCTTTTTATGTCTTCCTCCTTTAACCCTCACCTAACGTGCTAGAAATTTCTTCTTGAAATTCAACTTCTATGTACTTACTGCAGGCAGAATTCAAGGCAGCACCCAGTGGAGATGCTGCAAAGGTGGTGAAGGAGGAGACATTTTCACTCTTGGTGGGTAGGAGGCTCGTGGCCTGTCAGGGGTGGGACATAAAGATGGTCTACTTTCTTCTCTATATCTTGAGATCCCTGACATCCTTTGCTTCTTAGGTTTTTGTCAAAAGTGTTGCTAAGCAACAGAACAGGAGCATGCCAAAGAGGACCTATGGGGGGGGTGTCAATGTAGCGATGTATCAGAGCAGATATTAAGACTCGCGATCAAGCCTCTGACAGAGGGCGAGAAGTAATGATAGATCTGGGGGAGGTTGTTGAGACTCTTGGGGAAAACAAGAGCTCCACAAAGACCAAACTGAGCAGGGCACAGGGGTCTTGTATGAGGCGGTTTCTACAATCAAGGACCATGTGTGGATGTGGCCTGGAACCCCCGCACAGATGGGGCCCATGATAGCTCGGTGTAGGACTGAAGACCCTACTCAGGGAAACAGGGACTGTTTCAGTCATGATCTTGATGGCTGACTCTTTGACCCTCCCCCATACAAGCTGGGGAGTGACAGACTGGCTAGATCCCAGGGGAGGACCTTGCAGCCAGCCCTGAGGAGACAGGATAAGCTGGGGTTGGATGGAAGGG
>CM053749.1:30561107-30764518 GCA_028658305.1 Pachyuromys duprasi
CAGATGGGGCCCATGATAGCTCGGTGTAGGACTGAAGACCCTACTCAGGGAAACAGGGACTGTTTCAGTCATGATCTTGATGGCTGACTCTTTGACCCTCCCCCATACAAGCTGGGGAGTGACAGACTGGCTAGATCCCAGGGGAGGACCTTGCAGCCAGCCCTGAGGAGACAGGATAAGCTGGGGTTGGATGGAAGGGAAGGAGGTCCTCCCCTGTTGGTGGACTTGGAGGGGGTGGGGAGGAGGGAGATGAGGGAGGGAGTGGGAGGGTAGGAGGTAATGAGGGAGGGGGCTATGCCTGGGATTCAAAGTACCTAACCTGTGATTGAGATAAAAATAAATAAATTTAAAAAAAAGAACTGAAAAAAAAAGTGTTGCTAAGCAAGAACAGTGTTTTGGCCTTAGAATATAGTGGGGGAAAGTACTGGCTTTGCCTGCAACTTATAAAGTATATCCTCTCCTCTCCTCTCCTTTCCTCTCCTCTCCTCTCCTCTCCTCTCCTCTCCTCTTCTCTTCATTTTTATTTTCTGTAAAAACACCCAAATTGGAGTAAGCAGATGTTTACAAAAACACCTTAAACAATGCTTGATGCCCACTCAGGAAAAAATAAGTGTGGGAAGGCCCAACGATATGGATCCCGCTGATTTCAGTCTTTGTCCCTCAGGAAGCGAGGGCTCTCAGACTGACTGTACACGGAACTGAGCTTAATCAGTAGATGGAGGCTCAGCTCAGAGGCCTGTGATCAGGTACTGCTGCCATACAGAAGACGTTGAAGCTGTGGCCATGAGAGAGAGCCACAATGCAATAGACGTCACTTGCACAGTCCTACACGCAGGGAATAAAAGCTTAAAAATATACTTAAATTAAAAAAAAATTGGACGTGTTTTTCTGTGCTCTCCAGGGATAAAGCCTAACAGAAAGGATAAAGGACCAGCCAGACAGTTAAGTTATGAAGTAGGTTTAGCCAAAATTGCATCAGGAGCCCCATAAAGAGTCAAGTAGCATTTGTGGGCATCATACCTATAAAATATGATTGTTTATTATCTAACTGGCCTTTTCATTCTGGTATAGTTTATAATCAAGTTGTAAGAATTCTTTTAAAAAATAACAAATCTATACCAACAATCTTCTCTTAAATAGTATGTACATATTTCATAATTAATATGTAAGATAATTTTGACTGAGATATTTCAGGTTTAAAAGTTTCAGTTTATTTTGAATACTTTTGAGTAATTGTTCCAGATTTGTGAGTTTAGGCTGAAATACTGCTGGATTTACATATGGTACAAATAATGGGAGAAATTTTCTTCACATTTATAGGTTTATAACACATGTAAGACTCATGCCCATACTTGGGAAAGTTTTACTTGTAAAGTCAACTTATTAAGCATTCCCTAAAAACAAAATTAAGCAAAATGAGCTTTCATATACCATATAATATGCTAAATAATTTGGTTAACCAAGTTGCTAATGGGAATTAGACAGTTAAAATCTTTTAAGAGTGACTGATGAACATTTATTGGAACTTATAAATAATACAATAAGATTTCAAAATAAACTTAAAATCTTAAGGAAAGGTTATAGATTTGTAATTTAAACGATTCAGATGCTAATGTTAAAGCTAAAGAAAGCTTTACAAAGGTGTTTTGTGCTCATGCATTTTTTTTCAGAGCAAAAACTACTTAAGAAAACTAACTTTCTGATTAATAGTTAACATTACTTGACTTGAAGTCAAATGCGAAGAGTTCTCCTTTTTCTTAAAAGCATGACTCTTGGAGCTGGAGAAATGGGTCAGCAATTAAGAGCATGCACTGCTCTTCAGAGTACCCAAGTTCAAGTCCTTAGCACCCATATCAGGTGGCATATAATCACTCTTATCTCTAACTTCAGGTGATCCAACACTTCTGGGCACCTTACCTGCATTCACCTCCCCTACACAGACAGACAGACAGACAGACAGACACATAAACACACAGAGAGACATAGAGGCACACATGAGCATGATTTTAGAGATATAACTTTTAAAACACAAGCATATCATGAATCTCTGCCATGCAACTTACTTTTTATTTTAAAGCACAATGACCTTTCTTCTTCCCAGTGGAGGGCAGCCAGCATCACGGTGATTCATGTTTTAGGAAAGAAAGTGCTGGTGAAACCCATTCTCTCACCACCTTTCTGTTGCCAAAACTCACTGACGTAGTGAGCTGTCCTCTGGAGACAGCTCCTTAACTACAGGAGGAACAAGCTGAATGCCCCTTCCAGTTAAGCCTCCTGGGTCATACAAACCCAAGAAGATGATAAGAGAAGATCACTTTCACGATTACACCAGTAGTTTTGAAAGCCGGGCTCCTAGAGGCACACTCACTCTCCATTCCATTGGCCAGAGCTATCTCTGTGTTTGGAAAATGAGCCACCCTGTGTACTCAACAGGGAGAAGAGGGTTGGTGTGTTTATCTCACCATCTCTACCATACATCACAATTAATTTCCTCTCTCAAAGTCAATCCGTGACACAGATCTGTCATTTTCTTAAGAGAGGTGATAGAGATTTCAATGGAAAGAGCAAGCTGCAAGAAAACACATGAAAAATGTACAAGATGGCATGGTGACTTTCACGCTTTTGCCATGAGGCTGTAAAAAAAAGTCCTATTAACAGAACAAAACATGAAAGGTGTGTGTGTGTGTGTGTGTGTGTGTGTGTGTGTGTGAGAGAGAGAGAGAGAGAGAGAGAGAGAGAGAGAGAGAGAGAGAGAGAGAGAGAGAGAGAGAGAACTTGGCAATAATGTGGTTAATGCACATGGCCTGAAAGGATGCCTGGTCAAACTGGATATTTGGGTTCTGACTTCCCTAAAAGTCCTCTCCAGTTTTCTCAATGGCTTAAACTGATAATTACTACACTGTCTCTACTCCATTAATCCAATTAGTCCAGACTTAATCACAGGCTAGAGAAAGTAAAGAATTTTCCTACATGCTCCTATATGTTTGAAAGTATTTTGTGGTAAATCATTTGGGATTGGCTCAAGTATTTCACTCTGGAAGAATCTTCCTTAGGAGATTGAAGCTGAAAAAGAGGGGGGAAAAAGGAAATTATTTAGTTGCATGAACAAAATTACTCAAGAAGTCATTGTTGTGCAGTTGCTGCCAAGAAATAATAAGGTGGGGGCTTGGGAAATGGGTCAGTGGTTATGAGTAAGTACCTAGTGCATTTGAAGATGTGAGTTTGGTTCCCAGCACCCACATCAACTAGTTCATTTGCAAATGCAGCTCTAGGGAGATCTCATCACTCTGGACCTCACAAACCTGCCATTCACAAACTGTGATGAGTTGAGTGAGAATGGCCCACAGAAGCTCATATTTGAATACCTGGCAGCCAGTTGTTGGAACTGTATGGGAAGGAATTGGTATATCACTGGGGTCAGTCTTTGGGGTTTCAAAAGTCTATTGCATCCCCCTACTCCCAGTTAGTCTCTCTCTCTCTCTCTCTCTCTCTCTCTCTCTCTCTCTCTCTCTCTCTCTCTCTCTCTCTCTCTCTCTCCTTGTCTGCCTGCCCACTGCTATGCTCTGTGCCATGATGGTCATGGACTCACCCTCTGAAAGTGTAAGCCCCCAATAAACCCTTTCTTCTATAAGTTGCTTTGGTCATGGTGTCATATCTCAGTAAGAGAAAAGCAGCTAAGAACACATGCACACACCAACACACAGACATATGTTATTAAAATAAAATAGACAATAAAATTATGTTTTCTTACATATCTGTCATAAGTACATGCATAATTATTAGATGCTTTAAACCAAATAAAAATTAATTTGTCTTTTTGGTGTTTTTAATAACAGTGTGGGCCCCTAGGAGCTCACAGAGACTAAACCACCAACTAGAGAGCATTCATGGGATGGACCTACACCCCCCTACACATATGTAACAAAAATGTGCGGCTTGGTGTTCATGTGGCACTCCTAACAACAGGAGCAGGGGCGCTCTCTGACTCTGCTGCCTGCCTTTGGATCCCTTTCCCCTAATCGGTTGCCTTGTCTGGCCTCAGTAGAAGATGTTCCTAGTCCTACTGCAAGGCAGGGGTGATACCCATAGGTGGTCTTCTCTTCTCTGAGGGGAGGGGGTAGGAGAAGAGGAGGTAGGAGGGAGGGTATGGGAGGAGAAGAGGGAAGAGAAGCTCCAATCAGGATGTTATATAAATAAATTAATTAATTAAAAAATAACAATCATGTGCTGAGTACTTCTCTGTGCCATTATAGATCATACATTACTTGCAAAATATTCCAGTACTGATGGATGATCCAGAAATGTCAAACACAATTGCATTTGATTTGCATTTATCTGAATTACATACAAACATTTTTATTACTGGTAGAGGTATCAACTTTGTTTTTGGCTTTTGGCTTCCATCTCCAAAGAAACTTTCTTCTAGAGCAAAAAATACTTGAATCAATCCCAAATGACTTACCAGAAAAAAACTACCGAAGCACATATGAACATGTAAGAAAATTCTTTATTTCTCTAACCTGTGATTAAGACAGAACTAATTAGATTAATATGGACACCTATCAAATCCAGAGAAAGATGACGTGAGAAAACAAGGAAACAACAAGCAAGAGGGCTTGGTTTCAGAAAACCTCAGAATGAACTGCTTAGAACCAGTCCCAAACAGTTCATCAACTCTGATATTAGCTAATTTACTAGTCCTGGATTCTAGTCCAGGTTGGAGATCATTTAGGAATATAAAGGTTGGAAATGAGGCTTAAACATTTTATTTACCTAAATTACATTGTAGGAACATCCAAAATACACAGCAGAATAAAACTTAAAAATCCCAAATTATGAAAAAGTTTCTCAAGTTTTTGTTAGAATTTGCACACTGCCAAAATTCACTTGCGTAAATGACTCCTGTGACTATCAAAAATCCATTTGTTCAGGCTGTTTCACTCACGTAAAGCCCATTAATGGTTTATGCTTCACAGTGTGTTCTTTCTAGTCTAAGTTTAAAAAATGAAAATTATTTATAATTTAGGGCTACATAATGGTAACACAATGATATTATGGAGAAAGACATGAACGCTATTTTCAAGAACTCAAAAATTATGCAATGCGATTATTTAACATTTTCAAATTAGTAGATTCTATACAAGCTTTTTAGTTTTTTTTATATAAATATAATGGTTGATGATACCAAGTTAATGTAGTATGGTATTTTTTTCCTTTTTGATGTATTAATTTTTATTAATTATAATTTATTTACTTTGTATCCCAACTCATCCCCTCCCAACCCTACACTCCCTCCCTTTTTTTCACCCATTCTCCTCCCCCAGTCCACTGATAGGTTCTCCTCCCCTTCCATCTGATCCTAGTCTATCAGGTCTCATCAGGAATGGCTACATTGTCTTCCTCCGTGGCCTGATAAGGCTGCACCCCACTCAGGGAGAGGTGATCAAAGAGCCAGTCACCGAGTTCATGTCAGACAGTCCCTGTTCCCCTTACTAGGAATTCCACTTGGACACTGAATTGCCATGATACTCCAACCAAGGACCATTCAAGGAAATAACCTAGAACCCTTGCACAGATGTAGCCCATGGTATTTTTTTACCAGGATATGCCTTTGTGTTCTAAACACATGATAATGATGGACAAAACTTTAAAAATATTCAATGTAGTTCTATCATCACTACGGAAAAGGCTTGGAGCCATCAGCAAACCCAATAAGCCATGAGTCTTAATAATGATATGAAATAATTATCAGAGGTTTAAGCGGTTTTGACTAAATTTGACTAAAAGTGGTCAAAACTCCTTTAAGTAAGGGTTGGTCTGAGCCAAAGCTGAAGAGTCATAAACAGAAGCCTTGGTCCCTTCCCTGCAGTGTTCTGCAAAAGGAAACAGAAACTGCCGATCACTATTTGGGACACTGGCTTGTTGAAACAACTCAGAATGTTGAAAAGTGAAAACATTAGAAGCCATCCCACAAATTCACATCCACTCTGCCTGCTGGCTCCGTGACTCTGTTTACCTTATCTTACTATCACTGCCAGTAGAATGTCTAGAGTTGTTGCTGGAAAAAAATAATTCTGAGCAGGACTCTGGAAAGCCAGACTTGAGGGAGGGGATATTAGAAAGAAAAAAAGGAGCGTGGAGATTGTTATCCAATAACAGCAAGGAATGCTGGTCCAGGAGTATGCAAGAATAATGTAACTAAAATCTATCATTGAACTATGTGAAACAAAATAGATCGAGTTTTAAGAAGACACTGGTAAGTTCGTAGATATGGCACTCTTAATATTTCTCGCCTTCCCAGTTTATCCAGCATATTTGTTAATTCTCAATCACCAGGTTCAATCAGCATGATTTCAACAGTATAACTGACCAGCACGTAGCATGCTTACACCATGGAGATGGGAGGATTTTGACAGAACTCAAGAAGCTGACCTGGCTGTTACATAAAATCACAGAGGTGCACCTATGCCTATTAGTGGGAAGCAATGGATCTGATAGGGTTAATTATAAATCAAAAAGGATTTTCTCTAAATCATTTGGTACAGACCAAGGCCTGGGACACATGCTGCTCTGACTCATTAGGGATTAGCTCAAGATCAGCCACAACACTGTTCCATGGATTTCTGATCTTACTTGTTATTTCCTTTTCTTGATATTTCATTCATGTTCTAATGTCATGGGACTTCCCTAATCCCATAGTCATACAAGTTGGTCCTTTATCAAACAAACAAACAAAAACTCCTCTATCTCTTTCTATTATCCTATTGCTTCTATTTCTCTGAAAACCCTGACTATTCTTTTCACTATTTTTCATTGTCTTTTTTTTATTCTTACATGCTTCAATTAGGATGTTTTCATTAAATCTGTTTCCAGTTAGTGAATCATTCCTTCTGTGTCTAGTCTGCTAATAAGATTATTTTCTAATGAGAGCACTAGAATGCACATTTGATTACATTATCTATATTTCTATTTTAATTACTTTTTCTATCTATCAGTCCATCTATCTATCTCTTTATTTCTTTTTCTGAGACATGGTATCTCTGTGTAGCCCTGGCTGTTCTGCTCTGTAGATCAGGCTTACTGTGAACTCAGAAATCCTCCTGCCTCTGTCTCCTGAGGGCTGGGTCTAAAGGTGTGCGCCACCACTGCTCAACTTAGTTACTTTTCTTATTCCATCTTTTGTTGTCTATATTCTTTTCAATTTCCCTGAACATATGACAGTTTGAAATCTTTGACATAAAACTCCAATATTCAAAGTATCTAACCTGTGATTGAGATAAAAATAAATAAATTAAAAAAAAAGAAAAAAAACCTCCAATATTAACTCACATTTAATGTTTATGAGATTCTGGTGTTTTGGGTTATATTGTTGTATTTGTGTAAGCAAGTGTTTCCATTCTACTGGAATACCAGTGTATTTATATTTAATTAATATATATCATGCTTATATATCAATATATTGTTATATATTATAAATTAATTAATATCAGTATTATACATCATATGAATATATTCAATTGTAATACATGTATATATATATATATATATTTCAGCTCTTGGAGTCACTGACCAATATGTAGGTGGCTGAACACTTTTCTATATCAGGAATTATGTAAGGCTTGGTTGCAGAAGTAGTATTGTCTCCCTTGATGTACTCCAGATATTCAGAGTTTTCATCCCAAAGCTTGATGTGTTCTGAACTTTTGTCATTAATACGAAAGACTGTGAAAGCCCTGGTCTGCATAATGGCTATATCCATTCTAACAAATGTCCTATAAAGAGAAGCTTCTATTGAATATCAGTCATGTCTACAATTTCCTCCTGGTTTCTCTGTCCAAAAGACACATGTCGAGTTGATATTGCTTCTTCTTTTTTTAATTTTTTGATTTTTATTAATTACAGTTTATTCAGGTTGTATCCCCCTGTAGCTCCCTCCTTCCTCCCCTTCTAATTCCACCCTTCCTTTCTCTTCCCTACCCATGCCCCTCCCCCAGTCCACTGATAGGGGAGGTCTTCCTCCCCTTCCTTCTGATCCTAGTCTATCAGCTCTCATCAGGATTGGCTGCATTATCTTCCTCTGTGGCCTGGTAAGGCTGCTCTCCCCTCAGGGGAAGGTGATGAAAGAGCAGGCCAATCAGTTCATGTCAGAGACAGTCCCTGTTCCCATTACTATGGAACCCACTTAGACACTGAACTGCCATGGGCTACATCTGCAGAGGTTCTAGGTTATCTTCATGCATGGTACTTGGTTGGAGTATCAGTCTCAGAAAAGACCCCTGAGACCAGATTTCTTGGTTCTGTTGCTCTCCTTGTGGAGCTCCTGTCTTCTCCAGGTCTTCCTATCTCCCACTTCTTTATAAGATTCCCTGAACTCTGCCCAAAGTTTGGTTATGAGTCTCAGCATCTGCTTTGATACCCTGCAAGGTAGAGCCTTTCAAAGGCTCTCTGTGGTAGGTTCCCATCCCGTTCCCTGTTTTTTCCCTCTTCTGATGTTCATCCTCTTTGCCTTTCTGAATGGGAATTGGGCATCTTAGCCCGAGTCATCCTTCTTCATTAGTTTCTTTAAGTGTGCAGATTTTAGTATGTTTATCCTATATTATATGTCCGATATCCACTTATGAGTGAGTATATACCCTGTGTGTCTTTCTGCTTCTGGGATACCTCAGAATTCTCAATAGAGGAATATCAAATGGCAGAGAAATACTTAAAGAAATGTTCAACGTCCTTAATCATCAGGGAAATGCAAATCAAAATGACCCTGAGATTTCACCTTACACCCATCAGAATGGCTAAGATCAAAAACTCAAGTGACAACACATGCTGGAGAGGATATGGAGAAAGGGGGACTGTCTTCCACTTGTACAAGCACTTTGGAAATCAATCTGGGGGCTTTCTCAGACAATTAGGAATAACGCTTCCTCAAGATCCAACTATACTACTCCTAGGCATATATCCAAAATATGGTCAAGTATACAGCAAGGATATTTGCTCAACCATGTTTGTAGCAGTTTTATTTGTAATAGCCAGAAGCTGGAAATAACCCAGGTGCCCCTCAGTTGAGGAATGGATACAGAAATTGTGGTAAATCTACACAATGGAGTATTACTCAGCAATAAAAACAAGGAAAGCCTGAAATTTGCAGGTAAATGGTGGGAACTGGAAATGATATTGCTTCTTAATCAGCATGGCTTTGATGTGTGTTCTGCTCATAGTGCAGAGGCATGCCCACAATCACTCTTTTGCCAACGGTCAACCTGTTAAATGCTTCTATTTGTGCCAACAGAGGGTGCTATAAATCCAGAGAAGTGGATGCTGTCTGTCTAGAGGGGATAAAGATAATGGACTTATCCATTCGGTATGCCCTACATCAACTTCCTGATTGCTTCTTGCTCCTGCAATGGCACCCCAAAATCATGTCTTGACAACAACCATGACAGTACATTCAGTCAAAGTAGTTAAAACTAGTTTGTAATTTTCCCAACACTTGCACCCCCTCAGAGATACCAGGATGCACCCCTTTCTCAAAAGCCAGAGTCACAGTCCCAAGGAGATTTTCTTTCAACTCATACATGTTAGCATGGGCATGCCTTTCTCAGAAATCAGAATTTCCATGCTCTACAGCCTTCTTCTAAGCTTTTGTTATTTACTACATGTGACCCCCTTGGCATTTATTCCTCAAAGTCTAGGCCATGGAAGCTGATTGTTCCCTCTGTTATATATTGCTGTGTTATATTTGCTTTTCTGGGTTTTTAATGTTCTCACTCTCTCATTCTCTCTCTCTGTATGTCTTTCTCCTTCCCCACCCTCTATTTTCTATTCACCTGACTAACATGAAACATTTATGAATTATTCAGATACGACTTAGAAAATCTTGAAAGACCTATGAAGAAGCTATCATCATCAAAGGAATTTAGCATGGTCACAAGATACCAGGTCAAAATGCAAAATCATTTTCAGCTTGGGTTCTGGAGCCATGACTCAGGGTGACATGGGAATGAAGAAATAGCAGACACAGAAAAGCTGGGGTTGGTTGGTGTGGGTTCTCTAATGGGGAAGCCACAGTACCCAAGAAATTCACCTTGCTTACTATATACAGTTGAACAGGGAGGTGGGATTGCTGCAAAAAGCTGAGCAAGAAGTTGGGGTTGCAACATACAGATAAAAATGGAGTCGGGTTTACTATGAATAGCTGAGTAAGGAAGGCTAAGACTGTTGGGGATACTGAGGCTGCAAACATCTGGGGCTGGAAAGAAACAGCTATGGTAGACATTTTCTGCACACACTATCAACATCCCTACATGGACCCGAAGAAGGCATTGCCATCGTTTAGAGCCTTCCCATGGGTCTGAGGCTTTGTCATTCCCACGGGTCTGAAGCCAAGGCCATGTCCATGTCACACAACACACATTCACTCAGGACTTTACTTGCTCCCTACAACCTCCCCTACACGAGACTGAAGGAACATGGTGTGAGAGTAAGAATGTAACAGCTGGAAGATGCGGGGTGCTGTGAAGTGAGGTTCTCTGGACAGGACATGGCTATGGCATACATGAACTAACAATAGCTATGTAACCTGCATAGGACACGTGCAAGATCAAGCCTGTTAAAAATTCTAGCACAGATGAGACCCACCAATAATGGAGGGACAATCAGAAGCTGATGTTAGCTTGGGGAAGGAGGGGCACTTTTATTTATGGAGTGGTGACTAATAGACTGTCTGTACCCAGTAGATGTCTACATGCTCATGCGCATGTAGACAGAACTAAATGGACTCAGAAGGTTACCATTTTTTTTTGTAAAGAGGATATAAAACAACAACAAAATGATCTCAAAATATATTGTCTGAAAAACTTTGAATAAAAAATTTGTTTACATTAAAAATAAAGAAAAATGTAAATAAGAGGATATAACATTGATAGGAAAATGTGTTGGGGTAGATGTCAGAGAAAAGCTGAAGTAAAGGAGTGAAGGTGGGTATGATGAAGATACGACATATACATGTAAGAATATTCTTAAGTATAAAGGAAATGAGCCTCGACATGGATGGGGTATTCACACCAAGTAAAAAGAGTCACATATATATGTGAGAGCTAATAATATGAAACTTCCATTAGGAGGTATAGGAGAAAGTTTTTTAAAGTTTGGGTGGACAGTGTGTTTTTTGTTTTTATTTTTGCAAACGATTCTGCAATTCTTCATCTAGATATTTTCCTCAGAGAAATACAGATGCCGCCACACAAAGTTCTACATAGAGTTAATGTCAACTTTATTAAAAATAGACCAAGAAAAAAAAACCTTCCTAAGTATTTAAGATAAATTTGCGACACTAAAGCAATGAATGTAGAAATGTGTAGGAACATGCTGTGTTTATGGATTAAAGTATTAAGATAAAGATATTAATTTTTCTAAAGTTGATCTTTTAGAGTCAATAAAATTGCAACAACTCAGAAATAGTGTGGATTTTGTGCTATGACAGTTAGATGCATGGTTATGTTATATATTGGCTTTTTAAAATGTAGATTGGAAAAATCATTATTTGTGGTTATTAAGAAAATGAGTTTTCCTATTGAACAAGAGATCAATGCCTATGAGAACAGGTATACCTTGCTACTCAGCAAAGATAAACATACTAAAATCTACAGACGTAAAGCTAAACATCAAGGAGTATCCTACGCAAGATGCTTAATTTTCATTCAGAAAAAAATAGGATAAACACAGGAAGTGGGAGAAGAGAGGGAACAGGACTGGAGTTTACCACAGATGTCTCCTAAAAGACCCCAACCAACCAGCAGATCGAAGCAGATGCAGAGACTCACAGCCAAACTTTAGACTTTTATATCCCCCTTATGGAAGAAGGGGGATATAAAAGGACCCATAGGGAACAGGAGCCACACAAGGAAACCAACAAAGCCAAAAAAAATTAGGCCCCTCGAGGTACTGCAGAGATTTATGCATCAACCGAAGACCATTCATAGAGAGGACATAGACCCCCTGCTCAGATGTGACACAAAGACAGCCTTCATGTGAGTTCCCTAGTAAGACGAGTAGAGACAGTCTCTGAGATGAACTACGTTACCTGCTCCTTGATCCCTTCTCCCAGGTGGGGTGACCTAGCCAGCCCATGGAGGAAGAGGATCCAGGTAGTCCTGATGGAACTGATAGACTAGGGCTAAAAAGTAGGGGAGAAGAACTTCCCCTATCAGTGGACTAGGGAAGAGGGACAGGGGAGGAAAAGAGAGGGACAGTGAGACAGGAAAGAGATGAGGGAGAGACTACAACTGGGATATAAAGTGAAAACTTGCAAATAATAATAATAATAACAAATAATAATATGAGAAAAAGTTATCCTCAACTTCCACATCTTTCTTGGAACCTTACTACTTGCTACTTCTAATTGTTCTAGATAATGGAGTATATTTACTTCTTACCTGATTTCTCATCACTCTTTAGCACTGGCTTCATCTCTCCTTCATCTTTGAAATTATTTCTCCTCTAGGCATCTGGTTCCATGTTCTATGCGGCTCTTTTCCCACCTTGGTTTCAACTTCATCTATTTATTTCTTTAACCTTTATCTAAATGAACGGATTCATCAGAATTCAATATGTTTCCTCCCTTAATGTATATCTCAACTCATCTAATCTCCTGTTCCTCTTTTCTATATATTAGTTTCTCTGTATCTTTCACATAGATCTTGACTGAAAATGTAGTTCCTTACTGAAGATGTCCTAGAAGTCACTTAATATAACTTTTCCTAAACAATTTCCCTCCCAGTATCTCACCCCATTTCCTGCAACTGTCCTATTATTCGGCATCCACCTAATTTATCATGCCTAAAATATAAAGCTATTTCTAGTTATTTTTTTCCTGGCCCCTAGGAATAACCATTCAGTCCTCCACAATAACTTTTACAGCAGATCTTTCATAGCCACTGTCTTAGTGCTGTGTTTTTCCATCTCTTTCATAAAATTTGTTATAAATCCCCAAAATTCTTATCTCCAGTCTCTCTCTCTCTAGTTTTTGTTTTGGTGTGTGTTTGTGTGTTTGTTTTTGGTATAGTAGATGAATTGTCTTATTATTATGTTGTAAATCTAGTGTTTCCTTTTCATCCAGCTCTAGTTCCTCATACCCATGGCAGGCTCTTCATTGTCATTTTTCACCGTGAGTCTCTCTACGGGAATGAATTGCCTTTTCCAAAACACAGCTGGCTATATTTTGTTCTCTCTCTCTCTCTCTTTATGTGTGTGTGTGCGTGTGTGTGTGTGCTGCTTCTCTCTCCTATGCTTTCCCAATCTGAAAAAGTCCCCTCCAAACTTGAAAACTGCTTTTGGGACACCCCCCTTCCTCCATCTCCTACTCACCTCATCATCTCCACCCACCCAACCCCCTCTGCTCCTGATAGCCAATCAGGATTTGCTTTGTTCTGCTCTTTTACCACCTCCACACTCCAGGCATTAATTGTTTCTTTTGTTTCTTAGATACTATGCTGCAAATTCCCTGAGGACAAGAGTGTGACATATATTTGCTAGTATTTACCAAAGTGCCTAACACATAACAGTACTCTAAACGATATATTGACTTGACTTTATCTTAGGTAGAACTCATAGCAAGTATATGGTGCTTTGCAAATGAATATTAGATTAAATTGCTTAATAAAGTCCATAAAATCCAACTGCTGGAAAAGTCAACTGTGTAAAGTAAATGGAGGTTCACTCTTTGCTCTCATTTTGCCTATTACCCAGGATCTGCCTGGGTCCTCTGTACCCTACTGAGACCATGGCTTCCCTGCTCTCCAGGTTGCCTTGCTTTCTCTCCTCCCTGTTCCTTTTGGTTTGTTTGAGTTTTGCGCTAATCTAAATTCCTCACGAACACCTTCCATCACCTGCTCGCTGATCCATGACCTGTTCTTTCGACTGAATTGCATTTTAAAGGTCCGGGCTTGACTTCCCTGGTCCTCACGCTGACTGCCGCGAAATGACCTCTGTCCCATGTGACTATCCTTCATGTTTTCCCTCAAAAATACAATGTACCTACAGTGTTAACGCAAATAAGCCCCATGTCATGTTATCAAATATGGTAAATTCAAGCTCAGTAGACCAGAAATGTCCTGTGTCTTGTTATCTTATGCGGTCATGTGCACCACAGTGGAATATTTCTTTCCTTAAAGGTGGGAACTGAGTCAGAGGCCATCTGTGTGGCCCTTGCTCACCAGTCCTGAGCGGCCAATAATTAATTTAGGCTGAATGTAATTACTCCCTTGTTAACAGTGGTTTTTCTGCACTTTCCTCAGCTGGCTCTGGAGACACACTGTTGAGTGTGATGTATGACTTCTTGCCCAGAATGAAACCTGAGCCAGAGCAAGACAGGGAGAAGCCGCCAAAGAACCTCCTAATGAATTTACGGGCTCAGCCCACTGCTTACTGAAGTAACACTGTGAGGTGTTCTTAGAGCTGCACCTCAGCTTTCAAGGAGACCTTCAGTAGGGGGTTGACTTTGAACCCTATCATCTTGGTTTGCGTCCACATTACAGTCACCATCCACATCACATTCACACTACATTCACAATTCACATTGGGTTCACAGGGCATGCACAATTTACAATGATAGAGCTAAGGGAAAAGGGATTAGTTATAACAAAAAAAAAATGGAAAAGCCTAAGGGAGGGAGACTAGTCTTAATGAACATGATCTTGTTTTTGTCAGAAATTGTAAGACTGAGCCAAAAGAAAATATTTTAACATAAAAATTTTCCTTAAAATAGAAAAAAATTTCAGTCAGAGAAATTGATGCATTTTCTCCTAAAAGGTGGGAGCAAAATGCACATGGGCTCACTGTCACACTCCTGTCTGTCCCTGGGTCCACAGAAATCTCAACAAGAGTAAAAGTGTTCATACCTGATTTCTCCTTTCTTAGAGAGCTTTAAGAAATACAATTTTTTTATTATGTGTCATGAATTTATTAGAACATCCCATCCTAACATGGAATCTAGAATTTCTCTACACATTACAACTATGGAATTGTCATGAAGAAAGTCATTTTCTACCTACAATGAAGCTGTTTCAAGTGTATTTTGAAGCTCAGAACTTCCAATGTCAACACTCCCAGGTCAAGACCTCAAATGCCCCTGCAGTGGGATATAATGAGTTTATTGACTCACTGGAGTAAGGAAGACCACCCTGGTATAGTGGGCACCTCAGCAGAGGCGCTGGAAATCCCCAGGACCTACACTTGTATTAGTCTGGGAGACTTGGGAGAGAAATTGTGGGAGAATAGCTAACCTCGATTGGATAATAGTGCCAGGCACTTGGAGTCATCTTCTTGAGAAGTCATATCTAATATGTGGGAGGCATAGAGAAGGCAAAGCATAGGAAGCCTCCAGTTAGCTCTGCTGGAGCAGAGGACCACTACTGAGACTTAGAAGTCTGTGTCCAATCCAGACCAAGGTGAACCTTGTCTGTTCAGATCCAACAAGACACACAGTGCCTTGCATGACATTGTTTGTGTTTAGCAGAAATAAGTTGAGAAGTAGGCAATGTCAGGCCAATTCAGAATTTGGAATCTCCTCTCTCTTCATTTGGAAGACATAAATTATGGACATAAAATGAAGGGATAAAATATTGGTTTATTGTGTAGAATATATATTTTTAAAAAAATATATTGCTATAGTTTTTTATTCAAACATTCTTTTTGTTTTTTTTATTTTTATAATTTATTCAGTTTATATCCTGACTGTAGCCCCTTCCCTCATGTCTTCTCCATCTCACCCTCCCACCCTCCCTCCCTCTTTCCACCTATCCTCCTTTCTTAGTCCACAGAAAGGGCCCTCCTCTCCTACCATCTGACCCTAGCCTATCAAGTCTGCATCCTCTTTCTCTGTGTTCTGGCAAGGCCACTCCACCAGGAAGAAGTGACCAAAGAGCAAGCAACAGAGTCCATGTTAGAGGCAGCCCCTGCTCCTCTTACTAGAAAACCCTCATGGAGACTGAGCTGCCTATGTGCTATATCTGAGCAGGGGGTCTAGTTCTTCTCCATGCTAGTCCTTGGTTGTTGCAGCAGTCTGCAGACCATCTGGGCCCAGATTTGTTGGCTTTATTTTTCTCCTTGTGGAGCTCCTGTCCCCTTGGTTCTTTCTACCCACCCAGCCCTACTCTTCCATAAGACTCCCTGCACTCTGCCAAAAGTTTGGCAGAGAGTCGCAGCATCTGCTTCGATGCCCTGCTGGATTTCAAATTGACATTTTATTTATGTTTTACAAAGGAAAATATGGAAAACTTAGTTAAGAAGCATTTTGTCAGGATGTTTGATGAAAAGTTTGTAATATGCTAATTATTTAACCCAAGAGCCTCAGTATTACTTACAAAGTTGTGTAGATGCAGCCTCTCCATACTTCTCAAATATCATCATCCCCAACTTTCTGCTTCTCAGGTACTTAGCATAATTTAATCAAGTTTAAAGAAATGCAAATAGATCCATATTTATCAGCCTGCACAGCACTCAAGTTCAACTGCATCAAAGACCTCAACATAAAACCAGATACACTAAATCTGCTAAAGGAGAAGGTGGGTAATAGCCTTGTCATTGGCACAAGAGACTGCTTCCTGAACAGTACACCAACAGCTCAGGCTCTAAGAGCAACAATCAATAAATGTGACCTCATGAAACTGAAAGACTTCTGTAAAGCAAAAGAATGAAACAGCAGTATGGACTGGGAAAAAAAATCTTCACCAATCCTACACCTAACGAAAGGCTAATATCCAAAATATATAAAGAAATCAAACACCAACAAACCATATAATGCAATTAAAAATGGGATACAGAGCTAAACAGAACTCTCAACAGAGGAATCTCGAATGGTGGAGAAGCACTTAAATAAATTCTCAACATCCTTAGTCATCAGAGAAATGCAAATCAAAATGACTCTGAGATTCCATCTTACACCTGTCAGAATGGCCAAGATCAAAAGCTCAAGTGACAACACATGCTGCAGAGGATGTGGAGAAAGGGGAACACTCCTTCATTGTTGGTGGGAGTGCAAACTTGTACAACCACTTTGGAAATCAATCTGGGAATAGCCATACCTCAAGATCCAGCTATGCCACACCCGAAAGATGCTCAACCATACAACATTTGCTCAGTAATATTCATAGCAGCTTTATTTGTAATAACCAGAAACTGGAAACAACCTAAATGTCCCTTAACCAAACAACAGATAAAAACTCTATGGTACATTTACACAATGGAATACTACTCAGCCATTAAAAACAAGGATATTATGAAATTTGCAGGCAAATGGATGGAACTGGAAAGGATCATCCTGAGTGAGATGACACACATGATATATACTCACTTATAAGCAGATTTTAGTCATATAGTGTAGGATAGATATACTACAATGCACAAACCCCAAGAAGATAAGTCTGATGTACATCTTAGGTTTCATGTGGGGCCACTAGTTAGGGAATTGGGGGATATCTCTGACATGGACTATGTTGCCTGCTTTTTGATCACTTCTTCCTCTTGGTACTTTCCTACTAGGCCACAGGGAAGGAAGAGAAACTCAGTTCTCATGTGAATAGATGACCTGGGGTGTCTGGGTAGGGAGGCTCCCCTATTCTCAGAAATAGGGGAGAAGGGATGAGGGGGGAGGATGGAACTGGAAAATAAGAGGGAGGGCCCTATGACCAGGATGTAAATTGAATTAATTAATAAAAATAGTAAAAAATTGAGAATCTAATAACATGTACTGAACATGTATAGGACTTTTTTTCATGTCATTTCCCTTACTCAGTGAAGTGCAACAACTGTTTACATAGAATTTGCATTGTATTCAGGCATTGTAAGTAATCAAGAGGTATTAAGGTGTATAGCAATACACACACACTCACACACACACATGATGTAAATCCTATGCTATTTTATGTAAAAACTTGAGTATTCATAGATCTAAAGAAGTTCCTAGAACTGAAGACACACAGATACTTAAGAATGTCCTTTTTTTACAGCATTCAAAATAAAGATAATTATTTCTTAGGAAACCAATGTTAACTGCTTTTCAGACATTTTCCAAACGTTTTGCATTTGTTAATGTGCTGACCTATCAATTATGTGTGTCAGTAGATACCACTAATGACCAAAGAGAGCCTCAGTGATTGGGCAGTATTCTACCACTCTGTCAGAGCATCACATGTGTTCTGATCATGTAGAATTTGGATAACACAATCAGTAAATCCTCACAATAGTCACTCATATATACATTCCTTACAAAGAAACCTCTCCTTCTAACATAACAGTCAAAAAAACAGACCTACTCCAACTGACTTACCTGTGACTAAACACCAGCATCAGGACTGAAAGCCTCTGTCGTGATGAAGACATTCTAGGTCTTCAAAAAGCTGAGTCAAGAAAATAACTATGCAACCTCTGAAGCTGACCATGGATAGGTCTACAATTCGTGGGATCTGGCTAAGAAGAAAGCCACTCAGAAGGACAATTCAGTTACTTGTGAAGGCACTGGAGGGAAAGCACTGAATGTCCCTTCAGTCCACCTGCATGTCTCCTCCCTTTTATCTACATTGATCCATGAGACGTGGCTTTTGACAGCTCAAAAGCCTTTCCTCAGCTAAGTCTCATCACTGTTCAGCTATTCCCCTCTCACTTTCTCTTTGAAATACGAAATACACACACGCACGCACGCACGCACACACACACACACACACACACTATTCTAGAAAATTCTGGATGCTCTACATAGCAGGAATGAGAAGTACCAACAATTGGTCCTAAAGTAACTTCCCAGGAAGAAAATGAAAAATAGTTCTTTACATTTCTAAAAAGGTACAGATATTAAATACTGAGAAGGAAAATTTCTCTGGAGAATTAAAGGAGACTTGATATCCCAGTGTGAGAATTTGTGGTCAAATGGATGTTGTCTAAACCCACAGCCTAATCCCAGCATTCATATGACGTCAATTGCTTGGACTTTCTTCTGGTGTATGCATGTAACTTTTTAAAATAAACCAATCTCTGCATAGAATTAGTTTAATTTCAGAAAGTGAATGTATTCATGGCCTTAGCAGGGAGCTCAAAGTCTGAATTACTGAAAAAGCCTCCCATCAATTTCATAAACATCTCCATTTAGTATCATGATTGCTCATCCTTAAATTCCTTATTCACCATAAAGAGAGTAAATTTATGCTCATAGTTTTGGTGGTTATACCTTATTTATGGAATGAAAGTCCACTCTTTATTAGTAAAATTTTTCATAATTGACATACAACCAGAGATCCCAACATTCAGTTTCCACTGTAGATTCTATCCCCTACCTACAATCATCTATTCACTATCTTAATTAGTTTATTTGTTCAATACAAAATTACTAAGCGCTTTTAATGGTTCAAGCATTCTAGGCACTGAGAATTATAACTGTGAACAATAGTGATGGTATTCATAATCTATGAGAGTTTATACTCTAAAGGAGAGAGACAGACAATAAACAAGAAAAAATATTTTTGTAGGTTTAAATTTATTAGAGATGACAATGAATTAAAAAGCATACATAAAGAGGTTATGAATCCATTTTCTTTGAATAGAGAATTACATTTCATAATTCATGTAAAAAATGATGTAGCAATTTCATAGTCATTTCTAATTCTACAAATACACATGAACACACTTTTACTCACAGTAAAAACAATAAAAAGATAGGTAATGATAGGATTAAATATTACTTCCAAGTAATTGAAGTCTCAGAGTTGTTTTATACAGGAAAGTTTAGAAAAGTCCCTGATGAAGTGACCTTGAAACAACCAAACTGAAGTGAGATTATCAGTAAGACGTAAGTAAGGGAGGAGTTTTAAAGGCCCATGGAATGCTACAAGCCAGGATCTTTCCCCCAAAACATGCTTGGTATAGTCAAAGAAAGCAAGGAAGCCAAAGTAAGTGGCAGGGGTGAGTGAATAAGAAGGAGGGCACAAGAAAGTGGAGGAATCATGGGTGAAAGGGGCGGAGCTCAGGTTATACGGGGATGAGGGGGATGAGGTCGATGAGGTCATGGTGAGAGTCTAAGCTTTTCTGATGCTATAGGAGGTCTGAGAAGATGTGGTGAGGTATTTATTTTTGTTTGTTTGTTTGGCCTAGGGAGTTCTGGCCTTGGGATTGTCAACATGATGTAGGGGGACATGGGATAGTTTCATTCTGACCAGCCAAGCAGATCCATGTGCAGGTCTCTCATTTAACTTCTATAAGAACAACAGGCACTGAGCTATGATGAATGGGCTGATTGGGTCTTTAAGCAGCAGCTCACAAGGCTTGTTTATTTGGTTAAGGCTAAAGACTTGTATGCCTCCTTAAAAACATCAACATTTAGCTTAAATCTATCTTGGCTTTAAAATTTTTTTCAGTAAGGGTTTTTTTTTTTTAATCTAATAATGTTGCACTGTGGAATTCACATTTTCTCATAATTACCTCACTTCCCTAAGTTGCAAATGAAGCAAACAGAGAAACTGAGGAATTAAAGCAAACTTTTCCTTCCCGGCGGTTGTCATGTCTTACCAATATACCTGCAAAATTAGATGTTAGAAAATTGTTTTTTAGAACAATAGTGCTTCTTCTAGACTTAAAAAAGAATAATTTATTCAGTTGAATGCACTGTTATCACCACTAGCCAGAATTATAAACTGATTATGAGAACCATAAAAATAAATATATTCTATTTAAATTCATAAAATTGTTTATACTGTTTTATTTTGTTCATCAGTTTCTACTAATATCTGCTGTTTATTTTCAGAGAAGCAGATTACCTTTAGGGAATGAAAATTTAAATAGTCAAATTTACAATGCTCTTTAATTAGTGAAAAGTGCAAACTCAGTTATCATTTTTACTTCCTACCCTTTCTTACTCTTGTCCATGAGAGCCGCAGAGTCCAGATAATCACACTGCTTGTGGGTAATGTCTTATTTGGGTTTCTTCATTTTTTAAAAATTTAAATAACTCTTTGTTTTAAAAGAACATGTCATCAGTCAAAATAATGCTATCACTTCTGAAAATATTTTCACTTTCTGACATGCACGGAGGTGCCATAAAGCAGTGTTGACAACTCGATCTTTAGCATTCCACAAATCTTATGGAGATATATCATCAGAAAACCACACGGTCTATATCCGGGCCCTGACAAAACTGAAACATGGCCTGCCAGCCACAGATAAGGCTTTGAAATGTTAGTCACTAAAAAGGCGATAACAGAAACAAGGGCCAAATCGTGTACACCTTCACCTCTGGATGCCTGCGGTTTTGAGCTAAGCCACTTTGGTAAAAAAAGATATTGCCTTTTGGCCTCTTGGCCAAGCGAGTGGATATACAGTGTAATCCAACATGAAAACACGTGATGGACATGCTTCTAACTGTGCTGCTCTGGCAGAAGAGGGAGGGGGCTGGGGCTGAGATGCTGAAAATCAGAAACGAGGCATCTCTAGCAAATCGGAGCAGCGTGAGACATCCTCCGAGGATCAAAGCCTCATGCCATGGTGCGGCTGCCATCAGGGGCACAAATGGAAACTGTGAAGCATGCTGGAGCAAGTGGAAACAGCTTTGACATCTTCATCTCCATCATCGTTAATCCCTAAGTGTTTTGGAATTTCAGGCTGTTCTCAATTTTATTTGGAAAATCTCAAGATAGGAGAGGATAAAATCCCATTAGGTCTGGACCTAGATGTGAGATACTAAACCAAAACCAAAGCAGTTGTTTTTCTTAACGATTCTATTTAAAAAAAATAACAATAATAACCAGAATGACCACAAATTCCACCTTTAAGCAGAATTCATAATCATTTACCTCTTAATGGTTCCTCCTCTGGCCATCCATTTTTAAACGGTGTGGGGTTTATGATCATCATCTGCGATTACATTCTCATGTATTTGCAGTATTTCTACTATAATGATTTATTTAAAAGGGCTTCGCCATGATAGCTCTCCAACTTTGTTCCTTCCTGTATATCACTGTTCAGGGTCAAAAGCTGGGGAAAGGGCTGGTCCCTAAGGCCTAACATATTTCACCAGTGGAGACTCTGGCTTTTCACTTCTCTTTCTCTCCTCATCACTTTATGCTTAAAGAAGAACAGATGTGGAAACGTTTAGGGGGAAAAAAAAGACTAATTGAATTTCACATAACACAATTTAGCATTGTTTGAGGAAGTACCTAAATCAACAGCACGTTTTCCAGAGTCCCAGCCTCGCCTAATTAGAACACCAAACGTGTGACTAATTGGCCACACTTCCACCAAAGGCTCTGCAGCACAAGACTTGCCCCTGTCCCTCTGCCCCAGCTGAGGCCAGTAGTTCGACTGTGAGGTGTAGCGGTTGCTCTGAAAGAAAGAGTGGGACAAACAGGACTGGGGGAAAGACTGCTCTGAGACAGCAAAGAAGCAAACATGGAGGAAAGAGGAGAAGATCTGTAATGTCTGTGCTGTGTCTCCATTCAGAGAATGAGCAGGAAATTATCAGAACATGAGTGAGGAAACTGCCCGGGCTTGTCATTGAGACACTGAATAGCTGGTATCAGTGAAGGCCCCTCTAAACCTGCCTTTAGCACACTGGCAGATCTGCTCTGAGAATGCAACGGGAGGCTGCTGGCTTCATGCATTTTTCCTAATGCTAAGTAGGAGGGTATGTGGGGAAGGGCAGGCCTACTGAGAAGGAAGGTCAAGGATGACGCTGGCTTCTCCTGCAATCGCCAGAGCATTTTGATTGAAGCATTTGTCATCTTCACTTCTTCCTTCCTCTCAGGTCTAACACCCATGGGGTCAAGAGAAGTACATTAATTTGTATGAGTCTCACATCTCTTTGGTCACTGATTCAGGACCAGAAATCTCATCCGTGACACCCCACATCTGATACCATTTACCTTTATTTTATTTTTTGCCATACTTGAGCTGATATTAAAGCAACAATAATATGTGTAAGGGACCCTCCAAAGATTGGACTCTCTGCTCAATATCAGTTCCTGAAACAGAAAAACAACCTACCAGAATAAATTTCCTAGTAACTTTTACACAGTACTTTCATTTGATGGTCTAGATTCTGACTTCTTGTCTGTGTTCACTAAAGAACTCTACTTACCATGGCAATGGGGAACCAAAACCTTGACTTCTTGTTTTAATTACACTTTGTCATTTTCTTTTCTTTTTCCTTTTTTCTTCTTCTTTTTTGGAGGGTGTGATAAGAAATGATAGAGAATTAGTTCTTCTTTAATGAGAATGTTTTTGAAAAAGCCACTAATTCTATAGATTCAAACCAAACACAAAGGGTATTCAGTAGGAATGTTAATGAATGT
The DNA here is from genome assembly GCA_028658305.1 of Pachyuromys duprasi. Lineage (NCBI taxonomy): Eukaryota > Metazoa > Chordata > Mammalia > Rodentia > Muridae > Pachyuromys > Pachyuromys duprasi. Next base: position 30,584,432 of record CM053749.1, read on the forward strand.
AGCTATCAAATGCTTTGTGTGGATTAAAAAAGGGGGAAAAAACCTGGCTTTAAAGAACAAAACACATTTAGAAGAATAACTGTTTCATGGAAATTCAATAATTATTCTCTTGGGAGAACTTTCAAACCTTTCTACCACAAACAATGGGGTTTTCATATACCTTTTTTCATCATTGGATGATAAAGTTTAAGAGGTATCACACCTTCACTAGAAAAATATCACTTTAAAGAAAAATATTTTTGATATTTACTGTTTAGGATGATCTTTGTTCGTGTGTTTGTCCACGAAGAAAGACAGCAATACATTTCCAACTTGCACACGGCAATAAAAACCATTATAGAAATCCCGCTTTATGTTTCAATCAAAGTTCTTAGAACATTGTAAATGAAGTTAACTTTAAAAACTAAGATCAAAGGTTGGCGAAGTTTTTCATACATTAAAAGTATTTAGCAGTAATTATAATTCCTGTTGCTGCTAGCTTAGTGTGAACAAAAATGCAGTCTTAAGAGATCTGTTTCTCTATGCAGCTTATCAGTGCAGCAAGGTGTTCTGAAACAATACGGAACTAGTACTTAAATGGTCAACTTACACTCTAGTTATAAAGGGACAGCCTAGTGAAGCTTGAGGCATGTCTACAGAAGGAAAGTTGGTTGTATCTCTTCAGCAAGCCTTTACTGGGTGTTTTCTTTCTCTCTTTCTTACGTTCTTTCTTTTATTAATTAATTCAATTTACATTTCAGTCATAGCCCCCTCTCTCTTCTCCTCCCAGTCCCGCCCTCGTTCCCTCATCCCCTCTCTCCTATTCTTCAGAAAAGGGGAACCTCCCCACCCAGACACCCAAGCTTATCTATTCATATAAGGACTAAGTTCATCTTCCTCCTCTGTGGCCTTGTAGGGAAGTTCCATCAGGGAGAAGTGATCAAAAAGCAGGCAACATAGTTCATGTCAGAGATAAACCCTGCTCCCTTAACTAAAGTGGGCCCACATGAAACCTGAGATGCTCATCAGGCTTATCTTCTTGGAGTCTGTACATTGTAGTATGTCTATCCTGTATTACATGACTAAAATCTGATTATAAGTGAATTTTAAAAAAAGAGAGAGATCTGTTTCTTTCTTAATGAGAATCATATTGGGTGGTGGTCATGACTCCCACAGCAACTATGAGCTAATCAGATACACACACAAAAGAAAGATATTCAAGCTTTCCAAAGGCAAAGTGAGGTTGTGAGTGGAACAGTACAATCAGTGTGGAGCAAGGACAGCCAGACAGGCTAGGGGGTGAATGTACTGGGCATGAAGATTCAGCCTTGGGAAAAGCCCCTTCATCTCCGTTTGCTTCAACTTTCGAACGCAGAAGAACAAATGGGCTGTGGCATGACTGTGTGTCAGCACAGTTGGTCCCAGCCATTTCTCTTCTCTCCACAGCCAAATGGGATGACGGGTGGTCGGATCTGTCAGGAAGATAGACAGCCACTGGGAACGTGGGCTGCCTGGTCTTCCAGGCAATGAAATGCATGACTTCGTGTGCAGAGGCCTGTTCAGTGGCACCTTATGCAAGATGGGGACAGCACTTTCTTTGGAAAAGTATCTCATTGGGATAGATTTATTACACCTAAAAGTGAGGGAAGTGTTTGAGAGTCTTGAAAAGAGGGACATGTTATGGCAGGTACTTACATATGGATTCTACCACCAAGGATTAGGCCTTTCCTGCAAAACCATTAAATTGGATTTGTTTTTTTTTTTTAAATGTTCATAGGCACTAAAGAGGCCAATTCACTTAGCAGCTTCACATTTAGTTCAGGAGTACTAGAGAAATTTTAAAATAGAACACAAACTTGAAAGCATTTTAAGTAAAATGAATCAAACACATTTTTATACTCAAATTGTATCAAGATATCTACTTTCTAATTACATGGTTTTATTTTTCTTTTCTTTTTTAAATTTTTTTATTTTTTTTAATTTTTCTTTTCTTTTACCTTTTTAGGATACCATGATTATTTCCATCACTAAGCATTTTCCTTATTTTCTTTTTTATTAACATTTTTAATTTTATATTAGCACAGGTTATGTACTTTGTATCCCAGCCAGAGCCCCCTCCTGCATTCCCTCCCTATCCCCCTCATCCCTCCCTCATCTCCTCCCTGCTCCTTTCTAAGTCCACTGATAGGGGACCTTATTTTCTTAATGTTTTGAAAGCATACCTAAAGAGCTTCATTGAGTAAACGTTAATGTTTCTAAAGTTAAGACTTGGCATGTCTTCTTTTGAAGAGTCAGAATCTCTTAAAAAGCGATTCCAAATTTATGGAGGAAAACTAGATGATTGGGTACTTTAAACCATGGCTTTGTATCACAAATTGTCTTACATGATGATGCTATTACATGTGTTTTTTCAAACGGATTGCATAACCAAATAAGCAAACAGCATGAGCAAATAATAAAATTTTGGGCACAGAAGTAGTGAACTATATCAATTATTTTGTCCTCTCTCTGCAAGAAATATTTTTGAAGGAAGTGTGGCTTCTAGTTTTGGGTCTCTAGTAGCCCATGCCTAATGCTGGGTAAATCATTTAACCTCTCTGCATTTTGCTGCCAAGTCTGTAAAAAGAAAGCACTAGCCTAGACAGATCAATGGTTCTTAATCTTATGTGCTAAAGCTGTGCAGAGAGATTAAGAAATACTGATGTTCAGACACAGATTCAAATTAATAAAATCAAAAGCCCTTGTTAAAAATCCCACTATACTGACAGATTATTTATATTCTCTCTCTCTCTCTCTCTCTCTCTCTCTCTCTCTCTCTCTCTCTCTCTCTCTCTCTCTCTCTCTCTCTGTCTGTCTGTCTGTCTCATACACACACACACACACACACACATGATTCTACTGTGCAGTGTCAAGGGATAGATAAATGCTCTATAACGGCCCTTAACATGCTAATTTTACATAAACCCATTTACAGAAAACTAATAAGTTTTACTGACAAAACAATGTTTGAAGTGGTTTTTATCCTTTGTATTTGGCAAATAATCCAAAGTCACTTAAAAAAAGAAAACCTTTTGGCAAGGCATCTAAATAAATCCAATCCGACATATATGTTCTACTCAAATATGATGTTATGACCCTTTACACTTTGAATGATTTGTACAATAAGTTCAAATGATACCAATGGTCTAAACATACAGATATCATAAAATATTTTTCAGTAAGGTATATAGCACAAGGTGAAAAAATAATCAAATGAAAATATTGGAATCATCAAGATGTTTCTTCCTGCTAAGCATGCAACACCTGACTTCTTCCTCTTTTATTTTCTGTTTTCTTGCCATTGTATCCTGACCTTTACCAATTCAGCTTTGAGACATTTCCTGTCACTCTTTAAAGAATGCCCGCCTTTGCTGCATAAGGGGAAGACAGCTCTCAGACACAAGTCTCCCTGGTTTCACCTAGTCACAAAAGCACATACACACACAAATACATTCTGCAAGTTTTATATCAAAGCGAATTATTTTTAATTAAAGTTTGGTTTCTTCTGAACTACAGTGAATGGACCAGACCAAGTACTGCCACATCATTTTTCTCCTCATTATCACCTCGTTAAGATCCCAGAACATGCCTCAGAGGCAGGGGGCTGGGACATGCAGCTTAACAAGGTGATAATGGGGAGAAAATGTCTCCAGTCTATTTGGGGCACAACCCATGCCAGGTAGGATGATGGCAGACCAGTTTGGGCTGGAGCAGAATTTGCTTGAGTTACCAAAATATTCTCACCATGGGTCAAGCTATTTCAAAGTAGATCATAGTTTAGGTTTCCCCTGCACTGATAAGCCTGGACTTTTCTTTTAAGGAGAGAGATGAGTTTAAGAGTTTGAAGTTCAGACTGAAAATGACTTTCTCATATCCATTCATCTGTTTATCCTTAGCTGCGGGAAGTCCGAAACACAGCCAGGGACTGGCATCCAGCTAACAGACTATGTCCCCTCATCTTCTGTAAGTCTGTAACTACTGGGTGATGGGTTTTTGGACCGGCACTTAACTGGTCAGTTTCTGCTACCTTTCAAAGTGTCTTAGATAAAGTTAATTAGTTGGGTTTTTTTTTCACCTAACTTCGTTTTTATGATTTCTAGAATGCATTGTGATATCTGGAGTACAGACAGCCCCGTTATGCTATGAAGTTATAAGATGGAGCTGAAATGAACCTGGGCTTTTATCTCCATGTACGTACCACAGTTATGAGGACTGCCTGCTTGGCATTCATAGGCGTTAGGCATTAGATAATACATTGTTAGTGCCAGTAGTCTATATTGGTGGCAATGCTGATTATGAGCTAAATGCAATAGTATCACAGGTGTTGAGAAGGCTTAACTACGTTTTCTCTGATCCACTTAAAACTCAAATCCCAATTGCACTTATTTGCATATTTATTTCCTAACCATCACCCAAGCTAGAACATTTGAGAGCATTGACATGCTCAAAGCAGCTCACCCAGTAGAGCCATGATTAGAAATTTAATTCTTAGAAAGCTTGGATAGCTCAAGTGAGAAGGCTCCTGATTCTGAATCTGAGAAATTTAATTCTTAAATTAAAACTTGATGAAGTTATGCTAAATTAAAATATGGTAACTACTTAAAACCTATGATTTTCCAACAACTCTTCTTCTGCTGTTGAGCTGTTGTACATGTGGAGTAGCAATTACGTAAAGAGCTGCTTCTGAGCATTTCTTCCCAACTCTCTGTCTAAGGACACAGTGTGAGTAGCTTAAAAAGCAGCTGTGGTAGGAGCATTTCTACAGAACTCAGTGAACACTGCACACTGAGGCTTGATGCTTGTGTTGTTGCTCTTCCGTTGAAGCACCAGAACATTTGTGAAGCAAATCCTAACAGTGCAAGTTATACTTAACGGTGCATTGTGTCTGGTGCCGAAGCTGAAATAGGTGTCAATGTAGTTAGTATTAATCATGCAAGGGTGAGAAATAATTTACCCGTAGGCCACCTGTCGGATTTGGTGGAAGTAACTTTACTGGCTAGAGTTTAGTAAACAATACAGCTTCCTCTGTTGAACCATTGATGGACTGCAGCTACAGACTGGTCTCAGTTACAAATGTTGAGCACAAATCAATGAAACAAGTCTGGGAAGATCAATTGGCTCTAGAATTTACAATAAATTTACAATAAATCTGGGATTTCCCATTTATTATTATTTGGAAAATAACATGCTATAGACACTTTATATCAGTAAATTTATACTAAGCTAATACATGCCTTTGTACCTTTGTGAATTTGTTCCTATCACTTCTCTGCTTAGGGTCAATCATTGGCTCTCAGTATCCCAAATGATAACACCTCAGTTCTCCGCACAGCTCATGCTGCAGAATAGACCTTCACATTCTGAATTTGTAATGATTAACTTGACTGGTTCAGGGATACCTAGAGAATTAGAAACACATTACATCTGGAGAAGACAATGAAGACATTATCATATAAAAAGACATTTCCATATGTGAGTGCATAGGAAACATCCAACTTCAGTGAGAGCTGGAGGTCCAGAACAAACAAGTATGGAAAGTAATTTTTCTCTCCTAGAATGGGAACACACTCTTCTCCTTTCATGTGAGTCAGCTCCCGTAATCGCCTTTTCTATTATCTTTCTATCTATTCATCAAATCATCTTCCTGTTATGCATGTATGTATACAGATAGGAATAAATATATGTGTGTGGACACATCTTTTCATTTATTAATTTGACCAACTACCTATTCTATCTATCTATCTACCTATATGTCTGTTTGTCTGTCTATCTTTATGATCTACCCACCTATCTTATGGTCTGTGATTCTGGAGAAACCTTAATATTCTTTTACTTTCTTTTAATATTAAGTAAAGGATTCTTCAAAATTACTAGTGGGTGACCAGAACAGAAGGATGCCCACTGTTGATCATCTAGACCAATAGCATGCTCAGCAGAAACTGTTTCACTTAACAGCTGCACCTGCCCCTTCTTTGTAGTTCGGGGATATCATCAGCCAGTTGATGAACTTTTTGCATGCACACAGACTGCATGTCCAAGATCTCTTTAAAATGAGTAATTTCAAAATCACTCAAGGGAAAAAGATACCTTAAGATTAACCAATCTCAGATAAGGTTTATTTTGAACATGTAACATTAAAGATATGACTTAAGCTACAAAATTGGGGGCAGAGAGATGAACTAGTATATTCATCTGTGCTGCTCCTGATCTGCTTTTGCAGACATTTAAAACTGCACTTTCCTTGTAGAGACAGAGCCCCAATGCTTGGACCACCCCCATCTCTTTTGTCTTTGCCTACAGATCCACCCCATTTCTACCTAGATGCTGACACTACCTACGTGCAACAAGACCAAGAGCAGGCTTGCTCAAATTGGGAGTGCATCTGACTGGGCAACCAGTCACCAGCTATTTCAAATGGGAAATATTTGCACTGTGAGTTCAAACTTTATTAGGAAAACGTTGAGCAGTGTGACGGTGTTCTTTTTCATAGGATCGACAAGTCTTACACCATGAGGGTTTGACACAGCAGTTTCAGGAGACGTTAGAAAACCAGGCCAAGAAATGTTAAGTGGCCTCTCAGGAAAGCCTTTCTTCCCTGCCTAATCTCTTGTCACAGCTCATTAGTTCTTTGAGAATTAGAGAAAGGTGTTTCTCAATTATCCTGCCACAGTAGGATAAGAACATTGCTGGTGGTACAGGGAAACGGGCTCTACAGAACAGCAGTGCGGGAATCCACAGGCGCCGTGGCGAGAGGTGAAGCTCAGTGAACAGAGAAGCCATGAGTGTCTGTTTAAGCCTTGGGTCTTCCCCTCCACTTTTTCACAAGGCTAGCTATGCCTCGCTCAGTGTTTGGCTGTGAGTCTCAGCATCTGATTCGAGGCACTACTGGGTGGAGCCTCTCAGAGGACAACTCTGCTTGACTCCTGTCTGCAAGCATAGCAGAGTACTCTTAATAGTATCAGGGGCTGGTTCTCTCCTATAGGATGTGTCTTGGGTTGGGCCAGGCATTGGTTGAACCATACCTCTGTCTCTGTTATATCTGCTATATCTTTATCCCTGCAAATTTTGTAGGCATGGTAAATTTTGAGTTGAAGGTTTTGTGGCTGGGCTGGTAGCAGCTTCACAAGAAAACCAACAGAGACAACTAACCAGGGTAAAGAGGATTCTGCTGAGATTGAAGCAGCAACCAAGAACCCTGTGTGTACGGCACCTAGGACCCCTACAAAGATGTAGCTGAAGGGCATCTCAGGTCTTATGCGGTAGTAAGGGGTGCGGAGGTTCTCTCTAACATAGACTCTCTTGCCAGCTTTTCAGTTATTTCCTCCTGGAGGGACTGCCTTGCCAGGCCACAGGGGAAGAGGACATGCTCAGCCGTGGTATGACTTGATAAGCTGGGGTGGATATGAAGGGAGCTCCTCTTTGCTGAGGAATAGGGGAGGAGGAAAGGAGAAAGGGAGGGAGGGTGGGACCGGGAGGTGAGAAGGGTAGGGGCTAAGACCAGGATGCAAAGTGAATAAATAAATACCCAGGACAGAAATAAAGTTGATTGATTGGAGTTTTCCTCCATCCACCATCCAACCATCAATCAATAAATCAATAAAGACTGTGGCTCCAGCTAGGCCTAGTGATGCACACCTATGATCGCCAGCACTCAAGAAGGAGGAGGCAGGTGGATCACTGTGAGCTCAAAGCCAGCCTGGTCTACAAAGGGATTTCCAGGACAGCCAGGGCTCCACAGAGAAACCCTGTCTCAATCAATCAATCAATAAGCCAAAACCCATGACTCCATTATATTTGCTTGGGAGATGCCCTGACTGTTATCCATGGCCTCAAGCAACCTCAAGATTCACCTGAACCTTTCATGCCCCCTATGGTTTTAGAGACTTTTTCTGAAGTGTATTATTATTATTACCATTTAATGTGCTATGTGGGTGCATGTGTGTGTGTGTGGGGGGGGAAGACAGGAATGGTCTCCATGAAAGTTTGTGGCCATAACTGGAATCACTAGCTATTATGAGCTGCCAAGGCGGTGCTGGGAATCAAACTATGGTCCTCTGGAAGAATAGCTAGTGCTCTTAAACTCAACCATGTCTCCAGATTGTGTCTGAAGTGTTCTAAGAACTGTGTGCAAATGTACTCAGCAGGTGTCTGACCCGCTGTCTGGAGCCACAGGGAACACAGCTAACAGAAAACATTCAAGGATGTTTCCAAGGCATTGCATTTGAAGACAAGGGGCAACCTTTGCTTTTATCTATGTCATTATGTAGTTTCAGCTTCTGTGGCCCTAGCCTCTCACAATGCACACAGATGAACTTGCAGTAAGGCACACCATGGGAGTGCAAATGAAGGTTCCAGTTGACACAAATAACAACCAGGGGGATTATTTCTTAGATTGACAGAGACTAGACTTCTACACTACATTCCAATAGTTCAGATAAGATCTCAAAGAACCAGACAGAAATAACTCATGCAGGCTACACGATTTCTTAGGTGGCCAATAGAAGAGCATCCCAAGGGTCTAAGTGGCATGGGAACTGCTCTTCTGCCATGTTCTGTGGTCAGAATCCTGTGGAGATGCTGATAGGATATAGAAGGTGTTGGCTTGATGGAGAGATTCACCCTCTTGAACTTACAGACCTAAAGAAGCTAAATACTAAAGAGGACCCTGGGGAGGATGCTTAAATCTCATTCAGAACGACAAACAGGATAGACACAAAAGCCATGGAAGAAAGGAAACAGAAACAGGAGGGGAGTCTACTATAGAGGGTCCTCTGAAAGGATTCGTCCAACAGGGGGTCAAAGCAGATGCTTAGACTCATGGCCAAACTTTGGGCAGAGTGCAGGGAGTCTTATACATGAAGAGAGGGGTAAGATTAGAAGCACATGGAGAGGACAAGAGCCCCAAGAGGAGACCTACAAAACTAAAAGAGCTGAGCCCAGGGGGTCATGCAGAGACTGATGCACCAACAGAGGAACATGCGTGGAGAGGACCTAGACCCCCTGCTCAGATGTGGCCAATTGACAGCTCAGTCTCCATGTGGCTCTCTGAGTGAGGGGAACTGGGGCTACCTCTGTCATGAAATCAGTTGTCTGCTCTCTGATCACTTGTCCCTGATAATGCAGCCTTGCCAGGCCATGGAGGAAGAGGATCCAGGCAGTCCTCATGACACTTGACAAGCTATGGGCATATGGCAATAGTGGAGAACTCCCTGTTTCAGTGGACTAGGGGAAAAGGATGAGGGGAAGTGGGAGGGAGGGTAAGACTTGGGGGGAAGGAGGCTTCAATCAGGATATATAATGAATAAATTGTGAAGAAAAAGATTTTAAATTTAGCATCCATATTACTGAAATTGTATACTATGTATTTTCCTTTTCTTACTTTGTCACTTGGGGGGTTTTTGAAATTTATGTGTGTTAAATATATCAGTAGTTAATTCTTCTTTTAGATAAAAAAGGAAAAAGATTTAAAAAATTAAAATTTTGTCAGTTTTTAGAAGGGAATGTTTCCAGAGAGGAGGGGCATGGGAGTTGAGGCAGGAAGTCAGCTCTCTAAACCCTCAGTGTGTCACAATAGGGTGTTACTTTGATATTCTGGAGAAACCAAGATTTCTGGGAATTATTGCTGACCTCATCTTAAACCTTGGCTCTGGTCTCTATGGCCTATCAGTGGTGACATGGGCTCAGAGTCACAGAGCAAGGATAAAGCCCATCTTAGGCTTTCTATTACTGTGATGAGACATCATGAACAAAAGCAAGTTGGGGATAAAAGGGTTTATTTGGCTTACGGAAACAAACCACATTGTAGTCCATCATTGAAAGAAGTCAGGACAGGAATTCAAACAGGACAGAAACTGGGAGGCAGGAGCTGATGCAGAGGCCATAGAGGGGAGCTCCTTACCAGCTTGTTTTTCATGGCTTGCTCATCCTGCTTTCTTACTGAATCCAGAACCACAAGACCTGGGATGACACCATCTACAGTGGGTTGGGAGCTGCCCTATCAATCACTAAGTAAGAAAATGCCCTCCAGGCTTACCTACAGCCCAGTCTTATGGAAGCATTACTTAACAGAGGTGTTCTCCACTCAGATGACCTTAGCTTGTGTCCAATTGACATACAACTATCCAGCACGATGACTACAAATAATTTCTATGCAGGAGCAGTGATTTGGAAGAGACCCATTGACTTAATAGCCGCCATCAGACTTGGCATTAAATAGCCCCATGCTTAATCAAGAATGTCTAGAAAATGGAGAATTTTCCAAAATTTAGCCAAATTAAATAAAACAGAGACATCTTTGAGCTGTGAAATGCAGTTGCGCTGGCTAGTTTTTACATTAACTTGTCACAAGCTAGAAGTGTTTAGGAAGAAGGAACCTCACTTGAGATAATGCCCTCATCAGATTAGCCTTTGGGCAAGCCTATGGTGCATTTTTTTGTAGATAATTAATGGGGGTGAGGAGAAGCTCTCTGTGGGCGGTGCCACCCTTGGGCTGGTGGTCCTGAATTCTATACGAAAGCAGGCTGAGGTGTACAGATTTTAGTATGATTATCCTATATGTCTAATATCCACTTATAAGTGAGTATATACCATGTGTGTCTCTCTGCTTCTGGGATACCTCACTCAGGATGATCTTTTCTAGATCCCACCATTTGCCTGCAAATTTCATGATTTCTTTGTTTTTAATTGCTGAGTAGTATTCCATTGTGTAAATATACCACAATTTCTGTATCCATTCCTCAACTGAGGGACAGCTGGGTCATTTCTAGCTTCTGGCTATTACAAATAAAGCTGCTACAAACATGGTTGAACAAATGTCCTTGTTGTATACTTGAGCATTTTATGGATATATGCCTAGGAGTAGTATAGCTAGGTCTTCAGGTAGCACGATTCCTAATTGTCTGAGAAAGCCCCAGATTGTTTTCCAGAGTGGTTGTACAAGTTTGCATTCCCACCAGCAATGGAGGGGGTTCCTCTTTCTCCATATCTTCTCCAGCATTTGGTGTCACTTGAGTTTTTGATCTTAGCCATTTTGATGGGTATAAGGTGAAATCTCAGGGTTGTTTTGAATTACATTTCCCTGCTGACTAAGGATGTTGAGCATTTCTTTAAGTGTTTCTCTGCCATTTGATATTTCTCTATTGAGAATTGCCTGTTTAGCTCTGTACCCCATTTTTTAAATTGGATTATTTGATTTGTTGCTATTTAACTTCTTGAGTTCTTTCTATATTCTGGATATTAGCCCTCTGTCAGATATAGGGTTGGTGAAGATCCTTTCCCAATCTATAGGCTGTCATTTTGTTCTGAGGACAGTATCCTTTGCAGAAGATTTTCAGTTTCATGAGGTCCCATTTATTTATTATTGATATTAGAGCCTGTGCTGTTGGTGTTCTGTTCAGGAAGTTGTCTCTTGTGCCAATGAGTTCAAGGTTCTTCCCCACTTTTTCTTCTAACAGGTTTAGTGTGTCTGGTTTTATACTGAGGTTTTTGACCCACTTGGACTTTAGTTTTGTGCAGGGTGGTAAGTATGGATCTATTTGCATTTTTCTAAATGTAAATATCCAGCTAGACCAGCATCATTTGTTGAAGATGAAGGAGGACCCTGGGTAAGATGTTCAGTCCTCACTCTGAAAGGCAAATGGCATAGACATCAGAAGAAGACCAAAACAAGGAACAAAACAGAGGGCCTCTGAAAGAATCTACCCAGCAGGGTATTAAAGCAGATGCTGAGACTCATATCCAAACTTTGGTCAGAGAGCAGGGAATCTTGTGAAAGAAAGGGAGAGAGAGAAAGACCTGGAGAGGACTGGAGCTCCACAAGAAGAGAAACAGAACCAAAAAATCTGGGCCCAGGGGTCTTTTCTGAGACTGATACTCCAACCAAGGACCATTCATGGAGATAAGCTAGAACCCCTGCACAGATGTGGCCCATGGCAGCTCAGTATCAAATGAGATACCTAGTAAGGGGAACAGGGACTGTCTCTAACATGAACTCAGTGGCTGCCTCTTTGATCACCTTCCTCTGAGGGAGGTGCAGCCTTACCAGGCCACAGAGGAAGACAATGCAGCCAGTCCTGATGGGACCTGATAGGCTAGGGTCAGGTGGAAGGGGAGAAGGACCTCCCCTACCAGTGGACTGGGAGGAGAAGATGGAGGGAGGGCAGGATTGGAAGGGGGCAAGGGAGGGTGCTACAGTTGGGATACAAAGTGAATAAATTGGAATAAATAAAAAAATTTAAAAAGAAAGCAGGCTGAGCAAGCCAGGGGAAACAAGCTAGTGAGCTGTTTGTATCTTCTCTGAAAAACACATATTCAAACACTCTGTTTACTTATGAATGGATTTTTTATGGTTGAGTTGTATGGGTTCTTTACATACCCTAGATACTCATACCTGATAAAAATATGATTTGAAAATCTTTTACTGCTTCTTCTTGCTTTCTTTATAATATTGAAACCTCAAACTTTTAATTTTAATTGCCTACAGTATATAACATTTAGTTCGTTATTGCTTCTTTCTCATGAAGATTTCCTTCTGTGTTAACTTCTAAGTGTTTTAGCCCTTTTAGCTCTTACATCAGTCTACCATCCACTTTGTTTTAATTTTTATGTTTGGTGTAAGAAAGAAGCCCAGATTTCCACTTTAAAAATAGAACGTTTTAAACAATGTGTTTTGATCGTATTCATTTCCCACTCCTTCCAGTAACAGTCCCCAAAACTTTATGATCTCCTCTAGCCTCCTCTGGTTAGTTTGTCCTTCCCATATACTCACAATTGTACATATGCCACCCTTGAGAGCATAGCAGGCCTACTACTTGACACACCCTTAACAAAAAGTGATTCTTCCTGCACCAAAAGTTATCAGTTGCCTATATCTCCTTAGCTGGAGTTGGGGACTCTTAAGTCCCTCCCTGCCCCTTGCTAGAATGACTGGATTTATCTTTCACAGTTCTCCTGCAGGCGACCATAGCTGCTGTTTTGCATGTAGACATCCACTTGTCTTAGCACTGTTTGATAATATTCTCCACTAAATTTTTTAACACCTTCACAGAAAACTCAGTTGGCTGTAAATGTAGCATTTGTTCTTTAATTTAACTTACCTTCTGTTATTCTATCCTGACACTTCTACCCTCACTTGATTACTGTAGCATTGTTATACCTTTAGAAATTTAGGTTTGAACCCTCCAATCTGATGTTTTCCAAGATCTTTTTGATTGTACTAAGCCTTTCACATTTCTCTATGACTTTTAAAATCAGCTCGTCAATTGATCTAAAAATCCACATGAGATTTTGATGCTAGTACTTGGATTCTATAAATTAATTTGGAAAACACTTTCATCTTGAAATAATAAATATGGTCATGAGTTTGGGGTCTCTTTAAACTTATTCGGGCCTTACATTTTCATTGTTTCTCAGTGTGTAAGTTTTACATTTTTTGTTGACTATTCGTTTTGATATGATTGTAACTGGAATTATTTTCTAAAGTTGGTTTTTGTATTGTTTGCTATAGTATGTAGAAGTCAAATCAATTGTTTTATAGTGACACTGCTTCTTAAGGATCCCTGAATCACTATCAGCTGTCTTAGTGGATCTTTTAAAATAATATTCTATATAACATATATTTTACTTCCTTTACAACCTAAAAGAGTTAAAGTCTTTTTTAGAACTACTTTTTGTGGCTGGAACCTCTGGCACAGAGATGAATTGGAGCAGTGAAGCAGACGACCCTACCTGCTCTTCAATGTATGAGAAGTAGTTGTCTTTCACCACTAACTCCGATGTGTTATTCTATTATCTCATTTTATAACAATTATTATTCTATTATTAACTTCTATCATTTGATTGATGTCTGCCTCACTTTTTACTACTAAGCTAGTTTGGGAGGCTGTTTTACAGTTCATGGAGTTTTTACATGTTTATTTCCTAACTATTTCCTTATTTCACACACTTACCACACAGACAAACAACACACACATGAGATTTATTAGGCTGTGGTCTAGCTAATCCAGCAATGGGCTCTATGAATGAAAAGTCCAAGAATCCAGTAGTTGCTCAGTCTACAAGGCTGGATGTCTCAGCTGGTCTTCACTGAAATCCTGAAGAAGCAGGCTCTAATGCCAGTGAAGGAACAGACTTGTTAGCAAGATGAGGGCAAGCAGGCAAAAAGCAAAAGCTTTCTTCTTCCATGTCCTTAGATAGGCTTCCAGCAAAAGGTGTAGTCCAGTTTAAAGAATTACCTTCCCACCTCGAGATATGGATTAAAGGTGTGTGCCTTCCTAACTCAAAGATACAGATTAGAAGTGGATCTCCCTACTTCAAATTAAGCAAAAATCAAAAATCGCTCACAGGTGTGACCCCCACTTTTGGGTTCTAGTTCCAGGTGTAATCCAGCTGACAACCAAGAATAGCTATCACTGTCTCCCTTTCCCTCTTAGAGCTGTTGTTTCCTTGATCACTTTAGCTATCCATTCAGTAATTTATCTAAACTAATCTGTGCAGACTTTTCCTTAATATGCACAACCTCTTTCTTTTGTTTTTATGTCTTATCTTGGCTACTTAGAGATTACCCCAGATTGGCAGTCATTTACTGGCAAAATATTATGCTTAAACTCCTACACTAATTGTAGAGTTTAACTCTTTCTACTATGTCTATGAATGGTTTGGAGGCTGTTCTTATGGCTTGGGTTTTTGCATGTTTGTTTCCTAATTAGCCTTGTAACCCATCAGAGTGTACAACTATGGGCTTATTTACCACCTTCTAGATTTCCAAGGATGTCCAGTGATATTTTGAATCCTGGCTTCCTAGTACTGCTCTGTGTCAGAGTAAACACAATTTGGCCAATTGTGTTTAGGCTCTCTTCACTGTCAGGCTTTCCCTCTATGGAGATGAGTCTGTGTGAGGCTTGGGGAATGTTTTCAAATGTTTGCTCCCATTAGCACATTTTGAGGGCAATCTAACACATGCACCAGCCTTCTCAAGCTTCAGAGTGTCTTGATGGTGTCTTTCCATGAAATGTCCTAGCCATTAAACTTCCAGCTCCCTCTGTGGTGTGGTTTCTAATGTAGAGTTACTACCCTCTTCTTAACTGCTTGGCACCAAAAATCTCTATTGTTCTTAATAGGGCCCTAAAATATAAATCTTTCCATGCTGTGTTTCAACCAGATTCTATTCCTTTGGACAGAGCGCAAAGATATTTGCCATTTGGCCTTTGTTTTCGCTCATGCAAATTCTTGTTCACTGCACTGAACAAGGTTATTAATAGGACCATTAATGCCCCTGTTGTACAAAGGGACACTGGGTAGGGGGGGTAGCCTCTGGTCCTCTGTGCTTTGCAAAGGCCTTCTTGCCTATTTCTAGCCCAGCCTGGAGCAACTCAGGCCCTAGTACTTTGGGCTCAGCGTTCATTGTGCTGGTTATGAAAGTGTGTGCTAGGTAGAAAGGTGGAAACTTCATATTCCCAGATGTAGCTACAATAGGACTTCTGAATAAGCTCACAAGAAACATAAGCAGGGTCCTCTTCTCAGATTGAAAGCCAGCTGTAGGCATAACATAGGGTCAGGGAAGGTAGCCTTATCGTTTGTGCAAAATCTGTCTAGAGTATTTGGGGTTGAGTTTTGGTAGCAAAGGTCTGTGTAGGAACCGGGAGCAGGTGCTTGCAATGGAAGAGTTAGCCGCCTGGAGAGTCAGCTAGGCTCATTACCATCTGCTCTGTGCCTGGCTGCATGCGGAATAATGTCTATGGCACACGTTACCACTGACTGCCATGTAGATGTTTGTGGTCTGTGATGCAGCCTGAAGCCACATCGATGTTTATAGGCTGTGCTGCTGCTGGAGGCCATACTGATGTGGGGAGCCTGCACTGTCACCGACACCATGGAAATGTTTGGGTCATTGTTGCTCCTGAGGGCCATGTCCGGGTCTGTCATCCTACTGAAACCGGGGTCTGTGTTGCTGTCTGTGGCCCGTGCTACCACCAAAGACCATCCTGGAGACTAGGACAGTGTCTGTGGCATACATTACCACTGAGGGCCACATAGATGTTCCCATTCTGCTCTGTAAACTCAACCCATTCTGTGGGTTGCTGCCACTGGGAGCCATGTTGATATGGGTGGTTTCAGTTGCCTCTGGGTTTGTGGTTGTGGTCAGTGCTGTTGCCGGAAACTATGTGCAGGCCCATGACTCCATGCTCCCACTGACGTGAGGACGAAGGACACTACTTCTGCTGTGATATCAGTGACTGCAGAAGCACAGCTGAGAGAGAGGGAGGCTTCTGTGACAATCCCTACTCCTCACCCCCACACTTCATCCCCAAAAGTCACAGCCTAGACAGGAAGACACTGAAGACAACTTCTAAACGTGTGGTGTGGTAAAGATAGAGCAGGGATTGAAGGACTGTCCAACTAGTGCCTGGCCCAACCTTAGACCACAGGGTGGCCATAGGAGAGAGCCAACTCCTGACACATCAAAGGACAGTTTGCTATGCTCACAGACAGGAGCCCAGCATAGCTGTTCTCTGAGGGGCTCCATCCAGCAGCAGATTGAAACAGATGCTGAGACTCACAGTCAAACATTGGGTGAAGTGTAGGGAGTCTTGTGGAAACGTAGGAGGAAGAATGGATGTGACAGGAGCTCCACAAGAAGGCCAACAGAGGCAACTAACTACAGGGACTTGTGGAGACTGAAGCACCAACCAAGGACCAGGCATGGACTGGAACTAGGCCCCTACACAGATGTAGCAGATGGCAGCTCAGGCTTTATGTGGGTAACCTAGTAAGGGGCTCAGGGCCTGTCTCTGACGTGGACTCTGTTGCCTGCTTTCTGATCACAGCCCGCTGGTGTAGCTGCCACACCAGGCTACAGGGGAAGAGATATGCTCAGTCCTGATGCAACTTGATGAACTGGGGTGGGTGGGGGTGCTCCCCCTTTTTGAGGAATAGGGGAGAGGGGAATAGAGAGGGAAGGGTGGGAAGAAGAGGAGGGAGATGGCTACTATCAGGAATATAAAGAAAATAAATTAATTAACTAATTTTTTAAAAAATCGTGGTGGGAATGCTAGAGTGTAGCTCTCCACAGTTGATGGATTCTGGAGGGCGGGGGAGGGGAAGGACTCCCCCAGCTGTAGTTAAGGGACAGGCCACTGAGAGTTTGACCACGCTCCTGTGAGTATACAGATCACACAAAGCAGACTTCTTTCTTCTTATTTTTATGTCTTATTTCTTTTGCCGGTTTCACAAGAGGGGAACAGCCATGGGAGGACTGGGAAGATATGTGAAACTCCCAGAGAATCAATGAAAAGTGTTATGTTGAAAAAAACTTCCTAGAACTTACCCTTTCTTCCTATTGGTAAAAATCAAATTTAATGCCAAAAAAATCTGTGGAGATGTAAAAAAAAATCCACAAAAAAATAAACATGGCTAAAATGCCACATAATTGCTTATTCTTACTAAGAGTCAGTAGATTTTCTTGCATGACAGTTTCCTCATTTGCTATATGCCCATAGAAAAATTTCCAAACTTTTCAAAATACTTTTAAAATAATTACAAATTGAGTTATTTTTGCTGGAGATAGGATTCACCCGAGCTCTTTGTTAGGACATTCTTTTTTTCTTTTTATTTGTTTATTTTATTATTAGTTACATTTTATTAACTTTGTATCCCAGCTGTATCCCTCTTGCTCATTGCCTCCCAATCCCACCCTCCCTCCTTCATCTCCTCTCTGCCCCTTTCCAAGTCCACTGATAAGGGAGGACCTCCTCCCCTTTCATCTGACCCTGTTTTATCAGCTCTCTTCAGGACTGGCTGCAAAGTCCTCATCTGTGGCCCAGCAGGGCTGCTCCTCCCTTGGCGGGTAGGGAGGTCAAAGGGCCTTGTTCCCCTTACTAGAGTACTCACGTGGATACTGAGCTTCCATGGGTTACATCTGAGCCGAGGTTCTAGGTTATATACATACATGGTCCTTGGTTGGAGAAACAGTCTCGTAAAAGACCCCTGTGCCCGGATGTATTTGGTCCTTGTAGAGCTCCTGTCCTCTCCAGGTCATTTAACTCCCCCTTCTTTCGTATGATTCCCTGCACTCTGCCCAAGGTTTGGTTATGAGTCTCAGTATCTGCTTTGATACACTGCTAAGTAGAGTCTTTCAGAGGCCCTCTGTGGTAGGTTCCTGTCCTGTTGCTTGTTTTCTCCTATATCCAATATCCATTCCATTTGTCTTTCTAAGTTAGGATTGATCATCTTACCCCAGGTCCTCTTTCTTATTTATCTTCTTTAGGTGTATAGATTTCATTATGTTTATCATATCT
This sequence comes from Pachyuromys duprasi, assembly GCA_028658305.1. Lineage (NCBI taxonomy): Eukaryota > Metazoa > Chordata > Mammalia > Rodentia > Muridae > Pachyuromys > Pachyuromys duprasi. Next base: position 30,602,743 of record CM053749.1, read on the forward strand.
TATAGGTCTAAATAAGTGAGTATATACCCTGTGTGTCTCTCTCCTTCTGGGATACCTCACTCAAAACAATCTTTTCTAGATCCCACCATTTGCCTGCAAATTTCATGATTTCCTCATTTTTAATTGCTGAGTAGTATTCCATTGTGTAAGAATACCACAATTTCTGTATCCATTCCTCCGTTGGTGGACATCTGGGTTGTTTCTAGGTTCTGGCTATTAAAAATAAAGCTGTTACAAACATGGTTGAGCAAATGTCCTTGTTGTGTACTTGAGCATATTTTGGATATATGCTTAGGAGTGGTATAGCTGGATATTGAGGAAGTGCTATTCCTACTTATCTGAGAAAGTGCCAGATTGATTTCCAAAGCGGTTGTACAAGTTTACATTCCCACCAGCAGTAGAGGAGGGTTCCCCTTTCTCCACAACCTCTCCAACATGTATTGTCATTTGAATTTTTGATTTTAGCAGTTTTGATGGGTGTAAGGTGAAATCTCAGGGTCGTTTTGATTCGCATCTCTCTTATGGCTAAGGATGTTGAGCATTTCTTTAAGTGTTTCTCTGCCATTCTGTATTCCTCTACAGAGAATTCTGTTTAGCTCCATATCCTATTTTTTAAATTGGATTGTTTGATTTATTGTTTTTTAACTTCTTGGGTTCTTTATATATTCTGGATATCAGCATTCTGTCAGATATAGGGTTGGTGAAGATCCTTTCCCAGTCTGTAGGCTGTCGTTTTGTTTTGACAATAGTGTCCTTTGCTTTACAGAAGCTTTTCAGTTTCATGAGATCCCCTTTATTGATTGTTGATCTTAGAGCCTGTGCTATTGGTGTTCTGTTCAGGAAGTTGTCTCCTGTGCTAATGAGTTCTAGGCTCTTTCCCACTTTTTCTTCTAACCGATTTAGAGTATCTGGTTTATGTCAAGGTCTTTGATCCACTTGGACTTTAGTTTTGTGCAGGGTGATAAATATGGATCTATTTTCATTTTTCTACATGTCGACATCCAGTTGGACCAGCACCATTTGTTGCTGTCTTTTTTCCATTGAATGGTTTCGGCTTCTTTGTCAAAAATCAAGTATTCCTAGGTGTGTGGGTTTATTTCTGGGTCTTCTATTTGGTTCCATTGATCCTCCTTTCTGTTTCTATGCCAGTACCATGCAGTTTTTATTACTATTGCTCTGTAGTATAGCTTGAGGTCAGGGATGAAGATACCTCCAGATGATCTGTTGTTGTTCAGGATCGTTTTGGAAATTCTAGGGTTGTTGCTTCTCCATATGAAGCTGAGAATATTTCTTTCAAGGTCTGTAAAGAATTGTGTTGGTATTTTGATGGGAATTGCATTTAATCTATAGATTGCTTTTGGCAGAATGGCCATTTTCACTATTTTAATCCTACCAATCCATGAACACAGGACATCTTTACATCTTCTGATATCTTCAATTTCTTTCTTTAGCGACTTGAAGTTTTTTTTTTTTTTCAAACAGGTCTTTCACTTGCTTGGTTAGAGTCATCCCAAGGTACTTTATGTTATTAGTGGCTATTGTGAAGGGTGTTTTTTCCCTGATTTCTTTCTTGGCCCTTTGTCTTGGGCATATAGGAGGACTTCTGATTTTTTTTTTAGTTGATTTTGTATCCAGCCACTTTGCTGAAGATGTTTATCAGCTGAAGAAGTTCTCTGGTTGAATTTGGGGGTGGCTCATATATTCTATCATATCATCTGCGAATAGTAAAACTTTGACCTCTTCCTTTCTGATTTGTATCCCCTTGATCTCCTTTAGTTGTGTTATTCCTTTAGTTAGGAATTCAAGTACTACGTTGAAAAGATATGGAGAGAGTGGGCAGTCTTGCCTTGTCCTTGATTTTAATGGGATTGATTTAAGTTTCTCTCTGTTTAGTTTGATGTTGGCTATAGGCTTGCTGTATATTGCCTTTACTATGTTTAGGTATGTGCCTTTTATCCCTGATTTCTTCAAAACTTTAAACATGAATGGGTGTTGGATTTTGTCAAATGCTTTTTTGGCATTTAAGGAAATGATCATGTGGTTTTTCTCCTTCAGTTTGTTTATATGGTGGATTACATTGATGGATTTCCATATGTTGAACCGCCCTTGCATGCCTGGGATGAAGCTTACTTGGTCATGGCTGATGATATCTTTGATGTGTTCTTGGAGTCAGTTTGCTAGTATTTTATTGAGTATTTTTGCATCAATGTTCATAAGAGAGATAGGTCTGAAGTTCTCTTTTTTTGTTGGGTCTTTGTGTGGTTTAGGTATCAAGGTGACTATGGCTTCATAAAAAGAGTTTGGTAATGTTCCTTCTGTTTCTATTTTGTGGAATACTTTGAAAAGAATTGTAGTTAGCTCTTCTTTGAGGGTCTAGTAGAATTTCTTTAAGTCATGCCCTGATCAAGATTTTTAAGCCAGTAAATTTGGAGGTAGATTGCCATTCAGTAATGCAAAAACTCACCATGCTCAATTCCAGATAGTTAAATAGAATCTAGCTCTATTACTAGTTGAGTTTTGAAAAGTAACTAAATTTCTCTTTCTCTGTCTACAGAATAAAATAATTCTTACCATCTATACTGTGAGGAATAATCAATGTGATTTTTCAAGGCACACATTCAAGACTCTGACTTTTAGTTGATAACAGCAAATAGCATAAAACTGAGCAAAGTTTAAGCTTACTTTGGAGATGCTAAGTTAACGTGTTCATTGGCAATTTTACAGGTTAATATTAAGTTAAGAGTAGTATAAAAGTTTGATCAAGTATTCACATCATCTTCATTAATTTGTAGCAACAGAGCACTTGATATTCAAGGAGGAAGTCAAGCACATCTGTCTTCAGGTAGAATAATCTTAAACAGAAATAACTTACAATGTAGAAGTGGATCAAATTCTTGAAAGGAAAAGGTAAAGAATCTGGATTAGCGAGCTGTTCTGAACAGAATTCTCTTAGGGTCTCTTAAAAGATGTAGGGATTGATTGTTGCCTATTTCCCCGATTCTTGCTACCCAAGCTGTCAGTCTCCCAGGACTGTTACCAGTACTTTGAGCTAGAGAGCATATATAGTGTTCCGTATGTAATTTGATTCTTTTAGGTATTATGGAGCTCAATATTGGCCCAATGTGTAGACAGTCCAAAAGGGCATTTACCTGGCTGTGGTGGTTTCAATGGGAAGGGCTTACACTGGCTCAGTGATTTGAGTGCTTGCTTCCTAGTTGATGGAACTGTTTTGGGAAAGATTCAGAAGTGCAGCCTTGTTTGGGGAGGTGTGTCACCAGAGGGGTAGGTGGGGAAGGTTGGGCTTTGAGGTTTCAAAAGCCCATGCCAGGTCTAGATTCTCTCTCTACAATTTGTTTGTTACATCGACATGTGATTTCTCAGCTACTTCTTCATACCTTCTGCTTGCTGCCAAGCTACCCACCGTGCTGGTCATAGACTCACTCTCAGGAAGTGTGTACAACTCCCCGATTAAATGCTGTATTTTATAAATTGCCTTTTGTCATGGTGTCTCCTCACAGCAATAGAACAGTAACTAAGACACCTGGATTGGTGGGTATTTATTGGATGAATAAATCCATAACTGGGTACCAAGTTGGCTGTGAAGTTTGAATAACTCATCATTAATCACAAATGAGAAGATATGTCAAAAAATAAGGGAAAGGGAAAGTCCAAAAGAAGAAGAAGGAGGAGGAGGAGGAGGAGGAGGAGAAGGGCACGACAGATGGGGAAGTCCATGGGACACAGCAAAGAGGAACAAAGACCGAGTTATGGTTTGGACAAATACAACCAGACTGCTTTTAATGCAAAGTTATTTCATGTCACAATGAGTATATATGGCCATAGAAACCACTAAAAGCAGGAATTATTCCATTTTGCAGTATTTTTATCAACACATAGAAGCTATTGATATAGCAGGGCAGTGGAACAAAGTCAGAGTACAGTCTAATTCAGGAGTAGTTTTACAATAATTTTATTGGCACATTAATTGTGTAAAGGGATTTAGTTATGATGTTTCTATATAATCATATAATATGCACTGATTATTTTCACCCCTTCATTGCTTTCTTAGTCTCCTCCCCCATTCCCCTTCTCCATCCACATTCCATGTAATTTCATGTATTTATATACTTTTCTCCAAGATTCTAAAAATAAGACAAAAATGTGCTTTTTTTCTCTCTTTAGGGTTTTTAAGAAAAATACTAAAACTTAAAATTTTTTTGAAAATGTCTACAATTTTGTTTAAAGTGACTTAAATTTTTCTGAAAGTAGTTATGGTGAGACAAATCTCTGTGGATTAAAGTTTTGGCCTAATGACTGTATCTGTATTGCATGGACGAAGAAAGAAAACAAATTTGGACAAAGAGTAAGAAGCAAAGGAATAATAATTTGTGTAAAGAAAAAGTGGGTCAGAAGGGACTATTAAAGGGCAAGACTGCTTATATAGGACCAGCTTGACTATCAGTGGAGGTCTGGGAAAGTATGTAATTAAAATAGGTGTCAAACCCAATTTACCTTAGACTTCATCATTATTCATAATAGCCACGGCCTATGAAATAGATGGGGAATTATTAATTGTTCTATATTTGACAAGAAGAGGAGGGAAAAGAAGAGGGAGGAAGGAGGTAAGAGGAAGGAGGAAGGCAAAGGAACAGCAGGAAGGGGAGGGGGACTAGGAGGAGAAGGAGGAAGTGGAAGAAAAGGAGAAGGAAGAGGAGGAAGGAAGACTCTACCCAGAAGGGTATCAAAGCAGATGCTGAGACTCACAGCCTAATTTTGGGCAGACTGCAGGGAATCGTATGAAAGAAGGGAGAGATAGGAAGACCTGGAGGGGACTGGAGCTCAACAAGGAGAACAACAGAACCAAAAAATCTGGGCACAAAGGTCTTTTCTGAGACTGATACAACAAGGACCATGCATGGAGATAAGCTAGAACCCCTGCACAGGTGTAGCCCATGACAGCTCAGTATCCAAGTGGGTTCCTTAGTAAGGGGAACAGAGACTGTCTCTGACATGAACTCAGTGACTGGCTCTTTGATCATCTCTCCCTGAGTGGGGACCAGCCTTACCAGGCCACAGAAGAAGACAATGCGGCCAGTGCTGATGAGACCTGATAGGCTAAGGTCAGATGGAAGAAGAGGAGGATCTCCCCTATCAGTGGACAGGGAGAGGGGTAGGGAAAAAGAAGAGGGAAGGAGGGCAGAATTGAGAGGGAATGAGAGAGGGGGCTATAGCTGGAATACAAAATGAATAAATGGTGATAAATAAAAAAAGTTTTAAAGAAGAGAGCAGTTAACAAGGCCAAATTTGGTACCTGTTCAAGATATTTCTGTTACAGGATTATCGCATCACAGTTTAGATTGGTGAGTACACTCTTTCACTCTGTCATTCATTGCTAATTTAATTCAAGTGTGGTCACTGAGCAGAGATACACTATGACATCTACTGTTTAAATCTGTCAAGGTATATTTTACAGGCCAAAATAAAGTCTTCCTTAGTGAATGCCCCAAGTCAGTCTTAAAAGAACATGAAATGTTGGGTAAGGATCCTGTGGATGCCAGCTACATCCAGTTGGTCGATACTGCTATGGAGTTCAACTGTCTCACTTGATCTTTCTTCCTGCTGGATCTGTTCATCTATAATATTCATTTCTGTTGCTAATAGTAGGCTTGTCTGCTCTGCTTCTGCTTCTGGTTTTATCAGTGTTTATCTCATGTGTTTTGATGTTTTTTTTCATTTTTTAACAAATAGTTAAATGAGCTTTTATGAGTTAGAATTAATCTAGGCAATAGTGTTCAGGATAAAACAAAATAGAAAGGGCATTACCCTCCCCCAGCTTACTGGTCCAGTGCAAGATTGAGTATTGAAATTCTAACACAAAGATTCCTGTTGTGGTGTTGAATCTTTCCAAAACCTTTTCTCAGAGCCAGTTATTACACAGTTTTCCTGAAAAAAAGCAAAAAATATATGTGGTTTTCCTTGAAAGCCCACAAATGTTGAGCTGCCTTATAGGGAAAGTCTAACTCAGTAGATCATGCAAATGATTAAAATTTGAACAAGAGACAAACTAGTTTCTTTTCTATCTCCCCTGTGTTCTGTGTGACATCGAAGACTCTTCATATCTGTTCCTGTCTAGCTCACTAGCTCATTTCCCATTGCTGATCATGTGTTTTCTAGTATCCATGGCTGACTGCTCCAGAGTGATAACTTCCAAGACTGCTTTCATTTTTATTTTTGTCACAATTTATTGATTATATATCCCAATTGAAGCCCCCTTCCTCAACTCCCTCAGTCCCATTCTCCCTCCTTCTTCCCCTCACCCCCTTCCCCTAGTCCACGGAAAGGGGGAGTTCTCCACTATTGCCATCTGCCCATAGCTTGTTAAGTCTCATCAGGACTGCTTGGGTCCTCTTCCTCTGTGGCCTGGCAAGGCTGCATCATCAAGGGGAAGTGATCAGAGAGCAGTCAACTGATTTCATGATAGGGGTAGCCCCTGTTCCCCTCACTCAGAGATCCACATGGAGACTGAGCTGCCAATGGGCCACATCTGAGCAGGGGATCTAGGTTCTCTTCATGCATGGTCCTCCATTGGTGCATCAGTCTCTGCAGGACCCCCTGGGATCAGATCTTTTAGTTTTGTTGGTCTCCTTGTGGGGCTCCTGTCCCCGTCACGTCCCTCTAATCCCACCCCTGTCTTCTTCCATAAGACTCCCTGGGGTCTTATTAGCCATGGGGTGGCTTTTCATGGAAGAAAACTTTTTCAGACCTACTAATTTCTGGAAGGTATTTATTTATTTGAGGGAGGAAATAATAGACTAGGTAATGAGGATTCATTGTAAAATGGAATAGTGATTTTTCAAAATTAAAAAAATCCACAATATTTCTGGGATAGGAGGAAAAAATATTGGCTGAGTAGCCTCTGAGAATTGGGGATATTTGGATCCCAAAGCCATATTGGGCTAGAATATGCTCTCCTTCACTTTTCCAGATGAAAAAACTAAGTCCTCATGAAAGAGGTGGCATTGTGACATCATGTTGGAATTTTTGCCTTGGACCACCAGACTCTGTGCTTCAGCCTCTTTCCAACAAGCCATCCCTGCACCCCTGCTTACGGCAAACACACACATTGCTTAAACATGTAGCAACTGTGCACTTCTCAAGATGAAAAAAATCATTTGTGACATTCCTATCTAGTGGAAAGAAAAATGTGTAAGAACTCTTCCTACAGAATCCAAAATACATGCCAGAAAGACCCCAACCAAACAAGGGAGCAAAATGCTTCTTTCCTCCACCTAGTGGAGGGTCAGCACAGAGCATGATGGGAAGCACTACTCCAGATACTTATATAGCTGCTGCAGTGAGACTCCAAGCCCAGGAGGCTCTAGTTACCTTTTACATCTTCCTCCCCCTTACCTGTTACCGTACTTAGGTTTATAGCAGAATCTCTCCCATAAGTAGCTCCCAAGAGAGTCTATGTTAAAGTATGCAGACCATGAGGCTTGCCACATTGAACTCTGCAGCTGTCCATATAACGAACAATTAGGGAAAATGTGGGTAAAAGCTGTGTGTGCTACTCAGTGTGTGACCAGAGCATAGGACCTACGCTATTAGCTTTTAAAATCCATACAACACTAATAGGTTTTTAAAGAGAAAAGTATACATACTGAATGGCTGAAGAAATTACAGACAACAAAAACTTCTCTGTCATAAAATAAAGGAACGACTCTGTCATCTGACGTAGAAGTTATCTGTTACATGGATAAAGAAGCATATGCCCTGACAATCCTATGCATGGTTCTCTGTAAATGAAACTCTATAGGTTCAGACATATGAAAACCCTAAAACATCAGTTTAGTGGAAACATGTCAATTAGAATAGTATCCATTAGCACAGTACAGCAGTAACAATTCCATCATGAAACTTTAGTGACATCCAATGACTGTTGGAGTCCTTCCTCTCACGCTCTATGTTCAGTTACACTCTGTTGGGGATCTCTGCTCTCTGCAGGCTCTCAGAGGTAACCATGATGAAGGTAGCTTAGGAAGATTAGCCAAGATAGAGTAACTTCATCTTGTACAATTGATTCCTCATGCAAAACTTCCCAAATCTTCATTCCAAGCTCTCCCTTTTGCCTGTTCTCTGAGCAGCGTCTTACTTGGCACTGTCTACATGGCCAAATGAGGTCTCCTATGAGGTCCGCTCTAGGACAATGGGCTGCATGCAACAAGGGCGCACGCGTTCTTTCGCCACCCGCCTGTTCTTATGCAGCATTTTTTTTTTACTACCAATGCTAGCATTTTCTCTTTTGTTTTCTTTAAGTATATTTCAAAGTGAAAATTAAATGATCCCAATGGTTGCTGGGATGAAGTTTTATGACTTCAAAACATCAAGGTTCTGCACGAACACACTGATATTTAGTAATTGGTAATACATCTTGGCATTTCAACAGGCTACAGTGGGTTATCCTCTGTTCTCCTTTCTCCTCCCCCAGCCAAGTTGCTCTGGAACTGATTTATGGAGCTAGCTTTCTTTTTACTTCTTTTATTCCTCATTACTCATATTTAATGTTACCCACACTTGACCCTGTGACTCTAATTCCTTAAACTGAATAATGTACACACATTGACTTTGTTCTTCTTGACATGTCTTATCACTTTTTATCTTTGCCATCCCTCTTCCAACCTTTTAAAGGTCCAGGGCTCCCTGAATCCCTTATCTATTTACATTCTTCTTCATTATTTAGTATTAATGTTCTTCTTTCAACCATTATTCTCTAGGTTGTTATTTTTCCCAGTTTCCTGATTTCACTCTTTTTGTCACTGGGCCAGATCTCTCACTACCATATTTTAAAGGTCAAGTATGGTTTCACACAAGAAACTAATTCAGATGTTATGAAGCATACCATTGCAACAAGAAATTGAGTCGTGGTTCCATTGTTTTATTCCCAGAACCAATGCCACTTAGGAGTGTAACCTGAGAGTTAGCCAAAGCAAGAAGATCACTTGGAAGTTAAACCTAAGATATAGATTTTGCTCTTTGATAATTCTTAGGACAGAGAAAAAGCACAGAATGACTTAAATGGGTATGGTTTGTTCAGGGATGCTCCAGGGGAAGTGTGTGTTGTTCATTGCAATATTTCTCAAAAAATCTTAAACTGACAAATATCCACCAATACCCATCCAATGAGCTAGATTCAGATGATATATCACCATGAGATGTCACAGTGATGGTGCACAGAGACAAAAAGTATAACATTGGGAATGCTACATATATGCCTTTTGAAGAAATTGAGTCGTGGTTCTATTGTGGACTAACTTTGCCATGTTCCTACGGACTGAGAAAAACCTGTGTGTGTGTGTGTGTGTGTGTGTGTTTGTAGAAATATATATTAATATATAATTATATATTATCTGTGCATAAATTTTAATTTTATATAATTCCATTTGGCAATTCTCAAAAAATAGCAAGTCTAACTTTAAAAGTTTTTGTTTTAAAAAAATACTTTTATTGAAAAGATTCTTTCCTTATATAATATATCCTAACCACAGTTTCTTTTCCATCTACTCCCCATGGCTCCCGTCTCTACCTCTTTACCTTCAGATCCACTATCCCTCTGTCTCCCTTCAGAAAAACGCAGGCCTCCAAGAGACAATAAGAAAACACAACAAAACATGATGCAATAAGACAAGGCAAACGCCCTCATATGAGTCTGGATAAGGCAACCTAATAGGAAGAAAAGATTACCAAGAACAGGCAAAAGAGTTACAGACACACCTGCTCCCACTGTAAGGAGTCCCATAAAAAACATCTAGCTAACAGCCAGAACATATACACAGAGGACCTGGTGCAGACCCATGCAGGCCCCATGCTTGCTGCTTCAGTCTCTGTGAGACCAGAGAAGCCTTGCTTAGTTGATTCAGTGGGCTGTGTTCTCCTGGTGTCCTCCATTCCCTACTATTTCTACAGTCTTTCAACCCCTCTTCCATAGAATTTTCTGAGCTCCACGGTGAGGAACTCTACAGAAATCTCCAGTTTAGGCTCTCCCCACTATGTCTGGCTGTGGGTGTCTACATCCTTCCCTATCTTCTCCCTAAGGAAGCCTCTCTGATGATGACTTGTTAAGGCACCAAATCTATGAGTATAGCAGAATATAATCAGGAATTATTTCACTTTTGTTTTGTTTTGTTTTGCCAGTCATGTTTAATATCATGTGCTGGCTATTCTTTGTTCACTTGAAAGAAAATGGAATCTTCTGGGGAAAGGGAACCAAAAGTGAGAAAATGCCTCCATTAAGTTGTTCTCTGGGCATGTCTGTGGGGCAATTTCTCTACTAATTATTAAAGTGGGAGGTTCAGCCCACTATGGGTGGTGGCACCTGTGGGTAGGTGGTCTTCAGTTTTATAAAAAGTAAAGCTGAACAAGCTGTGGCTCGTGTCTCCAGTAAAAGGCATTCCTTCGTAGTCTCTTCTTCATTTCCTGCCTCCAGTTTTCCATCTTGACCTCCTGCCCTGGTTTCCCTAAATAATGGGCTATACACTGTGAGGTGAAATAACTCTTTCCTCTCCAGGTTGCTTTTGGTCATAGCGTTGATCACAGCAATAGATAGCAAACAGGATACCTCATTTGCGATCTTTTGCTGCAATGTTACTAGAACTGGCCAGAGCAAGCCAAATCTTTGAAGTTGTAAATATCTCCTTGTTATTCATGGCTGGAGGGATAAGGTAGGTTGCTGTGAGGAATAACCCTTAGCTTGAATACATGAAATGCTAAGGGGGAGTTCTAAGGGGGAGTTCATGTCTCTTCTATAGTGTCTTCCATAAAGTACATAATTTGGTGCACATTTTCTTCAAGACGCTTCAGGAACCCAGGCATCTCTGTGTTGTTAAATGAAAAGTCACATCAGGACTGAGCACATCCTCTTCCCCTGTGGCCTGGTGAGGCAGGGGGAAGTGATCAAAAAGCTGACAATAGAGCCCATGTCTGAGAGAGCCCTTGCTTCCCTTACTAGGTCACCCACAGGAAGAGAGGGAACAAGGGGGGAAGAGGAAACACAGGGAGAAATTGGGGTGGGAGTTAGACCTGGGGAGAGTAGAGACAGGAAGACAGAGGGCCTGCAGAAAGAAGGGCTCAGTGCAGTTATGTCTTGTTTGACTTTATCACTTGTAATTCATTCTTTACAGAGAAAATGTACTTTGAACTGTACAATGAACTTTAAATTTTTGACTAGTCCCACAGACCTCTGTAACATTCATGACATATGAGCAAGCATTTGATTTAATATCAATTACTCTTTCTGTCTCTTTTTTATTGAAATAAATTCTTACAATATGAAAAGAAAAGTCCCAGGATTTTACTCTTGTCCACAAGATTTTTTTCTTATGTGTTGAGGGGTATATGAAACAGGGGCTCATTGTGTACTTTTGGTTGGTCTGGAACTTACTTTGTAGATTAGACTGGCTTTGAACTAACAGAAGTCCTTCTGCCCCTCCCTCTTAAGTGTTGGGAATAAAGACATGTGCCACCATGTTCAGCATCTATTTGATTTAAGAAGGGTCATTGACCATCTTATCAAAAAGAGAAAAGAAACTTAATTGGCAATTTTTTTCTAAGCATGTGACACATACATTATGCAGACCCCTTGAGCTCCCATTTACATGGTGTTTGCCAATAACTGGTTGTAAGGCTACTTAAGTGGCCTTGAGTTCTAGAACCCCATGAGGACTTGACAATGGTGTTCTTGAACTAGAGAGATGAAGAAGGGGATGGATGTTGGGACAATTGGTAGTTTCTGTCATTGACTGTAACTGTGATGGTAAAATCACTATATACATGAATGCTCAGGAAGTACATGTGTGTGTGTATATATATATATATATATATATATATATATATATATATATATATATATGTATTCTTGTAAGCTCTGAGGTTATTCTCACATCCTATAATAGCAAGTAATCCTCTAAAGGATAAATCAAACAAAAGAGAAAACTTGAAGTAGTCTGCTCAAGGTAATTAAGTAATCACAAGAAAGTTTCTTGGTATTTTGAATCTTATTAATAATAAATCAAAATTTAAAAATAATCTAACGCATAGAAATTCTATTTTGAGAATTTAACATTTATTTTCCTTTCCATCCTCCCCTGCCTCTCAGCTTATTAAATTTAAGCTAGTGAAATACCCTTTCCATCATCTCTTCTGATGGTTTTATTTCCTGTTGAAATTAAGGTTATGCATTTTACTGATTTTAATAAACAAAACAAACAAAGATATCCAACTCTCAAGGCTCATTGTTGATTAGATCCTGCTGTCAATGCTGTGTGTCTCAACCTGTGACATCTGCTTCCTCAGCTACACTGCAGGTGAGGGACTGAGAAAGTCCCATGCTCTAAGGTTGTTTGCCCAGTGTGCTTTCCGCTGTCCCACCGTGAGAAGATTAAGCCTCTTCTTCAGGCATTTGAGACCTATAGTTAGAATGGAGTCATGGCAGAATCAACACAATCTGTGCTGTACAACACAATCTGTCTCCAGGCTCTCCAGCACTCAAAGTGACCCACATTCAATGTTTTTGAGATCATGGAATTTTTTTTTTTAAAAATGTCAGAAAGAGGCATGGGATTTTCTCCGTGTTTATTTACTCTCCAAACTCACACCACCCCTCCATGAGATGCTAAAAATCTGTGAGATGGCGCTTTCATTTTTGAGCACTGGCCTGAAGCAGACATACTTTCTGTCCTTTCCTATGCCCGGGTATCATGCAGTTTGTTTTCTTACTAGAAAATGACTATAAAAATACATACAGCCCTCCACCTCGCCACAGTGACAGATAAGAAGTCCTGAAACACCATTAATAATTAATGGGCAGACAAGATGAAACTCCAGTCGCTCAGACTGCTGTCTCCACATAATCTGTATTTTATACAAAAACAGAAAGAACTCAATGGAATTTTAACTGTGACCGGATAAAAACTGCCAACAAAGTGTGATAAGGAAAGTCTAATGTGTATATTAATCATGTTTATAGCTCCTCATTTGTTGATATATTAGCCTAAACTCCCCTTAAAAATACATTTTTGATCACCGGTAGATTCATTTAATGCAACCAAACCCCATATAGGGGCCCATTAAGGTTTCTTTTCATTAATCAAAAATAATTAATCTATTTCATAAGTCAAGGAACAAATGGGTTAAGAATTTTAGCACGAGACAAGACGCACTACTAAAAGAAATCTAGAAAAGTTTGATGCCTGATGTAAACATGCCAGCGTGTGTTTATAGCCTGAGCTTACATTTGGCACTTTTATTATCCAGATTGTTTTTCTAGATGTAATGAACATATAATATGACTCAAAGTGAGACACAATTTACTCTTGAGCAGTTGTAGACTTCAAGCATGATGCATTTTTATTTTCTCTGGATCAGTTAGAACAAAAAAAAAAAAAGATTACAAAGCTAGGGTGGAGAATGGAGTGTTTCTAGAGATATCTGTATTTTTGTGGTTGAAAGCCTAAGAAAATAAGACTCAGTTTATTCTAGAAGAAAAAGAGCTATTAAATGCCAAAATCAGGGTCATTGAACAAAGCCAAGTTACAGAATCTAAAACTTAAAATGTTTTTGGTTGTACATGTTTAATGATTCTTGTAAGCTACACTCATTTATAAGCTAAATTTGTCACAAGTATAAAAATTGACAGAGATATGATGGGTGAGACTGTAGAAGAAAGAAAACAATAACATAAATCTAGTTAAATATTCACTGCTTAGAATAGTTTGTTACAGGTCCACATAAACGTAGAGTGTTAAAGCCTGCATATGAATCTACTTTTTGTGGCTCTATACTAAAATAAATTAGAATAAGCCTTTAGAAGTCAGTGTATCAATAAGCCTAGAGAAGTCAGTGTATCAAGAAGTCACAGAAATATTAAAACGGAAGGTGAAAGTTACAAGAATGACAACCAGAAGAAGCATAACTTTCATTTATTAATAGATATATGATTACTTTGAGGGACTATCCTAACTAAAAGAATCGTGGTATACTGTAGGACGCAGGAAAGATAAACAAGGCTGCCTGAGTTCAAGTCACTTCATCAACACTCTTGAGAAAGGAAGTCACAATTATTTTTAGCCAACCGCTAATTCATATCACCAGGAGTCTCATATCTTAAAAAGATAATACCTTACTGGTGAATTTAGCAAAGTGGTATAAGCCAACATATTGTTAGAACCTAGGCTGCCAGGTCATCTGCAGCTTGCACACATTATGTCATTAATAAGACCCAAGGCACAGAGACACATGACCTAGGCAGGTAAACTCTTCACCTTCCATGAGTTTGTTTATTTACTTGCAATACGGGGATTATAATGCCTGGCCTACTGGCACACAAGAATCTAGCAGAGTTTTATTTTTAATGAGAAAAGGTGTGAAAGGGGGTCTGTGGAGCTATAAAACCCACACAGATGTGAGGGATAATTATTAAGCTGCAGGGTTTCTCACCTTCCTGTAAGGATTCCTAACAACCCAGGATTAAGGTTGGAACTGTGGTCTCCAAGTTCAAATTCATCTCCTCGAGAAACCCTCCATTAGCCTACGCCCAACATTTCCCAAAACAAGATCCAAAGGAAAAATTAGTGAAGGTTATTACAAAGAAGAGTTCTGACGAGAGATCAGTTTGGGAAATAGATTTTCTTCTCCTACTGGACTTTCCGACAAGTTGAGTCTTTAAGAACCTTTAACATGTAAAGTAGGGACTTCAGAATAATATGAGGACCATTGTGTATCTGTGGAGTCAACTGAGAAAAAAAATAATGCCTTTAATTCAGCTGGCTCTAAGCTGTTTGTCACCAGATATTTGTTCCAGAATAATCAACCTGACAGGTGAGTGTTTCACAGTGTTTCTGCACTAGAGAAGAGAGCATGGGCTCTGGAATCCGTTTACTCATGTCTGGATCTCATCTCTTTCCTGTACTTAACTCTTTCAGCCTCAGGGATATTTTCTCCCACTAAATGGAATAGTAATGATCCCTCTGCTGCATGAAAGACTTCTGCATTTAAAATAATTCTGAGCAGAATGAAATTCTTGGTGATACAATTTTAGCTCATAGTTCAGATCCTCTGAGCATCACAGTGGGGCTTTTTAGACCTGTGAACTCTGCCCCTCTCTCCACAGCATGCTGTCTGTGTGCTCCTTTAAGTACCTATTTTAAATGTTCTTTTAGAAAGGATAGAGCTCCTCCTCATCAGAAATCTTGGTGCATACCACACAGCAACAACAATAAAGATAATAATAGTAATAATAATAATAATTTATTTGTGGAATTGCCATACTATTGCTTGAATCTATGAACCATATCTTTTATCCTACTCAAACAGGTTGATGGTGATGTATGTACTTCACCAGGTGAAAATAAAATTGCTGCTATGAAAAATGTGGTGTGCACTGATGGGTATGACTTCCATGCCAGTATCTGGTGCAGCTGTTGCTGAACGGTGTGCCAGGAGGAGCTACGCTAGCTGGCTGCACTTTTAACCCAATGATAGTGGGAAGTGGGAAACCCAGTGGAAGAATGAGAACTACAGATATTTGACCTATCACTTCCCCCCTACACCTGATGACAGAAGAGCTTATCTTAAAGTCTATGTGAAAGTAAGGTGAGTTGCCTGGCTCTACGCATTAGGATTTGCAAAAGCATAATTTGTGCTTTCTGCTTGATTGGTGTTGTTGTGATGGTATTAGAGATTCAGGGCAGGAGGAAGGGAAGGAGAGGACATTCATCTGTCTGCTTCAGAGGTAGAGGGAGTCAACTGTAGGACTAGTCTCCTACATATTCCCTTATGAGCTGGTCTTCACTTTGCAGGACCAGGATATGCTTTTGTTCCTTTTTGTTCAAAGCTAAATACAGCCTGGCCTTATGAATTTCTAAATATGACTTACCAAGATTCATTAATGGGTAATAAAAATCAATTTACCATCTATAAATCAGAGGAAAATGAAGCAGACAATGATAAGGAGCAAAGCATATAATGGAGGTTGGATTGGAAAACTTTGTCAGTTACATGTGTATTTCTGACATTGTGTCTTGCTTTCTAGAAATTTTGAAAGCCGTTGGCCAATAATAGTTTGCATCTGCCAATTTATAACGCATTTATAGCTTGCCAAGTAGCAAGGACAGATATATCCCCAGGTTGCTGGTTGTTCCTACATCCTTTCTGTGCATTGTATTGATCTGCCCATTCAGTAGCTGATGCAGATAATAGCTATGTTTACAGAGCTCTCTTCTGCTGTTCCATGATGTGCTGAGGGTTTTTATATGTATTTGAATCCTTCAAGAAGTTTATCTGGGGATTTCCCTCTCTGGATGGTTACCTATAGTCAACCACAATCTGAAAGTGTTAACTGGAAACAATTCACAAGAGAACACTGTATAAGGTTTAAATTACACACCATTCTTAGTAATAACACCAAAACAGGCCATCCTGTCCTAACTGTCTAGTGAACACACAGTCCACTTGTCATCCACCTATTGGTCGCTTGGTTATCTTCATGCTTACTATATCAACTATCTTAGTTTCACGGGCTAACATTCGAGTCACTCATACAACGTAGGCTAATGCTATACCATGATGCTTACGTCAGTCACTTTGCCTCTTCTATCATTCTCTACATCTCAGCTTACCACGGTGCACACTGGAGAGCATCCTTAGGAGAATGTGTACAGCAAGTTTAGAAGACAGACCACATGGTACAGAATACATGATACTTATTCTATTTTATTGCCATTTATTGTTGTTAATCTCACACTATACCTGATTTATAAATAAAATGTTGCCATTTGTGCATCTCTGGGAAAAATAGTATATTCTACTTCAGTCACAGCTTTATGCATCTGTTAGGGGATCTTGAAGTGCATGCCCAGCAGATAAGGGGGCAACTGTATACAATTATTTGGCTTTTAAGGATGAGGTAGATGAGACCCAGAGAAGCTACAGAAAAAACAACTGTCCACTATGACTTAGCTACATAAAGGAAGAAGCAGAATTTGAAGCTGGTCAGCTTGGTTCCAGAGTCCTCACCTGACAGTTATTAAGAGCCTGTCACTCTGCTAAGATTGGTACAAAAAAGGACAACAAACCAGGTGGCTGATAAACACCAGTCCGTATGATTCTAAAGGGTGGAGAGTCCAAGATCAGAGCAGTGGGTGAAGGCCCACTGCTTCATGCACAGAATGGTTCCTCTGTGCACGCTTGTGTCAGAAAGAGTGACTGAGCTTTCTTGGTCCTCTTGTGTGAGGGCACTAATCCCAAAGCTTTATCTGACCTAACACCTCCAGGCCATTCTACCTCTTATAAATTTGGTAATGCAAACAATGACTATAACAGAGCCCAAAGCTCTAAGGGCTAATGTTCTGTTTATTTCAAAACCATTTCTTCTGTGTGGCCAGTCAAGGATATCAAAAGTTCCTCTTGCTTCAACACCCCTGACAATCTCAGTATAGCACCTTTACTAGGTTGAACCATCTGGAACTGCTGATATTTGCTGTATTGAACTATAGTGCTAGGATTTTCATACAGCTGAGCCCAGTAGACCTTTCTATGCACAGGTGTATAACAAAGGATGAATAAGGTATTTTCTCCAGGCTTAACAAATTTATAATCCAGAAGGAGGGGGGAAATGGACCTTTAGAATAATTTCTACTTCATGTTTTACTTCTTCTTAATTGGATTTTCACAGGGTCATGCTTGCCAGAAACTTGAATATGATGACAGAATATTGGCAAGGATTTTATCAGCTATATAATTCAAGTTACAGTACATGTGAGAAAAATGGGCCCTCATGAGACGAAATTGTTCACATCAAGAATAAGTTACTTACAGATCTGAAACTAGAATTCGTGTTGGTGTTTTTGGTTTTCATTTCCAGTCTTAAAGAGTTTTGGTTTCATCAAAGTAATTGCCTAGAGACAGATTTAAAAAGTGATTCTTTCATACTCTGTCCCCACTGCTAAGATGCTCAAAGCCAAACTTAAACAGCACTGTCAGTGATCCAGGCTATGTTCTCTCTCATGTGTGAAATCTAGCCACTGATGTATGTATGTATATATGTATGTATGTATGTACACAAATGAACATTTCAGTACAATATTGCATGAAGAAAACAGAAAAAAAAACAGCTAAATAAGGAATGGGGAAATGGTTCAGTGGTTAAGAGATTGTTCTTCCAGAGGTCCTGAGTTCAATTCCCAGCAACCACACAGTATCTCACAAAGATCTATAATGGGATCTGATTACCTCCTCTGTCATGCAAACACACATGAATACAGAGCAATCAAATACATGAAGTACATAAATACATAAATCTTAAAAAAATGGCTAAGTATAAGGAGACAAGGAAGGTAAAAATGCAGGTAGTGGACACTAGTTAGGAATGAGAATATAAAGTTAACTGTTTTTCAGTACTAATTCTGTCAAGATTTATTTATTTTTTATTTGGTGGTGATAAAATAATTGTGTCACAAACTTTTGGAGGGGTTGGATAAAATATATTCAGTACTGAAAGTTTAAAATATCATGTGACACTCCATAGCTTCCATCCCAAATGCCAGTTCTAAGTGTATATAAATCATACACATTTCAAGTGATTAGAATGTTTTCGCGCCTTCATAGTCTTTCTATTTTCTCACTAAAATGCAAGGGGCAGTGACATGTTGAGGAGCATGTTACCTATCGTACAGCCTGTTCCGTCATTAGGAAATTGTAGAATGAAGGCACGATGGCTCCTAGAAATATTCTTGGACAGCTGTTTCTCCAAGACCCAGAGATATGTAGCTTTCCAAGTGATAACTCCCTAATTAGTTGGAGATGTGGTATTCTCTCCCTACATGTTATTCTCAGCTCGAACGTCCGCTTATCTGAACAAAAGTGGTGCATGATATCTCTTGCTTTAAGAAAACACAGTTACCATTCCCGAGCTGCTCCACACTGCCTCAGATAAATGTTCATGCACACAGCCTTGAATTCATAACAGATATAGAAAAGAAATGTCTTGCAATTTTGAATTTTGTTGCTAGAAATTTACTGGGTCTTGAAATGGATTTTTATCTTATACGCCTTTGGGTTCATGTATTTTTTCCTCTGCCTTTTGGTTGCCAGCCTAGCATTTAATAGTTGATACATCTCCCTAGCCCCATCCCTCTCCCTCTCCCCCCCCCCGCCCCAAACATGTAACTACTGTGTACAAATAGCCCAGTGAGTAATGGAAAAAAATTTAAAGAGGTCTTTCAACCACACAGTGTGAGTTACAATTTCTGAAAGAAAACATAGGGTGAGAAACATTTTGTTTCTTACCTTAGATTTATAACAGAGGAAAACTCCAACATTTTAGAAAGGAAAATGAGAATATATATATAGAGAGAGACTGTTTTTAAAAAGACTATTTTTTATTAAAAAAAAAACGAAAAGAATAGCAACAAATTATCCCAGAAAATAGAAGAAATACAAGGGATCCTAAAGCAAGAAATGAATAAATAAAAAAGATAGTGTTGCAAATTTTAAGTTGGGGCTGGGATGGTTAGTATGGTTGTACATGACATTCATATTCAGTAACAAAGCCAAAAAGAAGTGATCAATAATATTAATATGATCATCTACAATTCAACACTCAAGAGTTTAATAACACTAAGTTGTCTGATTGATTTTGTTGTCCTTAAGATTAAGGACCAAGCTGGAAGACAAGTGAGAGTGGAAACATAGGAGATATTATATATTTTCATAACCTAGTTATAACCTGGCACAAGGAAATGAACTTCAGCACATGTGAAAGAAGATAACTATTACCTATGAACCAGCTTAAAGAGCTCACACAGAGCTGGAGGTGGGAGGCTTGTCAATAGAAACTAAGGATGCCTAAATGATTGATTTACTTGATTAAGATTTTTGTCAGCTACTTTACAGACATTCTAAAAACCACAGCCACAGTATAAAATACAATGGAATTGAAAGTAATGTTATATCACACAGAAAATATAAATGAAGAGATACAAGCTGTAAAGTAGACCCACAGAGAAATTATAGAACTGACAAGTACAATATTTCAGATGAAAGAATTCTGCAGAGGAATTCCTTCAACAAGTAGAAATGCTCCTCAATGAAATCAACAACCAGAGTGCTTCACAGCACGTCATGACAATGCTAGCTGATGATGATTAATTTAATATGTCAAGCTAATCACTAAAAAGGATTTTGAATGTTTCCAGCACAAAGATATAACCAATGTCTAAACTGTTGGACATTTCAAGTACCCCGAGAGGGTTGGTCTTCATACTCAACATGACAGGATTTAGAATCACCACGAGAGCATACCTCTGGATTTGTTAATGAGGGTATTTTCAGAAAATTTGAACTGAGGAGGGAAGAGAGACCCTGAACATGGACAATACCATCCCCAGAGGCAGGAATCCCCAAGCAGTGAAAATAGAAAGTGACCTGAGAGCTAGACTCATCTCTCTCTCTGCTTCCTGATCATGGCTACAATATGGCTAAGCACCCACATGTGCTCCTGCCACCGCATGCCACCACAAGTTCTTTCCCTGACAAAGTAAAGTCTTCTGTATTTAAGTTTTTCGGTCAGACATTCTCCCACAGCAATGAAAAGAAAAATGTAGCTATATTTTTACATAAAAGTTAGTATATAATATATACCTTAGTTTAATCAACAAACATGATATAAATATATCAAAATGCCACATACCCTATGATTAGACATAATCTATCTGTCAATTAGAAATAAAAATGTGTTTAAAACAAGCAAATTAATAGCTGACTAAAAATCAGAACCATATAGTTTAGAGAGCACTGGATAAAATTGTCAAAAGTCTATGAAGTTAGGATTCTCTAGCTAGTAAATGTATTCTTCAAAAATGAATGAATTAATACAAACCCAGTAAATCAAATACTGAGAGACTCTATCAGACTGAAGTAAAAGGACTCTAGATAGCAGGCTGAATTTATATGAAGAAAGAAGGACAAACAGAATAGCTACTACATAGATAAATACAAAAGACAGTAACAATTTAGTTTTTGTTTGGCACTCTTAAAAAATCTTATCTGGTTTAAAGATAACTACAGAATCCAATACCTCTGCTCTGAATTGATGCCCATATAGTGTGTAAAGAATTGGGGGTGGTGAAGAGATGGCTTGGTGGTTAATAGTGCTTACTGCCTTTGCAGTTCTACTCCAGAAGCTACACCCTCTTCTGGCCTCTACAGGTATCTTCACTCACATGCCAATGCACACAATTAAAAATAAATCTTAAAAAAAAAAAAAAAGGAGTTCGGGAGCTGATTTTGCCCCAGATGTACATGTGTGGAAGACATTATTTCTTCAGTGTCACTAACCAGGAAATGCTATAAGCATTTAGGGTTGTTGTAGGAGTGGCCTTACATGGGACTGTGGGACCACAACCCTTTCCCGTGCTTCCTGACTTCCTGGCTTGTGATGCAATCAGTAAAGCTCTGCCACACCATCCTGACACAGTGTGCCAACTCACCCAAGATTCCAGTGTCAGTTGAGACTAAAACTGAGCCAGACCAAAATTTTTATTATAACTTATCACAGGTGTTTTGTTACAATAACAAAAAATTGACCAGTACAAGCACATACTAGTTTAGGGCAGGTATGAAGCCTGTAGAACTGAAGCCCATGCACATTGGCAGTATTACTGGGAATCAGAGTATTTAAACTCAGACATTGAAAAGAAAAAAAAAAGAAAAAGAAAAATCACAGTCCATTTCCCTATTTATCAACAAGGATAAGCAAACTGGTGTACAGTCATTCAATACTGAAAATAATGAAAGTGATGGTTAGATTTTAAAAGTGTGGTTAGATTCATAAAAGCTTCGCTGATTTAAAAATCTGAAAAAGTTCTTTTTATTCTATGTTTAGATTTATATAAAATTTAACAACAGGAAAAAATCAGTGATGCTGAACAAACTTAGAACAATAGTTGCCTTTGGAGGAAGAAGTCGGAGGACAAGAATGTCTGGGAGGAGTCAGAGGAAAACTTCCAGGATGGTTGATAGCCCATTCCGTGACCTAGTACACAGCTATGTGCGTGTATCAGAAGTCATCAGGCAACATACAGAGGTGTTTATTTGTACGTAAGCTTTATCTTGGAAAAGGAGCCTGTAAACTTTCATATTTTTTGTCACAGTCATGTCACAGTGTTAGCTGCTCTCTGCCACTCACTTTTAAATGCATCCTAACGTAAGGTGGCTTAGCGGTTAATTGTGTAATAAAGCAAACACATTAACTGTACAGGGTAGGCCACGAGATAGGGATGCTCTCCTCAAAATTCCTTCAAATTTATATGCATTTGAAGTCTTTCCTGATTAAAATGTTGAGATTTCATTTAGGTATAGTCTTCTGTACCTAAATGAAAGGAGAGCAAAATCACTCTTAAAGCCAAGACACACTTAGAAAATGAGCCTGATGAAGGGAAACATGCAAGAAGCGGAGCCTCCTCATGTCTAAGAGGAGCCTCGTAGTCTTGAGCACATTGCATAAGCTCTCTGAACTTCATTTTGCTACTCTACGGGATGAGTACAATTAATCCTTATCTTGAAAGTTTGTGATAAGGATTGGAGACACTTGGTCTTCACTGGGTTATAAAAATACAGCATCTAATTTACTGTTACTTGCCATAAGTCATAGTTAAATTAACCTCTTAGCCTCTTCACTCTTACCAGAGTGTAACAACATCTGACCTCCAACAATTGTTCCTTGTTTTGCTTTTTGGTATTTTGTTTTGTTTTTCTTTTATTGTCAAAACAGTTGGACATTGGCAGTGTCATTTGGTTTAATAGCAGTGTGTTGATAGAGATATAAAATATATGAACATGTTACATAGACATAAAATATACCTAAGGGGATCCATATGGAGCTGGCAGGGCATTCCACCAAACACTGTGGCATCATTTTGATGCCTGAACATTAGCTTCCCTGTCAAGTTACCAGCTGCTGTTAGGGTGACTAACTCCTTCTGGTGTGGACTGTCCTACAAGCACAGATGAGTCTGCATCCCAGAAAACTTCAGCCCCAGAGAAACCAAGATGGCTGATGTCCCTTACATAATCTCCTGTATTGTGGAATACAGAAGTGATTCCCTACCCAGCATTCAGGCAGGTTCTTCCTTTGCCTTGAAATTTGGACTTGAAAAGATAGCACAGACAATTACAGAGATAGTTCCTTCCCAGATGAACAGCTTTTCCACCCCTAGCCTGGTCAAATTCCCAACATGGGCTGCTAAAGTTTAGTATCTGCCATATGTTAGTGAGCTTTCATTCAGCCTTCAGTTGCTGCTCTGAGCCATCGCCTGGCTAGCTCTGCCTTCTTTGAGAATGGGCAATGTGGAAGTAAGGGCTGCAGAACCTGGCACCTGGGTAGAGTTGTCCCTGCTCACCCAGGACTAATGCAATGAGAGACTCAACAGACCACGTCTGCAGTTCTGCTTGGGAGTTAATGAAGTGATCCTTACGAAGAGGCAAGCTATGAAATGAGGCATGCAAGAATCCTGGATCCTTTCTGTAACCTGATCGAGAGGTGCACTGAACATTAAGACATCAAGGCTTCATCTGAGGGCCTCCCCAGTATGCTGAATGCTAAACCCTAGAGAGATTCCTTATAAGCTACAGCTGGAAAACGCATGTGGGCAGGTTTATCTTTGCAAACTCTATTTACAAACAAGGTGCGTTTGTTCTACACACAGTTTGTCTTTGCCACTGGCACTTGAGGCATCCAATTACAACTTCAGAACCACAATTTGGAGTAGCTGTCAGATGTTCTGTGTTCATGCATGGTCTTCAGGGATGGACCTGACTGGGGTGGTGAAGGGATGAGGGAGTGAATAAAAAAACAGACACACACACACACACAAGCACACACACTGCCCTCTGGAAGCTCAGTGTGTTTATTATGTCAAGTTGAACAGAGAGGCAGGGATATTGCATACAGTGAAACAAGGAGGTAGGTTTAGTTAACCTCTGTGGGCTAGTCTCTGTAAGGGAGGACTCTTCAGGCCTTATATATGGTATTATGGAGAAAGCTATGGTGAACATTGTGTGTGTGTGTGTATGTATGTGTGTGTGTGTGTTTGTGTGCATATACACTATTAACATCCACACATGGTCCAGAAAAAGGCTGCTATTTCTCTGAGCCTCACCCTGGAGGGAAAAGCTCTGCCATTCTTTCCTAGGTCTTAGGCTCTGAAGTTCTTGACAAGGCCATCATCAACATTCACCCAGGACTCATCTCTCATTCTAGACTTCTTATGTTTCCTTTAATATTGCATATTCATTTCTCTCTGGCTCAGTGTTGAAAAACCAGTTGTACCTATATACTCAGAAAAGTATACCAAATTTTACTAAACAAACTTGATAGCCCAGGATACATCAATTATACATATAATTTAGGTAGTCTTTCTGTTCCCAAACATTATATAACACACAGGAAAGAATATATGTTTTTATAAGGTATACAATACTATGAAAAGCGGGTTATTAGTAACTAAATCAGAAAAACAAGCTAACTTCTGCCCCCAAAATAAAGAACATGACTTCACAGGCTCCATGGCAAAGCAGCATGACCTCATCTTAGTGGACAGGGATTGAATTATGGGAGCTTTCCAGATAAGCTTTGTGGAATAGCTGCCTTGAGCGAGGACAGACAAGAGCAACGCAGATAGAAAAACCAAGGAGACGAGGTCCTCTTCAGGCTGCACTTTGCTATACAATGGTCTCAGTTGCTTCCTGTGCATCCACATTGTCTTATTTCACGTCTCAACCAATTTTCTCCCCTTCTTATTCAGAGCAAAAGTGAAGCTGTTCTCTCAGCTTCATGTCCCCTCTTTGTGTCCGTCATCTACCCTGTAACAGAACAAACTGGCTTTTGTTCCAGATACTTGGGTACTCCATAGCAATGGATACGTGGAAGCAGACAAGATTTAATGGTTTACACTAACAAGGATCATTGTATGGATGCTTTCCACAGTCTCAGGAGATGAGTGGGCTCAGAAAGACAGCCTTGCTTAGAGCCTCACTTGTGATGCATACCAGTGGCTGGCTTTGAGTTCCCTTGAAGACTTCCATTCATGTCTGGGTTGGGGGATGGTAGGGAGGTTGGCGATGCTTCATCTCAGCTGTGTCCACAGCTAGGCTGTGGACTGACACCCACACCTACAAAATACCTTTCCATGTCATCTCTTTGTGTGACAGTGTGACTAGATCTCATGGATTAGTTTCCCAGAGAACCAGGAGGGAGCTGAAGTAAACTTTTGTGAGCCTCCTCTGTGACTCACATTTCCTGTAATTGTAGAGTCACCCAGGTTCAAGGTATAGGACATAGACTTTGTGTCTACAGGGGGTGGGGGTGTCATTGACATCACTTTCAAAGAAGTGCTCATGCCTCTGACATACTGTGGTGGTCATCTTTGAAAACTGAAATCATGTTTTACTAGCATGAAAACATGTGTGCTACTTCCATGCCTCAATGAGGAGTACTTGGGGACCATAGTATGGATAGTGGGTGTGCCACACTAGGGCTTTTATTCTGTGTCAAAAAAATTTATTTTTAGAAATGAATTGTAGTGTTCACGCTATTAAAATGACTATAAACACAGACCCTAGAAACATACAATTTGAAGTACAAGTCCACTTCCACTTACTTGCTTGTATGGCATTGGGAAGTTATTTAAGCTTTATGTGTTGACTTTTTTCATCTGTAAATAAGGGAAATTGCCATTCCCTAGAACATCTGTGTCAGCTAGCTGTTAGGAAGGATAAACGAGTTACTAAAAGTAAGAACTTAGACTAGCACCTGGCCCTTTGTATGCAGTCTAAAGTGATTACTTCCCATTGATTGGTAGGGGCCCATCTCTTTGTTATAAGGTGGGAGCCTCGCTTACACAGTGCGTTCTGCTACTGCACCCTCCACTCAAGAGCCCCAGGCATCTGGACCTTTGTTTTTTGTTTGTTTGTTTGTTTGTTTTTTCTCCCTCTCATTTAATGGTGATGCCCAAAGACCAAACCCATTGCCTTGTGTTGCCATAACAACTTCTGCTTTGGAACCCACGTGGCTCCTGTGGGAGGTGACATGTTTTGCTGACCTGCTTTGACATTCAGCATTACCAATAAACTATGAAGACAAGCTTTGCTTTCCATGGCCTTCCACAGATCCCACAAGTCCTTTATCCTGTCAAGCAAAGCGTGGAGCCTAAGCAGGGCTCTCTCTTACCCTTTCCAGACTGAGCTCTTTGTCTTGCTGTTTGGTAGACCTCATCTTGCCTTCTAGTTCTCACTAAATTATTCTTCTGTTTCAAGGTCAAGTTCATACAGAAGTTCTTCTAATATCCTTCCTCTAACCTCTTCCACCCCTGTGGTACAAGGCTTACAATAGTGCCAGAGCCATGACCAGATACAGCATTTTGGGAAAATGAGATGATAGGTTACATGTTCAAAATGTTTAAGAATTTTAAACTATCAATAGCAAAATGTTAAGCCACACATGGGGCATTTTCAAGAGTCTGACTCTGCTTGGGTGTGTGGACTGCTGAACCAAACATTTACTGTGTTACACTAACTTCAGATTTCTTTTTACCGCACAATCCAAAGTTACTGAGAACCAGGACAGCAGCTTTGCATCACTGCTACTAAGCACAATAAATACTGAAGAAAAATAAACCAACAATAAAGGATAAAAGAGGGATACCTAAAACATCCTGTAAACCCTGAAAGCAAAGGGATAAAGGCCCAAACTTAGAAATCATATATCATGGTACTGACCATCTAAAGTACTTGAGACTTTGGGCAAGATCTTGCACGTGGCAGTCAGTCACTACACTGATTAAATGCACAACACAAAAAGAATGTATAGGACTCCTAACATAATGGAAAAAAAAACTACAGATGTTCAGGGATAAAGATAAAGCAGATAGATCAGAAATTGAGGAAATGCCAAACTAACACCTGGCCCAACCAAAGACGGAAGAGTGCCAACCCCTGATGCTATGAACAATACTCTGTTAAGCTTGTAGACAAGAGCCTGACAGACTTTTCCTCTAAGAGACTCTACCAAGCAGTGCCTCAAAACATGCTGAGACTCACAGACAAACAATGGGTGATTCTTAGGGAGTCTTGTGGAAAAGTGGAAGGAAAGAGAAAAGGATCTGGAAATGACAGGAGCTCCACAAGGCCAATAGGACCAACTAACCAGGCCCCACAGGGGCTTGCTGAAACTGAAGAATCTACCACGGACCATGCATGACCCGGACCTAGGCTCCCTACAAAGATGTAGCAGATGGGAGCTTAGGCTTCATGTGGGTCCTCTAGTAATGGAAGTGGGGACTTCCAGACACAGACTCACTTGCCAACTTTTTGATCACCTCTCCCTGGTGTGACTGTCTTACCAGACCACTGAGGAAGAGGACATGCTCAGTCCTGATGCAACTTGATGAGCTGGGTTGGTTGGGAAAGGGAACTCTGAGGAAGAGTCAAAGGGAGAAGTGTGACAGAGGGAGGGTGGAACACAGAAAAGAGGAGTGATGGGACTATAGCAGGGATGTAAAGTGAATAAAAATATATTATTAATTAAAACAAAACAAGCAAACAAAAAAAGAAGGCTGGTGTGGTTTCAAGTAGTACATACAACCAACTCTGCAGTAACAAAGTTAATGAGGACTCAGATTGAAAATGGTGCTGATACTGTTCAGAATACTTTCATGGTCACAGCCTTATTTGATTGAAAACCGGCTATTGTTATTACAAAGATGAAAAAATGGAGATAGAGTTTGCACCATCTATCCAGAAAGTAGAATTAAGCCAGGCTTGGGTCTCTACTTTAACCCAGTGTGATGGTGTTCTCAAGGAGAACAACCTATGAAAGTGTTCACAAGTGGGAGCCCTTTTAATAACATAGCTAAAATTTCATTCTCTCTGACTATGGTGCATCACAAATTTTTGTCATTCCAAATGGACTCACACTCAGAACTGAAGAATTACTGGGACAATTTTGAGTTTTGCCAATTGCCACTAGCTCTTTAAGTGAAAAGAGTGGTCATTTGTTTCTTAATATGGTACCTTTTGACGTTTCCTGTCTTTTGTCAAGGGTGGGAATAAAATGCCTGATCAGCCATGACTGTCACAGAAACTGGTGACCAGTTTAAAGACAGAAGCACCACGGGGCCTTTCTCCTGAGGTCTGTGCAATGGTTTCTAAATCTTAGAAACTGATAGATAGTTTGCCCAGTTTTCCAGAGAAGTTAAAATGCAGTAATAGTATAAAAATTGCTCATTTCTGAATGACAATCTATTGAAAGAAAACTAAAAGAGATAGGTGCTGTGTAAAAAGTAGAGTTTTTAGTTT
This sequence comes from Pachyuromys duprasi, assembly GCA_028658305.1. Lineage (NCBI taxonomy): Eukaryota > Metazoa > Chordata > Mammalia > Rodentia > Muridae > Pachyuromys > Pachyuromys duprasi. The sequence continues at coordinate 30,631,147 of CM053749.1, forward strand.
AATGCAATAGTCAGTTTAATTTGAGAACCATGTGGCAGAATGGAGAAATTGCAGCAAAAGTAAGACTATCTGGGAGTCTGGCACAATATCCTGACTACCTGTGGGCACAGCACAAATCAGAAACCATCAACAAGCCAGGCTGGCATACAGGCAGTTCTTAGAAATTCCCCCAGGGAATTCCCCCAGGCTGGGTAGGTATTTGTAGGTAAGTTAGGAGAAAAATTAGACTTTGTTATTCCTTGAAAGAGTAGAGTTCTTGAAAAAGAGATTTAAAAAATTCTATCAAACATTATTATCTCTCCATTTTTGCACTTCTGTCTTGGGTTTCCTGTTTAAATTCTGAGCCTCCTAATTTACTCTTCTGCATCAATATTTTCTCTCAGTTTTTAAACCTTATTCATGTAAAGTCTTCTCCAACTGCCCAGTAGTTACACATCCTCAGACCAAATCTTTCTTTCCTAACCTTTTACCTATTCCTGACTTACCTTATCTGCAAACATTTCCACGTACATATTTGAAGTATACATACTTTAAAGTCATATGTTTGCATGTCTGTTGCCATGCTCTTTATATTATCCATCCATTCTATTCTCCCCTTTCCTAAAGTATATTGTCAAGTCCTCTTTCTAATATATTTGGATTTGCACCCCCGTGAAACAGAAACATGTGGTGTCTTCCACACCTACCCATCTAATATCTGGAATTAGTCAAAGATAGTTGAGCTGCAGTAAAAGCCAAAGATCGCTGTGGAGTGTGCATGCCCCTCACCAACACACAGCTACAATAAATCCTCTGGGAAGAGGTGATGAAGGGCTTATGTGATGAAATCAGCAATGACACAGAGAGTAAAGTAGCATAGAAATAAAGATGCTTCGATAAGATCAGTTCAAGGAACTGAGAGTCCCTGGGGCTAGAAGGATCAACCACCGTTGTGCCGTTGTAGCCGACACAGACAATCTAAAGGAAGCTATTTTCATTACCTGATCAGCCTTTAGAGAGCATAAGCCCGAAACTCATGATAATGATAATGATGATGATGATAATTATAATAATAATGGTACTGTCCTTGATGATTGGATTCTAATGGATACATTCCCTATTTCTATCTTTGTTTATGCTGCATAAAGATGGCTAGCCCTCTTCATGTTTGTATTCCCAGGCCTAATATAAAGTGTGAATTTAATCAACATATGCTAACATGAAAATGTATGTAAAGGAATGCTGCCACCAACCTTCAAATCATCCATTTAAACAATAAGGGCAAGGTGAAAAAGTGTGAGATTTTGAAAGGAAGAATCATGGGTTGTTCTCTAGTACTGAGCAGACTGTGGGATGAAGAGTACTGTCCATTTTTTGCCTTTCTGCTTTGACCAGACTCTCTTTGTGTTTAGACCACTTCTGAGCCCTTTAAAGGTATGAACCAGGTTGTCAAGGAAGCCAGTGACCATGTTTTAAAACACCATGTGATTCCAACAGGTCATATTCTTGCTTCGAAATAAAGCAGCTTTGATGTTGAATGGGCCAAATTTTGATGCCTACATTTCAAGTTTTCCTAGGGACATACTGTATGGTATTATCACTTTTCTGGTATGAGTACATCTGATTTCATCAGTGCCCTATTAATCCAACATTAATGGTAGACAGGCAGGCCCTATTATGTGTATACAGAACCAGAATCATCATGCACAGGGCTTCTCCTCTTTCCTTTCTTGCTCTGCTCTCTCTGGTATCTCTGTTCTTTTCTGACTTGACTCTCCATCATCTCTTTCATGACAGGATGGCTTCTCCTGGGCAGAAAGGAAGGCATAATACCATGGCTGGAAACATCATGCTAGATAATGTAGACATTTCCATTGGATTAGCTGTTCTTGGAGCTATCTGAAGGAAGCAACTTTCATCTTTTCTAATCTGTAGTGGAGAGAGGCCTGTTGTGATAGGCCTGTTGGCATTTTTTGAATGTTGGAGGTCTGACCTACAGCCTGATGAAGGAATCAAGGCTCAAGAAAAATAGTGGATGTATGTTTCATCATTCAGTCACTTTCTGTTCAGAGTTTTGACCTTGTTGGGTGACTTTTCAAGCAAATGCAAAGCTTCATTGTTCAGACTCTGAAGTGAGACCCCATTAAACAGGACAATTTCTGTTTAAAATGCTTCCCTATGCTCTCTCACCAGCAGCCAACTAGAGCCCAGGTCTTAAACCTTATCTACAGCAATCTAACCTGCAGCATGCTTTCCAGGCCCTTCTCTGAGGGGCTCAGGGGAAGCTGGGAGGGCACTGCACAAATAAACACAACAACGTGGTCAGGCTTTAGAGCCCTGCTTCGAGCTGCACACTGCCAGGAGTGAAAGTCATTAAAGACCCTTTGCAAAGGTTGTTAAGACATGTGTAAACAGCCGTATAAACAACAGCAGGTCAGGTCATGGAAGGAGACTGGCAACTGGGGAGGCCAGGCAGAGCCTGCCAAAGTGTGAAATTCTCAGCAGGGAGAAGACATTTGGAAAAACAGCTCCATCAAGTTTTATCAACACAAATCATTTCCTAAGTGGTATATTTTATTTAGACTATGTGTGGCCCAAACTTAACAAGGGAGGCTTTTATCAATTGCTAGTTTTGTTTTGTTTTTTTATCACTTCCAGATATCTCTGTTTCTGAGTTGCTGGCAGAGGTGATGGTGTGCTCATTTTTCTGGGCTCTCCTGTCTAAACACACCAGGGTGATGCTCCACCAGGGGGAGGAGGGAGGCGATGACCTGCACACACTTCCTGTTGGGCGTGCTGGGTGGTGCAGACCCTACACATGTTGAACTGTAAACAAACTTGGGCCTGCTGTTCTACTTTTAAGCCTCAGAGGAGCCTGGTGTATGGATGGATGCTCCCAGGATAGAGAAGCCCTCACCAAAAGGCTAAGTTATGAAATGCTGCTTTGTCCCGGCAAAGGCTTTGGCACTTCCTTCTAAATGAACTGACGCAGGACAAAAGCGGTTTCTTCCATAACTTCCCTAACCATCTAAGTAGCACAGTTAGACACATACATTATGGGGAGCTGTGCTTCATACTGAAAAGTGCCTTCTCCATGGCTGTGACTTGACCTCCATGTGGAAAGCAATGAATTACTTGACCATGAGAAATGAAGTCTTTGGAGATGGCTTCCTAATGCTTAATTATTCTGCCCACCTAGAGTCTCTCCTCCCCAGCATCCTCTCTGGCCTAACTTCTATTCTGTCACTTTTCTCTTTGTCAGCCTCCTTTGCATCCCTGGCCCTCCTCTTCCTTGTTGTTCAGGCTCTGCTGAGAACAGAAGACCTCACATAAGTATCCAGAGTTAGAGCCAGAGGCATACAGTGGGATATGCTCTCATTGCGAACTTCCCAGGTAACTGTCACACTGAATAAATAAAATGGGGGTCTTTACTAATGTAAATAAGTTAGAGAAAACATCTACATCTCTTGAAAATAATTGGAGAAATGTGTCCGATTTTTAGGGGGTCTGTTTGAACTGCGTGATTTAATACATAGAATGTACACACACACACACACCCGGAGGAATTGCCCTGGCCCATACCTCAGGGAGACATGGCATCACCCACCAGGAAGGCAGAGAAGCAGAGTTCACTGAAGGGCCAGGCTGCTGTGGACGTCCTTGAAGGAATAAATCAGTGCTCTTCACCACGGGTCTCTGACTGAATGTCACAGTGGCCAATTTCCAGGGAAGAGGGCAATCCTTTGCGGCCGAGCTGTGGACCAGCTCTGGAGTGGTTACCAAGAGAGGGGCAGATGGGACCTGTTATCTTACCACAGCTTTATCTTAAATGGACCAATGCAGGCGCAGCCTCTGATACACAGAGCCCAGAGGTCACATCATGTACCCTGTCCATTCCTTGCGACAAGGACGCTCACACTTCCAGCGACCCACATTCAGTGACACTCTTCATTATTTCCTCCTGAGAAAACTTAGTGATTGCTTCCTTTCTGTTTCCATAAACTTTTGTGTACAACTTTGTACACGGACAAATAGTTCCCTTTTTCTTGGCCATGTACCTAGGAATAGAACACACTTGCTGAAAAAAAATCTGTTGTCCTTTATAAACGCACTGTATTTTTTCAGAGCAGTTCACAGAAAAACAGAGCCATCTTTGGAGAGTTTTACCATGTGCCCACACATGCACAAACGCCCCTTATTAAAATCTCCTTCCAAAGTCCCACTTTGATAAGACTGGTAAATCTGTATTAACACATTCATATCACCCATACTATTTCATTTGGGGTTTTTCGAGACAGGATATCACCATGTAACTGATTGACTAGAACTCACAGTGTAGACGAGCCTGGTAAGATTAAATATGTGTACTGCTATGTCCGGCCTTAGACTCCATATTTTACATCAGGGTTCATCTAGCATTGTACGTTTTACAGGTATGGACAGATAATGCCCGATATTCACTATTACATATGTGTTGTACTGTTATACAGAATATTCCTTTGTCCTAAGGACACAAAGGTGCTCTATTGTTTATTTATCTCCTTCCTAGGCCTAACAACACTGGTCTTCTTGTTGGCCTTGATTTTTATTTTTTCTTGTCCAAAATGTCATGTGTTTAAAATCATCATGTGTGTCGGTGGTGGTGCTGGCTGCTTTGAGTGAGGAATATGTATTTTGGGCTAATGTGATGACAAAATAAGTAAAGCCGCTTGCTCCCAAGCATGACTAGCTGACCTGAGTTTGATCCCTGGGGAGAACCGACTCCAGCCCAGTTGCCCTCTGCCCTCCACTCATACTGTGGCCCTGAGCACTCATGTGTGCACGCACGCACGCACACTCACACACACACACACACACACACAGAAACAACTTAATATTTTCAAGTTAAAGAAACATGTGCTTAAATTCCTCATCTTGTCATAGCACAATTGTGCACTCCCATTTCATGCTAGTGAATATTGTACTGTCTGGCTGTACTACAGTTTCTTTATCTGTTCACTGATCAAGATACAGCCATTCGTAAGTTTCGGTAATTGTGATCAAAGGCGACATTTACATTCTCGTGAAAGGGTTTTCTGTGGATACGTCTTCAATTAAGGCACACAATCACTAGGTGATATGTTAACAACTTGTATGGATTTGTGTAAAAGTGTCAAAATGTCCTCCAGAGTGGATACAATTTTTTTTTTTTTGCCTTTTGGCAGTGATTTTCTTATTTCTCGCCAGTCTCTGGAGTTTCTAGGGCCCTGGACGTGGGCAATCTGATGGGTGGGAGGTAGCAGTATCTCCTCGTCATTTGAGTTGGCATTTCTCTGAAAACACAAAACACGTGGAGGAGTTCTTCCATAGGCCTGATTCTCACCTGCACTCCTCCTCCCCAGAGCTGTCCCTTAAGTCTTTGACTTATGACTTATATATGCATGTTCAAGTGCGGGCAGGTACACGTATGTGCAAGTATGTGTGTGCTGCTCACGCTTGCACAGCAACAATTTACTCACTGAGCCGACCTCCCCAGGCCCATCCTTGGCTTTCTTTTTTTTTTTATACTTTTATTTTATTTTTTTAATTTATTTATTTTTATCTCAATCACAGGTTGGGTACTTTGAATCCCAGGCGTAGCCCCCTCCCCCATTCCCTCCTACCCTCCCACTCCCTCCCTCATCTCCTTCTTCCGCGCCCCCTCCAAGTCTGTGTTCTGTGCGTCTTACTGCCGGACATGAAAAGTTCTCTGTATATTCAGTAGCCTTTAGCAGATACACATTGCAAAGATTTTCTCTTAATCTGTGGCTTACTTTTCCTGATTTAAAAAAAAAATTTTATTCTCTTCAATGTTTTACACACAAAGGGATTTTTTTTTAATTTTAATGTTTCTGGTGTCGCAGATCTTTGGTGTAGCTGGACATCTCTTGTTAAACCCGAGAGTTCATGTGGATTTTCTTTTCTTTTATCCTCAAAGAGATTTTCAGTTTTGAGTTGGATATTATGGTCTGTGATCTGCTCTGAGCAAGTTTCTGGAGAGGCCACCAGGACAGTGTCCATGTCCTTCTTCTGCGTGTATCTGAACACTTGTTTCAGCATCTCCCTTTGTGAACCTGCTCCTCCATGCTACAAGCCTTGCGTCTTCTGCCAATGCTCTGTTGCCTACAGTTATGCAGGGCTATTTCCGGGCCACTGCTTAGCTCCTTAAGGAACTATTGGCCTCTTTTCCCAAAGACAATGCCACATCTTAGCATCCACCAGTAGCATATGAAGGGCCCAGTGTCTCCATGCCATGTTTTTAGAATGTTTGATTTATCACATGAAATGTTCCCATGCTGTGATTTTGACCTACAGTTTGTATGTGGAGGAGCGAGATCATTGTTGGGCATCTTCTTCTATTGCTCTCTACATTCACTTTTGAAAAGTAGTCTTTCACTAATCCTGAGCTCACACCTGCAGTTTCAGCTAGACTGGATGGCCAGCCAAGGCCAGGGAGCCACACATGCCTGATTATTCCCCAGCACGGAGGTTACAGATGCACACCAAGGCACATGTCTTTTACATGAGTGTTAGGGATCTGAACGCAGGTCCTCCTGCTTGCATGCCACGCAATTCCCACTGTGACATCTCTCCAGTTCCAATATGGTATATCAGTTCATGTGCGGACATATCATTTCATGTGTAGCTGTATCCACATATACATCTCTGGATAAATGTCCATTCAAGACTTGTAACATATTTCCACTGAGTATTCAGTTTTAAGTTTCTGGAGTATTTACTGTATTTTGCATATAAGTTATTTCACAGAAATACAACTTGAAATATTTTCCTGGAGCCAATAGATAATTTTATTTTTATTGTCCTGATGTCATAATGTATAACATAAAAACTTTTGGTTCTAATAAATTATATGTTATCTAGTTTTATTACATGCTTTTTTGATACCATGTCTAATATCAGTGAATGTAAATGTACATTCACTTTGATAAACTTATCCCTGAGTATTTTACTCTGTGTGAGGTTATTATGAAGGTAATTATTTTATTAATTTAATCTCAAATTGTCATTTCTCTCTTTTTTTTAAAGATTTATTTAGTATGTATATGTTCTGTTTGCATGTACATCTGGACACCAGAAGAGGTCAGCAGATCTCATTATAGGTGGTTGTGAGCCACCATGTGGTTGCTGGGAATTGAACTCAGGGCCTCTGGAAGAACAGTCAGTGCTTGTAACCTCTGAGCCATCACTCCAGCCCTCTAGTTGTCATTTCTAATTCATGGGATTATAAATGTACTTAGAACTTGTCTCATAAAAACTTAGTGGGCTCATTTATTAGTGATGTTTGTGAATCTCTGATAATTTTCTGCAGATAAGAATGCCATCTCTGAATATAAGATAATTCTGTTTGTTAATTTCCAATCTTGGTGCTTTTCATTTACTCTTTCTGCCTAATTGTTTTGGCTCAAATTTTAAATAACTATTGAATAAAGAAGACAAAAGGTAACATCCTACTTTTGTCTTACAGAAAAGTCTTGTTTGGTGAGGTGTCTATTGTTAAGTATGATAATAACTGTTTTTTTTTTCATATAAGGCCCTTATGGGCATGAGACTATTTTATTCCTAATTTTTATTTATCTTGAAATGGTGTTAGAATTTATTAATGCATTTTCTGTGGCTGCTGAAATAACGTTTTGTTTTATTTTTATTGACATAATGCAATGCATTTGATTTCTAAAATTAATTAAATTGTACATTTTCCAGCTAAATCCAATCTGGCCAATAATTGTATAACACTGTTTAAATGTTGTCGGATTGAGTTAGGTAAAAGACTTATAAAAATTACATTTTGTATGCATAAGGAATGTTTATCTTTAGTGGATATTTTATCTTTCTCTTGTTTATATTTAAAGATAACACTGGCCTCCATATACTGAAAAGTATTTCCTTCTTTTGTCTTTATTTTGTTGTGTCTTTGAAAGAGTTTACAAAAGGTTCTTATTAACTCTTTCTTAAATATCCAGGAGAAATCACCAATGAATTTTTTTTCTTTTTTATTAAATTTTTATTTTTTATATTAACTAGAGTTTATTCACTTTGCATCCCAGTTGTAGCCCTCTCCCTATTCCTTTCCAATCCCATCCTCCCTCCTTCATCTCCCCCCATGACCCTCTCCAAGTCCACTGATAGAGGAGGTCCTCCTCCCCTTCCATCTGACCCTAGCTTATCAGGTCTCATCAGGACTGGCTGCATTGTCTTCCTCTGTGGCCTGACAAGACTGATCCTCATTCAGGGGGAGGTGATCAAAGAGCCAGCCACTGAGTTCATGTCAGAGACAGTCCTTGTTCCCCTTACTAGAGAATCCGCTTGGATACTGAGCTGCCATGGGCTACATCTGAGCAGGGGGTTTAGGTTATATCCATGCATGGTCCTTGGTTGGAGTATCAACTCAGAAAAGGCCCCTGTGCCCAGATTTTTTGGTTCTATTCCTCTCCTTGTGGAGCTCCTGTCCTCTCCAGGTCTTACTATCCCCCCGCCCCTTCTTTCATAAGAGTCCCTGCACTCTGCCCCATCAGAATGGCTAATATCAAAAACTCAAATGACAACACATGCTGGAGAGGATGTGGAGAAAGGGGAACCCTCCTCCATTGCTGGTGGGAACTTGTACAACCACTTTGGAAATCAATCTGGCACTTTCTCAGACTATTAGGAAAAGCGCTTCCTCAAGATCCAGTTATACCATTCCTAGGCATATATCCAAAAGATGCTCAAGTACACAACAAGGACATTTGCTCAGCCATGTTTGTAGTAGCTTTATTCGTAATAGCCAGAACCTGGAAACAACCCAGATGTCCCTCAACTGAGTAATGGATATAGAAATCGTGGTACATTTACACAATGGAATACTACTCAGAAATAAAAAATGAGGATATCATGAAATTTGCAGGCAAATGGTGGGAACTAGAAAAGATCACTCTGAGTGAGGTATCCCAAAAGCAGAAAGACACAGAGTATATACTCACTTATAAGTGGATATTAGACATATAATATAGGATAAACATACTAAGATCTGTACACCTAACTAAGCTAAGCAAGAAAAAAAATTAATTTACTCTTGCTTGGCAGGCAGATCTGCTAGCAATGATTTTGTCTTGATTTCTTCTCACATTTTTGAAAAACAAATGCATGCTTTGTGGATATAAAATTCTTAGTTAACAGCCTTTTTCTTTTAGTTGGAGTATGTCCTCACACCACATTGTCGTTTTCATGTTTCTGAGTAGAAATCACATGTTGAGGGCTCTATAGTGTGAGGACCTACTGTTTTCTTCTCTTGGTATTTGTGGCAATGCCCCTTCATCTTGGACCTTTATAAATCAAAGGCTGTGATACATTACGGAGTCAGTCTTCTTTAATTTGCCTGATTTTGAATTTACTAAATTCCTTTGATCATCAGATGTAGGACTTTCTTCACTCATTATTTCCAATTTTTTTCTCTCTTTATGCCTCTGGAACCCCCAGAATGAACTTGATGCTTTCTAATGTCTTGTAGATGGTTCACACAGTTCCCCAGAGGCTCACTTCTTCTCCTCAGTTCTACCATCTTTCCATCTCTTAGACTTGATGTACCACCTGACCTGTCCTTAAGCCTGACAATTCTGCCTCTGTGAGCTCACGGCTCCTTTTGACTCCATACCAAGAGTTTTCAACTGTGAAAATTATATTTCATTTTATCAGTTTAATGGCATTCTTTGTATTGAAAAAACATTAGGGGGAGGGAGAGAGAGTGGGACTGGAAGGAGAGGAGAATAAGGGCTACAGGATGTAAAGTGAATAAAATAAATAATGATAAAATCATCATTTTCACACTTTTTTTTAATCCTTACAGAATGGTTTCCTTTTGCTCCTGATAGATTTAAGGTACTTTATTTTACAATCTTTGCCTATTAAACACTGTTTTTTATTGAAAATTTCTAAATTAGACATTTAAAATAAACAACCTAGCAACTCCTGATATACGGCCGCATCTCCCCTGAGATGTGTTCTTTCTATTATTTGTTGTTGCTGCTGTTTACATGGCACATTCTTTCTTTGAGTGTGGCAATCAAGTCTTTGCTCAATAGAATCGTGACCAACTAGCTATCAGATAAATGTCATTAATAACCTTCAGTCAGGGCTCTGCATCTGAGGGTACATTGCAACAATGAAGCAGTAAAATGGGCAACATCTTAGCTTTTTTGTCTGTTTGTTTTGATAGCATGTCAAGTCAGACAGTAAAAAAAAAGAAAGAAAGAAAGAAAGAAAGAAAGAAAGAAAGAAAGAAAGAAAGAAAGAAAGAAAGAAAGAAAGAAAGACGTGATTGCTTTTTGGATCTTTCCTGGGCAAAATCTATACTTGATCTTGAACTGCACAAATGTATACTTCAGTGTTGCTTTCTTCACAGGTCTTTATAGACACCTTATTTCTGCATTTTTAAACACATTTTTGGTTAGCTTCCTGCTTACTCCATTTCACATCACTGCCTTGGGGAACTACATATTTAAGTAACTGCTGCTAATTTGTTTTCATGAATGTGCCTTGACTAAAGAAAAGTCCTCAGAGCCAGGGTTTTCAGGGATGGCCAACAGGTCAGAGAGTGGTAGACTGTGGTGATAACTCACTTCAAGGAATATTTTGTATGCCCTCTACAGTTCCTCTTCCCCCTCTCTCTTCCCCCTCTTTCTCCTTCTTCCATCCTATTCCTTCCTTCTCTCTTTCTCCTTCTCCTTCCTCTTCTCTCTTCTCCTCCTCTTCTTTCTCCCTGTCCCTTCCTCTCCCTTTTCCTCTGTGTCTGCCTACTAGTCAGCTGCTGGTTCCCAAAGTGGCTGTGGTGATGAGCCTGCTGGTTTGCAATGGCATCACAGAGGTGGAGAGAGAATGGTAGGAATAGCACAATTTCAGATACCACAAACTCCGGTGCCGTTAAACAAGGTTGTGTTGTGTTGTGTTATTTGTTTGTTTAGCAAGCTCCCCTTAAATGATCAGAAATCTTTTCCTTCTATCTTGAAATGAAAAATTCATGGCCTAGCATCGTTGTTCATAAGAATCCTGGCTATGAAACTTGGGAATTATTTGCAAACAACTAGGAAATTTAAATATTTTATAACATATGTAGCTATATTCTTGTTTTATTATGTGAAGTTGTTTCCTTCCACTCTACAGCCTTCCATCACACCCAGAGACAAGAAAACTCACAAGAACTCATGCCTTTGCTTTGTGCTCTGCCTAGACCACTAAATAAATATTGACTCATTCGGGGTCAAAGTTTTCGTGGATGGGTTAGTATTCCCCTCCCTCTACTGGGATACTAGTCTAGTTAGTGGATGTTCTCTTCAGTCCCTATGGTGTCTGCTACTGGGATTCTTTGCTTGAGTCCCCCTCATATCCTCCCAGGAGCCTACCCTGACTTAGGTCTCCAGCTTGTCACAGAGATGTCCCCACCCTCAGTTTCTCTTTTCTCTACAGGCCTTCTGTCCTCTCAGCCTCGCTCTCCCCAGGTCTGATGTCCACCCTCTTAACTCTCTAAGTCCCCTCTCCTATCTTGTTCCCTATATTCAACCACTACGTCTGTCTATTCTATCTCCCCTTCCAAGTGAGATTTATGCGTCCTCCTTTGGATCGTCCTTGTTATTTATCATATTTGGGTCTGTGCCTCATCTAATGCTTATTCTATATTATAGGTCTAAAATCCACTTATAAGTGATTATATACCTTGTGTGTCTTTCTGTGTCTGGGTTACATTGCTCAGGATGATCTTTTCTTGAACATCCAGATATTCAAGGATAAAGACAGAGCAGATAAGGCAGAGATTAAGGGAATGCCCAACCAATGCCTGGCCCAACCAAAGATCCACCCTACTAAAGAGTGCCAACCCCCGACACTATGAACAATGCTCTGCTAAGCTGGTAGACAGTAGCTTGTTAGAGTTGTCCTCTGTCTCAGAGACTCTACCCAGCAGTGCCTCAAAACAGATACTGAGACTCACAGACAAACATTGGGTGATGCTTAGGGAGTCTTGTGGAAAAGTGGGAGGAAAGAGAAGAGGACCTGGAGATGACAGGAGCTCCACGAGAAGACCAACAGAGCCAACTAACCAGGGCCCAGAGGGGCTTGCCAAGATGGAATCCTCAACCAAGAACCATGCATGAACTGGACCTAGGTCCCCCACAAAGATGTAGCAGATGGGCAGCTTAGACTTCATGTGGGTCCCCTAGTAAGGGAAGTGGGGACTGCATTAGACAGGGACCCACTTGCTAGCTTTTTGACCACTTCCCCCTGGCAGGACTGTCTTGCCAGGCCACAGAGGAAGAGGACATGTTCAATCCTGGTGCAACTTGATGAACTGGTGTGGATGGGAAAGGGACCTCCCCTTTTCCTAGGAATAGGCAAGGGGAAGAGGGAGAGGGAAGATGGGACTGGGATGGGAGGAGGGATAGGGCTACCAACTAGGATGTAAAATGAATAAAAATGAATTAATTTTAAAAAGATTGCAAAAAAGCAAATACTTGACGCATAAGAACATGTGATTAAGCATTCTTATTACTACTGTTGCAAACATGAAAAAAAGTTTAGACACAAAAAGGCTAAATAAAATACCAAAGGTAGGCTCCTAATGGACAGAGAGGGGACTTGAACCCAGGCCCCACAGCGCTTCACCAGAGCATAATGGCAAGAACAATCTAGGCAGCTTAGGGAGTAATGTCACGTCCTGTTTAATGCTGCGCTAACAGCTTTGCAAATTGCCAGAGCTACTACAACTTTTCCTAAATAAAGAGGAAGAATACACCTACTTGCTGCCTTCCACAATACATACTTATAAAAATGTCTAAAATTCAAAATGTCATGAAGAAGCAATATCAGACAACTGATAGTAATGGATATACCATCACAGTATAGGACACAGGGATCAGTATATGGTGCGTACATTTAAAAGAAAACAATGAGAAGTCAAATGTGTAAATACAAACCTTGGCATTTGAGTCTTAAATTGTTCCCGTCTTCTCACTTTATAAAAGATGTATAATGCAGACCTATTCTGAAGCTGTGTGTAAAATTCTGCATGCTGCACTGAGATTAATATTTTTAAAGAGTGATTTTGTAGAAAGTTGGCACCAGAAAATAGAGTTCAGTTTCATTATTTTGACATATAAAAATTTATTGAGGCCGCAGTGTATTCTTTTTTGGAAAAAAAAAATCATTAGCACATGGTGAAATACACAATTTATTGGCAAAGTCACAATAGCACCTTTACTGTGTAAATTTCTACCAGCCCATCCAAAGTATATTTGTGCTGACTTCTAAATGCAGCTCACTGACCAATAGATGAACATGAATAAAGTTTCTCATGCCAGTTTTTAACTTTCTAGCTCTCAAATAACATCAGTCATCATTTAGCCACAGAGGGCCTGCTCTATTTTTTTTTAATTCCTTTACACATGCTTTGCAGTCAACACTTCTCTTTCAAAGACCTTGTCCCATACCCTTTATTAAGACAACCTCTGTGCAGCAGCCCATTGGGTACTTTCTTACCTTCCAGGGCCATTTGTTTTAGGAGAGGGTCCACTGTGCCTTCCCTCTGTCAATACTAACAGTGTGATAGAGGTGTTGATGGTTTTCAAACATTAAATTTGAACAAGTCTTGAAATAACTGACCTCTGGTTGGTTTTGGCTGAATAAGTCATTTACAGCTTACTCGTCCAGTGTGGTGTTAACTCACTGTAAACCTCAAGGATCTGGGTTGAGAGGCAAGCTCGAGAAAAGATTTTTCACCTACAGGTTAAATCATAAGAGGAGACTCTAAGGATGTCTCCCTTTGAGGAAGTGCAGGAATTTCCACATGCATTTTATTTGTATGTCCAAACTGTAGTAAATTATGCCAAAGGGGGAAAAAAACCCTATCCATAGCCTTCTTTGGAGTCTAGCCCCAGAGAATCTTCCACATATCTTCATAGCACACAGCAGATCTAGGCTCTGTACCATATGCAGTGGCCTGTCTTACTATGGCCACCACTGCATCCAACCTCTTTACTTCCACGAGGACCCATCCTGACCGCCTACCCACAAGCTCCTTCCTCAACACATCCAGTCTCTTAAGCCAGCCACGTCTCCCTCCGGCCACACTCCAGGCTTGGCTGAGGATACACACTCCATCCACCAGCTCACGCCCCTCTATCTACCTGACTTCATTCTACCTAAGCCATTTCCAGTGGTTAGGCCCAACTATGGCCTGTGCATGGATGACTGTGAGGAGGGGTGAAGGAAGAAGATAATGTAGGCTTACTGCCTCCAGATCAAGTTGACTCCTATAATTAGAGATGTCATCATTCCCTTCCCTTTCATATTGGCACCCTGAGTATACATCAAAAATCCTAAGACTCCTCCATCCCAATATATGTGAAAAAAGATGAAATTGAGGGGAAATGGACTATTGATTTTCATCATAGGAAATTATAACACAGTAGCAATTAAGTAGTAGTTTTTAAGCACCCACCTAAGCCCTGGGAAGAACCTGGGCTCCTCTTTCCTCCATCAGTAAACTAAAATGACTCATTTAGTGCATTTTACCAGACATGTCAGGCATCAGGACACAGGTAAAACATTATCAACACATCCCAAAGTTACTGAAGAGCAAAGGAATTCCTAAAGAATCAAAGTCTCTTGGATTCTGGAAAAATCTTAAAAACATTTTATTATGAAACTCATGAGGAGTTGAAATTTTTCTGTACATTTTTGTCTTTACTTTTAATTTCATAGAACAGCAGAAAAGAAGAGGTTATTTCATTGTCAAATCATTTTGGAGTATTCCTTTTATGTAACTCTCTGACTTTGCCTAGTCATGGATTCATCTTAAACCAGTAATCCATTTTACCTGTAAACTTGATTCTTAGGAGTTCTCATCTCAAACTATTTTCTTCAAGCCTGAGATTTATTCATGGAGGCAATTCTCTCATCCAAAGCTGTTTTTACTTTAGGCTTTGTAGTCTTTCTGGTCAGAATCTGGGTCATTTTCAATCTCATTATAATGCCTAGTTTACCATTAGTCCCCAAGATGGGCAATTATCTCTAGTACACTGTGGCCTCATTCTGACCGGGAGCTGCCAGGTCAGTAGGCCTGGGAGCAGGTAGGCAGAGTGCTGCCAGGGCACTGTGGTGTGTATAAAGAGCAGGGTTAGCCTGACCCAGCCTGACCTTGGTATGTGGTCACAGGCATGCTGGGAAATGGCATCCTGCAGCCCCTGCTGGCCATTGTGTGCACACTGAGCTGGATGAAGGATCACTGATGACTAAATCCAGAGGGGAACGGGTGTAGCTAGACAGCCACACCCGGGCAGACAGTGACCAGGATAAACACCATAGCCAGCGTCATGTACACACACTACCCCTCTATGCCAAAGCATTCATTGCTTCCGTAGGAAAATGAGCTAGACAGGGCGTGGCCCACACTCTGAATCGCAGAGGACTTGTTTCAGAGGGTTTTATGGGGATGTGGTCATGGCACAGCAACTTTTCAAAGCTCTGTGACCTTAACAGGAAATACTGGCCTGTTTGTTATCACTGCTAATCCTGTAAAGGAGGCATTTTATTTTCTGTTATATGTATTTTTATTAATGGTTTTATTGAGATATAGTTCATAGGCCATGTGCCTCTCCCTTTAACGCATTCAGTTCAGTGATGTCATAGGGTTTCCCATATTCTTACAATGTTAGTGGTTCATTTCATCTTCTACAGTCCAGTTGTGAACCACGCCCAAGCACCAAACCACCATGAACAATAGATGGCATGCACTAAACTGTGATAGTTTTAATTGTCAACTTGACACAACCTGAAATTACCTAGGAGGAGAGTCTCAAACAGGGACTGTCTAGACCAGGCTGGTCCAGCGGTGTTTCTGTAGGGAATTGTCATGATGGCCTCAAATGATGGGGCAAGACCTAGGCTGAACATGATCAGCACAGTTCCCTGCTTTGTGGCCCTAAGCTGTGCCATAAAGAAAGCTGAAGACTTTACATGCATTCATTCTCCTTCTGCTCCTGACTGCAGGTACAATGTAACTAGCTTTTTCAAGTTCAAAACACCAAGAGCTGCCTTGACTTCCATACAGTAACCAACTATAACCTTAACCTGGAATTGTGAGATAAAATAAACCCTTTCTCCCCTAAGCATTTTTTCCAGGTACTTTTTAAATCACAACTAAAGAAATGCAAGTAGGACTTTAACATTATTTACTTTTTAATAGCAAAAAACCAAAACAATGTAACCTTACGATCAGATCCAACCACGCAATTCATTTTAGTGCAAAATCATGTAAACGAATTTAAGTTTCATGTATTTTAGCTATTTTCAATTTAAGATCTCCTATTTGTCTTTCTAAGTGAGGGTTGATCCTCTTACCCCGGGTGCTCTTTCTTGTTTATCTTCTTTAGGTGTACAGATTTCAGTATATTTATCCTATCTTATAGGTCTAGTACCCACTTATAAGTGGGTATATACCGTGTGTGTCTTTCTCCTTCTGGGATACCTCACTCAGAATGATCTGTTTTAGATCCCACCATTTGCTTGAAAATTTCAGGATTTCCTTCTTTTTAATTGCTGAGTAGTATTCCATTGTGTAGATGTACCACAATTTCTGTATCCATTCCTCCGTTGATGGACATCTAGGTTGTTTCCAGGTTCTGGCTATTACAAATAAAGCTGCTACAAACATGGTTGAGTAAATGTCCTTGTTGTATACTTGAGCATCTTTTGGATATATGCCCAGGAGTGGAATAGCTGGATAATTGTCTGAGAAAGTGCCAGCTGATTTCCAAAGTGGTTGTGCACCACCATCATTCCCACCATCAATGGAGCTCATTTGGTCTATTCTTAATGCTTACTCATATTTCTTTAATTTTTTTCATAAATAACCAACTTAATAAACAAGGAAAATATAAACATTTATCATTTTCCAGATGCTAGGAAAATACTTTCAGAACTAGCTATGGAAGAAAGGGTGTCCCTATAACAGAAGACATCGGCTAGACACTTGATATGTGTAAAGCTCCATTGTGCTTCCTGGGAAGTGGAGTCACAACACGATTGGTTCCCTGGTACAAGGCAATTGCTAACTGAGCCAAGTAAATGATGCTAATTTAAATTCCAGATAGGAAAAAAAAAGCTGGGCTGCTGTGTGTAGAAAATGTTGTTGAATTGAAAGATCAGACAGCTCTAACTTCACTACCATGAACTTCTTAAGATGTCAGAAAATATTTGGAATGGGCAAAAGGATTTTGAAGAACGTCTTTATTTGCTCAAATAGCTCTGTAACCTACAAGATTCCATGAGATACTAAACATTTAGGTTATGCATGCTTTCCTATCAATTTTTTTTATACTTATGGTAGACTGGTGAAGGTAAGTTTGAAATATTCCTATAGAGCAGGTTGCTTGGAAAACACTAGAATAAGAAAATACTAGCTAAGACAGTGGTAGGAGATTCACAAAGTGAGTGGAGAACCAACAACTTGTTTGGATCAGGCAAAGTGAAAATTGTGCCTGAGCTTCCAGAATGAACTAGAGGCATCTGAATGAAGTATTGAGGTGAATAGTGAGGTTGCAGGAAGCCTGTGGCTAATTCACACTTATGTAATGACCACAGAGAAACATACAGTAGTGTATATTTTCATCCTTTCCCCCAATGCAGCATACAGCTTCAAAGTTCTATCACAAGAGAAAGCAGAAGGGAGGGAGCTTTAGTGTGTAGCATTTACTCACTTCCGTGATCTAAGTTAGCTCACACATTCAAGATATAAACATAAACATCTCTGCCACAGTGACCTCAAAAGCCACATGCTGTAAGTGTCAGGCCCACAGTGTGAAAAGTACCTCAGACCCCAAGCCCCTGCTCTGAGAATCGTTGGATCACTAGTGGGGAGGAACACAAACAACAGGTGAGTACTGTGTGGGACAGACATTTGCATGGGGTAAAGATGTGAGGTTGCTTTGGAAGTTAGACAAGGTGAGTCTAACATGGAGGGGTAAATATCAAACAGCTATGTAAAAGGAGATGCCATTTAGGGACTTGGGTAATATTGGAGAGGCAGGGAAGTTTGAGTGTTAACCTCAGTATTCATCAGAGACGCCCATCGAATAACAAAAGGCAAGTGCCGATGTGGTAGATGGATATAAAAATCTCAAAAGCCAATTTGACTATAACTTTGAAAGTTACTGACACATTCCAAGAGCTACTACTTTCCATGGCGTTGGTGCTCCACCTGGATAGTGCTCCCTGGAGCACAGCCTTGACTCATGTGGATGACACATATAAAACAAGATATAGGAAGGAAGCTTCTAAAAATAAGCACAAAGTTAAAAGAAAAAAATGTTTAGACTAGACCTTGAAAGCTCTTCAACATTTGAAATTTGAGTATAGAACAAGGTGCTCAGAACTAGCCAAAGCAGATGGCACCAGGAGGGCAAGAAAGCATTCTGGATTATGCCAGGCTGCACTCAGCAACAGACTGTGTAGCTTAAATGATAAGTTGTATTTTCTTTATAGTGTTGGAGACTGGGACAACTAAATCCAACGTATTAGCAAGTGAGGTTTCATCGTGAGGGTTCTTCTTTCGGGATTTAAATAGCCACATCTTGACTTGTGTTCCTACAACCTCTGCTTTGGTTGTAATGAGGAAGAGTAAACTCTTTTATATCTTGTCCTCAGGGACACTAATCACATCTGAGACCCACAGCCTCGTAACCTCAACCGAACTCTATTTACCTAAACTTCCCTATCACATTGGAAGTTAGGGATTAACATATGAACTAAGAAAGAGGGTGGGATTCATAATATCAGGCAAAGAAAAATGTTCTTCAAGAAAGAGACCAATGATGCTAAAAGCCGAGTTGTTACAGAGAGCACATCAGTTTGGCAGAGAAAGAATTAGAGGTACCTGGAAAGATTGTGGATCCCATGAAGAATTTCCATTTCATTTTAATATTTTTATTTATTTTTCTCTCATACAATACATACCGATCACACCTTCCCCTTCTTCCCCTCCATTTCACTTTTAAAATATGGCATAAAACATTCAAGTGATCCATTGGGGAGTAGGACACAGAAAATAGAGGATTTGCTCACAAAAGTGCCTAAAATCTGCAGATGTGTATATTTTCTCTGAGCCAAGCAGAATGTTACCATAGACAAAACCCAAGAATGAGAAAAAATACCTTAGAAGCTGGAGCAATGACTCAGCAGTTCATAGCACTTATTGGCTTTCCTGAAGTCTCTGAGTTAGGCTTCCAGCACCCAGTGGAGTAGCTCATCATCATAGACCTATGAATCCAGGTCAAACAGGTGCAATTCGCTCTTCTGGCCTCTTGGGGTATCTTCATTCACTGGCACATACTCACAAGGAGAAACAAACATATACACATGCCGGAGCCCGCCAGCAGAATAGAACGGGTTCCTGAGTCAGGAGTGAGGACTGAAATTAATAAAATACACAACACATGTTATGTTCCAAGAGGCTTTTGGCAGTCTGCTCTTAGTGCCAAGTGCTCTGCAGGCAAAAAGCGGCCGGCCAGCTACCCTTGCTTTATTTATAAAACACAGTCAACACAATGGGTTAACTTCACAAGGAGGTGAGGCAGAGGTGTGATTTTAAACAAGCTCTCCCAGCTGCTGTCACAAAACAAAAGGCAATGGACTTGCAAATTCTTCCCTGACTCCAGAGGAAGGCTTGATAGAAGCCTGTCTTCCGAGCTGAGATTTAAATATCAAAGCAGCTGCCAAAGCAGCTTTGACCAGCTCCTGACATACACATAAGTAAAAATAATATCTTGAGAGAGAAAAAAAAAGAGGCTGGAGCAGGTAAGAATGCCTACTGTCCTTGAGAAGACCCACATTTGGTTCCCAGCATCCACATGATTGCTAACAACCACCTCTAACTATAGTTCCAGAAGATCTGATGCCATCTTCTGCTGTTCATGGGCTAAGTATGCACAGGGTACACATGCATGCACTTAGGGAATCACACAAACACACAAAATAAGAGAAATACATTTTGAAAAAAAGAAATAATCTCTGAATTGATGGAATCTCAGGCTATTAAAATATTTTGCTTGTAGCTGAAAATTTTAAGAAAAATTACCAGAGGACCATAAGATACAGATCAGGTTAAGCTAATCTGTGCTCTTGATATCTGCCCAGCTGTGGTATAAGCCATCATCTCTGGAGCTGCATGGGGTTGGGTGCATGTGTGTGTCTGTGTGTATGTGGTGTGGTGTGACATCTCACAACACAATGCTATATATCTTCTCATCCAGATTGCCTAATGAGTTCAAAAATCAGGGGAAGGAATTGAAAAGTCAGTTTCCCTGAGAGAGCAGACTGGCAGACCTGAGTGTCCTATGTCAGAATTTGCCTTGGGCTGACTATCCATGTCACAGCAGCACTTCCAGCTGAAGATTTTAGAACAAGAAACTGTTATAGCAATATATATATATATGTATATATATATATATATAGTGTTATCACTTAAAGCCTTATTAAGAAAAAAGTTATTACAACTCAATAAAATAATTTTTCCTGTGGGAAAAAAAGCCTGGCTTATTGGTAGTTGCTATTACCGGAACCGTCACACTGAAGAATGCAACTTACAGAACTTAGTTTCCAGGGAATGTCTTGTTCAGAACCTGACAATAAGAGGTATATTCATTGCTTATTTGATATATGGTGAATCACAGGACAATTAGTGCTTAAAACAAACCAAAATAAAACTAAACAGACATCTCCTCCTCTGCAGGTGACTGATAATAGCTAGCAGAGCCCCATGGAGCTGACAGAGGTCAGCCATGAAGCTCACCAGAGCTACAATGCAGAATGTCTCTCTCAAATGTCTGGGACTTTAGAAATCTACCAGCAAGTTCTTTCCTTGTCTTTCTACTGATCATCCCTTGATTTCTTATTATTCATAAAGCACCCAAATTTCCTAGAAGGTGGCACGATTCCAAGAAGAAAAAAGTCAAACTTACCAGCATACATAAGGTATAGGTCGGGAAGTAGGACTCAGTCACTTCTGTTGTGTGATGTTAGTGGAAGGCAGTGCAAATGCAAAGGAAGAGTTCTCATTTCGTGAAGGGAAGGATGTCACATATGGGCAGAGTAGACTGAAGCTGGCCATCTTTATAGGGGATCCAGAAATCTACTATTAGTTCTTAAACCTATGAATTCCTAGATAATTTCTCTTTTGCTAGAACTGACTATGTTAGTTGTTTAATACATAAAGAGTATAAGATAAAACTTAAGTTGAAAGTGGATTGTCCATTGTCACCCAATAAAGAGAACTTGGTGAGCTTTGACTTGACAAAGAGCCACTGTGTAGCCTCAAAACATCACTGAAGTTCTTTCAATGCTTAATCATAAATGAAGACACAAGACTCTTTTTTGCTGTGATGGACCATAAATGAGGAATTGGATGATAAACATTCTGAAATAAGTGGGGTTTTTACAATTAGTCATAGCACCAATGCATATAAATAAATACTCTTTTATCTTTAAGGAGCAGTCAACTAGAAATTTTATGAGTCTGTTATTCTAAAGTATCATGCATAGATATGTGCTCAGAATTGCTTTTCAAATTCAAGCTCAGATGTTTTAGAGTACATTTTTTGTCTGCTTTCAGTTTTACTTCAAATAATTGAAAATCTCTTAAAGAGTTGGAGTTATCTTGCCAAAATGGACTTTATGTCAATATTTTTTTCATAGGGGTACAAGACAGATTAGATAACCTCTTTTTTTCATGATTAGAACACTAACTTTCCCATTTTCATTTTCTTTCTTTTTTTGCCTTTATTCTAATTTTCTTTCCTCTTAATGTTGTTTCAAATTCCTAACACACGACTTAGTCAAGGCTCTAGTGGTCGCAGGAGAATGTTTGACTTAAGAGCCTCTGATATTACATGGGATTTCAAAACTGTCTCAGAATTCTTGGGCTGGATTTTGAAAGATTTAAGCAATAAATGTTTCCATGATTAAAGGGAATGGTGTGACTGGAAGAAAGGGTTCAGTGTGGGGAGGAAGCTAGAGCAGTTGCTGGGAGGGATAACATTTATTTACCACGTAAGAACCATGTGGTCTGCTCAGAGCAATGTGTTTGCACATTATAAAAACTCTATCCCCAACCACTAATTCTGCTAATACATACTGTTTCATATTTAATCAGTGGAATGTTTCTCCATTTTACAGAATAAATTAATGCTCTGAGAGTTTAATTGTTCTGTTCAAAAACCATTTGGTGAGAGTCAAATATTGGGTTTGTTTAGAGCTGTTAAAATTGGGGGGTACTGTTCTCCAAGTCCTGACTGAATTACCTGTAGAGCCATACATTTTCCCTTAAGTATCACTGGTTTTCTTCCTGTTACTTCATCTTTTAGAATCTCTCTTTTTGAATTGTTACTCAAGGCCTTCTTCTTTATTATTTCTCTCTATGCCAGGTCTCTATCTCTTTCCTGATCGATGATACTCTCCAAGCAAATGGAGAAAAATCCAGGAGGCACACAAAATAAACCTAGTTTTATCAAGTTTTCACTTCGTAGGTTGGATTTCTTGACTCCTCCTCAAAAATTTTGCCTTTACTATGGTAACATCTGGATAATGAGATAGCCCATGATTTCAGTATCTGATTTGTTGCCTACAGTCCTAACTCATCAAGAACTCAGAATGACTGAAGGAAAAACCTAGGGATATAATCTTAAAGGCAGACACTGTGAATCTTAAACAAGGGACCAAGTTCTTGTTAAAGATTTCATGAAGTAGGTTAAACAACAAATCACTGTGTGTCAAGAGACGTCTACTCTCTGAAGATGTTGCCGTGAACAAGAAGTCTGTGTGGGAAGCAGCCTGAAGGTATTTCATTGGTCACTAGAGGTTTGCCTTATTTTTAAAATTTACTTAAATTCTTTGCGTACAATATACTTTGATCATGTCTTTCCTTTTCCTCAATTCCTTCCTAACTTCCTTTTCTACCCTCTTGCTCATCCAGTTTTGTATTTCCTCCTTCTCTCTGGGTCTCTCCCAAAGCAAAAATAACAAAATCAAATATCAAAATAATACATCATTAAGACAAAAGAAAAACTTGTGCAAGTATGCACATACACACACGCACACTGGAGTCTGACTATTCCTGAGCTTGGAGCCTTTCCTGGAGTGTGGTTGATATACTCAGTGATACTCCATTAGAGAAAACTGATTTTCTATTTTCCAGCAGTGGTCAATTGCTAATAGCTTTTTGGTTAGGAATGGGACTTTATAACTCCTTCCCCTCCCCAGTGCTAGGATTTTTCAAAATATACTGCTGTGGTGGTGGTACAGACATGATGGTAGTCACCAATCACTTTTAAAAATTAGATTTAAGGCTCACTCGATGAGATAGAACCCATATATGACACTGATAAAGTAGCCAAGAACCTGAGATGAGATAAGTGATGGGCCCCAGAGGAAAAACTACCACTATTCTGCTAAGGAAACATAGCAACAGGATGGCTCCTAGTGACATATTGTTCTAACTACAATTCAGTGCATCATACAACCCACATCACAGGATTCCTTTTGCAGTAGATGACAGCTAACATGGAGATCCATAACAGGACAATGTGCTGAGAGCAGGAGTCTTTGGAGAACTGGGCCTTAGCTGAGATGTTGTTATGAGACAACTTGACTCAAGGCTCAGGAATCCATGTGGAAAAAGAGGAGGAAAGAGTGTAAGAGCCACAGGCAGTGGATGACTCCCATGAAAGAGCATCTTTCAGACACAACAGAATTAATGTGCATAGGGACTCACAGAGATTGGTAGTGCATTCAAGACCCCCATGTGTTTATCTTCTTGAAACAGTGAAATGCAAATGGGCCACAGATTTGGCTCTACTATGATTTGGCGCACCCAGTATTTTCAACAGTTTCTCAATTTGGCCCTCACCCTATGCGCCAAATGACTTTCTATTTGACTGTTGTATATTTCAATTGTTCAGAAAGTCACAAATTAAAATGACAAAGGGCTCTAATAATACTGTCAAGGCTGAGCCTTAGTGAGTGACCTTCTACCTCTGAGCATAACTTCTGAAAACTATTCTGAGACTGATAACCAGCAAATTATCATGGTGATGTAATGACAGACTCACATGAAGAAGGCTTCCTGAGGCTCAGAAAACTGAGACACCAGCTGAGTGGCACCCTGCTGGACCAATGCCAGGTTCCCATCTGTTGGGAGAGTAGGTATCAAACATAATCATGGATTTCTTGCATAAATACAACTGTGTGAAGGGAGATACCATTTAGCAACATGGGGAATATTGGAAATGCACAGGAAATATGAGTTTTTCCCTGAAGACCATAGTACCCTCCCCATTTGCCTCCCCATCCCTTATCAGAAAAGTTATGGAAAGAGATGTAGGGAAGAATTAAAAATGGAAAATAAAATACTGAATACTGTGATGCCTTCAAGAATAGAGAACGTCATATTCGAAAAAATGTAAAACTGTTGAAGGATAAAGTGAAAGTTCTTTTCTAATCATCCCATTTGCAAACACAAGTGGTTTATATTTAAATCTCAACTCATACTCCATGTACTTTAGATTGGCTTTATATCATAATTCAATTCATGGATATGTACTAAGTTTCTTTTTCTCTCTCTCTACCAGAAAACCAGCTGACAACTGTAAGTCCAAGGGATCCTCCCAACCAAAAGTTTACAAAAATTAGGAATAGTGTTTTCTTGCCCTTCACATGCAACACAGTATTGCTTTCAAATTAGGATTGCGTCTTCAATGCTAACTAGAGGGCAATGACTACAAAGGAAAGAGATAGATAGATAGATAGATAGATAGATAGATAGATAGATAGATAGATAGATAGATAGATGGATGGATGGATGGATGGATGGATGGATGGATGGATGGATGGATGGATGGATATAGATATAGATAATCATACACATCTAGATAAATTCTTAACTGAAATCTATCCAGTTTTATGTCCTGCTTATAGCTTGATCCCACTGGAGAGTCCCTGTCCAAGAGAACTTTTCTTCCCTACTAGCCCCCAATAGCCCCCAATTCTGCTAATTTCCTAGAAATCACCTCCAGTCACCTTGGCCCTAAGGGTTCAGGTGTGTCCTAATATCAGTATATCCAATAGACAACAGTACCTGACTTGAGAACCCAGGAACTTTAATTCCAGAAAATAGAAGTTAACTTCTACCATGGTTTCTCATGGTACACACATGTCTCCTAATAATTATGATGCTTATTTTTATTATGTATATTCTAGTTTCCATCTTATCTTATTTCGGTTTTAACTTTTCAGGATGCCATATTCTTATTACCCAAGTGAGAAGATAAAAACTCAGACTGTAAGGGGAATGTCCAAGATCACACAACCTGTTAAGTGTCAGACCAGATTTGAATTTAGACAAAAGCAATGTATTACTGAGTTCTTTTGTTATTGCTGCTATTGAAAGCAGATTGAGATAATAATTAAGGAATTGCTCCATTCTCACCAATGACCAATTCACTCACATCTGTATAGAGCAGTAGAATACTGACTAGAAACTTCCTGTAATGGTCTTCCTAATTATTTTAACTGACAATAGAAATAAATCTAGGAGCAAGCAGCTTAGATACCAATTTCCATATTGGCTCATAAACTGAAACACTCATTCATGCTTTGGTTTGGTTGGTGTTTTAAGCAAATCCTATTGAATATCCATGATTTTTAAAACTTTCTGAGCTCTTATATAAATGTCTTGGCTCTGTATTATTATAATATATCAAGGTTGGTCACCAAATGCATAAATACTGAGCACAGCTGTAGAATTTAATAAAACCAAAAGTTTGAGCTAGCAAATGAAAACTTATATATTATTGGAAACTTGTGCTCAAAGTTGAGACCTGAAGGAAATATTTTAGCACGATCACAATATTGCATTGCATTCGTTATTTAATTTATCTCCTCTAAAATGACTTAAGGGAAGTGCTTGCAAAGCCCTATTTGCCTCAGCCAGGAAGTTAGGCAGTGGTCAGCAAGTGAGTGAAGTCATGGAAAGCTGACAATGCCATCATTGTGAGAGTACCTTGGAGTATTGTCTCAAGGTGACCAAGTGAGGAGGAAGTATTGGAAACTTTTTATTTCATCTGAACAAACATGTAGGACCATAAGAATAATAGGAAACTAACTTCTCTTGAATGCTGTTTTTTTCCTCTTAGTTGAAAAACATCAATATAAATATGTATATACCTGAAAGAAAAAAATGTCTTTCAGTTACTTCCAAGATTTGGAAAAAATGGCTTTACATTTGAAAAAATATGTCCTAAGTAAAGAGCATACTTTTCTTCCTATCTCTAAGTAGATATTTCATAATTTTTAATAAAAGCTGTATTTCATATGTATGTGCATAATTTATAGATTGAGCATCCACTCCTTTTGGAGGAGAAACTTCAAGAGCCCCAAAGCAACCTGTGCCTTTCAATTGTCACTTTGAACTTTGGAACAAAGGAGAGACTGTAAAACCAGTTTATAAAAAGTATTATGAGATACCACAACTGGCATTTTTACGACCTTATTAAACTACATTCAAGTGGCATAAATTATATATAATGAAAGTGGAAAGGATCTCTGACCCGATTTTAATATTGAGTGCATGCTTATTAGTTTGAGATTTTTTTCCTGAACAGAAACCTTTTTTCAAACTTTAGCAGTTGATATTATGTGGAAGTCATAAATGTCAGATTACATTAACTATTTTGGTTCATAGAATAGCAGAGCCATTAAGTTAGCAGAGAGTAATGAGGAGGTCTTCTCACAGAGTAAAGCCAAAGGTGTTAATTTAGGTTTGAAACATTCCACCTCATTATAAAAGCCAAATTAATTTGCCATGTGTAGCAGCAGCACAAAAACAGTATTTGAAATGTGAAAGCCCTCCTTTTTTGTTGAAAGAGTGGTAGAAAAGAGTTTGTGGACGTTTTATTCCTAAAAAACAAGAACACTGGTCCCTGAGAGGTTAATTATATACTATATCTTATAGAGTCTCTCGTTGGGAATTTCTATTTTAAAAGTTCAATCATTATTTAAATGTCAAGGATGAAAATAATTTTGGACAGTCCCAAGGTTGAAAAGGTATAGATGTATACAGAAATGTAAAACTGATTTATTTCCTTTAATATTTTAATTTTTCATAAAGAATAAATTTGTATAGAATTGCGGTGATTTTGTTTCAGCATCATTCACAAATCCTGATAAAGCCAGTAATTTGGAGGTCTGTGGAACAAAGCATAGAGTATTCTAAATTTCAAGTGATCATTTATTAAAAGCCAGGATAAAGACCATCTCAAAACATAAAGACATGAAGACATTACCTCACAATGTCTACAGGACATATTGTATGTCTATACAACACAAAAGCAAATATGAAAGAAATAATGTTGATTTATCTTAGTCAAAAACCAAAAGCCATTTAACAAACAACAACAAAATACCTCTCATGTATCCTGTCTCTACCTAGTCACAAAGGTGGTTGTGGCCACAGGATCAAGCATACAGAAAAGTCAAAATGAGGGACCATCAACTCAAATGGCTCTGTGCAGATAGCATGCCACTAAGTCATTAATCATTAATAAGCACCATACAATGGCTCTTGGACTACTCTGAATTTTCTCACCAGAAAGGCTTAGCTATGTAGATCCTAGATACACTATCCAGGATCAGTTATAGCCATAATCAATACTTCTTTGTTACTTTACTCTTTAAAAAGTTTTTTCAGCACATATTAGCCAAATTATAATGTATGGCTGTAATCTCTACTTTTAAACCATAGAAATTACACAAAAAAACATACAAACCTCATAAAACTAAAAAAGCGTCTGTACAGATAATGAAACAATCATTTGAGTGGAGAGGAAGCCCACAGAAAGGGCATCTTTTCCAGCTTCATATCTGACAGAGAATTGATATCAAGAATATTTAAAATAATCAAAACACAAAGAATCATAAAATCAAACAACTCATTAAAAAGTGGACATGGTAAGAAACACTTCAAAAATGATAACCATCCACTAGCAATTAGGAAAGTGCAAATCTGAACAACTCTGAAATGTCTTCTTATATCAGCCAAAATGGCAAGGATCAACAAAACAACTGACAACATGTGCTTCAGAGGATGTGGCAAAAAGGGAACCATCTTCCATTGTTGGTAGGACTGGACTGCAAACTGGTCCAGCTACCTTGGAAATCAGTGTGAAGAATTCTCAAAATACAGAAAATAAATGTTCCATGTGACTTAGTTGTACCAATTCTTGGCATAGCCCAAAGGACTTGACGTCCCACTCCACAAATACTTTCTGCTCCATTCACAACAGCTAGGGGCTGACAGCAACCTAACCATCCTCCCACTAACAAATGTATATAATGAAAATGTGGTGAAAATATACAATGAGCTATAAATAAAAATAAAATCATGAAGTTTTTAAGTAAATGGATGGAACTAGAAAAGGTCATATTGAGTGATGTAATAAAAATGTTGTATTGTTCTTTCTCATCTGGAGATCCCAGCTCCAGATCTGAAGATAAGAGTTTATAAACTTGAGTAACTACAGAAACCAGAAAATAAAAGGTACTATGGTGTGAGGAGGGAGAGAGAGAGAGAGAGAGAGAGAGAGAGAGAGAGAGAGAGAATATGATTTGAGGGGAAAATATGGAAGAGGCTTTAATTTTAACTTGGGATGAACAATGGAGATGACTACAGAAAAAGCAGAAGGGATGGTAAAATAATGGTAAAAAATGTCAGAAAAATATTATCTATCTAAAAGCACACACACACACACACACACACATATATATATATGTCTCTATACATATATGATTTAAATATTTTTTTCTGGGCTTACATATACCTCCCTTGAGAGACACAGACTGACAAAACCCTCAACATCAGGCATGAGAAGCTCTCCTTTGAATTCTTAGTTATCATTGTCCAAGAGACTCCTTAAACATTATGGGTTATTGCTGTTACCATTGATTGAAGTCCCTACTACTGAAGACATCATGTACACAGGATCCAAAAAATCTGATCTACATCCAACCTGAAAGCCTCCTTCCTGAGAACTAGCTTTCATGGTGTCAGAAGGTGCCATGCAAACTTCCAAAGGAGAAAAGCAGCAAACAGTCCTACCCAGCTATGATGCTTGTGAACCACACCAGTGACCAACATGGCACAATAAACCTTAAGGGTATAATAGCGGCAGGCACACCCTGGGAATAATGGCTCCACTCTCTAATTGTATCTAAGGCTGGCTCCACAAGACAGAAATGATGCTTGGTACTAGAAATCTGACAAACTCTCCAAAGCCAGTAAAGGCAGGACTTAAGACAAACCTGAACTGAATTCTAAATATTTATCCTTATACCCACAGATGAGTGTAGGCTTATATTTTTTCATCAAACCTACTTTATTTAGGGTTTTAAAACACATTTACCTTCGTTCTGCAAACCCCACCACCACCACCCTAGACAGGAGATTAGTAGAGAAAAGGGATGGCAACCTCTTTACCTACTTCCTGCCAATTAGTGTCAATGGGTCCTTAGGTAATTACCAGACTCAGTCATCAGGATACCAGCATTTTAGTCCAAAGGCCAACACCAAGCAGCAACATGAATCAGCACGATTCAGAAGATCAGGACAAGTCAGCAAAAGCCTCAAGACTCAGTTGGAATTTCCCAAGAAGTTCTCTGGAATGTTTCTCTCTGCAAAACCAACTGCCTGAGCACAAAGATCAGCTCAGTGATGTCAATCCAAACAGCAATGTCTCACTGTCCACGAGCATCTAAGTCCACCCATGAATGTTCTCAGCTGGCTAAAGTCATGCCTCCTGCAAAGAGAGCTCACAGCAAAACACCGTGTGTCCTCTCACAAGCCAGCCTCTAGCAAAACATCACATGTCATCTCATGAGACAGCTTTTAGCGCCATGAGACTCAACTGAGTCTTCAAAGAAACTAGAAACTTCCATTTCAGATGAGTGTAGGTAGTACCCTTCATCCAGGAAACATCCCCTTGCAACAAATGGAGATCATTACAGAAAATTCAGAATTTAGAGAACAAGTGACTATGTAGTACCCAGCTCCAACTGATAAATCTACAACTTCTACCTAAGGTTCATGGCTCATAGAGGGAGATGGTCAGGAGAAAGGATTATAAAAGCCAGACAAATAAGTTTTCTATGATATTTCATTTCTTAGCAATGTCAGAGAAACTAACACACATGGTGTCTCCTGAACATGTCTATAGAAACAAAACCCAAAGGAGGATGACACTAATAGGCATGCTGACGTGGAAAGGGAGAATCTCACAGAGACTCAATCCTAGACAAAGAGCTACAGAACTAATTACTGCTGAGAATGGGAGAAATAGTCCTCTCCAGGGAGGAAGCCCGGAATTGGCCACCCAATAACAAGTGTTCTTCCTTGAAATCATATAAGTAACATTCTACAGACTAAGGCTGTAGTTATATATTTAAGAATATGTGCGTGTAAGAGCAGTTAAAGAAATAGAGAACATTCTAAGTAAACATAGTTGGGTTTTTTTTTGGTCCATTATTAAATGAATTGCAAGTAGAAAGATGTTTTGATACATATGAAGATTTTTCAGGTAATTTTTTTTATAATTTATTGTCATCTTTGGTTGAAATGAGCAAAGTAAATTTAATTTCTTTTCTTGGTTATCCTTAAGAGAAATAAAAATAAATAAATAAAAGCAGAAAACCCAGAGATACCATGATTAGATTCAGTAGACTGCTTTTTATGAGTAGTTACGGGACAACATTAAATAAGGAGGGGCCTGGTGTCCAACACAGACGCTTTCAGTGAAGTTCCCGGTATTCCATTTAAAGTAGGATGAGCACATGAAGTCAGAAACAGATGAAAATATCTGTGTCTTTCCACAGTATCACAGTTTATTGAGTAACAGTAAATTCACAAGGTTTCAACAATAGGAGTTTGCTAGATACCACCATTTACTTAATAACCCTGACCAAGGCACATGCTGGTCCTTTTATTCCAATCTTAATTACTGATATTAATTCTCAAATCTCTCATCTATCTATTATCTAATACAGAATGACTGCAAAAGCTTAAGGAGGAAATGCTTATCAAAGGGGCCTAGGAATCTGGAGCTCAGAAACAGAGAGAAATGGAAAGGGCTTTGTGGGGGTGAGCCACCTGACCAGCTGGAGGTCTCCAGTGAGCTGCTGCTGCTGCTGCTGCTGCTGCTGCATCGTGGGTAGGAGTGAAACCACAGAACTTCGTCCAGCTGCAGAGTTAAAGGCGGTAGGCCCAGGCCTGTTTGAACAAACAGACAGAAGGATGAACAGTGGTGACAGATGAACAGCAACAACAACGAAAAACCAGTAGGTAGCAGTTCAAGTAAGCCATGCCAACAATGGAGCACAAGCCATGCTGAGCAGCCAGAACCATTCGGAATTTTCTGCCTGTTAAATCCGTTTATGTACACATGCTTAGTAGTGAAGGTGAAAGAATGATTTACATTCTTTCCTTGGCCTAGTGTATCTGTTAAATTCTTGGGCTTTCACAGTAGCTCAGTATCCAAATGGGTACCCTAGTAAGGGGAACAGGGACTATTTCTGTCATGAACTCAATGGCTGGCTCTTCA
This sequence comes from Pachyuromys duprasi, assembly GCA_028658305.1. NCBI lineage: Eukaryota > Metazoa > Chordata > Mammalia > Rodentia > Muridae > Pachyuromys > Pachyuromys duprasi. The sequence goes on from CM053749.1 coordinate 30,662,826, forward strand.
ACACCCCTCCCCGCCCCCTGAGAAGGAGCAGCCTTATTAGGTCACAGAAGAAGGCATTGCAGCCAGTCCTGAAGAGACATGATAAGCTAGGGTCAGATGGAAGTGGGGGAGGTCCTCCTCTATCAGTGGACTTGGACGGGGGCAGGGAGGAGATGAGGGAGGGATGGGGAGAGTGGGAGGGAATGAGGGAGGGGGCTACGGCTGGGATACAAAGTATATAACCTGTGATTAATATAAAAATAAATAAATTACTTAAAAAATTCTTGGGCTTTTTTTTAAAACATGATTTGATTATGACCAAGTGCCTTTGCAGTCCCCAATTCATAGAGATAAATATACATGGTGGCTCCCTCTCTACCCCCAGGAAATGAGTCACTTAGCAGTCTCTGCCACGTCAGCAGTGTGCCAATTGTATGCCCAATCATAAAGTAAAAATAGAGTCCAAAACTGCCTATAAATCGGAGTCTCTCAGGGCAAAAAACAGTCTGGGGCAGCAGCTAGCCAAAGGGGCATAAAGTTACCATTTTAAACAATACAGGGCAACTTAGGTCAGGGAACAGGCTGATTTCAAAATCAGACCACCGCATGCTCATTCACAGAGCCTGGAAAAGAATCAAAACGAAGTGGGGGAGGGTATAATAACCAGGCATATGGAAGCAATGTAGTGATTCCATTAACAAGTGACAGATAAAGACCAGGGGCATTGCAAACCCATCACTGAGTTGTCAATGGAAACTGAACGTGCGATCCCAGGAAATTCAATGATCTTAGGGAAAGAAGGATATTGGCACACAAGACTCTATTGACAAAAGTAGGGGTGCTGAACAGTTGAAAAGTTTCTGGACAGATTTTGTCAGGGGCTGGCTGTAAAGTAAAGGTCTGAGAGAGAGAGAGAGAGAGAGAGACTAGGCCACATATGAAGGTTGAGTTTGGCTGGACTTACCTTTTCGGTGGTAAAAGGAATCAATTCAGCAGATGTGTGTGTTTCACGGGATGTAGGTGTCAGAGGGAGAAAATGCTAGTAGCTACACAGAAGTCATGGTCTAATGGGGGAGGTGACTTTTATTGGCCTCTGTACTTCCTCACTACTGAGCTGGCTAAACTCAAGTTTGACCTGAACTTCCCTAGAAAGGTGACATGGCAATAAAATGCAAAGTACTCAAGCATGGAGTCATGGTGGGATGTGGCCCAGACATCAAGGTGATAGTTCATTTCCTTCTGAATCTTATTTCAAACTGATGCTATACAATTAAATTTCAAGGAAGAAAAAAAAGGCACTTACAAGCAACAACATATTGTCCATCTTGTTTTAAAATGTGACCTATGGCACACTTGTATTCTGTACATATACAAAAAGAACATATAAAACCCTCCGTCTGCCCAAATTAAAACCTCCCAGAGTCCCTTCACTGTTCAGTAGCTACTTCCCTGATGACCATTTCTCACGATCGGCCTGTGACTTGTTCACCATGAGCCCAAGAGTATCACAAAAATCCAAAGGATGATTCAAGATCACTCAAGGAAAAAAGCTTTTTCTTCCCAATGGAAAAACAGTCACAAAACCTGTTTTCAAAACTGTGGTTCACTCTGCTTTTGTGTATACTTAACTCAACCAAGACAAAGAATATGCTTCTCATAAACACACAGGAAAATGTTCTATCTGCTTAATAAAGTGCCCCTTTTTACAAGTATGGCACAAGACAAACAGCCTCCATATGGACTTTGTCACAGCGTAGACACATGTTGAACATACAATTAATTGCCCTAAATGTTTACAAAAATAAGAGAGAAAAATTGTGACCCACAAGCAAAGTTAGTGATTGGTTCACAATAATGAACAAGCCAGCCACATAGATTTGTGTGTTAATCTAGCGATACAGTTGTCTACATGTAAAAAGATTTTCTATTATATTGTATTTCTTGAAGTTGTTAGTTATAGTCATAGTAATACTGACTTGTCTTCCTAAATGTTCTACATCTCTAATCTGTAAAAGCAGAATGAGTCATATTCATTCACCTCTCTCACCTTTTGAAATGCTTCTGTGTGTGTGTGTGTATGTGTGTGTGTGAGTATGTGTTTGTATATGGGTATGGGTGTGTGTACACAGCAAGCAAAAAACCAAGCCTGGCATATAGTCTTATAAAGCCTCTTCATTCATGCAATCTTTGAGCATGCATTCACCTTGGACCTCTTAGACACCACTGTAGTTGTTCAAGGTTAGACACCAAGCAAAACAAAGATCTGTCCATCTGGAGCCTCTACCCTTTGGGGGAGAACAAACAAGGATTATATAATCAATATTCAAGTCTTTCTGTCTGCCTGAATATAAGAACTGCTATGAAGAAGAAAAAGCTCATGGGGGAAGATAAAGGCCTGGAAAAGTTAGCATGAGCTGAGGGTGTGGAAATCTGTGATCTGCGATATCAAGGCAGGATGCTCAGGAGGACTTCACTGGAAATGCAGAATTTAGGCAGGCACTTGGAAAAGGTAGGGTGCTGGTGTTGGAGCTGTGTGAAGAATGAGCATTCCAGGCAGAGGGAGGACCCAGGCCGAAGATATGAAGGAAGGGTGTGTCTGCTGCATCTCTGGAAAGGTGGAATCTAGACTTAAAGACAAACATGTATTAGTCAGAGTTCTAGAGAGGAACAAAAATTACAGAATAGAGAAGGAAAATTTATTGGAATGGCTTCCAGGCTGTGGTCCAGCTAGTTCAACACTGGGTGTGTACCCGTAGAAGACCCGGAATCCAGCACTTGTTCAGTGTGTTCAGGGCCTGAGGCTGGATGTCTCATCTGATGGTCAGTGCCTGCCAGAATTCCAAAGAAGTAGGTTCTAATGCCGGTAGAGGAACACGCTTGCCAGTAAGAGCAAGCAGGCAAAGAGAGCACACTCCCTTCCTCCATGCCCTTTAGAAATGCTGCCAGCAGGTGTGACCCATATTTAAAGTGGATCTTCCCACCCCAAAAGGTCCAGATCCGGGTTAAAAGTGAATCTTCCTACTTCAAATGATTTAATTAAAAAAAAAATACTACTCATAGGTGAATCCAGTCTGTTGGGTTTCAGTTAATTCCGGATGCAGTCAAGTTGCCAACCAAGGATAGCTATCACTAGATACTTGTAAGCTGCACATTCTACTCTTCCAGCATTTCAGATATGCATAAAATTCATTTATTTTAGAAGAAAATCCTCACTAAAAATTGGAATTAGTATGCTACCAAAGTCTATAACCTTTCTCCTGGACTTTGTGTGCATGTAAAATTTGTTAGGAGGCAAAAAACAACAACAACAACAACAAAAAAAAAAACACCAAAAAACCTATATAACTGGAAATGGGACATGCTACACATTCTGTGGTCCCCTCCACTAGGTTATTGGCTATGTGCGTAAATATTGGAGCTCTTACTTCACATCCAGGTTCAAAGCCTTCAGGTTTTGCTTTCAAAGCGACTGTCCATCCTCCAGTTAACCCAGGCAGGAATTGCCATCTGAACAGAGAACCCAGTGAGGCTTTGCTGGTTAACAGATGTGGCTCTGCCCGGCAGATAAAGAGTGTTTGCTATGCCCAGTGCTGTAACACAAGATGAGCAGCGTTCAGACCCATACAGTTTGACTGGGATTCTTCGGTGGATTAAACAAACAAACAAACAAAAAGAGAACTACTCAAGATGTCCACAATTATCCTATTGAAGATCTTTCACCATTCATAAATACTCAATACTCATGCTGAAATATTTTTAAACATTTTATTTTATTTTATTTTTTTGTGGAGAGAGTGCACTTGGCATGGTATGTGTACAAGTCAGGAGAACTCACAGGAGTCAGTTCTCTCCACCATATGAGTCCCCGGGATCAAACTCCAGTCATTGGACTTTGCCAACGGTGAGCCAACCCACCAGTCCCCAAACCACATTTAAACCTTTAGACTATGACAAAGGCAGGGAACTATCAAGAATTATTAAGACCTGATTAGTTTCAACATAAAATTCCTCTACTTTTAACATCTAGAATACCTAGAAGCTGGAATGAAGGAACTTCATGAGACTAGGATTTGAAGTAACTGCCAAACTCAAGGACAGTAAGAGAAGTCTACCGCTATCTTTCTGAATTAAAGGCTTGGGAACTTTGGCCTTTCCTTTGATATTGCAACTGAGCAGATGTCTAAATCTTAAAAAAAGAAGAAAGAAAAGAACTCCAGTGTCTGCCAGCCAGTTTCTTATTTGTTTGTTTGTTTGTTTTATGTTGTTTTTACTGTAGGATGGGAGGCAGAAAAGCAAGGCTTGAGGCAGGAGTTGGTGGTCTCCTCTGCACACCTGCATGAATAGCAGCCTCACTCGCTGGTGGCACACTCCCGACATCTGCTCCTTTCATTGGACTGAGCTGTAAATTGAAATTCCATTGCGATGTTTTGAGAACCAGTTGAAGTCAGGAGACCGTCAGAAACCCTTTTTAAACTCACCCTTATCCAAACAGGAAACTGACCCTTGGCCCCTGGACGTAACAGTACACCAGTGGAAATTTCATTATCCCCGTTTCAGCTGAGCTAAGTGAAAATTAATTGTGTAATTATCTGGATGAGCGCATGTGTAAAATTTTACAATGTGCCGGTTAGATTAAGTAACGTGTTAGTGGCATGGTTTAGTGCAGAGTCAAAGCCGTCCTGTAAAAATGGAATTAAAAAAAAAAAATCCAAGGAAGTTGGGGAAGGGGAACATATGTCAGAGAACATGCCTAACATGAGAAGTTAAGGTTAAGCTGCAATCCATAACCTGGTGAAAATCTTCTCCTCCCAGACCATAGATGAATCTGGCAAGGGTGGGAGGAAGGACTATGCACGTCTGTATACGTAGATGTGTGTGGTACAGTATGCATGTATATGAACACATGGGGATCTTGGTCTAAACGCCCTCCATTTATTGCAATTAGATAGTGAAGTTGCTACTGAAATATTTGATTTGCCCACTATGATGAATCTAAGTTAATAACTCCATCACACCAAGTCCCATGGGCAGACTGTCACCTTCTCGGACACACTGAAATTGCCTGCTCAGTAGCTGGCTCTAACTTATCTTCTAGAGCCAGTCGTCACATGAACTATGAGATGAAGAGATTTCACACTGATGCCTGGTGTCTTCAACATGAGGACTTACTCTCTTTCATAGAGATTTTAAGTGACTTTCCTCCTTGAGATTTCCCCCAACTCACACACACACACACACACACACACACACACCACCCATACAAATACATGCAGGAAGTTGTTGTTTTATGGATATAGTTTTTAAACAGCCCCTGAGCCTCTTGTGAACCTTTCTCGGTTCCTAATGTTGGTTTTCATGGTGTCCATGCTACCTCGGCAAATCTAGAGAACCACTCCAGTGTCCTACCAAGAAAGCAGGTCGCTTGCTTTTCTTTCTTTCTTTTCTGCTTAGTCTCCTGATGGCTGTGTTCATGCTAAAAAGCCCACTGAGAGGAGCTTTTGCTTTTAACCACAAACTTCAGAAATGAAGCTTCCACTAGAAAAGAATAGTAACAACCCTCAAAACCACACACACACACTAACCAAACACATGTAAACAAACACACATGTGCATGTACACACCATGATTAACTTTTTAAAAACTTGATTTAACAACTTTCTGGCACTGTAAGACATCATCAGGACTTAAAGCTGTGAGGAATAATACACACTGAGAATAGTCTAGAGTGTGGACACATGATGGAAAGCAAACACGTATCAATGATTTCTGAACAGGAGTGTCAACAGGTATCAAAACTTAAGCATTCTCCCTAGGGTCCTCCTTAGTGTTTAGCTTCTTTAGGTCTGTAGACGGCTGTCCTACATTATATGGCTACTGCTCCCAGTCACTCGCTCCTGGTGATGCAGCCTTGCCATGCCACAGAGGAAGAGGATGCAGGCAGTCCTGATGAGATTTAATGAGCAGAGGTCATTGGTGGAGAACTCACCCTTTCAGTGGACTAGGGGAAGGGGATGAAAGGAAGAGGGAGGGAGGGCAGGAGTGGGAAAGTTGAGAGAGGGAGCTTCAATCGGGTTATATAATGAATAAATTGTGAAGAAAAAATCAAAACTTTTTTTTAAAGGCATCAAAATTAGGTGAGAGCATTCAAAGGGTGAAGGGCAACCTCAGGCCAGGGAACGTTAGCTTCCACCGGAAAATGAGACCAGTATCAAACCTATATTTTACCAGAGTGTTAGAAAGGTTTAGGAACTTTTCTATAACATATGTTATTTGTAAAACTTAACAGCATTCTTTAGGGATTCACACACACACATACACACACACAGTGTTCACAGTTCTCCCACAACCAAGGGTGGTATAGCTGCAGCATATTGTAGATCTGTTTTCAGGGTTTTGAGGAATTTCCATACCGATTTACACTGAGGCTGAACTCACTCATATCCCCAGCAACAAGGACAAGTGGTGTATCCCATTCCACAATCTTGCCAGCATTTGTTGTTTGTTTTCTTGAAGACAGCATTCCAGCGGGGGTAAGGCAGAATCTCATCTCGATGTAGTTTTGATTTGCATTTCCTCAGTGAGCAAGGATATTGTGAATAAGACTGCAATGTCCCCTTCAGCATCCATAGAACAAAACAGACACTGAGAAGTGGCCCTGTGTACTCTGTCTGATGCAGCTCCTGTCATCTGCCATTAGTCATGGCTACCTCAGCATGACACTTCTCCACAGGTTCTCCCAGGCCTGCAGCCCTTTCCAGAGCCACACCTTCTAACTGTGCCTTCCAGCAACCAACAGACACCACAGGCTGGTAACTAACACCCACCTGTGTGCATTTTTAAACTGATCATTTATTGTGTGTATATTTATGATGTGTGCATATGTGTACACAGACATGTTTGTATGTGTGAGTGCAGGCACATTCACTCACTGTTGTATATATGCCAGGGTGCACATGTGGAGGTCAGAGAGCAAACTCCAGGTGTCTTTGTCTTCTGCCTTGTCTGAGACTGGTCTCTTGCTCATTTGTCCATATGCCAGGTTAGCCAATGAATGCACATAGATACTCCTGCCTCTGTCTTCCACTCCCTGTTGAGCATCCTGGAATTGAAGATCTATACCTGGTTTGACATGGGCTCTGAGGATATGAATCCAGGTCTTCATGCTTTTGTGGAAAGCTCTTTAGCCATTGGGTCATTCCCTTAGCCTTATTTTTTTAAGGCATTTATAATTGAAACTGTCCTAACTTTATTCTCTGAAAAATTTTAAACTTCGCACAGAATTAAGTTGAATTTTTCTTTCATATGAATATGTCCAAAATATATTCCTTTTACTTATTTTTAATAATGCGAGAGTTTGGAGTGTAATTTTTAGCGTTGGATCAGTTATGCTTGTGAATTATGTTTTCACTGATTGCACCTAAGACCTTTTTATTATAGAAGATCAGGGCTGTGACAGACCTGCCACAAAATTTGTCCTTTTCCAGTTCTGTGCAACTTAAACTAAGTTTTCCCCTAGTGGGTGAGAAACAACTATGTGGTTTGTTGGTTTGTTTGTTTTTAGGAAGTCAGATGGTAAGTTTGACAAAAAGAGAGATGCATGGGACTTGAAGTCATGGTCTGGTTGTAAATCTGAGATCTGTGTCTCTCTGTCTGTGTGACCTCAGGTATATAATTTTTAAGCTCTCTGAGTCCCAGAGTCCCTCTTTTAATTTATAGTATCTATCATTCAGATAACCAGGAAGGAACATCAAGTCAGGTAACACATGGAGCTGCTTAGTGTACAGAGGAGAACCAATAGATTTCAATTGCAAACCAATACACGTGCAGTGAGCAAATTTTCAAAGGCAAAAAAGCAACCTATTACACTTGTAGTAAAAAAAAAAAAAAAAAGAACAACAGCTTGGATAGCTGTTGAAAGAAAATGAACGAGATTTGGTGCACACACACACCTGTATGTGGAGAACATTCATTCTGCACTTGAGAGTTGTTCTCACTTGACTAGTCCTAGAATATTCACGGAGCCACACCTGATAAACATGGGGGAAGATGCCTGAGTGTGTGGATGGATGAGTGAGCTCACAGTGCACATACAGCATGGGAACTCAGAGGTGCTACCTGAATCACCATTCACTTCATTTTGGTTTCTCACTTGTGCCCTTACCTTCTTTCCAAACAGGTTCAAAGTAGCACCAGTATTAAGGTTTTTATTTTCTAATTTGGAAATCTTGCAGCATTTTGAATTTTGCATTGTAAAAAACTGCGTGTTTGAAGTTTGTCAAATGCTGATATACTTTGAAATTCTTTGAACAGTTTCCGAGCTCGAGGCTCTTACAGAATTACAGGAGAACATGTGAAGCGTTATAAAAGAGTACCGAGAACTAAGTCGAGGTGGTGAGTCCAATGTTAGGGTTCTCTATGGAAGGAAGGAAGAAGGGAAGAATGGGAAGAGAAGGAGGAGAAGTAGGAGGACCAAAAGGAAGAGGAGGAGAAAGAAAGACTACTTTGTCTTTATCTCTCTAGAAAGAGTGGGCCAGTTTCCTCCTTCCTTCTCTTTGCTTACGGAGTTGCTGAAACGTTTTATAGAAACATGAACCAGATTAACCCGAGAGCTTCCAAAAGAGCATAATAGTTTTTAGAGTTGGATTAAGATTTAAAAATCATCATTCCATAAATACAAACTATCCATACCCACCTAGCACCAGAGAAATTAAATCCAATGTGGAATTTGAAGACAGTTCTAACGTGGCTGAGTGAGAAAGAGAGGTTAGGGGTGTTCTAGGAGTTGAGCATCGTGAAGAAAACATAAACAAAGTGAAAGTGACACAGGGGAGGAGCAGTGAGCAGTGGCTACAGGATCAATGAAGCTCCTGTGAAATAAGTGAGGTTGGACTCGTTCTTCTAATCCACACCCCAGCCGTATCTAGGCTAGTCTAGAAAGGGAACCAACTTGTTTGCCTCTGGTTGTGATTACAGTTCCTAAGTAGGAAATACTTGGGCCCGTTATTTCTACATACTGGAGGAAGAATGTGCAGGCAGCCGGAGACACTACCTGCATTTTGGACGAAAGCAGAATCGCATTAAAACATCTCAAACAGGAAGCAGCAGAGGTAAGAGATTCCTTTGGAAAAAAAAAAATGAGGACTGAGGGATGTAAAATAATACAGTCACCAAAGCTAAAAATAAACGGTTGAGTATCTGATCTTAGAAAACATAACATGTTTTCCTAGAGAACAGAAACCTAAGACAGCAAAGGGAATTCTTCTCCTCACCATCCCACTTTCATCCTACAGATCTGAGGGGACCAAAGGAAAGTGTCCAGGCACCCTGGGGCAGTAAAATAACCTTGGTCTTCTCATGAAACACATTAGTGTGGAGAGGGAACAGAGGCCCTTTGAGCAGTCCTAAGAGCTGCAGAAGCTCCATTTCCCCATGAACCCAAAGCTTTGTTTATTTGCAAAGAGTTATGCTGCTAAGATATGGTGGCCTCGGTGGCCCAGCTGACATACTCTAATCTAGACACTTAACACTTCAGACGCTCTCAGTCACATGTTTGTTCAAGAACCCAGGGACCATTGTTTACTGGTGGTTTCTTCAGGTATGCTGGGAGAATATAGGGAAGTGTTGGGAGGAAGCAGAGGTATACTGGGGGAAAACAGGAGTGTGCAGAGGAACATGAGGGTTGCTGGTTCTTCTTTGGGGGGAAGATTGACTCAAGACAGAATGTCTTCAGCGCCACACCATATCACAGAGCCTTGGGTGGTCTGCACCAGCCCTCACCTCATCTCCCCTCAACTAGATTCAAGCAGTTTAAGAGCAGAATGCTTGAAAACAAATTGAGCTTCTATAGCCAGAAAGACTCAGGCTAACTTCTTTCCCCTTTGAGAGGTATGTGTGGGTGTGGGGATGTGTTCGTGGTGGGTGTATCATGCATGTACTTTTTGGTGTGCACATGTGCAATATCACGGGTTTTTTCCTTGATCACATTCCCCCTTTACTTTCTGAGACAGGGTCATTCACTAAACTGATCCAGCCAAGGGATCCAATTGTCTCTGCCTTCCTTCCATCAACACTAGGTTACAAACATGCTCTGCTGTGCCCTCCCTTTCCTGTGGGCCTTGGGACTTGAACTCAAATTCTCCTACTGTTGCAAGCACTTTACAGACTGAGCCCTATCTCCAATCCCATTTAGCTTTTAAGTGACTACATTTGTTTGAAAAGGAGGAGGAGAAAGAGGAGAAGGAAGAAGAGGAGGAGGAGACCTAAACATGGGGGGTCTTCAGCCAATAATAAAACGCAAAAGGAGGAAAGAGCTATATGTATATATGGGCATGGTCACTCCACAGAGTCACTGTGCTCAAGCTAAGTATCACACCAACCCTACCAGATGCATAGTACGAACTACTTACCTCCAAAACAGATTGAAATGCGCACAGAATTGCTGATATCACTTGGAATCTGACCTCCTATTTGAGGATTGTGTTATATCCATCCTGTTTTGTAGCCAGCCGATCTCCAAATGGAAGATTTCACACAGAATTTGCTAATGAAGTTGTGCTTGCTAAAGGGGCCGAACTGGCAGACCACAGAGCAGGCTCTCTGAACTCTGCTCAACTCATTCAGGGAGAGAGCAAGATGACAGGGTGCCCCGTAAGGTCATTGGAGGTAGGGGCATGAGGACTAACTGAAGCATGTTCCCAAGTCAACTGTCTGTTTATTGTCAAACTGCCTCTAGCCATAGTCTAGTCACCCTATTGACACCTGTTAGATTTTATATTGCCTTATAACACTTGGGCAAAAATTTTCACCTATGCTATCTCAATAATCTTATCGTCCATCTCCCAGCCCCTATCCAATGTCATCCACCTCACCCATTTCTATCTGGGCTACCTTCCATCCATAATCTTATAAATGCTTGCTTATATTCTTCATCTGGACCTTTCCACACAATTTTTGGAGTCCTTCCTCTAGGCCCAAGTGGTTTATTCTCCACACTAACCTTTTGTGGCTTCCTCCTTTCTTCTCTCTTCCCATCTGTCCATCCTTTCTGTGATGTCCCTGTCCCCAAAGCCGGAGAACTGTAGCCACACCTACCTCCTTCTGCCTTGCCCAGGTACGGATTTTTTAATCAACTCATCAGGAATGATGTCTTAGGCAGGTTTATACAACAAGGATAGGATAGCAACCAGACCTTAAGGGCCAGCAATTGGCATAAAAACACATGCATCGGACCAAACCTCAACATCTGAGGTTAAGAAACAGTCCTAGGACTTTTAGGAAGAGAGGTCATTTCACCCATAAGCCAGCATGCTAATTTCTATGTGATGACTTTTCTTCTGGGTGACTGATGCCCAGGGAAGTAGTGCAGTTTCTGTGGAACCTCTAAAGTCGTAAGGAAAAAAGGGCTTCTGGGATCTCATCCTCCCCTGGAAATGGTGGAGAAACCAAAGATCTAGATGCCCACATACTGCTCTGCAGCTTCTTCCTGGCAGGGCTGCTCTGGATGAAATTGCCCTCAAGCTTCAGCTCAGGTGCAAGTATGGCTTTGGGGACACAAACAGGCAAAGCTAGTCGAATGGCTTTTTCACCACACCAATGGAGTATGCTAGACTCCAGACAATGGTTAAGCTCACCAGAGTGCAGCTCTGAGGTACAACCAAGAGCACAGTCATTTGTGTGTAATCATTAGGTCAACATTTAAACGTTGGTTGAAAACTGCATGTGTCAGGCTCTACACTACATTCTGAAGATAAAGATAAATAACATTTCATCCTCAAGCAGCCCAGAGCTGGGAGAATGAAACTAACACAAAATATTTTGTTACAACAAATCATGATAAGAGGTGGATCACAGGGATGAGAGCAAGAAAAGGTATTTAAAATGTAGAAGAGGAAGTAAGGAGAAGTAACGACCCCTCCTCCATTCCCTTCTTCTAAAAAACACAACGAGGCTGACTAGACTGAGGACTTATAACTAGTATTGCTTCTACTAATATTGCTAAGTCACTGGATGAGCCGGTGTGTAACTCTAGCTTGTGAACAATGAGGCATGAATGCAGGAAGTACATTGTGAGCTCCAACTCTCTAGGAAAACCACAGAATTTGAAAGAGCTCAGCTGCAAAGGAGTTGCCTGCTAGAGGAGAGGGGACCCTGGAAAACAGACATGTGTCATGGCTTTCTGCCTTCAGGGCAATGAGAAAGAAATATCTTTGGCCAAATCTCTCTCCTAGAGGTCTCCTAGCATAAGCAAGATGATTTCAAAGAAGAGGGATTAGCTTTGGCTCATGGTTGTAGAGGTTCAAGGTTGAGAGGTCACATCTGGTGATGCCCTCCATGATGCAATGTTCCAAAGTAGTACAGGGAATTTTCCAGCCAAAGAAAAAGGACATGAGTGTATGTGTCTGTCTAGATTAACTCCCTCTTCCCATAGAGCCACCAAAATTACTATAGCCAATCCTCCCTAATGACCATATCCTATCCTAATCACTGAGAGAACCCTACCTCCAAACAATGTAAATGGATTACATTTCCACTCTCTTCCTCCCTCAGAGTAGGGATTAAATTTCAACATAAGAGATGTTGGAAACATCCCAGCAATGTCAAAACCTAGCAGACAGTACAGTTATACTACTGGGATGTTCTCTCAATCCAACTTAGAGAGAAAATCTTTAGCTACATCCACCTCTAGTTCAGAGAGTTCTGCAAAGTCTCTGCTTTATGTATAATAACTTTGTGGCAGCCAGGTGTACACCTAGTTCCTGAATAAATCACTAATGACATCATCTTTGATTCTTAAAAGACCTCTTATATGGGCTTTAAATGGGCTTTAAATTATCTCCTGATTAGAAGATTCTCAAGCCCCAGATGGGAGCAGGGTCCACACATTTCTTCCTATTTAATTCTATTATTATCTCAATTACCTCAATTTTATTGCAGGGAACTTGAGGCTAAGGAAGCTTAACAACCCCACCACTACCACCATCATAGAGTCATTAAATGGAAAAAGTGGGAATCGAATGCCAGCCTGTCCGAGCCTCAGATATCTGTATTTCCACAATTCAACTTGGCCTGCTTGGAGAAAACATGAGATGTTGCTATCAAGATAACACTAAAACAGCACTATGTGAAGGCAGTGACTTAGAAACACTATGCTCATTACATTCCAAGGAGTCATGCCCTAGTTTATTTCCGTTGGATCTCAAAAACTAACCAGTTTTACAGTGTGGGGAGGAGAAAAAATGGAGGAGGAGAAGAGGAAGAGAAAGAAGGAGGAGGAAGAAGACTAAAGGGAGGAGGTAGAAAAGAAGAAGACGGTGGTATTGTTGTTTGGTAGGAAAGATAGTATACATGAGAAAGATGGCCCAAGCGATTTCAGACTCAGTAAATGAAATAGAAATTCTAAGTTTGGAGAATGAGCAAGGAGTAACCACTGAGGGGCTGGACTAAGGATCTGGACCAGATTCATCTTTCCTAAAATAGGGGTCTTCTGAAGGCCACGGAGAATACAAGCATTTCTTAATGCCATTTCTGTGAGCCTGGTGTGGCTGGAAATCATAACAAACTGAGTGGAAGGCACTAACTAGTTCTCAGAGGCCAGAACTGGAGCTGACTACATGGGGCCGGAGAAGAGATACATGGCCTAAGAGTGCTTTAGCAGACATGGTAGACAGACTTTGTAAGGGAAGGGGACAGCGGGGAGGAGCAGGAAGAGCGGTTCATCGGGGCCTCCTACACTCCCAACTACAGACTCCTGGGTCAGGATTTCCAGGTGTCAGGGGTGGCCACCTAAGTAAACAGTGATGGGGATAGGCCTTACCATTGGAGAGGTTGGATGGGTTTATCTAGAACTTTTATTTGGAAAGCAGCAAGCTCAGGGTAAAAGGGTTTCCCTATCAGAAAGTGAGGTTGTGGGGTGGGGAACCATGCTGGGAACTTTAAACTAAGGAAATCATACACAAGTAAGTAAGGATGGAGGCCGGCTTAGGAACTAATTCACTCTCAAGTACTCTAGAGAGAAAAAGCCAAGTAAACGAGGGTTGAATCTCAAACTACTGAAAATCTTATAAAGTTGATGTTAAAAAGATATTAGCAAGGGGGAAACTATAGCAACTGTCCCATTGGAATCCCACAGGAAGCCAGTTTAACAAACTGACTCTCTCAACTACCTCTGTTATGGTCTTTATCTAGCCCTAACGTCCACCTTCCACACTGAAAATCTCACCTTAATTCTGACTTCAAAATGACTACAAAGCTCCTGCCTTTGGTTTTGTACCTGATGAAACTTCAGATGCTACTCTGACATGGTAAGCAGGGAATTGAGTACCAGCCTAGTGCTGTGAAGAGCCCTTCCTCAACAGTTACTTAGATGATAACCGGGTAGAAGACAGCCGTACTGGCTCTGGCTGGCAAGGAGCCAAGTGTTCAAGGGATAGCATCAGCTTTCTAGAAACAAGTTTGTAAGACCAGGAATGTTGGACAGTTTAGTTCTGAGTAGGGGTTTCCGACTTTTTGACATTATGGCACAACACAGTCATCTATAAATCTGTTGGGAAGAACTTATACCCATCCCGGGATAGATGTGGCCCACGAGCCATAGGTTGAACACACCTGGTAGAAGTGGTAATTAAATATACACAGTTGACATATGAGAATGGGTTCAATAAGTGTAAAAGATACGTCACAGATAAACAAAGGCAGAGCCCACCACTCGTCTCCTATCAAGATTTGTGTAATCGTGGGCCCTGCCTCTCTCCTAGGTATGAGCCCCTTCTCCGGGGGGCCGTGGGGAGAGGGTCAGGGAGGCAGAGGCAGGGAAGGTCCTTCACCCACAGGTGTTGTGCTTACGGCAGTGAACTATGAAATATGGCAGAGATGACAGGGACCCTTCTAAGCCTAAGCCAGAGAAGCCTGTTCAAGCAAGTGTCAAAGCCTGAACATTACTCTCTTTGCCCTCCTCCCCTTCCTTCTCTTCCTCCTATTCTTCCTCTTTCACATTTCTCTACTGTTTTCTCTCTCTCTCAGATTTTATTTTCACTCACCACAGCCTGGCAAGAGTGCTAATTTTGTACCCTTCTACACCAGCAGTGGAAGCATTTTTGTTTGATTTTGATTCCTGAGAATAGTTTAATTCATTTTTTTCATCTTTTCTATTTTCCTTCCATCTTCCTTTGCTTCTATCTTCCTGTTTCCCTTCCATCTCCCTTTCTCCTCTCTTTTCTGCCTTCCTACTTCCTCTCTCTTTTCTTTACATCTCCTTTCCCTTCCTTTCTTCCCTTCTCTTTCTCCTCCTCCTTCTTCCTCTTCTCCCTCCCTCTCTCTTCCCCCCAGGACAACTTTGTTCAATTAACAATGTTGCACTTTCCTCTCATTCCATTTCTTGGTTTTCTCACTTCCTTATCTTGCTCTGGAAACCTGTGAGTTCAGTTTCTACACAAGCTGTCTCTCTGCCTCACAGTGTCTTATGCACAGCTGGTGTTCGACAAACACTCCCTGAGTCAGAACAGAACTTGTGGTGGTCTGGGTCAGCACATGAGCCCACTGGCCACTGACCCATGGAACCCTCTGACCCAGGTGGAGAGCTAACAACTACAGAAAATCAAGGCACTGCATATGGTTCCAAGAGCCAAGGCCAAGTTAACAACCTCAATCCTTAAAACAATTCTAGGGAGGAAGTACTGTTATCAGTCTCATTTTGAGAAAAAGCACACAAGCCCAAAAAAGTAGAATACTTTATACAAATCAACTGGACTAGGATAGCTGTAGGGTTTGAACTCAGGACATTTGTCTTCAGCCTTAACTACTGCACTTCACTAAGAATAATTATAATTATATGCAATTTATAAACAAAAAACATACAAAATGAATGATTAAATTAATAATTTCTGTTTGTTTGTTTTAGAATAGAACTGTTCACACAACTCTTTGCAAATCGGTGGCCATTTTCTTTGTAAAACCCTTTCCCCCCAGACTCTGTCTTTTTTCCCCCTTTTCTACTTTCTTTGCAATAAGGAATAAAGCTGCCATGCCTAGCCCTAACCAACATTTAAGGAAACACTGATTCTGGAAACTTCTGAGTTAACAAACATTTTAAATGTCTATTAAACTTTTTTTTGCAAGCCTCTTAGTGGTAAAGATGAATTTGAAGAGTTTTTTAACCCCTCACCTACAAGTAAACTTGATATTCAGGATAACATACAGAAGAAAATTTGATTTATTCTTTTAGTTGGGAAGATTTGAAGCAAAATAGAATTGCACATATTATCAACAGTGGCAGAAACTGCTAAATGAATATCTATGCTGTTGCATCAATCCAGAGTATCCTGGGCTCCTTTTTCCCCCAAGATGAACGATATTGTCTCTACCCCATTCTCCCTCCACCTAGAAAGGCAGGGAAATCTTGGCAAGTGATGGCAAAATCCCATTTTCTTGTTCTTGAAGTCAGATGTGCCCTCTTTGTTCTTGAAGGCACTGCTCTGTGCCTGTAATTCTTAACAACCCTTCCTTTACAGGATGCTTCATGGCATGCAAAGTGTTTGCCAAGAATTCAAAGCCATCACAGGTCGTAATGGATGATAGTTGAGTGAGAAGCTGCTAAAATTGTACCAAACCACCCAATTTCACATAGTTGAAATGTGAACAAGGGAACGGAGGTGAAATGTAAGCTTTTAAAGGAATGTTAACTGCTATCATCAAGGAACAATATATATAAAAAAAACTACTGTCAGTAAAATTATGGATATGTTCACTAGGATATGGGGTAAAAAGCCAGATGGAAAAACAATGGGACAGAAAACAAAAGGGCAGACAATTTGAAGTCTCTGTTTAATAAACACAGCTGGGATGCAGCTGAAGTCATGGAGATGGAAAAAGCTACCTTTTCAAACTCGTGAAAAAAAATCTGCTAATGGTAAAAGTGAAACTGAATATTCGGTGAATGGACATTCTCAAGCCAAGAAGTAGGCATGGCTATTTATTCCCAACAACTTGTAGGATTTAGCATTCAAGAGCACTTGAAAAGTTGACAGCTGCCTGGGGAAGGCATGCACTGATGTTCTCTGGAGCACACTGGACAGAGAAAGGAGAATGATGCAAACTGCAGCCACAATGCCCTGGAAGGAATGTCGATGTTTGGAGCCTTCTCGTGCACTCGTGATGTTCTTTACCAGGGAAGCCTTGTGGTTCTATTTCAGAGGTGATGTATCTTTTACTTTGTCTTTTACGTCTAAATGCATTTGTGAGACAAAGCAACCAGCCAAAGTCATTCTTTGCCGAAAATGTAGCTACTACGTTATTTCAGAGACAGAAAGACAACAATGTGTGTAGGATTTCAGGTCTTTATGTGGGCCAGTTTAGCTATTTAAATGTTAACTGAAATGCATGATATAAGGATTTATTATAGGACCTGGAGAGACAGCTCTGCTAGTACAATGGCTGCCTTTTAAGCATAAGGACCTGAGTTCAATCCCTGGAACCCATGAAGCAGAAGCTAAATGTGATGTGCACTTATAACCCCAGAGCTGGGAGGCAGAGACAGCTGAGTACCTAACACTCCCTAATGAACCCACTTAGACCACCTGATGAGTTCCAGGCTAAGGAGAGACCCTGTCTCAAAAGAGAAGGGTAGATGACACCTAAGGAACAGCATCCAAGGTTATTTTCTGGCCTCTACATGGGCACCAGGCTTCCCTACCTTCAATTTATGCTGTAATTTAAATCACTCAAGTGTTCTGTCCTAGAGATTATCACTGGATTTTTTTTTTACTTGGCTCAAAAATGGATCCTTAACTAAAGAGGTCAGGTCACCTAAAGGTCCTATAGTCCATAGACTATCTGAATAAAGGCATCGCTATACTCTCTAGCCCTTTAAAAAACAATCTCACACTCAACTCCATACAGTAAATTTACACAATGACTCTATGAGCTAACCAACTCTGTCCTTACAAACCAAGAACAAGAGACAATATAACTGTGAGTGCAACCTTAGGTGGCAAAACCCCTTTTTATTTTATGTAGCAGACACTTACAGAGCATCCACTATCTACAAAATTCTAATATAAGCCCCAGGAGGAATTTAGAGAGAAACAAATGCAGTCCTCCTCACGGATTGAGATCTAGCAATGGTTAAACAAGTCTGTGTGAGGAAGGTGAGAAAGTGACCTAGGAGAGCTAATTTAACGAGTGCCACCTTGCTAAGCTTAAATGGCCTAAAATGTTCTGCATGCCCCGTGCTCCTAGAGTCCCCTGAAGCTGCACGCTAGCTAAACGACAGAAATGCCTTCCTTGAGATGCAAAGCTGGGAGTTGGACCCGGTAATATGACCCCTAAGAATCATGGACTTAAACAATAAGCAACATATTCTATGAGGATGAATAGCAAGTGGTTCAAATGGAAATAGTGACTATGCTGAAGGTGCTGACAGTGCTCAGATTTTAGTTACCATTTCAGCCTGTGCTTCTCTGATCTTGAGTGGCAATGAATCGCCATCCTTCATGTAAAGTTCTTTCCAAATACTAATTGTTTTACAGAATTACTCTCCCCAGTCTTAGCGCCTGGAGAAATCTCCCTCGTAATAAAAGCACCATTAAGTCTCAATTGAATGACACTGAACCCACAATGCAGGGGTATTATGTCCCGGGTAGGATGACATAATGAAGTTCCCTGCTCATGGGACAGTGAAAGGACGCTACCCCCCGGCGGTCACTGGCTACTGTGTAAATATGCTAGTTTTTCAGCTCTCCCCTTTGTTCTTTGATGTGACTTACTAAACAGGTACAATCAGATCATGGCTACTCTCTTTTAGTTCTAATAGTCTCAAAGTTCAGGAAGAATTTTGAAAAAAACCAATAGCCATTCAGCCAGCTGTCCACCTGCCAATCAAGCAAAAAAAAGCATGTTAGACTTATTGAAAGTTATGGGGTGAAAGAAGACTGAAAAAATATATCAAATAGCTACAAGGAAGGGTTAAGCTCACATCAGAAGCCATTTAACACTGGGTCAGGCCCAATTAAAGAAGGAATCATAGTAAAGCCCAGTGATTTGGTAGGGACAGTTACCTCTGGCCTCCTGTACGGGTCTGAGAAGGTGTGTGCCATCTGTTCACATGTGCCAGTCTTCATCGAGAAAGGGCTCTCATTGCTCAACTTTGGACAAAGCAAAGTGGCCATGTCTACAACTCCTTCTAAAAGATGATAGTTCTCTATGAGTTCAAAGCCATCTTGGGATGTGGTATGACACACTGTCTCAAAAAGAGAAGGGTAGAGGAGGACACCAGATGTTGGTAGAACACAAACCTCCCTTGACCAAGGCCTAGAGCCTCACAACATGAATAAAGAAACAGCTTAGAAAGGGTAAGTCCACTTATTTTCTAAGAAGATAAATGAATTGTTTAGTCTCTAATTAGTTAGTAGTATCTTTAGATGAGTTGGGGAGACTATGACTCTCAGCCTAAAGACAGAGTAAGTAGGCCAACATCATGAGACCCCAGTAAAAATCCAGTTTGCACTAGTGTATATAATAAGGCTGTGGATGATACAATGATAAAAGGAAATTTTAAACAGTGCCACTTTGGGAGCTGGGGGGATGGCTGCCAGTAAGGTGGACACCTGTTAGGCAAACATGAGGACCCAAGTTTAGATCCTAGCACGCTCATAAAAAGCTTGGAAGAGAGCACTTATAATCTTCCCTCAGGGACTCAGAGACAGGCAGATCAGCTAACCAACCTAGACAAATCAATGACAAATCAAAGTGCAGTGTCTCAATAAAAAAAAAAAGTGTAGAGTGATTAAGGAAAGACACTAAGTTTTGAACTCTGGCTTCTACATATCACCCATATGCACAGGAACATACGCACACACCCATGCTGACAAGTACGTATAACACATACACACACACACACACACATGTTGCACGCAAAGAATAGGAGGAGAAAAGAAATAGGGGAAGAAAGTAAAGGGGAGAAGAAAGAAAAAAAATGTGATGCTGGAACTGGAGACCTAGACTCTAGTCTATCCAAAATGACCTTTGTCAAAACACTTCTTACTTTTAAAAGTAATGGAGGGAGGAAAGGAAGGATGGAGAGAGTGGAGAAGAGAGAAGTGGCTTTTGTTCGTATTTTTTCCCAAGTTTCTGATATTGGCAGCTGGCTCCCCAGTGTTCAATGTTAAAAGACAATAGAATCTATGAGCTGCGAAGCCCAGGTGACCTAGTCCTTAGAACATTGTGGGGCTTTTAGAAGTGACTAGGTAGTTTCTGCAGAACCCAACTTTATTATGAGAAAGTTGTTAGAAAAAGAACAAGCCTAGCCATTCCTCCCTGGTCTCCTTGGCTGCTTCCATCTTACAAATGCTTCTCTCACTGTGATACTATCTGTTGTGGTCATCATCAGAGCCAATATTTTACTATGTTCTTTAACATCCAGAACTATGCACTAAGCTAACCTCTTTTCTTCATAAAGATACTCAACCTCAAGTAGTTCAGTGCTGTAACAAGAAATGGAATAACACAAAAATCACATCTCACACTTCTTTTTTTTTCTCACACTTCTTAGTAATGCCCTTATCATTAAAAATATATTTGATGCCTGTAATCCCAGCACCCGGGGGGCGGGGGGGGGGAACAGCAGGAGGATCTCTGTGAGTTCGAGGCCTGCCTGGTCTACAAAGCTAGTCCAGGACAGAATACACAGAGAAATTTGTCTCGAAAACCAAACCAAAACAAAAAAGAATCTTGGAAAGTCATTCCTGGAGATTTTCAAGTTCAGAATCCTGGAGATTTAGGAGAGGACTCCAGATAGAGTGATGGGGGATTTGTGTGGGCTGAAGTACTGAAAGCTAAAGTAAGACAACAAGAGAGATATCTTCAACTTTCTCCTGTTGTTCTCTGTGCTCTGTTGTCACAATTCAGGGAAATGCAGAGAGGTGTGTCTAGTGTGAGTCAAAGCTTTCAAATCTTTTATTCTATTTTATTTTTATTAATTGCAGTCTGTTCGCTTTGTATCCCAGCTGTAGCTGCCAATCCCATCCTCCCTTCCTCATCTCCTCCCATGCCCCTCATGGGCATGGCTGGCTTTCAAATCTTAAGAACAAGAGCCAAGCCTACTGTGAGCACCGCCTCCCACATCCCAGTGCCTAGAGCATTTCTGGGAACAGATAGCAATTCCATAAGGAAAACAGAAGGGAGGCTTATGTGGTATTTTCCTTAGTACACCCGGCATCCAATGCCATCATGTCTGAGACTGTTCACCAGAAATAAAGTTACTAGCATGAGAAAATTTGTATACAGGAATTCTAGTTTGAAACACTGTTGTATATTTGACCCAAAAATCAGAAGAATCCAAATGTCTATCAAACACAGAATGATTAAATTAGATGACATGATAGTATAAAATACTCTGTAGCTATCTGAGAATGCTGTACTGACATGGAAAACATGGATATACTTTAAGTGTTGGGTGCCTGGTTTCAGAGAAATATGTAAAGCTTAGGACTGTTTTTCATAATGAAAAGGGAAGAGGAAGAGAAGAAAGAGGAAGCCAAAGAATAAGGTATAACAAGGCTCCAAAGATTAAGTTTCTTGTGGATTTGAGTCCAGATCAGGCCACTTACTATGTGACTTGGAGAAATCAATTTTTTTAACTGTCATTGACTTAATTTACTCATCTGTGTGTTGTCTTCATAATGACCTCTACCTCATAAGTTTCTTGTTTAAAAACAAAATCATTCAAGGGCCTGGAGATGGCTCTGCAGTTAAAATCACCTGTTCTTACAGAAGACCTGGGTTCAGTCCCCAGAACCCACTTAGTGGCTTACAGCCATCTGTTATACCAGTATCTTGGAATCCATGCCCTCTTCTGGCCTTCTTTAGCATCAGAAATGAGCGTGTGCACATGTACATTCAGGTAAGTGGCAGAAGAGAGGGTCTATTCCTTGGAGGACATATCACAAGAGGTTGTGAGCTGCCTAACATGGGTACTAGAAACCAAACTCTAGTCCTCTGAAAGAGAAGTCAGGACTCTTAACAGTTGAGTCATCTTTCAGCCCCTATAAACATTTCCTTACAAAAATTTATTGTTATGATTTGTTTATAACACAGACAAAAGTGGGAGGGAAAAAGCTTCATCAAATAATAAGCTTTGTATTTTCACAGGGCTAGAATGGAAGGGTGTCTTATTTGGGGTTTCTACTGCTCTGATAAAACACCATGGCCCAAAGTAACTTAAGGGTAATTTATTTCAGCTTACAGTTCCACACCACAGTTCATCACTGAGGGAAGTCAGGGCAGGAACCCGGAGGAAGAAACTGATGCAGACCATAGCAGAGTGCTGCTTATTGGCTTGCTTTCCATGGTTTCCTTCCTTCCTTTGTTTTCTTTGTGTCCTTTTTGTTTTCTTTTTTCCACTCTTTGTTTTTTGTTTGTTTGAAAGAGTTTCTCTGGGTAGGCCTGGAATCCTAGAATTTGATCTTTAAACCGGGCTGGCCTCAAACTCAGCTATCTCCAGAGGGCTGGGGTCAAAGGTCCCACAATGCTGGAAAACCTGTTTCCTTACAAACCTCAGTGAGGCAGACCATGCCCAAGATGACCCCTGCCTGGTGACATGGGTGGGGCATAGCAGTCCTGAGACCACTCCTAAGATGACCTCAGACACTCAGAGATCCCAGACATCACTAAAAGGAACAAGTAAGTGAGTGGAGAAATGGAAGAGACAGAGAAACAGAAGAATGTGGAACAATGAAGAGAAGTAGAAATGGGGGTTGGAAGGTAGTGAGGAATAGCCTGATATGTGTATCCAGTGAGGTCACCTGGGACCGTGGTGGGGTCCTGGCCTATGCTGCCACCAGGGGACATATCTGGGTCTGTGATCCTGCAGCAGCAGGGGTTTGTTACCACCAAATATCAGGCAGACATTTCCAGTCTGGGCTGCCACCCATGGACATGTTGATGTCTGAGGGCTGTGTAGAACTGCCCCCCTCTCCTCACCTGGGCAGCAGGGGAGAGATGGTCCTGGGACATGAGAGAAGGAGAGCTGACCCCGTCCCTCCCCTACCCAGCTGCAGAATTTAGTAGAGAACCCTATGCATCGCCCAGAGCTACCCCTGGTTGCAGGAGTTAGAGGTGAGCTGGCCCTACCAGCAATGGCATGGACCAGGGAAAGATAGCCTCCTCCCCGCTTGCACCATGCCGCCTGTGGCAGACAGGAGACCTGGGACTGGGGTCATGAGAGCAGGACAGCTGCCCCTCACTTGCCACAGTACTCTGGAGAGCAGGCCCTGCACCTCACCTAAGAAGCACAGTAGAGCTGGCCCTGGACACAGCTGAGCCAGGCCCCAGGGCATGAGCGTATGAGAGTGGGTCCTGCCTCTTATCTGCTGTGTGGTGTCACAGAGGAGGAAGAGATGCCTTGCCCTACCCCCCACCAGCCCTTTCCATTGGCAGGCTGCAGGTGGGAGAACTGGCCATGTCCCTCACCAGCTGCAACACTCAGGAGAGCACTGGTGGTGTGGGTGTGGGAGAGCTGGTGGGCTGAGCAGCTCAGATACTTCTCAGGACCAGAACTAGGGCTTTGGATTGGCCCACCCCAATATCTACTTCATCTATGAACTGCTGGAGTGCATGAAGAGGCGGATCCAAAGCTACAGGATCTCCATGACACGGGGCAACCAACAGGGTATCCAAGAGGAGTCCCAGTGAGGTTCCAGTATTGATAGAGCAGCAGAAGCCAGAGCCAACGGCTCATTTTAGTGGACATTTGCAAGCAGGGAAGTGTGGACAAAGGGCACACTGTGGGGCACACTGTGACACACTGCAGCTTCCCCAAGATTCTTTTGTCTTTGTTGTGTGGAGGTTGCCAGGGTGGGTATGAGGGTAGAGAGATGAGTGGGATTGGAGCGCAGGCTGTCAAATTCACAAAGAATTCTTAAAAGTTAGTTTTAAAAGATGACATTTAGAAATAATAGGAAAAGATCAACACCAAATTTAAAAACAAATAAGAAAAGTGAAACACAAACCCATGTCATTTTCAAAAGCAGCTGGATGAACAGATAAAGAACCTCAAAGTTTCCTTAGGAACCAAAGAATTAGAAATTATCAGAGGGCTCACAGTTTTTAAAGGCTATATTCTAAAATCTGCTTTAATCTAATTCTTCTTTAGGGCAACTGGCAGCCATCGCCACCTATTGGTGGTGAATGGGAGTGAACTACCCATGTTCTGAACCTTGTGGCTTCTCCCTGAGACCTGGTGACCCAAGTTTGGAAGTACAAGAACAGCTGAATGCGTGCGTGGGTCTGTGGGTCTGTGTATGTGTATATCTGTGTCTGTGTGTCTCACTTTGATTTTAATACGTCTGTTGCAAAAAATTTTCATAAAGAAATAGCATCAAATTGGGAGAGCATTCGTCTGCCATCAACAGAAAATCTGTTCGGTGCATAAATTCAACTTGAGGCATTCATTAAATCAGTGATGGACTAAAAATATTAAGGAAAAAAGTCCTTGCTTTGTTGGTCTAAAAAGCGTTGGAATGGGACGGCCAGGCCTGTCTGCAACATGAGGATTTTTCTCATTTTTAACCTGTGGGGTCATACACGACAAAAGCAAAAAGGAGTCCTCTAAGAAAATAGAGTTAGATGTCTTTGCATGTTTCTCTTCCTTTGTGCACGTGTATATTTTATGTTTTTCATGTTTTCTGCAGTAGGTACACACTGCATTCCTTATTAGAAAAGAAAGCGCCTTTAAATGTGACAGGAATTGCCAAAGCGCAGGAGGAAGGAATCTGCAGAATTACATAGTTCTTTGGGTTGTGTAACTGGTCAGAGTGATAAAATCAAGCCCCACAGTGCTGGCTGCTGAGCAGCGGCACACTGTCACCCTGGAGCTGTGCAGGACACACCGTCACGCTGGGGCCTCGGCAGCTTCCCCTTGTCAGCCCGTTTGCTTTCACTTCTGAACCCTCTGGCATCATAAGCTCCACTCTGTATCTGCCTCCGTGGAACGAATCCCCCCAGCTCCCGCTTGCCTTTAATTCCCATTTCAAAACCTATTTTCTCTCAAAAGGCTTTCCCAATTTTCTGTAACACACGGCGCTTTTCCACTAGCAAAATCTGTGATCTGTGAAAATCAATTCACCTCCCTGGGAGGCGGTTTTCCCTCCAACTGGGCTTGGTGAGCCCACGCGCCACCCCAGGCTTTATGCCTGGATAAGGCGCAGTAAGTTAAGCACTGGTTTTGTTTTGTTTTCTTACTTTGAGTCTGTGCCACAACACCTTGGTTCTAGGCAATCATAATTACGTAACTTTTCTTTAAAATTCTAAGTAAACAAGAGAACCAGTTTAAACAAAATAGTTTTTAAATGAAAAAAAAAAGTGATGATATTGCTTCTAAATCTGAGTGAAGGAGAGTGTGGACTCTTTTCCACGATCCCGGTTTAAAAAGTCCCAGGTCTCATATTCACGAAGCTTCTTCAGGGCCTACACACTTCTGCATCTCACTCCAGAAAGGGCTGCCCTTGATTGATTGCTTAGTTTATCAGAGTTTGGTTAGGGAACTTCTCAGAAGACCTTGTTACTTTGTTCTTCCGTTAAAATTTTACATCAACTCACTAGCTCCTTTGAAAGATCTTTGAAGTAGAAACTAGGTGATTATGAAGTTTAACTCCGTGTAAGCCAATTGTTTCTGGAGAAGGAAAGCCAATTGTTTCTGCAGTCTGAAAACCTTCTCTGGCTCAATTTTTAGTGGAACTGGAAATATGCAGATGAACGAAAACAAACAAAAAAAGGAGTCATGTGGTTTTAAACGATGAATTAACTACTTGTTTTGAAAGCTGGGCACAGCCCAGGTTCCGACAGGAGGGCCATCCGTGCTAATATGAATGTGTGATTATTACTTACTGCAGGGGAAGAACATGCTAGCCCCACCTCCTCTCACCATGGGAAATATCTACCATGTTGTCATTGTTCAACTGAGTCACAGGCTGGGGATCAGGGATCCCCCAGTGCTCAGTCTGCAATCCACATTTGGGCTCAACCTGCAGATATGTCTTTTGGTCCTCCGACCCTTGGTCACCCAAACAGTTGTGCCTAGAGGCTTAGTCTAAAATACGGGAAGCTCCCAGCTGCCTATACCCTAGACACAGATTAGCTGATCTAAACAATTAGTTAGGGAACAAGCCAGTCCCTGGTGACAATTACGATGGTTGAGACGTCCTGCTGACAGCTGTGGTGATAGCAGCAAGTAGAACTACCCCACACTGAATCGAGAAACGTGGTCCCTCTGATTTACAGCCAGGCCCCTACTACCACCGCGTAGGGGTTTTGGAAGGACTGAAATAAAAATGACCTAGAGGAGCTGCTGATGCTGGGTCAGACAGGAAGGCATGGCTCCCTGTGATCAGGCAGAGACGGATCTCTAGACTGACGCTTCTGAGGATCAAACTGGCAAAGCAAACCAGCATGTCCTCCCCCTACAAAGGTTAAAATTTTAAAGTAAGCCAAGGTGCGTTCACAGAGAGTGGACACTGCAGAGCTGAAGAGGCCGAGCCTTTACGTCTCAGAAGAATGGTTTCTAGAAAACACTTCACTTAGGGAATCCAGAAGGCCCCGGATGCCAACAAGCCACCTACTGTCCTGCTACCTCTCTGAGACAGGAAACATTTCCATGATAAATGTGGTGAGGAAAGAGTTGTCTGACTTGAAAGTTTTTGTATATTTACATAGGGTTATTTTCCAATTCCTCTATCAATTCAAGAAGCCTGCGAATGTGCATTTAGCCAGCTACTTCCTCGAGATAATAGGAAAAAAAGCACACATTTCTTCAAACAGCCTTCTGAAGAATGTGCCCAAACCTTAAAACCGTGAGATGGGACTGGAGACGTGGATTTCTGTTTCCACTCTTCCCTTTAGATCTTTGGGTTACAGGATATTAAAAATAAACCTAGAAGACAATTTGGTGAATTTTTGGAGCAGCTGGGAAAGACACCATAAAACAGTGGATTGCAATCAGCAAAGGGTGGTGGCAGCTGAACACATCAGACCCATCATAACAAAGCCAAGCCTGTCCGCCCCTCTCAGGCCTGTGAGAAACAGAAAGGATGTCACACAATACAATCCAAACACGTTCTCTGTCCATATTGGGTTAAGAAAATACAGCGTCTGTCATTGTACCCAGATGATAGACATCCACAGATGGAAGGTAGGAGAATCGGAGTTCTGATCATTTCACTGTCCCAGTTCAGCGCATAAAACCTTCCCAACTGCTATGTTGGTCCTGGCCTGGGTACCGAATGAAACTCCTGTCCCTTTGTGTGTCTTTACTATTAGTGAAAGAAAAGCCCTGGGAACGTGTATCTATCTCTTCTTGCCTTCATTGCCCAAGTACAGAGAGATGTTACTTTCAGGGGTTTTGACCTCTTTCAAGTGGGGTACTTTAAAATAGCCTTACTGAAGCAATACATTTTTTGAGGTGTAAACCTTCTTTTCTGGCTTTCCACGTTGTTTTCTTGATGCCTTAAAAGTTATTGAAGCAGCATGAAATTTGGCTCAGTGAATATAGCTGTCGAGGTCTGTGATACATGCTTTAAATTGCACTTTTTAGTTTTAGCAGCCTACCCATGAAAATTCAAATTCAACTTTGCACTGTGAAAGCTCACTTTGACTTTCTCATTGAATATGTGTGTGTGTGTGTGTGTGTGTGTGTGTATTTATTTAAGGAAAAGTGGTTTTTTTGTTTTGTGTTTTTTTAACTAGTAAAACATAACCATAGTATAGAAACAGAAATCAAAGAGGGGGCCAAGTTTGATTTTCCAGGAAAAAGTCCATACATACTTACAAAAAGAGAATTTGAAAGTAGACACCCCTGCTCAATTCTACTTTCAAATGAAACTCATTGGCTCTTCTGGTTTTCATAAATTATTTTGGAACTATAGACAAACACTTTCTGTATTTAGCAGATGTTGCATGAGGAACTAATTTCCAATATATTATATTAAATGCATGTAATTGTCTCAGCAATAAAAGCTCTTTCTTAGGATCAGGGATATAAGAGGAGGTTTTTTCTACAACAGTTCTTGGATTTTTTTTTAGCACATAAATATTTCTGTAGAAAATAGCAACATATCGATATTAAACTTAGCATTAGGTTTATCATTTTATATCTTCTGATATTAAAATATTATTAAAGAGTTCTAGAATTGGATCATATGTTTTTTGGAAATTCAAAATGAGTCCAAGTAGAGCTGATATTTATACCTTCTAGTGAATTTAAGATCTGAACATGAAATGATGACTGTATCTAATTAATACTATGTCATAAGCGATATTTATTTATGCATACAGATATTTTAAACCATTTAAAGTTAGGGTTAAATTTTTATATTAAAATGAAACCTTCTTCAGAGTTTAAATAGTTGGTTGACAAAACAAGCTTGGGTAGATCACCATGACAATATTACTTCTAACAGGACATTAGAGGCCCTAGAAAACAGCACGCACGGCGATTAACGAGAAAACTGTTAAAGGAATCATGACAACCTGGGCTTTCCAAGGGCATTTAACAATTTGGGAAAGCACCCGGATCCATCTGATATGTAAACAGAGAAAAGATAAACGGCAACAGAGCAGTACCCTCCTACTTGTGTGCATGATGAACCCCTGGAAGTTCAAATATGTACAGATATTTGTAATTTACTACAAAAATTTCAGGAAAAAAAATTTAGTACTGACTGAAATTCCAACAGCCCTGCTACTCCTTTAATCCCAAACCTTTATTTCTGTCACCTGTGAAAACATATTTGCGATAGCTGAGAATACAAGTATCCAACCGACTCTTAATTACTTCGTTATTTTTCCCCAGTGCTGTCGGTCAGTGGGTTTTCAATGTAAATATTTTACATGTACAGTAAGAAAGAGCCTAAGATTCACCCGCCATAGCTGGAGCAGGACTGGTGAATCCGGGCCTTGGAGCGCCACCCCCTGGCGGAGCGAGTGAAGCGCACCACAGTTCCCTTAGTCTCCGGGAACAGCTTTATTTTCTGGGCCCACTTAAAACATCAGTTCTCAACAACTTTACTTTCTGCACGAGCAGTTGCTGACTTTAAGAAATCCGTTTGAATCATTCCCACTCCCGACATAAAGAACTGGCCCTTTCTTTCCCCAAATAGAGCAAAAGATGTGTGGAGATCTGAGTAAATGAATCTTACCACGACAAAGAAAGCCTTGTGGGCAGCGCTAGGACTCCAAAATACTAGCGGAATTATCGGCCTCAGGAACCACCAACACTATTCATAATGTTTTCTATATCCTTACTTTGCAAGGAACCATAAGTTTGAATAATTGCCAAAATAAATAAACAAAAATAAATACAATTAACGTTTCTTAGATGTCAAATGAGAATTTTCATGTGTGGGCCATTACATTTAGAAGGGGAAAAAATGAGAAACACCATTGGATAGAATTAGAAATTGAAAGAAATGCAAATAAAACGCACTGTGAAATGGCAATTAAAATCTGTAGTGGATTAAAGACAGATTTTTGGTTTGGGGGATTTGTTGTTTTTGTTTTTACAACAGCGCATTTCTTCCCTCCCACCCAACTGATCACATTATGCACAGTAAAAAAAAAAAGCCATTTTTACCTTTCCAGTGTCTCTTCCAAAGTTTTTAGGTAACATGGAATAATATAATTGAAATGCTACTTGTCTCTTACGTAACCACCATTGCAGAATGGAAATGTGCTCGTAACATTAAATTTCAAAAAAAAAAAATGTTGTTGCAATTTCAATGTTAGTAAATTCTACACACACACACACACACACACACACACACACACCACAGAGGAAACCTGGAGGCAAATGTAACCAGCCCAGGATTAGGCTCTTCACAAAGGGATTCAGAGTCTGGGCCAATGCTTCTAGACCTACATATCCCCTTCTTGCTGGCAAAAATCTTCCAGATGACTTAACAAATGGCTTTTGCAAATAATTGGGGTAAAAACAAAAAACAAAAAAACAACAGCAGCATTGATTGAAGAGATATAATTCTGAGAAGAAAGTTCAGTCATTGCAAAAATTTCCCAGGGAAAGCAATGGAACAGCCATGAAATGGCCATGTTCCTCCCACCCAGGCCTCCTCCTGTGACCACCACTGTCCTCTCTGCTGGCACGTCCTATTTTCAAGATAGCAAGGACAGCAAGGCATGTCAGTGAGCTGAGCCACAGTCTGCTCTCTCCTGGCAGTGAAGAAACGTCCCCGGGACTTAAAGACAGCTCATGAAAAGTTTCATGTAAAGACACTACATGTTTATGAAATGGCTCAGCAATAGACACGCACATGGGCACACACAAACACACACACAATCACGCAGAGAGAAATGAAAACACTGTCAGAACAAAAGACAATAGGAAACAAAACATCTTAATATTTCGTATTTCAGCTTCACATTGCTATGTTTTCACAGAGTAAAGAATGCAGGAAATGTGAAGCTTCTGTAAAACATTTACTGGGTAAAGAACAATAAACCCCCTGAGTAAGAATCTCAACACAACGTACCTCAGGAGCCCTCACTGTCCATGTTAGGCTACCTCCCTTTCCCACCTTGCCCTCTGTGATATTCATTTCCTTTTTAAAACAATAATTTCACCGTCTATGTGAATATAAACGGAATGGCTCCACACGTTTTTATCTGCTAACCTTTAGAGAGGTCCACTTCCCGGGGGTGGATTTTCAGAGAGGCCATGGACATCCGCTTCTCTCTCCTGGCCAAGATTCAGGTTTCCCATGATGCACAGCCCCTCCCCCAAGTAAATGTTAACGTCGTCCCAATTCCAGCTTACTCTATGATATTTTTTAAAGGGTGTGTGTGTGGAAGTTACTAACCAGGACCTTCTGTGGATCCAGGATCAGTCCCGAGTGTAGGCCACTGTAGAGGAAGAGTAGTTGGACAGCTATGATGAGTGATTTCAAGGTATGAGAGCCATCATCCTGTTATCTCAAAACATGGCTCAAAACTGAGCTAATTCCTGTAGGCTAGACTCATTCCTTCAACCTAAGGCTGTGCTTGAGAACCAGTAATCTTGGGACAGTACTTGGGTGCTCCTCTCTACCAATTCTGTAGTCTCAACTCTAATAAAGCCATAGTTTAGTTTCTAGGATCTTGATCTGTAGGAGAATGTGACTCAACTACAACAGAGGGAATCACTAATAGGAACTCTTAAAGAGCTGCAATTGACAACTGTTAACAGCCACGTTGGGATATATATGTACATATAAAGTGCTTTGAATTTTAGCCAGCAGGGACTAGCATTTCCATGCTGGGTGGTGGTGACAGAAGCTGGCTTCCCAAGGCAGGTGGCACAGCACCAAGTTTCTGCCCCCGACTTCTTTCTGGAGTTTCACTGTTTAAAACAACAACAACAACAAAAACAAAACAAAACATAATTTATGGAGAAGGTGAGTGTGGCAACCAGTGTTGGGAGAAAAATAACTGAAAGGAGAAATTGTCAGTGCTTTGGACATATCAGCCCAGAAAACCTGGATTCCTCCAGGCAATATGCTGAGCCACCTTGCCAAAGATAGTATGGTGCTTCAGTTAGTAAAAATGCTTAGGAACGGTGACAGCTTGAATGAGAAATGTTCCCCCACAGACTCATGTACTTGAGCTTTTGGTCCCCAACTGGTTGTGGCTGCTGCTTGGGGGAGGTTATAGGAAACCTTTAGGAGGTATAGCCTTGCCGGAGGAAATACATGCCGGCACGGAGGGCTTTGATCCCTAGAACCCATGTGAAAACTCACTGGTCAGAAAATCTAGGTCATCAGTAGCTCTGAGATCAGAGAAAGAGAGAGACCTTGTCTCAAAAAAAAAAAAAGTTGGAGAGTAACAGTGGGAGACATTCAACCTCTGACCTCCAGATGTGCACATACACACACACACAGATACATGCACACTCTCACACACACATATGTACACAGATTCATATACTATACATACACACACATACACCAAATAAACAAAAACCTATGGTAGGACAGAAAAATCTAGTGTCTTCTTGTTACTTTTTAGTGTATTTGGTGTGGGGATAGCTCTGTGTGTGTGTGTTGTGCACTCACGTGCATATGTGTACCTGTGTTGTGTGGATACAGGCAGTGAACCCTGAGTGTTATTCCTCACCATCCAGCTTGCCTAAACTTGATGGTTAGGTAGGCTGGCTTTCTGGACACGCTGCAGAGATGCACTGTTTCAGTCTCCCTAGCACTGGTATCCGTATGTTCCATCACACCCAGTCTGTTGACTTGGGTCCCAGGGACTGGGCTCAAAGCGTCATGCTCACACAGCAAACACCTTACCAGCTGAGCCATCTTGCCAGCCCTTCAGTGTCCCGTCTAGATTGTAAACTGGCTTTTGTAACAACAAAGCACACACTGCGGTCCACAGTCACTGGGTCTTTATAAGGCTCCATCTCTAGAGAGTTTCTTTTGTAACCATCTTACGAAATCCGACAGTGAGAATAAACTTGTCTGTAAAGAAACAGTCAAGATTCTGGTGGCTCATAAAATAAAATTATTACGAGTTATTCTCTTACTCTGAATCATTCTCCTCTCTGCTGAATTCAAAACCAACGGGTTTGTGGGATATTTAAATAAACATAACATACTTCCCATGCATACAGTGAACAATTGGCACACGCATACACACAAATGAGTTTTAAGGTGATGTGTAAATTATAGGATAATTAAAGAATAATTTATATGCAAACTGAAGCAGTATTCATAACTATAAATAGCAACACAGTCAGCTAATATGTGATTTTTATAGAGACCCAAATATTTGCGCTCTGTAGATTTTTATATGATAAAAAAGATTTTCCAGATTCTCATAAACTTTGGTTGACAATGATAATACACAGTATTATTAGTGAAGTTATCTGCCAAGATGGGATTGTTTTAATACACTGTTGCCTCACATTAAACCTTAGATTGCGTGTGTAATTATCTGAATAGTGGAGTCAGTGTCCCATTGGAATGACAGGAGATGCTACCAAATGGTATGGGCAGACAGGAAGAAAAGGACATCCACAGAAACACAGTGGTGTATATTCCTTATGAGACTTTGTACGCATGCAGCTATACAGACTACAAAAGAGGAACAAGCTCTTGTCTTTTCATTGGTGACGACCATTCGCAACATTTTCATTTCTTTCTTCGTGTTTTTAAATGTTTCAATCACATATATTAACTATACATAACAGACTTCGTTATGGCATTATCATATATACAAACGTATTTCTGTTGTATTCACCCCCATTACTCTCCCTTAGCCCTCCTCACACTCCTCCCCCCCCTTCATACTAGCCCAGATTCTATTTTCTTGTCTTCTTTTAAACGGTGTGGCTATTTGCCCATAATTCATTTATTTTTCAACTTCAGCCTTTATTACGAAAGTTTACCAAATTTTGCCATAATGCAAAAAAAAAAAAGTATTTCTTGCCCTGTGGGAACAAACATTTTCACCTCTTTTTAGACGAACTTGATTCAGCAATACAGAGACTTTGAACTTTTTCTAGGACTGTTTTTCTCTGAGCACTCATTTTAACTTTTAAAACGTCAAGCCTCAATCCCCCTATCTCGAGTAACCATGCTTTGAGAAACGTCCAAATATGTTGTATTCTCAAATCCCTGAGCAGAAATATTTTTAAGCCCTTTTTACTCATAGAAACTTTTCCAGAAAGCAACATGGCAAGAAATATTTTTAAATGCATTCAGAAATAAGCACGGCTTACAAAACATCATTTACAATAACGAACTGAACTTCTTAAAATCTAATTTTAGCCAGTAAAAGCACGGGAGGAAATGGTCACGGATGTGCAGCACAGCACAGCGATGGCATTCTGAATCCAACTGTGTCTAAAACCTGTCAAGTCGTAGAAACGATGTAACTTTCACAATTCCTTTATTCCCATTCAGGGAGTTGCAAGTCTACTTCCTGTTGTTTTTATAAAATACACTATTTGGAAGCCTGAAGAGGTGACGTTATTGAAAGCCGGTTCTTAAGTTAGCTGTGAAATTGCCTGTTGGCATTCGAGGGTCTGGCTCCGTCGTGGATGAAATGTGAGTTGCGAACTTCACTGCTAAATAATTCCATTGCACAGGCGCTAATGTACAGGGCCACGTTTTACTTCAAGTCGGAAAGCAAGCTAACTAATAGGAGAGTAAACTCGCTCCTCCTTCCCAAGATCTGCTGTGATCTACTATAGGTGTGCTCTGCAGCTCCTCTCATTGGGGCTGGTGTGAATATCAGAATCCGCAGCCCTCTCAGGACCCACAGGTTCTGAGGGAGGTTCGCATCTCTGCCATCCTCGGAGGAAAGCCTGTGCCCGATGCCCCAGGGTACCTTTCAACATAAGTATCAGATTTGGCTGTAATTCTGAAGCAAATGTTTTCACGGTCTATCACCTTGATTTTATTAAAAGTGTTGGGTCCAATACATTAACAAAGATTGAATAGATGTTACAAAATGCTGAAAATTTATAATCACCCATCATTTTTAGCCTTTTATCAATTGTTTGCATGAGACACAGAGCTCAAATTAATCATTTAAATAGGGTACCACAGATGTGTTCAAATACTTAGCCTTTTTCTTTCTTTCTGTTTTGACTGTAACACTTCAATTGTAGGCAAGCCAGCTAGATTCAGGACTCTATTTTACATCTTAAGGAGTGCTTTGCCTTGCTTGCTCTGGTTAGTATCAAGGGTTTTCAAAGAATATAATTTGAATATTTAAGAAAAAAATGCAGTTTATGTCAGCGTTGGTGGTTTAACAATCTCTTCTTAAAGATTCTGTTTCCAGAAACCAGCAGGCTAGAGACTAATTTTATTAAATCTGTATTGACTTTCCAGGCTTCTGCAATAGAGAGGCTATCTGAGCCTCACTTCACAGTTTTGTTATCTTAAATAATATTTGCACAATTTAGAAAAAAAAGCTGGCCTAAAATTAAAAATTAAAACAATTTGGGGGCAATGTAATGCACAAATGATATAACACACTGGTGCGTGATTTCAGAACTTAGGCACACTGCACTACACCCCCCCCCCACACACACACACATACACAGTTTTTCTTAAAGGAAATGTCCCTTGGAGACAGATCTTCTTGGCAGAGACAAACTTCTTAGCTTCACAGAGTCTGAGTTGCTGAGCTAAGTGTAAATTTTAATTAAGTGGCAGGAGCAGACCAGTCCCTCATGAAGCACTCCTGGCCTGCTGATAGGTGTGTGTGTGTGGGGGGGGGGAAACAAAGCAACTGTCTTTCGAGGGGGCTCCCGTGCAGTGTGGCTGAGTTGTGTGTGGTCTCTTCCACGTTTTCTGTCATCCTGTTTGGGAACCAGTTCAGGGTCTGTTTCTGTTGGCACTTTCCTCCTGTTGTGAATATATTCGTACATTTCTCAAACACTCTGTTGGTCTGAAATGCTGGAAATTTGAGCCCGGGGGCCATGATCGACAGTTCTTTACCATCAGTTTCGGCATGGGTGATGGGATTCCTTAAAGAGGGATAAGCAGATATGTTCTCAAAGGCAGAAGAAACAGTACCAGCCCAGGGCCAGCCGTAGTTTATTACCTGTCTTCTCCCCCTTTCTTTTTTTTTTCCACACTTCTCCAAGAGTGCTTTATCTCTAGTTGGAGACAGTGATGAGAAAACCATTCCATGGGCTCAGGTTTTTTAGCTGGGTTCTGAGAAGTGAGATGAGACACAGTTTTCCAGTGAGTCGTTGGACTCACTGAAAGCTAGATACCTTCCCTTAGACAGTCTCCCTTCCTCCCTCTTCACACTGAGCCTACACATACAGTTATGTGAGCAGAGTCTCTGGAATTAAATAAACTTATATCTGTATGTAACTGTTTCTTCAGCAATCAGAGGACAAAAATGAAAGTGCTTATGACATCCAGCCATTTACATATTTCTATTACATTTAACATACATCTTACTTCAGGTAACCTAAAGATCTCTTTTATGTTCTGTCGTTGACTGCATGACCAATCTGGCTCTCAGGGCCAGGTCAACCCCACCTACTTGTCATCACTGAGTTTTTGTGAAGACATTTGCTCATGGATTTGTTTTGTGCACAGCAGTCTGCACTCACTTGCTCTTCGCATTTGCGGGAACTAACAACCGCGATTAAGATACACATGGATAAATTTTATCCCCACCCCCCGAAAATGCCTAAGTATCAGTACACTACATTCAGGAATTGGACCCGATGGCTGTATCTTCAAGTATGTGAGATTTCACATTTGTTGGAATTAAACGACCAACCTAACACTTTAAAGCTGCACAGCCACGGTCTAAGCCGTTCTTGCTGACCATATCTGCAACTATTTTTTTTCCTTCCAAAGTTCAACCCCATTAATGAAGACGTGACTGTTACCCTGCGACCCTTCAGCTCACCTCAAATCCTAGGAGACCTGCTGCTTCTCTTCCCTAACCCTCCTTACTGCACCTGGCATGCTCCCATCAACGCTCAGCGTCTCTTATCTTAGTCCTCGGCGTTTCAGAGAAGCCTGCCCCCTCCTTCAGATTCAGGACTGAAAATGAAGCGTAAATCTTACGGGCTAATAAGCACGGCAGTTACTTCAATAAAACGTTACTTAAAAGTCAATAGGCTGCACATGTTAAAGACATTAGAGCTGTTAACAGGCCGTTGTAAAGCAAGCAGAATCTTTAATAACCTGTGTGCGATGCTGAACCATTCTGTACTCAGCTAGGAGCAGGGGTGCCTGGCAGTGACGCTCTGGCCAGGAATCATCACCCTTTCCGGCCTTCCCAGGCTCAACAGCAAGCCAGCTTCCAGGGCTAAAACATGTTTGGGTTTTGTTTTGTTTCATTTTGTTTTGTTTTGTTTTTTCCTCTTAGCTTCAGCTCACAGAGCTACAGAGGGATGCTCCAAAGCTCTGCGTTAGATTCAGTCTCTAAAACCTGCATCCCCACCCTCGGCCTGAACAGGAGACACGCAACTGGAGGAAGCTAATAGGAATGGTACAAAACAGCCACAGCCTGCAGTGATCTTCTGGAGACTCTGGGCCAAACCAGAGACCAAACGAAAAGGAGGTCCTGAAAACGCTGACAGGAGAGAGACACGATATAACAGGAAAAAAAAAAACAAAACAAAAACAAAAAACCATGGTGAATTAGCCTTGTATCATCTTGTTCCATTTCCTCCTGAAGCAAAGCAAGGCATCAGTCCTGTCTAAGGAAGTTTTTCTCTAAACTTCTCGGAAGTGGTATATTTGTTTTCAACAGTTTCTTTCAAAGATGCCCAGTGTAACAGAGACAGGGAAGATAAAGCATAAAAACGTCACTTATACAACATCATGATACTTAAGAGAGTGGCCCCGCCTGCTTCCCTGTTTCCAGGCTTTTGCGGGCGTTTGCACACAGTGTAGTCTCTAAGCTGGAGAAAGAAAGACACGAGGAGACACAAATTTTCTTTGTGGTTTAAGCCACTTTTAAATTTGGCAAATGCTTTTAAAGACTTTTCTCTAGCCTGAATTATTAAAATAATGAAAACTGGTTAGAAAGACTATCAGACACTTAAATAATTTTTTCCTAGTAGCAATTCATCATATCTTTTTAAAAATTCTTTATTCATTTTTATGTTATGTGCATTGGTGTTTTGCCTGCATGTATAGCTACATAAGGATGTCAGATCTGGGAAATACAGACAGTTGTGATCTGGGAATGGAGCCGGTGTACTCTGGAAGAGGAGTCAGTGCTCTTAACTACTGAGCCATCTCTCCAGCCCCTTCCTTATCTTATATCTTGATCACTAATTTTTGCTCAGAGACAGAATTTATAGATATCAGCCTCAAGCCAGGAAAAGTCACAGAGTTACAGAGGCAAAAACCTCAGGAAGGAGAAACAAGTTAGAGGCTGGAACAGAGCTCAAAATTATCATAAAATGGGTGCGATGACTTTACAGAAGCATTTTCTATTAAAGTTCCAGGAGCCCCACCACTGTCCTCATTTACATTTCATATATGGCATGTCTTCGAAGGCATGGGAATAGTGGATCATAACAGCCACAGCAGTCTGCATTTCTGCTTGTCTGCTTCACACTTTAATAACACTTTTCTTTGTTCTTTAAGGATCTGATTTTGGGGTTTTTTGTTTGTTTGTTTGTTTGTTTGTTTTTTGTAGGAGTGTTTGCCTGCGTGTATGCATGAGCAACACTGCTTGCAGTGCCTAAAGAGACCAGAAGGGGACATCAGATCATCTAGAACTAGAGTCAAATGGCTGTCCCATGGGTGCTGAGAAATGAACTTAGGTTCTCCTTAAGAGCAACCAGTACTTTTACCTGCTGAAACATCTTCCCAGCCCAAACTTTTCCATGCTTCCCTATCTTCATTCTGATAATTTAAAATATCCCACTATATAGTCATATAAAATGTAGGCACCATTTCAGCATACGCTCAGCTAGTCAGGTTTTTTGTTGTCGTTGTTGTTTTGTTTTGTTTGTTTTTTGCTTTTTTTTTCTGGTGGTACTTTATTTGAAGTGCCCAATGAAGTTTTTAAGATGTCAATGACAACCAGGTGACAGAAACTGATATAAGATAAGGCATCTGCAGAGGGCAGCTGCAGCTGTGGGTGTTGGTGGTATCAACCCACACAAGTTCTGAGACATGGAGGAAGCAGATTTTGGGGGTTGCAATAATTCAGAATAAGGTCAGTTACAAATGACGAGGCAATATGTCAGAGAGAGAGGGAGACAGAAGAACGAAGAACAGGAAGAGGGTCCCAAAGCTCCCCAACAATAAATAAGTTTAACAAAGCAGCAAAACTACGATGAGCCAAAGGCCTTGGCATCCAATGTAGAGAATGAGGCCAGATTCAGCAGGGGATGAGGGTTGCCCTAGAGATGTTAACAGGCAGAAGTACTCTCTGCAGTGGCTGTGTGGGACTCCCGTGACACATTCGAAAGGGTTGGAAGAAAGAACTACAGCATCAGCTCCCTGTGAGCATTTAAGTGGTTACTTCATTGTTTTAGAATTTGCTTCTCAAGCCTGCTTCTACCTGCAGCACAGAGTTGCGTAGCCAAAGGCAACATTTTTCATATTTAGCTTCCCTCAACTATCACAGGAGGGTAAGAACTTGGAGCTGTCCCCTGGCTTATTGTGTGGGCTAATGAGGGGCTGTAAAGCGTGATGTATGTGTAATGCGTGGTGTGAAATATTTAACACCTCTCTTGAGAAAGAAAATCCTAATTGTCCACCTGGAACTGTCTCCCTCGCCAATTAATTCCAGTTTGGGAGATTGACATAGAGGTCCCACCTAATCTAACACATGCCTACAAAGGGCTTAGACAGGTGAGGAAGTAAAACCCCCTCCCTAAAAAAAATCACAAGGCCCTTCGGAGGAATTACTGCCTGCAATAGGCCAGCCAACCTGCCCCTGTGTGTTACAGGTAATATTTTCATAAAAGAAGTCTCATTTTGCTCAGGCTGCCTGGCAAGAACATTTAGAATGTAACGAGTAGCTACTGAAGCTAACCAGGGACATTTCTCTATCCAGGGAATTTTCATTATGTTCAACATTTGGAAATTTCAACTGAAGATAATTGCAGGTAAGAGTCCACCCACAGATGTATTCATTTTCCATTGTATTGTCTTAAATGGGCCACTCATACACAAAAGACCTCCTTCCCGAACAGTTCAGTCCTCCGGGGGGACAATTACACAGAATTATTCAGCAACCAAGTTTGCCTTGTATCGCCTGGCTGGGGAAGGACAGAGAGAAAGTGGCTCCCTATGGCACTGAAAGCAGCAAATCATTTTTTTTTTACCTGAATGTTTAATAGCTGCATTGGTCCCCCTCCAATAATAAGGCTGCCCACACAAAACATAGCTCATTTGTTTTCGCCCTACTCTGAAAAGTTTACCGGAAAGACCAACTCGGCCTCGCCATCAATTTGATATTCTAACTGACAATACATGGGACTCTGGTGGTCCTGTTGACCAACAGTGGAATGGTCTAATGCAGACTTACTTTTCTCACCTTTGATCACTTCCGGGTACTCTCCACAGTTTAGATATGTTGCAGTATGTATGCTTTTGCATAAGAAAGCCTTACATGAGCTGCCACCATTTAATATCCATAATAACAATTTTTAAAAGGCACTTTTTTAAAATTAGAAATCACTTCAACATGTTTTGCATTTGTTCCTTGGAATACTTCATTACGTAGGTTTAATGATGAAATAATTGTTCGTTTGTTTTCAGGAAATGCCCTATTGATTTTGGTGCTTTTTGATAATTGTTCAACATGACTGGGACATAAAAGTCTGCATTTATCCTTTAACTCCCCGCTGGTAGCAGAATCAGTTGCTTAATGATTTTTAGTTTTGTTTTCTGTTTGTTTTTTTATCATTTATTATAATCTATTCAATTTGTATTCGGGCTGTGGTCCCCTCGTCTCCCCCCAATCCCACTCTCTGTTCTTTTTCTCCCCCTGAGCCCCTCCTCTAGTCCACTGATAGGAGAGATCCTCCTCCCCTTCTATTTGACCCTAGATCTCATCAGGACTGGTCTCATTGTCTGTTTTTAAGTTTGGCTTTTAAGTTTTTAAAGATGATGTGGCATGCTTGAAGCAAAGCCCTTTATAATCATTATCAGCTTCTAACACAAGGAAAAACTTCGAGCCAGAGAGGTCTCCCTGTCCTTTCCTTCTGAAAGAAGCAAGTGTGTTTATGCATGGGTAATGTGTAGGGGTACAATGAAGCCCCCCCACAAAGCTATTGGCAGTAAGAATGGGAGGGAGATTGGCCCGCTCAGAATTATCTATAAAGCCACACATATCGAAAGAGCTAAAGAATATTCCCTAAAGAGAAAGGACATTAAGAAATATCCCCCCTCCCCTAGACCACCCTCGATGAGACGGAGACTTCATTACAGGGATTTATATGCAAAAGTGAGCAAATGGGGTTCAGAGACAGATCGGGTTGGAGACTGTAAAAGGGAGAGGTTACAGCAGAATACACCCAGGGACAGCAGTGGGGCACATCCAGAAATGAGGCCCGCTGGGCTTGCAGGGCGTGACAGCCTCAAGAACAAAGGCACCCCTGGAAAACCACGGGAACCCTTAGCTCCCAAACATTTCAGCTAAAGCAAACTTCATCTTCTCTGGTTTCTCAGGTCCCCAGATCTAATGACTCTAGACCCGTGTCCCTAAGTGCTACCAGGAGACAGCATCATCTCCCTGCTGCAGCTGCCAGTCTCAGAGTCCTCTTCATAAACACTCAGGTGCACCTTAGGCAGGTAACCACCCTGTTTATAGAGATCTGTTCATCTTAATATGTCCATGAAAAGGACCAGAAGTGACTTCTCTGGGACCATCCACACTGAGAATGTCAGCCTGGACTGACAGTATGATGGCAGAGACTCCAGTTCTGGGCTTTCCCAGTAGGCCCTTACTTTTTAAATTTTAAAAATCTTTACTAAACATTCTCTTTTAAAAGTTTTTGTTGTTGTTCTAGTTATGAGCATTTCACCTGCTTCCATACCAGACTACAGGTCCTACTGCACTTTGACCAAAAGAAAAAAAAAAAAGAAGAAGACATTTTCAGTGTCTTTTAGGGGAAAAAAATAAACCTGATTTAAATAGAAGAAGAAAAGGAAACCCAGCGAGAATTAATGACTTACTCAGAGTCTAAATAGGAGTGGTGCTCATAGGCTCAGAGATTTGAATTCTTGGTCATTAGGGAGTGGCACTACTTGAGAGGGATCAGGAGGTGTGGCCTTCTAAAAGGAGGTATGAACTTGTTGGAGGATTTTGGCACTGGTGGTGTAGTTTGCGGGTCCGAAAACTCAATCCATGCCCAGTATCCTTCTGCTGCTGCTGCGCGCAGATCCAGATGTAGAATTTCTAGCTGCTCTCCAGGACCACATCGGCCTGTGTGCCACCATGCTCCCTGTCATGGTGATAACAGACTAAAAACCTCGGAAACTATAATCCAGTCCTAATTCAATGTTTTCCTCTATAAGAGTCGACGTAGTCGTGGTGTCTCTCGTAGCAACAGAACACTGACTAAGACACTTAGTTACGAGGACCCAAAACACACTTCAGATTTGCCTGCTAAGCTAGTTTCTCATGGTTTCCAAAGAGCTGCTACATGCTTTAAGCATTTGAAGAGACAGGTGGATGGCCTTAGACTATGCATTTCCCTTGCAAGTTCCTGGACTTTCAAACATTCATCTCTTCCCCTGCTTTTCCTGAAATCCTACCTTCTAGTGAAACACAACACCTAAATAGATATAGGCACTATAGAAATACACCTTTTAACATGATAAAAGGTTATGGGATATCTAGGGCGGGAACAGTATGTGACAAGTCTTTGCATAGAATACCTCATTGGACCTATAACATTTCAGGAATGCTGCATCCACACTGTCACATTGCATGTGTTGTCACTGTTGTTTTGACTTGAACACCCTTAACAGCAAGAAGCACGTGAAGCAGAGGCAATGGAGAGAAAGTTGACATGACAAGGGTGGTGAGTGCAGAAAGTTAGCAGCCATTTTACCCGCCCGCCTGTAAAACCGGCCTACTAAAAGTGCTCTAGCGTTTCTTCACAGCGGCCCAGAGAGAATTCATTAATTAGTGCTTGAAAACAGATCTTTGGTGACAGTACCTTGCAAATGTAGTAATCATCAGCTCACAACCACTTCCATAGCATGTGGTGACGGCGTGTCCGCTGTGATGGTGAACAGTTGTGGCTGTTGATAAGGCTGTGAACTTTAAAGTCATTAAATGTGATTTGCTTTGTGGTTTTGAACCTCTGCCCCCAGCCCCCACGGCAGATGTCATGGAGTAAAGTTATATCTTGGATATGTTGCTGAAATCCAAAGCTAAAAATGAAAATCATCAAAGGGCACGGAGCTTATGATGAACACGTTCTGACAAAACCCCTCCTGTGAGAGCTGCCTTTGAGAAGTGACAGGATGGGTTAATTCTGCTGTCCCATCTCTTTCCTTCGAAGGAAACATTTTGCCAGCTCAGTTTGCAGCACACTGAAGTTCACAGTGAACTGTCAGCCTTAATCAATTTCTCATCTACTTTTATTCATTCTAAACACAAAGCACCATGGAAAAATGTTTTGGTGATCAAATACACTCTCAGGAGACTCTTTACTCTTTAAAATGGAGAGAGCAATTTGAGAATAATTTATAAAAATGGATAATCTTCTGAAAAGTCCCCATGTGATGTTGTCTGCCCACTTCCACTTGCCAACACTGTCTCATAGAAAAAAAAATGTACCCTCTCCACCCAAAAGGAGACGCAAAGGGGGAAAGAACCAAAGTCCAGAAATGTATCTGCCAGTCAGGGAAATGAGAAATTTAGCTGCTCAGAAAACAAAGACAGGCCCAATTGCTTTGACCTGCAACTTTTGCTTGTTCTCTGGCTCTTACCTAACTTTGATCTACTCATTGAGTTCTACAGTTAGTACTTGAACTGCCCCTACATTGGATTCCTCCTATCTCCAGACCCCAAGCCATGCATGTTCAATTTGTGACCCACTCACCTGTCTTCTGATACCAAGTTTCTTTGTAACATCCTGCTGCCTAGTGCTTACGTGGGCCGGGCATGTTCTAGCAGCACACACTGGTGTAGACTAGTTCTGCTGTGGCCATGTTACTTTGTCTTACTACTTGTCTTGGTGGCTGAAGTTTAGATTTAACCCAGTTCATTTTGTACTTTCGGCCACATTCCTGGGAAACAGTGGCTGACCAGACTTGCAGATGACCATGTAGGGGGTAGTGTTCATATGTATT
Source organism: Pachyuromys duprasi (assembly GCA_028658305.1). Lineage (NCBI taxonomy): Eukaryota > Metazoa > Chordata > Mammalia > Rodentia > Muridae > Pachyuromys > Pachyuromys duprasi. The sequence goes on from CM053749.1 coordinate 30,706,598, forward strand.
TGTGGGAAAGGGAAATATTGCTATAACACTATATCAAGAAAGAGCCATCAAAGAGATTATGTTGAAGTCTCTGTGAGACATCCAATTATTTGGACACAGAGGATTCTTTCCAGTTGTAAGATTCATGGGTATCTATGTCTTCAGAAGTGTCACATTTGATGGCGTCAGAAGAATGGCAGAGTTGCCGTCTTTAAATTCTAGGGCCCTTCATCTAGTAGACAGTTCCACCTAGAGCAAGGAAGGCTAGCTGATTCTGACTGCATTGCTCTTGTGCTGGTCTCCATACCCTTCTCTCACCTTCTAATAAACTGATAAACTGAGAACTGAGAATATTCAGAATTACTGTCAGACAGCAGGTCAGTTAGAAAGCTTTGACTGCATGGTCTGATCAAGGCCAGAGAAGGTGAGCTAAGGGTTGAAATGGAAGAGGAAACTTCTTAATAGATTTCCCTAGTTTCAAAAGTTCTCTATGCTCCCCACTATTTGCAAATGTCCTCCCAATGTTAGTGAGGGAAATATAAAGGAACTCTGCATTCTTTCTGATTTGTTTTATTATGCATAGTTCTTGCAAGGGCATCCACTAAGTCATAAGTGTTTGAGATGATTCCATGACCCTTTGACTCCCAAAGCCTTTCATATTTCAAGTTCAGGGTGCCTGTTTTAAGCATACATGAAGCATTTCTTCCTTTACTGCTCAATGCAGTGACATGTTGAAGCAAAGAATTTGACTACACTATTTTTTTAAACTTAGACTTAATCATTTGATTTTCACTTGATGTGCTTTAGAGAAAGACAATGCTACTTCGGAAGCTCTTATATAGTTCTGTTTCAGGAGGGCTTATTTTTACTTTCTGTTGTTTTTCCTTAACTCTCACTGTGGGTAGCCTTTTTTTTATGCTATGAGGTTAGATTATAATCCTTAAATGTTGTACCTAATCTATTGATAGCAAGGTGAAGCCAAAAGACTCCCTCATCATGAGCCTCAGTAAGTGGACTTGGGTTTTCTCAGTGCTGCCTATCAACAGCAATTGGGAGAGAACTGAAGTTTCTAATTCTCAAATGAATTCTGAAAAGCAAACCAATAATCCAACCAAGTTCCAAACAGCGAGTTGACCTGCTAACTGCTGGATTCCGAATAACAGTGTTCATCTACTATGCTTCAAACTGGTCTATAAAATTTTGTGTTGCCCTTTCTCCCTTCCCCAAATCTAGGACAAAAAATACTCAGTGGAAAAGAATTTATGTGTGTGTGTGTGTGTGTGTGTGTATGTGTGTGTGGTGCTTAATTTAGCCATTGCTGTAGGCTTCCATTATTTCCTCTCCTGTTTCTCTGTGCCATTTTTACTGTGTTATTATTGTTGTTGCAATGGCAGAAGGCTTGACAGGAAAGTGTATAGCAAAGGCAGAAGCCTGTCTGTTAGTAATTCTGTTTCCGTAACTTTTCTCCTTACCTAAATTGATATACCCACAACATTCATCCCTTACTCTGCTTAATATTACTTATGTAGACCTTACTACCCAGTATGCTGGCTGTATATTCATCTGTTTGGTTTACTAATGTAGATTTCATACCTAGAAAGAAAACCAGTGCATATTTTTTGTGACCCCTCAATATTCTTAAGACACCTTCTATGGCTAATTGTTTTTACCTCCTTAAAAAAATATCAGATCAAACACTTGGCACTCGTTCTTTTGTTGTTGTTTGTTTTGTTGTTGTTGTTGTTTCTGGAATCACTGAAAGGTTTCTACATATGTAAAAGAGCATTAGATTGTTCTTTACTAAGTACCTTAACTGCCTCCCCCGTTGATCTTCTCAACGGCTTCCTTATTTAAATCTTATCTCCAACTGAAAGCAAACGAAATGATCAATAAATAAATAACCCAAAGAGGGTAGGAATCTAGACTATGACCACACAATTCTGATATGACAGAGGCAGGAACTGAACAAGGATTATCTGTTTTTAGCATCTGGGTGTTTAATTCTAAGTGCCACTAACAAAAAAATTCATGCTGGACTGGGCAATAATTTATTAGCCGTTGTCTTCCATGGAATATTTATTACATTCCTGACGATCTTTCTTGTTTCAGTGGAAGCATTAGAATTATCACTATTTGGTGTGAACAGGCAAGCATGGACAAATACTTTGCCAAAGTGCCCCGTTGTCCTAATTTACTGAGCAATGTAAACACATGACTTTCTACTTGAGTTTCCTAATTAAAGTCATTACGCCAAAGGGAAAATGCGACCTTTTAATGTTAGGCATGTTTTCGTCCATAAAATAAGAACACATCATCATTTTATATGCTGAGATAGCCTGTTAATATTTTCCCACTAACCTTAGAACTAGTACCAAACAAAATTCCACCACATTTGTGAGCAGGTTCTACAAAGGGTCCAGCAGACACATTATGCATATCCATATAACATATGTAGGTAGAAATTTACAAGCTACAATACCCAGACATCATGAGGCTCGGCTCATAATTTTCTCAACCTTGCCAGACTGTAGCAACATTTATGATCTGGAGATTTATTGATTTTCGTTTTTATCCCTCTTATAATATGAAACTACCCTTTAGACCATTGACCTCTTCTTGTTATAATGAGAGTAGGATAGAGACACATATTTATAATACCGCTCTTGGAAACAGGCAGGCTTTTTAAGGTGTTATAAAGACGTGCTGGTGAAATAATGGCAGGGATTGTAACAGAGGTCATATAGAACAGCCATTTGACACTTGGAAATAGAGCACATATGCTGATTAGATTTTTTCCCTGTCTTATTACTTAGGTAACTTGATCATGTCCCATATTTGTAATTAAGTATTTAAGTACTTAACTGAGTACATTTTAGAACATTGCAGCAGGAAAAAGCAATGGTCTCCAAACAAAATCAGATGCCATGGAGGTTCAGGATTATTCTACGAAAGAGCCAAGCATCCACCTTCAGATGAGGATTTAGCAAGAACTCCCTTTTATAATGACCTTACAGGACTGGCGACAGAAATAAACACACAATGCTTGACTTATCTTGAATAACTCCTCAAGAAATAGGTGTGCATACATTCCTGGATCTGTCTTCATTAAATTCTTCATCTTAAAAGGAGTTAATCGGATGTATCTGTATTTCGCAGGAATATTATAATAAAAGAAAATATGCTGGAAATACATTATTACCATTATTTGGAACACTTAACAGTATTAAACCTCATCTGTTCCTAATATGTGACTGAAAATTTAAAAAACGTTGCTTCTGCCTTCTGACCCCAAAACTAACTCAAATAAAATTTGTTTTAACCAAAAGAGTATGTGCAAATTGAAGGGTATCCACTTGTTTGTTTGTTTTTTTTTTTAATTTTAACCAAAGGAACAGGTAAATTGTGGGTCTAGCATAGGCTAGAAACCCTGATTTTCACAGAACAGCAAGGTTGATTGGCCTTTGAGTTCCCCTAGCCAATCCTAAGCCTTAAACGTGTCCCAGCACCAGTGTGGGGACCTTTCTTAACCTTGAGAGGCCAGCTTTCACAGGGCCTTGAGTCAGCTCACAAGGCTTCTGCACAGGCCTCATGGCAGCCTGCAAGTGAGGTAGCCAGCCAGCACAGCCCTGGGTTCTGAATCATCACCAGGATTTGTTCACATTAGGGCACCTTGCTCTGCCTAAAGTAGGTCTTAGGTGAGGCTGACATAACAAAAGCACATCCTTGTGGTTCATTGTGAATACCAAGTGGGATCATTTGTGTAAAGTACCTTGCACAGCCCTGGGGTATGCATGACACACATTAGCTATTAAGTGCTTGCCAGACCTACCTCTATTTTTAATTATTATTTCGTTAGCTTCTTTAGTATCAGAGTTCCACCTCTTCTCTTAGGTTCACAGTTAAAGAGTTTCATGGAATAGTTCATCTTTCTCAGTAGCTTGATTCCCACTATACACTCCTGTATTTACCGGTCTTTCCAACCAAGAGTCACTCAGCCCCTCTGACTGACTGTCTATTCTGAAGTCTCATGCCTGGGTCCAAGATCTCTCTAGGCCTCCAGCTCACTGAATCTCAGTGGTTGAGGTATATTCCTATCTCCCACCCAAACTTGAAAGCCACCTGAGATTTGTTTGTTTTGTTGTTGTTATTGTTGGTTGGTTTAAATTAATTAATTTAATTAATTACTATCCAATCAGTTTTCATCTCTATAGTTCATCTCATAATTTGATTTATGAATATGGGGGTAGGGTGACTATGCAGATTAAAATTTTCTCTGTCTTATTGCTTAGTTTTCAACATTAACATCTACAAAATAAATGGTTTAATTCACATTTCCAAGTATCCTTTCCACAGTAATTCTCTCATTTGTTCTCTCTTACTGGCCACTGGTATGTAGACATGGTCATCCTAGATTTAGCTCATTTTGCTGCTTCTACATCTTGTTAATATCATAACACAACTGCTCTGTTGCTTTATGAATTCCAAAACAGTGGAGGTTTTTTTTTCTGCCCTTGCAAATTGAAACTTTAATGGCAAGCTTTTCCTGTTCCTGCCAATGTGTTTTTTGACAAGGCACAGGGACTTCTTTTTGTCTCAAATCCTCTCTGCAAGACCGCTGCCAATAATTAGACCACTCTAACATTTCTAAGACCCAGTCAGTAACATTGCCGTTGGTGTTGAGAGTGCTCTCAAAAGTTATATATATTTGTATAATGTGTAGTGCACATTGAATCATGTGTATCGTTGCTTTTCAAAAAGAAGGGCTAACCTGAAATGAGTTGAGTAACGTAATTTCCCAGTAGAATGACTTCTAGACTCCAAATTTATATACATACATACATACATACATACATACATACATACATACATACATACATACAGGATGCCTGACCAGCAAAGATTATGGTGCTTAGAAAAGCTGGCCTGAAGTCAGCCCTTGCAATTGCTGGTGTCCTGGTTCTGCTCACTCCAGCTACGTGACCTTGGGCAAGATGCTTAATTCTTCTAAGACACTCCTATGTAAAATGGGCATTGCATTTGTATTACTAAAATATAGAACTAGCAATTCTCTAAATCCGGTGATTCTGAAATACATCTGTTGCTTCAGGGATGGCCACTGTTCAGAAGAGGGAGGCATTGATGGAATTAGTTAAGTTCTTTATTAGCTAATTGCTAAATTCTTTACTTGTTCTAAAGTGCAGAGGGTATTTTTCACTGATAAATACCAACATCTTTTTAAAGTCCAGCTAACAAAAACAGAAAAAGAATCTGGGCCTTTAGATGACAAGGTCGTATCTCAGGGGTGTCCTAACTTTTCTAGGAATGTGCCATCATTGCCTGGACAGAGCCCTTGGGCTCCAGAAGGACTCACTCTGGATACAGCAACGGGTCCAGACTCAAAGGCTGAAGAAACTTGCAGCTAAGTACTGGCTGTGCAGCTGAAGACTGTGTACTCTAGGCTTATAAGAACAAATCAGTAAATCCACCAGCCACACACAAATAAACACACCAATAGGTCTTCATAATATTGCTCCGATGGTATCAAGATTTTTAACCAGATAATTAAACCAGTCACCAGAAAACTTTGGGATGTCTACAACAGTCTCATCTTTTGACAAAGAAGTCAGGTAGAACATCCATTCAAGCATTATGTTATCCAAGATTGCTTCCCAGCCCTCTCTCAGGTCAGTGGTTCCTATGCAGAGTTGACGCAAATAAACTCAGAACAGCCAGGCAGTATTAAGTGGAAGCCCCAAGACACCAGAAAAATATTCTGAGGTCTCTACCAGCTTTCCACTAACCAAAAACTCAACAGAGCCACAGAACAAAGCACCTTGATTATTCGTTTTGACAAACCCAAGCGGTTTGCCAGGATTACATCATGATAGCTCTGTTCATGGTGCTAATCTGCAAGCATGGTGAAGGCTCCTGTTTTATATCATTTATACATTAAATATGAAGGAAACATTTGTACATGCTATATACTCTCAGAGGTGTAGACCTTCAGCCACTACAAAGCCTGAAATAATTCTGCGCACAATAGAACAGCTCTCCTCTCCTGAAGGTTTGCTTAGATCCAAGGACTTGTCAGATGCTGTATGTATGTCCCTTTATTTGCCCCCTCAAACAATCTAATGACTCAGATATTAATTTTATCTACATTTAAAAAATGAGGAATATCTTAGTGCCAACGTAGTAAGCAATGCAGTTGTAATTCAGAGCCTTCCAAATGGCTATCCAAGTTTCCAACAGTGTTCCTTCTGTAAGGAGTACAAGCAGATCATGGGTCATACTGAGGGCTAATGATTAGCATATTTAAAAAGATTTGGTGAATAGCCCCTGGAATACCATACCTGGGGTTTGCTTATTCAGATGCTGTGAAGGCACAACATTTAAAATGAGTAGGAAGTAGCAATCGACTACATGAAAAGTGAATAATAATAAAAAAAAAGATGAAGAGACTAGGTCTAGGCATGGTGGCTATACCTATTATCCTAGAAAATTAGCAATCTGAGGCAGGAGGATGGCTACCAGTTCAAGACTAGCCTGGAACGCACAGTGAGTTCTAGGTCAAGCTGGGCTAGAATAAGATCCTGTTTCAAAAACAAAACAAAACAACCACTTCTTCTTCTACTACTACTGTAACAACAAAAACAAACCAGGCCCTAGAGAGATGGCTCAGTGTGTGTTGTGGTTTAAATGTGACATGTTTCTCATAGACTCATTTTTCTGAACACCTGGTCCCCAGCTGAGGCTGGTGCTTGAGAAGATTGTGAAACATTTAGAAGTCCAACCTTTACTTGAGGAAATGGGTCACTGGTAGCAGGCCTTGAGTTTCCATAGCGCAACCCCACATTCTGTTCACTCTGCTTCCTAAGAATGGCTGCGGGTAGCTGTCCAGCCTCTGGCTCCTGCCACCATGCCTTCCCTGCCTGCTGCTGTGTCTTCTCTGTCATGATGGACTGTGTTGCTCTGCAACAGTTAGCCACCCCACCCCCCAAAATTAAATTCTCCCAAAGAGATACACAGATTGATTTATTGACTGATTAAGGGAATGTGAAGACAGGAGAAGAGGTAAAGGATAACATTCCAGGAAAAGGGTACGGATAAAACACAAACTCCTGATATGGATTACTTAAGAAGATACACAGCATGCATGTCTGGCCTGACCTCCCAGTGCCTGTGTCTCAGAGCCTCTGCATTGCCCATTATTACACAATGTGTCTTGTCTTCTTTTCTTGCTCAGTCTTGCTCATTGCTTAATAGTCAGTGTTTTCATCCGTGTCTTGAGCAATCGTTTCATTTTTATTTTAAGTGCATGTGTATGGAGGTCCAAGGTTAATGTTAAAGTCTCCTTAAACTGCTTATTCATTTGGGTGAAATCTCTCACTTGGAACCCAGATCTTGCTGATACAGACTAGAAAGCCTTCTTGTTCTGCTTTCTTAGTGATGGAGTTAATGGTGGACCCCATGCCTGCTCGGCATTGCCCTGGGTGCTGGGATTTGAACTCCATTCTTCATGCTTGCACAACAATCTCTTTAGTCAATGAGCTATCCCGCCACTTTCATACTTCATTTTTTCATTGGTTTTTACATTTAAGTTCATATGACTAGTTTGATCGTTTTTATTTTTTATTTCAAAATATATTTTAAGTCTCTATTATTAAATGTTAGGCTTTACTGAGAATGTTTATGATATTTTTTAATCTATTTTAATATTGGTTTTATTTTTTATTTTTATTTTATATTAATCACAGGTTATGTACTTTGTATCCCAGGATAGCCCCCTCTCACATTCCCTCCCTATCCCACCCTTCCCTCCCTCATCTCCTCCCTGCCCCTTTCCAAGTCCACTGATAGGGGAGGACCTCCTCCCCTTCCGTCTAACTCTAGCTTATTAGGTCTCTTCAGGAATGGCTGCAATGTCCTCTTCTGTGGCCTAGCAAGGCTGCTCCTCCCTCGGAGGGCGAGGAGGTTGAAGAGCCAGCCATTGAGTTCATGTCCAAAACAGTCCCTGTTCCCCTTACTAGTGTACCCACTTGGATATTGAGCTACCATTTGCTACATACAAGCAGGGGTATGATTTTTTTTTAATTTCTACTGTATACACTTTTTTTTTTACTTTGATCTTACTCTCGTTTTTAATGAACCTAAAATTTAATTTTACTTTTGTTATCTGAACAAATATTCACCTTGCCACCTTTATTACACTGTGCCTTTTTCCCCTTTATTTTTATAATGGCTATCAAGTATGTGGCCACAAAAGAAACACCAAAAAATTGTGTCTAAAGTGATGGAAGTGTCTAAAGATCATCTCCAGTCCTCCTGCTTACTTATCTGTGTTAGTGTGCACTCTATTACTTTGACAAAATACCCGAAATACACACCATATAAAGGAAGAGGTGGTCACTTGGCCCACAATTTCAGAGGTTTCAGTCCATGGTCGCTTTACTTTGTTACTTTAGGACTTTGGTGATGCGATATATCAAGGCAAAAGTGTGTGATAGAAGGGGCTTATCCATGAAGAATGGCCAAGAAGCAAATAGAGTCAGGAAGGCCTCTGGTCCCAATATCACCTTCAGACACCTGTCTCCAACAGGTGTCTTCACAACCTGTCTTCCCAACCTTCTCTGAGACACCATGTATTGAAGGTTCTGACACCCTCACCCCCACTGACATTTAGTACTCCTAAATCATACTTTCTCACAAACCCCACCAGCGTGGCCACCCAGCATGTTAGATCTTAAAAACCTCATCATAGGAGTCCCTCCAAATCCAATGATGTCTCTCTCAAAGGCTCTAATAATCCCTCTGAGGTAGGCATTTTAATTCTAAAAGCTGGAATTGCTTTCTAACCTCTCAAATATTTGGATTATTTTTAAGGAGCTGTGTGGCTTTAAACCCTGGGATCAGTTAAAATCTGGGGAAGCATCTATCATTGTGCCAAAACCCAAAAGTAAGTTGAGTCAAACCTTAGGAAGGAGACAGGTGTGTACTCTATTGTGAAAGATGTCTTTTTTTAAATTTTTATTAATTACACTTTATTCACTTTGTATACCCCCGGTGGCCAGCTCCCTCCTCCCGTCCCAATCCCACCCTCCTTCCCCTTTCTCCACGTATGCCCTTCCCCAAGTTCACTGATAGGGGAGGTCTTCCTCTCCTTCCCTTCTGATCCTAGTCTATCAGGTCTCATCAGGAGTAGCTGCTCTGTCTTCCTCTGTGGCCTGATAAGGTTGCTCCCCTCTCAGGGGGAGGTGATCAGAGAGCAGGCCAATCAGTTCATGGCAGAGACAGACCCTGTTCCCATTACTATGGAACCCACTTGGACACTGAACGGCCATGGGCTATATCTGTGGGGTTCTAGTTTATCTCCATCAATGGTCCTTGGTTGGAGTATCAGTCTCAGAAAAGACCCCTGTGACCAGATTTTTTTGGTTCTGTTCCTCTCCTTGTGGAGCTCCTGTTCTCTCCAGGTCTTATTGTTTCCTACTTCTTTCATGAAATTCCCTGCACTCTGAGGACTAATATCCAGTATATATAAAGTATTCAAAAAAATTAAACAGCAACATATCAAATAATCCAATTAAAAAATGGGGTATAAAGCTAAATAGAGAATTCTCAACAGAGGAATATCAAATGGCAGAGAAACACTTAAAGAAATGCTAAATGTCCTTAGTCATCAGGGAAATGCAAATCAAAACAACCCTGAGGTTTCACCTTACACTCATCAGAATGGCCAAGATCAAAAACTCAAGTGACAACACATGCTGGAGAGGTTGTGGGGAAAGGGGAACCCTCCTCCACTGCTGGTGGGAATGCAAACTTGTGCAGCCACTTTGGAAATCAATTTGGCACTTTCTCAGACAATTAGGAATAGCACTTCCTCAAGATCCAAATATACCACTCCTAGGCATATATCCAAAAGAGGCTCAAGTACACAATAAGGACATTTGCTCAACCATGTTTGCAGCAGCTTTATTTGTAATAGCCAGAAGCTGAAAACAACCCAGATGTCCTTCAGTTTAGAAATGGATACAGAAATTGTGGTACCTCTACACAATGGAATATTACTCATCAATAAAAAACAAGGAACGTATGAAATTTGCAGGTAAATGGTGGGAACTGGAAAAGGTCATCCTGAGTGAGGTATCCCAGAAGCAAAAAGATACAGAGGGCATATACTCACTCATAAGTGGATATTAGACATATAATATAGGATACACCTATTAAAATCTGTACACCTAAAGAAACTAATCAAGAAGGAGGACTCTGGATAAATGCTCAAACCCCATACAGCAAGGCAAAGAGGATGAACATCAGAAGGAGAAAACAGGGAACAGTACAGGAGCCTACCACAGAGGGCCTCTGAAAGGCTCTACCCTGCAGGGTATCAAAGCAGATGCTGAGACTTATGGTGAAAGATTTCTTAAAGGTTAAAATTTCACAGCTGTTCCTGTAGGCTAAAGATCTTCATTTATATTTCATTCTACAATTTTGACTGGTAAAACTCTACCTTCAAATACTATACACTGTCTAGTAGTGTAAAGACCCTTCTGTTTTATATTCTGAATTTAATTTCTTCATCTTTATTTATAAACTGTTATCATGAACTTTTTTTGTTCTTATGTGTCCTCTAACACATTTGCCTTAGATATTTGTCTCTAAGACAAATAAAATACAAATTCACTTTCACTCATACCAATTCATTTGAAAAAAATTGTTTTAATTTTTATTTTTTAATATTAATCACAGGTTATTTACTTTGTATCCTAGCCGTAGCCCCCTCCTTCACCCCCTCCCAAACCCACCCTTCCTCTTTTATCTCCTCCCTGTCCCTTTTCAAGTCCATTGCTAGGAGAGATCCTCCTCCCCTTCCATTTGACCATAGCTTATCAGGTATCTCCAGGACTGGCTGCCATGTCCTCCTCTGTGGCCTAGCAAGGCTGTTCCTCCCTAGATGGGGGAAGGGGGGAGGTAAAGAAGCCAGTCATTGAGATTGTGTCAGAAATAGTCCCTGTTCCCCTTAATAGGGTATCCATTTAGATAATGAGCTACCATGGGCTACATCCAAGCAGGGGTTCTAGGTTATATCCATACATGGTCCTTGGTTGGAGAAACAGTGTCATAGAGGACCCCTACACCCTGATAAATTTTGTTCTTGTGGAGCTCCTGTCCTCTCCCCATCATATTAACTTCCCTTTTTATCATATGATTCCCTGAATTCTACGGAATGTTTGGTCATGAGTCTCAGCATCTGCTTTGATAAGCTGCTAGGTAGAGTCTTTCAGAGGCCCTCTGCGGTAAGTTCCTGTCCTGTTTCTTGTTTTCTCCTACCTTCCATGTCCATCCCATTTGTCTTTCTAAGTGAGGATTGATCATCTTACCCTGGGTCCTCTTTCTTGTTTATCTTCTTTAGGTGCACATATTTTAGAATATTTATCCTATTTTATAGGATTATATAAGTGAGTATATACCATGTGTGTCTTTCTGCTTCTGGGATACCTCACTCAGGATGATCTTTTCTAGATCCCCCCATTTGCCTGCAAATTTCATGATTTCCTTGTTTTTAATTGCTGAGTAGTACCTGGAAACAACCCAGATGTCCCTCAGTTGAGGAATGGATACAGAAATTGTGGTATTTTCACACAATGGAATACTACTCATTTGAAAATTTTAATATCTGCCTCATACTCATACTCAGTATTTTGATAAGCCTGTGCACTCGGTTCTTCTCCCTTTTTTTATGTATGTCTTGTAAGTTTTTATTTACAACGAGATATCTTGGGGGCTAGAGAGGTGTCTCAGTACTTAAGAGCACCACTGTTAAAGCACCACTGGTACTTCTTGTAAAGTACCAGCACCCACATGGTGGCTCACAACTAACTCCAGTTCCAGGGGATCACATGTCCTCTTCTGGCCTCTGCAGGCAATGAACACACATGCACCAATGCACCTACAGACATACACGTATGTAAGAAAACTTAAAAAAAAATCTTAACCAAGACCCCAGATAGCTTCTATAAGTTAGCAGTGCTGAAGTCAATTCTTCATGTGCCAGAAAGAGCTCACTAAGTTTTTTTGCTAAGAGATTTGTCTGTTGAGGAATTAGGTTGCTAGCTTTGGGATTAGCTGTTGCTACTATTCCTGTTGGCGCACTACACCCCTTGGATTCTGGACCTACAATCATGTCCTGGGGATGTATGCTGGTTTGTTAGAGCTGTTGTCTGTTTCACATTTGCTCTGTCCCCGTTTTACATCCTTCCCTTGCACTAGGCTTCAGGAAGTCTCCCCCATGGTGGTTCGAGTCTCCAATGCTGTGTTGCTGATACTGCTGTACTGCTGTCACTACAAGGCTGTTGTTACTACTCCCTTCCGGTATTCATTCAGCTCCCCGGTGAGGAGCTTTCTTTCTCATTAATCTGATTTTTAAAAAAAAATCTCTGTTTTAGAATGGTATGGCTGCACACACCCATAATCCCAGCACACAAAAGGGAAATATAGTGGAGTTTTGTGATTTCAAGGCCAGCCTAGTATACATAGCAAGTTCTAGGACAGCTAGAGCTATATAGTAAGACCCTTTCTCAAAGAAATTGAAATGCTACAGCTGGGATACAAAGTGAATAAACTACAATTAATGAAAATAGAATTATACCTTATGCTTCTTTCTGCTTCTGGGATGGCTCACTCAGCATGATCCTTTTCAGTTCCCACCATTTACCTGCAAATTTCATGATTTTCTTGTTTTTTCTTGTTTTTTATTGTTGAGTAATATTCCATTGTGTAGATGTACCACAATATCTCTATCCATTCCTCAGTTGAGGGGCATCTGGGTTGTTTCCAGCTTCTGGCTATTACAAATAAAGCTGCTACAAACATGGTTGAGCAAATGTCTTTATTGTGTACTTGAGCCTCTTTTGGATATATGCCTAGGAGTGGTATAGCTGGATCTTGAGGAAGCGCTATTCCTAGTTGTCTGAGGAAGCGCCAGATTGATTTCCAGAGTGGTTGTACAAGTTTACATTCCCACCAGCAGTGGAGGAGGGTTCCCCTTTCTCCACAACCTCTCCAGCATGTGTTGTCGCTTGAGTTTTTGATCTTGGCCATTCTGATGAGTGTAAGGTAAAATCTCAGGGTTGTTTTGATTTGCATTTCTCTGATGAGTAAGGATGTTGAGTGTTTCTCTGCCATTTGATATTCCTCTGTTGAGAATTCTCTATTTAGCTTTGTACCCCATTTTTTAATTGGATTAATTGATTTGTTGTTGTTTAATTTTTTGAGTTCTTTATATATTCTGGATACAAGCCCTCTGTCAGATATAGGGTTGGTAAAGATCCTTTCCCAATCTGTAGCAGTTCTTTTGTTCCGACGACAGTGTCTTTTGCTTTACAGAAGCTTCTCAGTTTCATGAGGTCCCATTTATTGATTGTTTCTCTTAGAACCTGTGCTGTTGGTGTTCTGTTCAAGAAGTTGTCTCCTATGCCAATGAGTTCAAGGCGCTTCCCCACTTTTTCTTCTAATAGATTTAGTGTGTCTGGTTTTATGTTGAGGTCTTTGATCCACTTGGACTTTAGTTTTGTGCAGGGTGATTAGTATGGATCTATTTTCATTTTTTGTACATGTAGACATCCAGTTAGACCAGCACCATTTATTGAATTGAGACTTATGGCCAACACTTGGGCAGAGTGCAGGGAGTCTTATCAAAGAAGTGGGAAATAATAAGATCTGGAGAGGACAGGAACACCACAAGGGGAGCAACAGAACCAAATAATCTGAGCACAGGGGTCTTTCCTGAGACTGATAGTCCAACCAAGTACCATGCATGGAGATAACCTAGGACTCCTGCACAGATGTAGCCCATGGCAGTTCAGTGTCCAAGTGGGTTCCATAGTAATGGGAACAGGGACTGTCTATGACATGAACTGATTGGCCTGCTTTTTGATCACCTCCCCCTAAGGGGCAGAGCAGCCTTACCAGGCCACAGAGGAAGACAATGCAGCCACTCCTGATGAGACCTGATAGACTAGGATCAGAAGGAAGGAAAAGAAGACCTCCCCTATTAATGCTCTTGGGAGGGACACAGGTGCAGAAGGGGGAGGAAGGGAAGGATTGAGATGGAAGGAGGGATTGAACTACAGGGGTATATAAGGTGAATAAACTGTAATTAATAAAGAATTATTAAAAATATTAAATCAAAAAATAAAAATAAAATTTAAATTTAAAAAACTGAAAAATAATGATAATAATACAATCTGTTTTAGTCAGATGCTGAGCCTGAGGATGACAGTGACATCTATGTTTTTCCCATCACACACACATGTACACATGTTAAGTCTGCTATCCCTGAACCCAGGTCAGCATCGTTATATATACCTCTGGACTCTTGACTGCTTGCTTGTGGTTGCTCTCAATCCCAGGTTGACTCTTACTAGACACCTCAAGAGCCTTGGCAGTCTTTATGAGGGTCCCTGCTTTCTTTATGGATAAATCTCTGCTCATCTCTCATTTCTACCCAATGAGTGATGTATTTTAAAAGATAAAATTTTAAATACTATGTAAAGGCCTGAATCTCAGAGTGCAAGGCTGGCAAAGTCAACCAATTTTATACATCGTGGACTCAAAAGTTTCCTTGATTTTTTTTTCTAAATAGCTGTGTCTGAAAGTAAGACAGTATTACTTACAGTTTTGTGTGACTGGGGATGATTTCAATCTAATCTAAATAGATCAAAAGCAAACAATTATTTTCCCCTTATGGATCTAAAGCCAGATTGGCTTGATTTAAAAACTTGGCATGTGATGTCCTTAGTGACCTTTTAGAATGGTGTTAATCCAATGTACTATCATTCCAACCAACAAAAAGAAGTGTGTCTCAGTATGGACTTCTTAAAAAGTTGTCTCTTTACTGGACCCCATTTTTAAGGCCCAGGATTTGGGGATGTTTTAAAATGCTGCTTAAAATTCTTTATTGGGCAGGAAGAGACATTTAGCAATAATTTGATCATTATTTTAGGTTTGTATTTCTTAGGGGAAAGAATATTTTACTCAAAACATTTTCAATGACTTGAATATTCTCATTTATGAATTAATAACTCAAATTTTTCCAAATGATTACAGATTTCCATTCAATAACATTCTATGTGCTAATATAGCACAGTTGTGAACTGCTGTCAAGTATGCAGTCTTACGTAGTTAGTTGGCATTTCCATTTCTCTCAAGCTTTATTTAATACTTTCAATAATGACATTTTGAGGTTTTTGTTGTTGTTTGGTTGGTTGGTTGGTTTGCTGTTGTTTCTGGTTTTGGCTGTTGTTTGTGATCATGCTACAAAAACGTATTCTGAAAACCATAAGGCACAGCCTATTGCAGTCATCCATATTTATACTAACAGATCAGACACTGACTCTCTCTCTCATACACACACACAAAGAGAGAGACAAAGGGAGAACCAAAGGCAATTCACTCAACTTTTTTTCTCACAAATTATGGTGAAAGGGAACTAGCCATTACCCTAGAGGAGTAGAAAGGAATCCGTGAGCCTCTGACATTGGGCACACTAGCTAAGAAGTCACTGCTGCCTCAACTATACCTGCAGAGTAAGTTGCTTTGACAGACCAGGAAGAATTGGCCCTTGCTTCACTATGAAGACACACTAACCAATGGCGAAGTTCAGGCCACCTTGACCATGTAAAAGCAAATCATCAAGAAAATGGATTAAAGGGAAGAAAAGTTGGCAAGAGGGCACATGGGCCAAAGACACAAGTACATCATATACATATATGTTTTCATGTAACTTAGTCCCATGTACAATCATTATAAATATACTTTTTATATGTAAAAAGTAAATTCCATATAAGGAGCAAAACTATTTTTAATCTATTGTCTATCTGAAGAGAATTAGGCTCAGTCTGGTCCCATTTTGTATCTTTCATGCATTCATTAATTTAGTTCATTTACAAGTAGTTGCCATAATATTTACTGTGATGCCTGCTGGATCCATGTATCTATGACTAAATTGTAAAGGTTCATGTATAACATATTATCCAGGGAACTGCTATTATAAAACATGAATGATTCTGATGCTGTGTGATGTTTGATCAGAATACACAGGAATTACAACTCTGACCCACAGTTTATCCAAAGGAATTGCTTACACAAGGAAATAAAAATCAAATTATGACTTTCTTGATTAACGTGTCCATACATTCAGTCTCAAAGATCTGATAAAGTTGGTGTGGACACAGAAGGATCCTGAGTTAAAGGCCAACATGGAATACAAAGTGTCAAAAAGAAAAAGACAAAGAAAGAAAGAGACGAAGAAAGAAAAGAAAGAAAGAAAGAAAGAAAGAAAGAAAGAAAGAAAGAAAGAAAGAAAGAAAGAAAGAAAGAAAGAAAGAGGGAGGGAGGGAAAGAAGGGAAGGAAGGAAGGGAAAGAAGGAAAGAAGGGAAGGAAGAAAAAAAGAAAGAAAAAGCTAGGCTATGCAGCTTAAACTTGAATTCATAAAGAAAAAAATTATTCTTTATGCCATAACCTTAGGACTCTCTGCTCAAACAAATAACATAAAGTCCAAAGCAGGTTCCCAGTATCTATAGGAAGGGAAAAAGACACATAGCCTTCTTCAAGCAGAAATCTACTTAACATTTATTCACAAGGAGAAAAATGAATGTTTAAAAAAGTTAAGTTTTGAAAAAGAACCTGAGGACTTAAAAAATGACCTCACTCTTGGCAGCTATGATAGAAGCATTTTTCTTCTATTCAGAAACTATGCTCGTTTCTTTTTGAACAAAAAAATGAGATGGAAGAGCAAGTATGCCCTTATTATAAGGACAATATTGGAAACTCTCCTCTCCCTAAAATAACTGTGAGCAACATTGTCAAAACCGAGGACTCCACAGTCATCACTAATATGAAACTGGAACAAGAGTTCTGTGAACAGTGTTGTGAACCAGAGCCAAGGGCACAGATTTAGTTTTCTGCACAGTTTTTTTTTAATCCCTTTAGGGCAAATTAATTGTATAGCCAAAAGAGATTAAGCTGGGACTTCAGAGTTTACATTTTATCCAGAACCACACACACACACACACACACACAAATCATTTTCTAAAAGTTATGAATTTTGTAAAAAATTTGTAAATGCTACAATTTTCCAAATATAACTGAGAAAATACATTGAAAAATCTATGAAATAAGACATTGAAGTAACAAATTCAGTCCCAGCACTTCTTTTGAGGAAGTTGTTATTGGCTTCACAATAGAGAGAATGGAAGACATCTTCCAAAACACTGTACCAGCTGACAAGAGACAATATAGCTAAATATAAGTTGACAAGTCTCAGAAACATTACCATTCCCTATGTTAAAAACTCAGGAGACAGATGCAGGAAGATTGCTATCGGTCTGAGACCAGTCTGTTGTCTATATAGAGGGTTCCAGGCTAGCCTTGTCTTAAAAAAAAAAAAAACAAATAGGAAAAACAATTAAAATAATGACAACTACCAAAGCAGTTGGTAGAGGTCTGTGTTCTGGGAGATCCATTGGGTCTTACTTCAGAACACTCTCTAATCCCCGGGTGCAGTGCCAGAGCTCTTAGTGTTTAGCCAAAGCTCTCTGCTTGCTCCTCTGATCAGCGGCTAAAACAGTACCCAACTGAGCCTTCTATCTTTGGCCATCTGTAGTGAAAGGGCTTTTCTCCTATTGAGGAACAGTTGGTAGCCAATGACAGCTGAAAATACAAGAGACCAGCCCAGCCCTCTGCCTCGTACTGAGGACAACTCCGCGGCACACTTTGCCTCCTGTGGATTCTCCATGCAACCATGTGGACGTTGTTTCAGAGTAAGTAATGTTCTGACTCCACATTCTTCTCTCACTACTCCTCTTCTTTTGAACACTCCCCACTAAGGAAATGCTAGATAGAAAACCCCGTCTTGGGTTTGGTGACAGAAACCCAACCTAACCTCAACTACCAGGGTGATGGAAGAACATAAGCTCGGGTTCAACTCCTTTGTGTAAGGAGAAATGCCTCTTTCTCAAAGGGAGAGCTGGACACATGGCATCATAGGAAAGGATGCCTGAGGACACTACCATGAAAACAATTTTTTTCTGTTCTCTTCTTATAGTGAAAGTAAGAAGATATAACATAATGATAGTAAGAAGATATAACATAATAACAGACATAACAGATATAACAGATATAACATAATAACATAATAACAGATGAGGGGCTCAAAGAAAAGAGCCAAAAAAATCCACTTGCTGTCTTTAGATCACACATACACACACACACACACCCTGAAGGACTCTTCTACAGGCCACTTTAGTTCATCCTAAAGGGAGACCACCTGAAAATGTGGAATTCAAGTCAGAATTAAGAGGTAGTATAAATTTGCCTAACCCTAGTGGATCTTTGAGTACCAGTTTTCCCTGTAATTACTGAACAGTCAGAGTCTGTTGTTTAGATTTCTGGTGAAATATCCCTATGTCATTTACATATCAACTAATAACAACTACTGCTCCAAATCAGACAGACACAGAATAACTTGACCTTACAAGCTGATTAGACCAACCCAATGGCTTATGGCTGGCCTAGCGATATAAAACTGCGAAAGAGAAATTCTATGACCAGGATCCATAGAGAGACCTGGACTGGGAAGAGAGAGTTAATCTGTATCCATCTGGCTTTTATTTTTCTCCACCACACTCCATCAGCCACTACAAAATATCCCCATGTGTTCCTGGGTACTGCTGAGCCAGACATCTGGAAACAAGCACTCTTGTTTTTAAACCGTGATAACAATAGAAGAATTAGAGAAATTACGTTAAATGCTTCATTTTTCTAATGGGAAAAAAACTCCAGCCATGAGAACTATATTCAGGTCACCACTCGAAAGCATGATTGTCCCGAACCAGGAGTCTAACTCTGGAGTTTTGAATTAGTGGTACAGGCAGGCTTGTTAAGGTGACTTTTTGAATCAAAAATGCCAAAACCAAACAGTTCTGTTTTAGAAATGAAGAGCCAAGTCAGGAGTTAAGGACCTCCAGGCTAACTCCAATAAATAGAAAACACCAATGGAATTTTTTTAAATACCAAAAAGAAAACATTTGAACAAATAGGTCTCTATCAGAACACGTGTGCATGTTCTTAATTGTGCTGCCTCTGAGCTAAAATTGCTCCCCAGTCTCAGCTTAATCACATTCATAAAGTCACCACATTTAAACCCGGGCAAGAATTTTGAGCTTATCATGGATAACTCACTGATTTTAATTCTGAGTCTCAATGGCTAAGGGTTCACAGCTGTGATGAGAAAGAACCCAGGGCATGAGAGAGAGAGGCTATTCCTGACACGATATGGCAGTGACCCGGAGCTCATAGCCATCGCCGATGCTAGCTGCTTTAAGACAATTAAAATGACTTAACGTAAAGGTATCAATGGCATCCATTCTCAATTAATGTGTTCAGCCCAGAGGCAAAGGCGCTGCCTATAATTTCCGACTTTGTTTTAGAACTCAAGCAGGGCTATGGATATTCTCCATTGTAAGAAAATCCTGGTGTAACAACAACAAAAGAATAATTTTAAGCTAATTTTAAAAGAATTTTTATTAAATTAAGGCACACCACTTTTAGCGCTTTGGTATAAGTTATCTTCAGGTCAAGGTCAGGCTGTGGTGCAACCACCACAGCTTGTGTGACAAGCCCAATTCAAGGAGTCATAAAGGTACTACCCGAAGCCCAGCCTTCACTCTGCCCATTGCCAGAAAGTAACCTAACTCTGAATTTGATCTTCATATGCCTATGTTTGAAGATCAGACTCTGCTGGGTTGCCTTAGCAATGATGTATGACACAGTGATGCATGAGTTAGAATATTTACAGTGGAGTCCCTTCATTAAATTTTGTCCAGGGGGATAATTGACACAAAGGTGAAATTAAAATTAAACAATATCACTAGGCTCTATTAGAGCATCATCCACTTTCATTCTATACCAGTAGAGTGAGGTCTTGGTCCATCTTTCTGACACCAAAGAAAAACGGATTAACTTGCACTTGCGTGGTGTTGCCAGGTGACCGTCTCCTTTTCTCCATTCATTAGAGGTTGGCCAGATGTGTAAATTCACCTTACATCTATATTCTTCCCACTGTACAACATGAGTCCCCTTTGTGGATTTTAATAAGGATGAAAAACATAAATAAAAACAAGTCTGTACCTGGGCAGAGCTAATGCTCAAAGTCAATGCTTTAGGATTTTTTTAAACATTCAAAAGAAAAGAAAACACAGATTCCAAATCCTTTGCTTTGGACTCTTGTTTTTTGACAGTTCCCACAGAAAGGCTGTGACTTCCCTCAGCTAGCATGCTACCCTGCATAACAGTTATTCCTAGGATCAAATAAAGTCCAGGAATGGCCTTTGGGAAACTCGTGGGGACAGTCCCTCGCTATCCATGCTCGCTCTCTAGCCCTCGCATGCAGCCTTGAGAAGTGCTGCAGCATTAAAGCCCATCTGGGACTTCCTCGTCCAGCATAGGCAGTGGGTGCATGTTAAGGTATCTTTACCCTGCTGACACTGGAATATGTCTTATAGTCATCCAATAAACACTGACAGCATGCTCGCAGTATGCCAGGCTGGTCTAGGAATCAGGGACTAAGAAGAATCAGAAAGACATTGCTTCCCCCTGTGCCTGGTCTGTTCTCAGTGCAGCAGAGTCCAGTTGCCCATTTCCGTATGATTGTTTCATTTCAGTTTGGGGTCTTGAATAATAACCAATCCATCTTTTTAAACAATATAGGCCTATATTGGGAAAGCCCTGCCCCTTTTTTGAGGATTTATGATACCTGAATATCTCTGTCATCGTGGCTGAAAACCTACAGATGCTGTCATCTGGATTGTTAAGCAAAGCAAGACTTTATCCCATGAGAGTTCCAATGAACAGTAGTCAGGACACAGAGCAGCTGTACTTCTACTTCATGCAATGTCCACACACAAGGGATATCAGGAGTCTGCAGGGATAGTCAGAAGTCAGTTCTTCAGATTCGTACATGGTATAAGATTATTAAAGACCAGCATGTAAAAAAAAACCAGAAGAACTTTATATTTCATCTAGCATAGCCCTCCATTTTTTACAGATGAAAGAAACTGGTACACTTTGTAGTGATAGAACACTTCAGAAGGTCACACTGGTCACTGGGCTTGATGGTACATGCTTTTAATTCCAGTACCAGGGAGACAGAGGCAGACAGAGCTATGTGATTTTGAGGCTAGGACTCCAAAGTGAAAACTTATCCTAAAAGAAGAATAAAAATCAAAACAAACGAAACCAAGCAGACAAAAATAAATAAATAAACATAGCCAGGCTAACAATAAGTTGGAAACCTAGCAACCCTGGAAGGTGTTTGTATTTTAACAATGTGCTCAGGTTCACTCCTCCCTTCTTAAAGAAGGCTCCAGGAAACTGGCAGGCTAGCAGGCTGGAAAAAAAGACATATCAAAAAGGATTTGGGGAAGATCTTGTCGTTCAACCTGCCAGCATACTCCTCAGAGTTATACCAAATACATTAAGTTCATTCCAGAAAGCCACACCTGCCTTTCAAGTCCTTTCCTGAGAAAACTCCATGGCAAGCTGGGTATGGTGGTATACACCTTCAACCCCAGGACTCCAGAAGCAGAGGCAGGCAGATCCATGTCGGTTTGAGGCCAGCCTGGTCTACAGAGAAAGTTCCAGGACAGCCAAGACTGTTACACAGAGGAACCCTGTCTCAGGGGGCTGGTGTCAGGGAGCTGGGAAAAAAGAAAAAAGTAAGTTGCCTTTGCTTTGGTTTGTATTCTACTTTGGTTTGCCACTTCTTTGGGGGTATTTCTAGAACTTCTAAAAAGAAGGTATTCTTTGATTCTGGCAGGATTTAAATAAATATTTTATAACGTATCAAAACTAACAGAGAAGGCCATTGGCTTCTTTACTTGATACCTGTTTAACCTGACTTATTTTCTTCCCAAGCTTTAATTTTTTAGTGCAGCCAAAAGAAGGAAAGCAAAAATGAGGACGAGTATGTGTCAAAATGAATTCTGTAGGATCTAAAAATTAAAATAAAATAGATTTCTAAAAAATCAGGTAACAAGAGTAACAGGATCTTAGCCATTCTGATACTTGTAATGTAGAATCTCAGGGTTGTTATGATTTGCATTTCCTGAATGATTAAGGAAATTGAGCATATCTTTAAGTGTTTCTCTGCCAATGCTCTGTTGAGAATTCTCTGCTTAGCTCTATACTCCATTTTTTAATTGGATTACTTGGTTTGTTGGTGTTTACCTTCTTCAGTTCTTTATATATTCTGGGTATTAGCCTTATGTCAGATATAGGGTTGGTAAAGATCCTTTCCCAGTTTGTAGGCAGTCATTTTGTTTTGATGATGGTGTCCTTTACTTTACAAACGCTTTTCAGTTTCATGAGGTCCCATTTATTGATTGTTGATCTTAGAGCCTGTGCTGTTGGTGTTCTGTTTAGGAAGTTGTCTCCTGTGCCAATGAGGTCAAGGTTCTTCCCCACTTTTTCTTCT
Source organism: Pachyuromys duprasi (assembly GCA_028658305.1). Lineage (NCBI taxonomy): Eukaryota > Metazoa > Chordata > Mammalia > Rodentia > Muridae > Pachyuromys > Pachyuromys duprasi. The sequence continues at coordinate 30,729,115 of CM053749.1, forward strand.
AACAGATTTAGTGTATCTGGTTTTATGTTGAGGTCTTTGATCCACTTGGACTTTAATTTTGTGCAGGGTGATAAATATGGGTCTTTTGCATTTTTCTCCATGTAAACATCCAGTTAAACCAGCCCCATTTGTTGAAGATGGTAGCAATGAAACCTTATACAACCACTTTGGAAATCAATCTGGCACTTTCTCAGAAAATTAGGAATAGTGCTACCTCAAGATCCAGTTATACCACTCCTAGGAATATACCCAAAAGATGCCCTATCATTCAATAAAGGACATTTGCTCAACTATGTTCATAGCAGCTTTATTTGTAATAACCAGAATCTGGAAATAACCTAGGTGTCCTCAGTGGAGGAACAGATACAGAAAGTGTGGTACATTTACACAATGAAATACTACTCAGCAATTAAAAACAAAAAAATCATGAAATTTGTAGGCAAATGGTGGGAACTAGGAAAGATCATTCTGAGTGAAGTAGCCCAGAAGCAATGTTATGTATAACACGTATGTTATATATTCACTTATAAGAGGATATTAGCCATATAATATAGGATAAACATACTAAAATCTATGGTCCTAGAGAAGCTAAACAATAAAGAGGAGCTTAGGGAAGAGACTGAAACCTCACTCAAACGGGCAAACAGGATACACATGGGAAGTAGGAGAAGACAAGGAACAGGACAGAAGCCTTCCACAGAGGACCTCTGAAAGACTCTACCCACCAGGGCATCAAAGAAGGTACTGAGACTCATAGCCAAACTTTTGGCAGAGTGCAGGAAACATTATAGAAGAAAAGGGTGATAGAAAGACCTGGAGGGGACAGGAACTCCACAAGGAGACCAACAGAGCCAAAACTTCTGGGCCTGGGGCAGGGGTGCTGCAGAGACTGGCATTCCAACCAAGGACTATGCCTGGAAAGGACCTAGACCCCCTGCTCAGAGGAAGCCCATAGGCTATTCAGTTTCTTTTTTTTTTTCGTTTTAGGTGCTTTAATTCGTGATTGATTGACTCTGTTGCTTTGGGTGAAGAAACAAACCATGTCGGGTGCATAGAGCAGATAAAACTGATTACCTCATGCCCAAGAGCTGAAAGATAGAAAGAGGAAGTGACTGAGGCCCCATAATCCTCTTTGATAGCGTGTTCCCAGTGAACTAAAGATGTCTCACTAGGCCCCACTTCTTGAAAGTTCCATTACAATCCAGTAGCACCAAGCTGGGCACCACGTCTTTAATGAAAAGGCCTTTGAGGGACATTCTAGATTGGCAGTGTAGGAAGGACGCTTTCTCTGTCTCTCTCAGTTAATAGACTCTCACCCTAGCATCTGGCTCCTGAGTCTTTATTGAATTTTTGGGATTTTATTTAAAAATAACAATGGGATACCATCTTCATAAATCTCTCTCTTCAAGGTTCAGGGATCAACGAAGAAAAGGATATGGAAAAGATCGTAAGAGCCAGAGGTGATGATGACTACAAGGAAACGGTATCTTCCAAACACAGTAGGACTGCTGCACTTATGAGCTCACAGAAACTGTGGCAGTGTGCTCAGGGCCCACACAGGTTCAAGCCAAGTGGAATCCTAGCACTGAGAGAAAAAACAATTCCTAACACAGGAAAAGTGAGCATGGACATGGGCCAAACTTTAATTGACGTTTGGCTCTTTGCTTAAATGCGAGGAAAGATTTAGAGGGTTTACATACAAACCTTGAATTCAACTTCGAACGTTTTATTTCTGCCCATGCACATTCTGTAAGCATCTGTAAGCACTGACAAAGCCTGTGTTAGCTTTCATGGCTCCTTCCCTACAGGAGTCTTGCTCCTTTTTTGTTGTTGTCAAGGCCTGAAGTAAGTATGGTACCCACAGTCTTTTGACCACCTGGTCAATATAGTTCAGAAGTGTGGGTCCCACCTGGTTGAAGGCCCTTCAAGTAACCTTTGCTAGAATGATGAACCAGCTGTTAAACTTCAGTGCGGATTCCAGAAAGACAGAAATGTCAGCAGTGAGTAATATTTGCTCAGGGAAACTGCAAGTACCATGCTAAGCCAAGCACACACACACACACACACACACACACACAAATTAGCATATGGGCTACAACCAGAAAATCTACAGACATGGGTCTTTACATGCTCTTGGGATTCCACATCCAACCTTTGTGTTTTGGAAGCTGGACAAACACTTCAGAATGAGGATGGCTTTACCTTGTGTCTATTACACTTGATACTGAAAATGTGTATCCTACCATTTGTTTTTAGAATGGCTATTCAGTTTCTAAGTGTGTTTCCTAGTAAGTGGACAACGAGCTGTCTCTGACATGAACTCAGTGGCTGGCTCTTTGATCACCTCCCCCTGGGGGATGCAGCCTTGCCAGGCTACAGACAAAGATGATGCAGCCAGCCTTGATGAGACCTGATAGGTTAGGGTCAAATAGAAGGGGAAGAGGTCCTCCTATATCAGGGGACTAGGGGAGGGGCGTAGGGGAAGAAGGAGGATGGGTGGGACTAAGGGGAGATGAGGGAGGCGTATACAAAAGGAATAAATTGTAATAAATAAATGAATAAATAATTTTACAGAAGAAAAAAGTAACAGGAATACAAGTAATTATCATCCATTTTCTATAAGTCTTGACAGAGGATTGTAAATGTTCAAGTCAACAAGAGAGATATAAGACACAATGAAAGGAAAGAAGATGAGAGTGAGGAGGAGATATCCAATAGTCTTGCATTTCAAAGTAATATTCCATTTATGAAAATGAATGATTTGTTTCACATATGCCCACATGTCTTTATCCCTAGTGCCAGCACATCATTGCTGCCTGGAATCATGCAGGAATGCTCTTACAGGCTTTCCTTCACCTTCTCTTGCCTCTTCCAATCTTTTCTCTTGACAAAAGTCATGGATCTTTTAAGAATTCCAATTCTGTTCTGACACAGACATGCTTGAGCTCAGCCCTAAGACTTCCTGCTGCTTTCAAAGATAATGTTTATGGAGCTGGAGACATGACCCAGAGGTATGAGTAGTTGCTGCTCTTGCACAAGATTGGGCTTTGGTTCCCAGCACCAACAATGGGCTATTTATAACAGCCATTAACTTCAGCTTCAGGAATCCAACAACCCTCTTCTGGCCTCTGCAAACATGCCTGCAGGCTCATGCACGTATACACACATGCAGAAAATTAAAACAAATTTTTAAAAAATGAAACAAATTTTTTAAAATTAAAATGTATAGATGAAATGTATAGCAACATATTAAAGAACACATATGCTATCCCACATTTATCATTCCTTGAATATCAGGAGCAAAAGTATTCAGTACAATACTGGGAATCTAGGTCAGAGATATTAGGGAAGAAACAAAGTAAAGGGAAGGCAAACACAAAATTGTCTTGTTTGCAGATGCCATGGTCTTATATACAGAAAACCTTAATGAGTCCACGCAAAAGCCATCACAAGAAAACCAATTCAGTAAATATTGCAAAACACAAAACTGGCATATAAATATTAGTTGCCTTTCTATATAATGTAATAAACTATCCAAAAATAAGGATTGATCCTACTAATACTAGCATCAAAACAATAAAAATACTTAGGAATCAATTTACCCATGGAGATAAAATATCTAATTACTGCCCAACATGGTGGCACACATCTGTGTGCCAGCACTCAGGGAGGCAGAGGCAGGTGGACCTCTGTGAGTTCAATGCCAGCCTGCCTTCAAAGCAAGTCCAGTACAGCCAAGGGTACACAGAGAAACCCTGTCTCAAAAAACAAAAACAAACAAAAAAATCTAAATACCAAAGCATGTCGTAATTACACGAGAAACTGAATACAGTGATAAATAAAATAATGTTTCATGCTATCCTGAGTTCATAGATTAGAATAATTAGTATTTTCAATGTCCACATTGCCCAAAGTAATATAGAGAATCATATTCATTCCTATCAAAATTTCAGTATAGTTTTCACAAAAGTAGCAACAAAGAAGTTCTAAACTTTCCTGCAATGGGACAGCAAATGGCCTGCAATAGCTACATCCATCCTTAAGGAAAAAATGGGAAAAATAATTTACTTGATTTTAAAATATACTACAAATTATGACAACCTAAAACAAAATGGCCCTGGCATAGAAGCAGACATGTTATAACCATGAGACAGAATACAATGCACAGAAATAAACCCTTACACAGTTCAGCTAGATGGTATTAGACAAGGTCATGAACAAAACATGGAGGAGAAAGAACAACCTATTTATATATGGCACTTTTAAAAACCTAATAGACTAGGATCAGAAGGAAGGAAAGGAAGACCTCCTCTGTCAGTGGACTTGGGGAAGGGCATGTGTGGAGAAGGGGGGGAGGGGTTGCGAGGGGAGGAGGGAGGGAGCTATAGGGGGGATACAAAGTGAGTAAAGTGTAATTAATAAAAAATTTTAAAAACTTTTATCTTCCTGAAAGAAAGAGAAATTAGATACAAATGCACTGAAAAATTGAGTGCAGTAAGTGAAACCATGAAATACCTAGAAGAAAACAGGGCAGAAAATCTCTTTGACATTAGCCTTGTATCTTGACAATGATAGTATAATGATAGTATAATCATACCCCAAAGGCACACAGAGTAAGAGCGAAGGTGATGAGCGGAAATATAACCAACCAATACTCTGTATGTTAAAGAGAATCAACAAAATGAAAACATATTTGCAAGTGTATATACAATAACAGTGTCAAATACTAGGAGTTCAGAACCTCTCAACAATAGAAAAACCACAGACAGAAGGAACTCCTGTACAAATAAATAAGTAAATAAATAAATCTTAAAGACAAAAATGGCAACGATTCTGTGAAGATGCAAATTGAAGCTACTACCTCACATTTGTTAGGCTAGTGATTAAAACAAGATAAGGATCCATACTGGTAAAGGTTCCCTGATGATGGGCATGTGAACTGGTTCAGCAAACAACACAACTGCTCTCAAAACATTAAACACAGGAGAACCCCATGACCCAGCATCCCAGTGTCTGTGGTCTTGCTTTCTCCTCTTTGTGTCTCTCATCGCCATCCTCCCATGGTTACTGTGTCTGAGTCCCCGGATGGCATGGCGGCCTCTCTCCCTTGTCTTTGGCCTCCGTACATTTCTGACTCCCTGGGAGCTCTCCCCCAGCTTCTGTGCCTGTTTGGCTGCCTGTAATCCTTCAGATCTTACCCAGTCCTGGCTGTCAGAGGTCCCACTACAGCATTCACCATTTTGCCACTCACTGGGTTCTAAAGGTTTTGAATTTGTGAATCCCAAGGCCAGCCACGGAGCAGCTGACTCGGGGTCCTTTGATTGCAGTAACCAAAGTTGTGTAGGATGGTTTTGTTGTTTGGTTTCATTTTGTTTGGTCTACAGGAATAACAAACAATTTCATTCACACCAAATAAAATGCTGATTCTCAGCTGTCCTGCTGAATTCTACACAACAAAGATATATACTTAGTATTTTATGTGTCATAAGTTTCTCTGGAAGACTTTTTGTTAAATCCTGTGTAGCTGGAATAATCCTGGACCTTGCTCAAAACAAGTTGGAATTTGTCAGAAATTGTATGTAATTCAGACAAAAAAAAATCAATCTGTCTATCTACCTAGAAACTATCGTGTGCCAATGCTTTCCTATGGAGACACACACACACACCCCTACTCAAATCTACTCACCGCATAAAGGAAATCCATGACAGAACAAAGCAATGATTGCACCCAAACCCAACGTGGTGAACCAGTGAGTTTTTATTGGGGTTACTAACAGGACTGTGAGAGATTGCTTATAGGAATAGGGGTGACTCAAAAGCAGCTGTGTCACTTAAAATCCCATCTCAACACAGATAACAACTCACAAAAGCTGTAGCACTGAGGCAGGCGGTGGTGGCGCATTCCTTTAATCCCACCCTTTTGGGAAGCTGAAGCAGATGGATCTTTGTGAGTTCAAGGCCAACGTGGTCTACAGAGTGAGTTCCAGGATAGCCAGGGATACAGAGAGAAATTCTGTCTTGAAAAATAAAAATAAAATGAAAGGGAGGGAAGAAGGAAGGAAGGAAGGGAGGGAGGGAGGGAGGAAAGAAAAAAGGAAGGAAGGAAGGAAGGAAGCTCCACCCCCGGCTCTTTGTACAGAGCTCGCAGGCAGCAAGTCTCTCTTCTGCAGTTCTGGCTGGCTGGAGTCTCCTCCTTGAGAAGTTTTCCCAGACATTTGACATTTGTTTACTTCCTGAGTTCTATGAGCTTCCTTCCTCCTCCTGGAGCAATAGTTTCAATCCAAAGGAAATTGCTATGTAATTATCTTCACTTAGTCTTTCTGCTTTCACTTTACCATATGTACATATTTATGACATATAGATAAGCCACTATCTGTTTCATAACAATTCTTTCCCCTGTTTTAACAAGTATATTTATGTTGTAACATGTCTAGGAGAAGCACATCCTCTTCTTAGTATAAAGCCCACAGCTGAATCTTTCATGGGGTTCATGCCGTGCGCATCACCTCTCTGAGAACCCTCAGCCCATTCCTTTCCATCTCTTCACTCACAGCCATGCATTGTTCTCAACATGAAGCTAGTGCTACTTACACATTGGCTGTGCTACTTACAAACATGGAGTGGTACGTGTTTATAAGCTAAGGGAGACAAAAGCAACACACTTCTCGAACATCTTTACCTTCATCCCCGATGTCCCAGAGAATTTCAGATATCTGTGATTTTGCTTAAGTTCATTTCAGTAGCTAATACAGTTCCAGAATCTTTTTTAACCCAAAATATTTTCTCCAAATCAAAATAGAAAGATGAGAAGATGGAAGTGTAAAATTGAAATGAAGCATTGAGTAAAAAAAAAAAAAAAAACAAATTTTTTTTCTGTTCTGTACGTTAAGAATTGCTTAGGGAGACCATAGCACCCTCCTGAGAAAAAAAGTGGGTGCGTTTCTGACAGTCCTCCCCTGTCCTGAGCCCAGTCCAGCCACAGAGAACTCTGACTGGCACCTTCCCTTTGAGTCGTGCTGTGGGGGAAAGGAAAGACTCAAACTGCTGTTCTCTTTAGATCTTAGCAGAACAACGGTACTCACAGTCTGGCAAGTGTTAGTGCTTGTGACATTAAAAGGCAGCAACCTGCCCCAGCCTTGCAGATTGCATCCCCAGCAACTGGTGTGAATTGCAAGGCAAGCGAAAGAGAAAGTTGAAAACAAAACTCAAAAGATTAAGTTTCCATGTGTGTCTCCATTCACAACAGATGGCCTCCACACCAACAAGCTTTTGCATTTGGTGATCTCCAGATGGGCAAATAAAATGCCATTTTGATCTGATTGTAACTTTGGAACAGGGTAGGGGTTGTTGTCCTGTGTTTCAATCAAACAAACGGAAAATGAATTTTCTCTAGCACAGTTTATACTGAAAGAATAGACATTACTTCACAGGGGTTCTAGGTGGAAATGTAATAGTCTTCACTGTGGTAGAAGGTTTATCTGTTACAAGTCTTGGGGGGGGGGAGTATATAACTGTGGAACAGTTTTGATAGGTTATGTATGAAAGGATAAACTATGGGATAGTTAAAGAGAAACTAGTTGGTGAATCTTTTAAGTCTATCCCGTGGATTGAGAAAGTAAACCCCGTGTCTGTTTACTAACAATTCTTCATAGCTTCATTAAAACATCAAAATTCACTATTATCTCTGTACAATTCTTTTTTTCTTCCTCTTCCTACAAGCAATCGGTTTTCCTTATTAGTTCCTAAATGATTCCTTTCCTTTTTGTTTTTACAGTTAAAGCTGCAGCCATATTATCTGGTGTCTCTTTGATTTACATGGCACAGCGAACAATTGATGTCTTGCCTTTGATTTGGTGTTTCATTCTGCTTTCCACCTGGGTTAGCCTCCCAGCATTCACTTCAGTTATATGACACCTCCATTGCCACCACACACGTGCACTCACAGGAACACACACACACACATACACACACTTTTTTTTTTTAATTTCAGTGAGCGTTCCAGGACTAAGGCCCAAGACCTTGACTACAGAACTACAGATTTGGCTATTCATGTGGAAAACTAATGTTCTGGGTAAACTTAATTTTTCTTTCTTTCTTTCTTTCTTTCTTTCTTTCTTTCTTTCTTTCTTTCTTTCTTTCTTTCTTTCTTTCTTTCTCTTCTTCTTCTTCTTCTTCTTCTTCTTCTTCTTCTTCTTCTTCTTTTTTGAGACAGGGTTTCTTCTGTCTTGGACTCACTTTGCAGACCAGGCTGGCCTCAAACCCACAGTGATTCACCTGTCTCTGCTTCCCAGAGTTGCTGGGATTACAGGTGTGCCACCATGCCCTGCTGGTAAACTTAAATTTTAAACAGCAACTGCTCTACTTTGAAGTGAGAGCAATGATAATATATGTTTTTTATTGTTTACTTATGCTTAAATATCAGAGGCTTTTCATCTTATTGATGTCTACATCTTTAAATGAAGCAACCTGGCCCGGTGTAGAACATTTAGCCAATTATTCATTCAAATGATTTAAAGGTATTTGGTTTTATACAAAACTCTAAATGTTTAGAAATATAGTAGTGTCCACCAGCCACCATAGAGTACAGGAAGGCAGATAAGTGGACCCTCCTACATAACAGCTTCATGAGAAACAGTCTCATTTACGGACATCCATCAGCTCTAGAGTCTAATAGATCTGATTCTAATTCCAGGATCTCAGGACATGAACAGTGGCTTTTACTGTGAGAAGTTATGGCGTCTTATAGCACAAATGTCCACATAAATCCAAAAGAGAAAATCATAGTATACACAATGTATCAAGTTGCATAAGAGCTAAATGAGACACTCATGTGAAACTTTTTATACAGTTCAACATGTGCTTCCATAACACAGTTATGAGCCTGCTTCTTGCCAGTTCATCTTTCTTTGTAGACACCCAGAAGATGGGAGCTCTGGCTCCAACACAACAGACAAGCTTGAAGGAAACCAATCGAGGGTACTCCATCATGCCTTTGGTTTCCTGTGATGATAAAGGCCCTCTTGCCACACTCTCCCATTAATCCTATATTTCAGCTGCATAAAAAACTGTACTCTTACAGTACATCATCTGTTCCTTATACTGTCTGATTCCATTCCACACTCTCACCTCTGGCACTGTCCCCATCTCCACTGGTCCAAGAACTAGCAAGTCACCTGCTGACTTGCTAGCAAGTAGCCCTGCATGCAAAGGTCACCAGCTCTGACACCCATCACCGGGATTGCTATGGCTGCTTTCGGTTGTCTGCACTTGTGTTTTCTTACTTTCTCACCCGCTCGTGTTCCTGTCTAAACACTGTACTGCAGCCGGAATGGCAGTGGAAAACAAGAAGCACCATCCAACTGAGGGCACACAAAGGAGTATGCCTGAATGACCCCTGACCATGGATTTTTAACGCGAGAAGCTGATGGCCCCACTGTAACGCAAGCCATGTGCTTGACAAACAGATCGGCAAACCCCGCCAAGCTGTTCCAGCACGCTGAGAACCCACCATCCTGACGGTAGTTTGTTTCTATTGCTGCCCGCCTCATTCCCACTTTTTTGTTGTTGTTTGCTTGGACCTTTCACATGTTTCACAGGCTCTTACTACAGGGAGCCCTGGCTCGACTGGGACTTCAGACCAGCCTTTAACTGAGATCCATTTACCTCTGTCTCCTGAGTGCTGGGATTTAAAGGTGTGTGCCACCACAGCCAGCGTTACCTGAATCTTTTAATTTCATCTAACACCACGGTGTGTGGAGTGCTGTTTCCACATGGTTACCTGATAGGAAGGGATTTCTTTCTACTTTTACAGCATCTCTATCAGGGATAAAGCACTCAGCAATCCGGGGAATCTTTGGAGCATCTGGAAAATTCCACAGGAACCCATGGCAGTGGAAGTACCTCCTGGAGTCAGTTCAAACCCTTAGAATCTACATGGTATCTTTACCCAATTCCTCACCTGCTACAGGAAGATGAAAACACTGAAGGCAAGGATGTGGTGTGGATGAGGTGAGTATTGGTGTAAGGCATGAGGCGTCCCTAAAGATATGTTCGTTTTCTGCACCCCACTCCTGGCCTGCTCAACTTTTCTTCTCAAGTCTACAGCGAGTGAGGACGAAGTTATGAATGCCCAGCGTCTCCCTTGAATACACATTCTTGTCCCAGAGATCGAGTTGACTTATAGTGTGCAGGAAAGAGGAGGCTGTCAGCACTCTGAGTAAAGATAACAATGAATTTAATCCCCTGAAAGCAAATTCCAGTGAAGCTGAAACAACATGTCACGAGTGTCCTGCCGAGAGAGAGAGAGAGAGAGAGAGAGAGAGAGAGAGAGAGAGAGAGAGAGAGAGAGAGAGAGAGAGAGAGAGAGAGGCATTTCTCTGTGCAGAGAGATGAGTAAAACTTCAGCAGTATTTCAGAAAGGAGTTGAGAACAATTTACGGTGAACTGCAAAGAATTTCACACAAAGCGCTTGGGTGTCATAAGAGAAACGGAATGATGTGCTCTGTGTCAGAGTGGCACTGGGCTTCTCCAGGAAGAGGTTGGCTGCCTTCCGCTTTCGCTCTCTTCCTTCTGTGATGGCCCCACTTAAAGTATAGTACAGGCTTGGAATCCCATTGTATTCCATAAGCCTACCTTTCACCATGTGTGTCGGAGGGAGATGTAGGTGTGGCTGTCTGGGTGTGTGTGTGTGCCTGTGCGTGTGTATTCACCTGCTCACTTCACACATCACTGAAATGGCTTCTTTTTATTATCCTGATTTTTTCCATGCTTTCCAAATTGCTTCATTTTGTAATTAATAAATGTCTCACTCTGGGTTGTCTGAATTCTGGGTCTTACCAGAGGCCAAGCAAATTTGAACTCTGCACATGGTTTAGCTTAACAGTCAGAGATAGTTTATTAATGGTGAAAGAAAAATTAATTAAACTTTACAGTGACTTTTTTTTGACCACTGCCTAAACTCCTTCCAGTCACAGGCACCCACAGCGATGAGAGGGCTGCAAACTCCTGCACTGCACAAGGCTTGCTGCTGATTCTGCAAAAGTCTCACATGGATCTGAACCTATGAAAATTTCATAATTTTTTAGCATTTTGTAAATTCTAGAATATTTACATGGGGGTTTTGTATGAAAGATGGTTCCATTAAAAACCCAGCATGAGAGAGAGGTGCCCTAGCTGCTCTTCCAGAGAATGCAGGTTCCATTTCCAGCATCCACATAGGAGGCTCGCAATCACCTGGAACTGCAGTCCCGGGGAACTTAATGCTCTCTTCTGAACGCTTTCAGCACACAGGTGGTGCACAGCCAAAGATGCCGGGAAATCATGCATAGGCATAAAATAAAGACATTTAAAGCCCAGAATACTGTTCTCTAAGCTTATTCTCACAACTTCCTGAAACACATAGCTATATCTTTAGCGAGTTTCCCTGTAACTAAAATTTATTTGGTTTAATATTCTGTTCTATAGTTTAGACATTTTACTTTTGGAAGGGCACAATTATAGTCCCTGGAAATTGTTTTTTTTCCTGCAAAGATGACTGTTAAAACATCCCTGAGTTCCCTGATCTTGCAGACACACGAATACAGAGTTTATTACTTTATATAAATATCACAGAACCACCTAGTTCTCCATGAATGCTCCATGGATTAAAATGTGAAACTGTTGATTGATTTTTATGATTAAGAAAAAAATGTTTTAATACATTTTAAACAGCATATTAAAAGTAAAAGATGATCCTGCAGACTCTATAGGCTGGCCCTGGCTGGTGCAATTACGGGGTCCCCTGTAGAAATCATTAAGGAAGTTTAAAAAGTGATCTCTCCTCAGACGTGATCAATAGCGGCCTTAATATATGGCATCAATGAGTTAAATGAGAAAATGACCAGAGACCAAATGTGTAGGTTTCTAGTTTCAGATGAGGGTTTTGCTCACTCTTGTCAGGAAATGAACACAACTTTCATAATTGTTCTTCTGCAGGAGGGGGACAGCAGTAGTTTCATTTAGACCCAGGGGGTTGCATTTCTTTAACACTTTGCCACATTAGAGTGTTTCCCATCTGAATCTGATGATGCAATATTGAAAGAGAGAAATGGCCAAGGACATTCCATAACAAACCGTAAAAGTTTATGGTGCACATAGCGGGGATAATTGGCACAAGAGGAATTGAATCCTTCCTCATGCGCAATAGCTGATAAGATACAGCCTGTACAAAAATCCTGGCATTTCAGTCAGTTAGTTGGCGGCTGTTTTAGAATGAATTTATTTTATTGTTTTCATAGTGCACTTTATAACACCAAGACTGCTTCTACTGTACTGAGAAGATAATAGAACGACCAGATTCCTTTTTCTCCTACATCCATTTTCCACTGTAATCTTTTATTCTTTCCTCCTCTACTGGCTCCCCCCACACACACACACACACAAACTATTGACAAATGATTTGTTGAAACCCAAAGCCGGTGGAAAGAAATGTTTGATTTTCTACCTAAGTCAGCGTTCTTTTGGATAAAGTCCTTTAACAATATTAATTAAGTCATTCATAGACAGTATTCTTTCTCCCGGTTTCCAGATTTTTCTAAACCTCACACCTGTTTTTCTTCGGGTTCTGTGCCCTATCAGCTTATAAATCTTGCTGCATTTCCCAGTATAGCTTTTTATGAAACAACACTTTTTTTTCCTCCCACAAAACTTTCACCCAACTGTTTTCAATAGTGGCAGTCAGGCCTGAAGTTGTCAATCAAAGAACAGCTTATCAGTCTGAGCCTTTTCTTTTCAAGGCTTTACTCAGTGACTTTTGAAACCTGTCAGCACCCAGTTGATTTTAGCCCCAACAATAAAGTCACACTCTATCTCCTACATAGAAGCTTTAAGATTAAATTCTGATGTCCTATACGTCATATTTACATAGTTAAAACTCATAACAAGCAACCCACAGGCAATAGGATGTAATAACCGTGCAACAGAGCCATTTCCTGTCCCCTTTTTCCCTCTGACACAATGTTTTGTGCAGTTTATTGGATGTGAATGCTATGGAAATGAAAATAGTCTGGGAGAAACCTTCTGGCCAGGTCTGAGATTTAGAAGGTTCAGCTGGAGGGCTGTGTAAGGTTGTGATGCTTGGTCTCCTCTCCTGGTATAAAACAGGAACATTGTCAACATTCCCTTCATTTCGAGGATGGGAAAAGATGCAGTGCCACAGATGTTTGCATTCACTCACTTTTAACTTTGTTGACTCTTCTAGTATTAAAAGAAGACATCTAATCTGGAATTTAGAAAAAAAAAACACCTTGGGATAGCAGGAGTTTTACAGTTTCAATTATTAAACACAAAGTAACCCCCTCAGGTGTATACAAGATAAACATTAGTGGTAGGTACACCCTGAGTGTCAGATTGACACTCAAACAGCCAACAGAGGGAGGGAAACCCTTTCCTGGCAATCACCTTAGGCCTAGAAACTCAGGCGTCCTGTTAACTAATAATGTCTGTGATTGAATTTGAAGCTTCTGTCACATCAAAAAATGGATTCTGGGTAAAAATATTGACAAGAAAATAAAGCTTTAATGGGAACACTAGATAGATAGATAGATAGATAGATAGATAGATAGATAGATAGATAGATAGATAGATAGAGATAGATGTAGTCTATCTATAGTTTATATACATAGTTTATATAGATTATATATAGATATAGATCATGATGGGGGAGCATTTTTACAGTTTCCTTACTTAAAGAGAACCAGTAGGATGACTTTGGGAAGGAGGGAACAACCCTGGCACAAATAAACTACCATTTTGAAAGAGCTATATATCCCTGTGGGAGGCAGTCTCTGTTGTCGCTCGTGCTATGAGATATCCACTTAATTTAACAACTGGTTTTACTGCTTTGTTAGGAAAACATTTGCATTCTCTTTCTAAACTTCATGAAAGGTTTTGTCACAATCATGTTGTCTCAATCCTCATGTAAAATGAAAAGTCTGTGCAATCAATGCTATTTTGTGGTCCTGATTCTGTCTGGAAAAAAAAAAAAGGAACAGGTGGAAAATAAAGAATACTGCCACCCCCAGGATGGGTTGGTACCCACAGGGGGCTCCCCTTCTCTGGGGATAATGGGAGGAGGAATGGGAGGAGGGGCGTGTGAGGGGGGACTGGAAGGAGAGGACTGAGGGGCTACAATCAGCTATAAGGTGATTAAATAAATACATTAATGTAAAAAGAAAAGAATACTGGAATCCTTCATGGAGTCTCAAAATCCATAGCTTTCCAACAAAAAATAAGTTTATTACAATATTTCAGAGGCCATAAAAGGGTGTTGGATTCCCCTAGAGTTTAAATTACTAGTAGTAATGACCCAGCCAGTGTTGGTGCTGAGAACCAAATCTGAGTCCTCTACGAGAGTAACCAGTGATCTTAACAGCTGAGCAATCTCTTCAGCACCCAGTACTTTTTTCTCATGCACTTACACAAGAGGATGATTTTTTTTAAAACTTGTTGGAGGTTGTTTCTAGCATGTAAACTAGTGTTCCTAAGAACACACAAGCTTTCTTTTTTTAATTATTAATTACACTTTATTCACTTTTTAGCCCCCCTGTAGCACCCTCCTTCCTCCCCTCCCTAACTCTCCCTTCCTCCGACTTCTCCACGCATGCCCCTCCACAAGTCCACTGATGGGGGAGGTCTTCTTTTCCTTCCTTCTGATCCTAGTCTATCAGGTCTCATTAGGAGTGGCTGCATTGTCTTCCTTTGTGGCCTGGTAAGGCTGCTCCCCCCTCAGGGGAAGGTGATCAAAGAGCAGGCCAATCAGTTCATGTCAGAGACAGTTCCTGTTCCCATTATTATGGAACCCACTTGGACACTGAACTGCCGTGGGCTACATCTGTGCAGGAGTTCTAGGTTATCTCCATGCATGGTCCTTGGTTGGAGTATGAGTCTCAGGAAAGACCGCTGTGCTCAGATTTTTGGTTCTGTTGCTCTCCTTGTGGAGCTCCTGTCCTCTCCAGATCTATTTCCCACTTCTTTCATAAGATTCCCTGCACTCTGCCCAAAGGTTGGCAATTAAGTCTCAGCATCTTCTTTGATAGTCTGCAGGGCAGAGCCTTTCAGAGGCCCTCTGTGGCAGGCTCCTGACTTATTCCCTGTTTTCTCCTTCTTCTGATGTCCATCCTCTTTGCCTTTCTGGATAGGGATTGAGCATTTTAGTAAGAGTCCTCCCTCTTGATTAGTTTCTTTAGGTGTACAGATTTTAGTTTGTTTATCCTATATTATAAGTCTATATGAGTGAGTATATACCGTGTGTGTCTTTCTGCTTCTGGGAAAGCTCACTCAGGATGATATTTTCCAGTTCCCACCATTTACCTGCAAATTTTATGATATCCTTGTTTTTTTATTGCTGAGTCATTCCATTGTGTAGATGTACCACAATTTCTGTATCCATTCCTCAGCTGAGGGGCATCTGGGTTGTTTCCAGCTTCTGGCTATTACAAATAAAGCTGCTACAAACATGGTTGAGCAAATGTCCTTCTTGTGTACTTGAGCCTCTTTTGGATATACGCCTAGGAGTAGTATAGCTGGATCAAAAACTCAAGAGACAACACATGCTGGAGAGGTTGTGGAGAAAGGAGAACCCTCTTCCACTGCTGGTGGGAATGTAAACTTGTACAACCACTCTGGAAATCAATCTGGTGCTTCCTCAAACAACTAGGAATAGCGCTTCCTTAATATCCAGCTATACCACACAAACTTTCTTAAAGCCCCATCCATGGAAATGCTTTTCTCACCAAAGGATGCATCTGTGCACATCCCCTAGACTCACCACCTTCTCTCTCCCATGCACTTGCATTCAGGCATACACACTACACATGCAAGGGGTTTTTTCCTTCCAGACCTGTCTGCTTTCTTTTCATTGGCCCATCCTGGTCTGAGGATCTGCTATCAATATTTGTTCTTCTTTCTTGGGCATCTTGTTTTTTAGTTGATTCAAGTTGAGAAGAAAATATTTATGTGGTAAGAATTTATGGAGTTCATTAACTACCCAGCCATTACCCTGAAGAGTTAGCACTCTCTGCTAGCATCAGTGATTAGCAGCACACCAGAAAATAGTTTAAACATAATTTAAGAAGTGTTCATGCATGCTGGGGGTAGATAGTTTTCTGTTCTAAGCATGCTAGGATGACTAAATCTCCTCTCATGGCATAAAACAGGAACACTGTCAACATTTCTTTTAGTTCCAGGACGGGAGAAGAAGCAAAGCCACCAATGTATGCACTCACTCACTTTGATCCTTCTAGTATTTAAAAAAAGTCTAACATAGGAAAAAAAAAAACCTTGGGATGTCAAGAGTTTTACAGTTTGAGTTTTTAAATGCTAAGCAACTTTTTCACGTGTATATATGGTAAACATTAATGATAGAGATATCCTTAATGAGAAATGAGGCAAGTAAATCTGTCAAAGACAAGGAGAAAAATGAAAGCTATAGATAAAAGAAAAGAGGAAGAGGTGAGAGAGAGAGACTATCAAAGACATGTTTCTTCTTTTCCTGTTTTGATAACATATCTGAGGAACCAACATGTAGCAACAATTTGCCGTATCACTATTTTTCCAGGGAGAGCTTCACAAAATATGCAAATCAGACATGGCAGAGAATAATTAATTGCCAAAAAAGTAACCTTTTAAGCCAACCACTTGTCTTTGTCATTAAGCATTGTATGGTATTGCAAACTTAAGCAAGGGATTTTATGAAATATGGCAAGTCAGTATTGTTAACACAACTGCAATCCAGAAAGGGTGCTGTAGCCTGTAATCTCAGTACTCTAAAGGCTAAGTCAGGAGGATTGCTGGGAGTTTCATCCTTTCCTGGCCTACACACTGAGTATCAGGCCAGTCAGAGCTACATACTTAGACCCTGTCTCAAACAAAGAGAAAACAAAATAAAACAAAATCCACTGGTATCATTAAACCAACTACTATGGAAACATAAAAATAATATCTACTTACAACATGAAATACCACCATTTTGTTGCTGCCTGATTCCATAATTATATTGAGAGGTCTTCAAGATGCCATGTGCTCCTTCCAAGTCAACAGGGGCTCCAAAGTGACATTCACTTCATCTGTGCAGTAAACTAAATGGGGTATGGTGAGATTTGAGGTTGATTCCTTAGAACTGTAACTCCTGTTGAGTGTAAGGTACCAAAGAAAGGTAATTGTTCAAACATCACCTGTTTCTTCAGCTGGTATCAAGGGCTAGGCTTGGCTCTTAGGATTCTGCTGGCAATTACAGATGAAGTGAATGTCACTTTGGAGCCCCTGTTGACTTGGAAGGAGCACATGGCATCTTGAAGACCTCTCAATATAGTTATGGAATCACAGAGAACTGGGACACTCAGGAGATAAATCAAAGCCAGTGCTTCTTACACGGCATGGCTATAAAGCAACAGAACTCCCTTTTGATTGATCCAGCCTTGTGTAGCTCACACATGCAAATCGAGTGTTAACCCCTTAAAGTCAATAGTGTTGGAGATACCACACTCATCCAGTTGTGTCAGAAACTTGATGTGATCTTTACTGAAAAAAAAAATGCAAACATCGCTTCTTGAGATTATATTAGAAATTTGTGAAGGAATAGTTATTCAAGTTGAACAGTCTGAGTAACCAAACTCAGGTTAAAAAAAAATGGGGCAAAGTTCACTGCGGTCATTAAAAAAAGGAAACCCCCACTAAGAAATTATGTGTTGTGATACATAATAAAAGCTAACACTTGAATTCTTACTGAGTGGCATGCTGCTAAGCATTTGGCACCCAAGATTTAACACAGTGCCCACACCTAATATCACAATGCCACCTGCATCATTGTGTTAATGCTTAAGAAACTGGCACACGGGGAGGAAAATAGATTCCAATATCACACAGCTAATGGTAACATAGACAAGACGTCTATCCTAAAAACCAGGCTCCCCAGTCCATGCTCTTAACCATCATTCTCTGCTATTTGATTGCTTCTAAAAAGAACTCCTAGACAAACTCTGGCCCAGTGAAACAGGATGCTGCGTTTAACACTAAGTCATCCTTGAGGTGCAATATCCATTTATGCTTATTTTAAAGCTTGAGTCTTAATCTTTTGGTCTAGTTAAAGAACCAGTCTTATAACCAGTGATTGAGCCTACTGACTGCCCAGCAAGGCACTGCCATTATAGCTTCATAGGAGTAGCAGGGAAAAGTTTGTCCAACTCCGTTTGAGGGGTCCAGAACTTCTATTGTGGATATGTTTTAAGGTCGGTTCGTTTGACCTTATGTGCATGTGTTTTTGCCTTTGTGGGTTTATATGTGTCATATGCATGTAGGAACCCATGGAGATCTTCAGAGAGACCATGGAGCCTTTAGAATTGGAGTTAATGGGTAGTTATGAGACAACAGGTGGGCACTGGAAACCAAATCCCTGTCGTCTGGAAGAGGTGTTCTTAACTTCTGTCCCCCTAAATCGTGATAGGATTTGTTTGGATATTTTCATTTGGGGGTGGGGAGATTTGGAAATATTCAAAGAAGAAGGAGGAGGAGGAGGAGGGATCACGGTATGGTTAAGTATGCTGGGTGTGTCTCTAAAGTCTTATGTCAAGTAAAAGAGTAGAACAGCCTCTATGCAGGACCACAGACTTGAAATCCATCTGACCTAGGTGCGATCTAGTCTACTAACCGAACGTGTGAGTTGAAGTAACTTCTCTGAGCCTTGATGTCTTCACCTGTGAAGTGCCCTTCGAATTAAGTACCTTTGGCCTAATTTTGAATGTTCCAGGCTGGAGCTATAAGCCTTCCATAAACGACCCCCCTCTCATCTTTTCAACAATATTCTTCGGATTTCCCAGATGAAAAGAAATTTTCCTCCAAATCATAGGCTCAGCTTCTTAGGACATTTCAACGCACAGTTGTGATGTTCTAATGTACAGGCAAAAGAGAAGGTTACTTTTACTGGTCTTATTCATGATCCACCCCTGCTATTCTATTTGCCTAGAGTTCAGGGTCTGCAGCAGGCATCAATTGTGCTCTAGCTGATAGAGAGTGCATGTGGGGGACCCCCAAAGGGCTTGTAGCTGTTGAGAGTGCAATTGGATTGGTCAGCCAAGACCAGAAGCATCTGGTAAACTGACATTCCTTTTTAACAAAATTGGCATTTATGTCAGAAATTATAATTCCCAGTTCTATTTTAACTTTTCTTTTAAAGGATATACATTTTCTCAATAGAGGAATGAGAATGTTGAGATAGTTCTCTGAAAATCACTCAGCAGAGATCGAGAGAGAGCTAGCTTCGCTAACAGCACAGTAAGAGTAAGGGCATTTTCAGCCTTTGTCTGCAGCACAGAGAATGAGGCAGAGAAATGAAATGTGAGGATTTTTCTCCCAGGTGGCTCCAAAGAAGACTGAAGAGTTCACCAGAAACAAACAAACAAACAAACAAAGCTACAGAAATTTTACTAGTCATAAGTGTGAATCAAGATACCAATCACATTGTTTCTCTTCAACTATCATCCATAAGATTCCACTGGATAGCTCTGAACTTGAACTTTCCCACTTTGCCCTAAGGTCAGACCAGATTATCACTTGTACTTAAGGAGTGGATCCAGTTGGGTATGGGGTAGAAGGAAGTGGTACCTAGAACTACCCTGAGTGATTCCCTTTCTAAACATCCCTTGGGATATGGAGTGTTCAAGAATACACTATGTAAATTCTCTTTACCTAAAAAAAAAAAATCTAAGTTTAAAACCCAAGAGAACCTGACAACAAAACAAGACCCAGGGCTAACCCAGGACACCTTGAACCTAATAAACTGTTTTACTGCCCAGGCTGGCTGCCCTGCCAAGGCTCAGGATGGTTTCTCGGGTAAGTCATTAGCAAAACCCCAATATCTGTAGACAGTATGATTGCTATTAAAAAATTAGAAAGTAATCACAAAACAAACAAAAACTGATGCCCTCTTGGATCCTACCTCATGATGGGTCAGAGACAGAGAATCAGCAAATTCAATAACCAGGGGAGAGAAGATGGCCATGTGCTTGGGGAATGTGGAAAGAGAGTGCAGAGAGAGATGGGAAGGTAAGAGATGGTCCCCCTGAAAATAGATTTACTTCAGGTCAGGAAGGACCTGAGGGAGCACACTCTGGGAATGGCACACTGGGGTGCAGGTGGGTGCTGATGCACAGTAGAGAAGCTAATGTGATAGTCACAAAGAACACAAGCTCCAGGATACAGAAGCAGGGTCACTGTCTAGAGAGGACCTCTGACTTAGACCTCCCACTCTAAGTAAACCGTAGGGAGAGCTTTTATCATGTTCTGGGCTCTGAATGGTGTATTTCCTTACAAGAATTACAGTTCTCTCTAACGATACTATATTAGTTACTTTTCTTGCTGTTTTGACGAAATTCCTGGAAAGAAACAATTAAATAGAGGAAGGTTTTATTTGGGCTTTTAGTCTAAGGAGGCACACTTCATCATCAGTGGCAGGAGCATGAAGCTGCTGGTCACAGTGCATCAGAAACTTCCTTTTTGGGGAACAAAGAAAGACAAATCACTCACTTCCTCCTTTTTACT
The DNA here is from genome assembly GCA_028658305.1 of Pachyuromys duprasi. Lineage (NCBI taxonomy): Eukaryota > Metazoa > Chordata > Mammalia > Rodentia > Muridae > Pachyuromys > Pachyuromys duprasi. The sequence goes on from CM053749.1 coordinate 30,749,686, forward strand.
CAGTCTGGGACCATAAGCCATGAGACAGTGTCACCCACATTCAAGTTTGGTCTTCCCACCCCAATTAAATAGTTCTGGGAATGTCCTCCCAATACATCTAGAGACGTGTTTCCACAGTGATTCTGAATTCAGTCAAGACAATGATGAAAACCAAGCATCACTAGTACCAAACAGATATAATTAGCTCCTAAAGCAGTTAGGACAAGCACAGCCAGAACTCAGAATTAAAAGCTTGCCCCAAGTCAAGCAGTACAGACACAAAGAGCCAAGAATACAAATCAGATTCCTGTTTACCAAAGCTTTACCTAACTCCCCCAATACCATCTTCCTTGGAAATCTTAAGCATATGGATCCTAACACAAGTGTGTACATGAGTCACTGGAGCCAGTTTTGAAATACGGATTTCAGTGTCCCACTATAGATGACTGAGTCAGGGAATCTGAGGTCCAAATGTTTTTGATGATGCAATTGTTTTCTACAGGGACACCTCATGGAGATGAGTAGAAGAAGAAGGAAGAAGAAGCCACAATCTGTGGGTGAATCCACAAGCATAAGCAATCACACAAGGTAGGCTTGAAGTAACAACAAATGGAACAACAAAAACCTCTTGGCTGTTCATTTCTTTTTCTTTCTTTCTTTCTTTCTTTCTTTCTTTCTTTCTTTCTTTCTTTCTTTCTTGATTTTCACATTTTGGCTGTTGAGTGTCCAGTAAATGTTCTCAGCAGAGAGTTTTCAAAATAACCTTTCATGTTGCCCCTTTTTTCTTTCAGTAAACACCAACACTTGACCTGCCCAAAAACAAAAACCTGAAACCAAAGAGAACAATTGGTTTAAACTATATTTGTAGCAGAGGAGTAAATTCTACTTTCTTCAGAAGTAATAAAATTCGTGTGGGTTCCCTAGTAAGTTGAGCAGGTGCTGTCTATGAAATGGTCTCTGTTGTCTGCTTTCAATCACTCCCCCCTAAGGGTGATGCCTTGCCTGGCCTCAGTGGATGAGGATGATCTCAGTCCTGATATGACTTGATGTGCTGAGGTGGGTTGGTGGGGGAGGGCTCCCCTTTTCTGAGGAGAAGGGAAGGGGGCTAGGGTGAAGAAGGTGGGAGGGAGAAATTAGGAGGAGAGGAGGGGGTCGACATCAGGATGTAAAGTGATATATAATTTTTTAAAGGTAATAAAATAATCTTTCAAGAAATATCATGAAAAACAGTTGTTTTAAAATCTAGACCAAAATATATTTTTACAACCATGTTTATAAACAATGTTTTATCTGTTGGAGTGATCATGGGATGGTTTTGAGATAGACATTAAGGTCTCCTTACTAACAAAGGCAAAGACCATGATGAATTACAAACTAGACACAGGCACGAAGGACTTCCCTGTTGTGCTGAGGAAGCCTGTATAGGGCATGCAGACAAGTCAGTGGCTCGTGAAGCACTCAAAATGATAATCCCAAAAAAGAATACCTCAACTCCATCCAACCCCAACCATAATATCCATAAAAGGCAGCTGGCCAGGGCAACACAGGGGTATTCCTCCCTTGGGGCCCTTCCCACACTTGTGAGTTTTCCCTATTTTTCCTCAATGAATGCACTTTTGCTCTGTGCACTTCTTGGCTGCATTTTCTCATTCTTTGGAGGAGAGAGACAAAAAACTGGTTCTGGGTGGCTTGCAACCCTGACTATCTATCATACTAGCTCTCCAAGAGCAGAGAAAAGCTCTGAGACACTAAAAAATGCCCACATCAATTATTTTCTGGGTTACTGAAATACAATGTATTTGGAATTATTTGTTTGCATTGCTGCTGGAGCTATAGGCCATTATTACTCAACTAGAGAGACAATAGGTTCCATGAAGAACCTAGGTAGGAGTTTAAGAACTTTGTATTGTGGATTGAAGTATCTTCAAGTTACATTAAAGATAAGCTATTTATATCAAGTGGCATTTACTGGCATTTTTTTCTTCATGTTTCTTGGCTCCCTCATCAAATCAACTTTAGCTCTTTGCTCAGAAAACCGGCTTAGGAAAGAAACTTTACTAATTCAAGAAAACTGAGATTTTTCTCTACTTCTGTCACTTACAAAATGCAATTTTCAAGAAAAAATATGCAAAGAATGTCTATTACTAAGAGGTTAATGACATGAACTCAATGGGTGGGTCTTCGACCCTCCCCCCAACCCCCCCCCCCGAGAGAGGAGCAGCCTTGCTTGACCCCAGAAGAGGACATTGCAGCCAGCCCTGAAGAGACCTGATAAGCTAGGGTCAGAGAAGGGGAGGAGGTCCTCCCCTATGAGTGGAAGTGGACTTGGAAAGGGGCAGGGAGGAGATGAGGGAGGAATGGGGAGAGTGGGAGGGAATGTGGGAGGGGGCTACGGCTGGGATACAAAGTACATAACCTGTGATTAATATAAAAATAAATAAAATTTAAAAAAAGAAAGGAACATCAAAAAATTAAATTCCCTCATATTACTGCCTCCACTATATACCAAAATATCTAGTAAACAATAGTTTCATTTTATTTTTAGGAAGTTAGATTTTCATACTTTATTTCTTCAATGACACACTATTTAGAAGAGTGTTTTAAAGTTTCTTTTGGTACTGCTTTATAGATTTATCCTATTACACTCTTAATAAGATTAAAGAAGTTATTTTAAGGTGTTTTGTTATTCATTAATGTCTGCCTTTGTATCAAATGTTATCTGTTTTGGAACAAAATCCATATACTAATGAAAACAATGTGATTTTTCATCACTTTTGGATAAGGTAGTCTAAGATTCTGTTTATTTGATACATAATACAACTTAACTCTGCCATTTCATTGTTAAACCTTTGTTTAGATTTGAGAGTTACCCAATTATTTTAATTGAACAGGTTTTTTGTGACTTTACTTTTGCCCTTTGTCTAAATGGATTTGTCATATGTTTAGTCACTTGAAACATGTACTTTATTTAGATGTTCACAACTTATTTTTAGTTTGTTACTTTCAGAGTATAATAATCATGAACCATTTACTCAGACACTGATACACTTTTATTTTCTGCTTGAGGTAGTCTGTTAGCAAGTAAAAACCTGTGTTGTCCCTTGGGGGGAAAAAAGAGGTTAATGACAAAGAAATACTATGTACTATGTATTATTCTTCCCTTCTGTGGGCGTGAGACCTTGTCTCTCTCATTTCCTTGAAGGGTATGGGTCCTTTCATCTAAAGAACCTCTTTAATGATGAACTATCATTTCAGGAGCCCATATCTTTATATACAACAAGAAACTACAACACGAGACAAATAATTAAAAAGAAATAAAATAAAGATCAATCATTTATAGAAGGGCTCTATGTCATGTTTTGACAGTGTGTGACCTCAAGCCACATTGGTACATTCACACTTCTAAAATAGAGAATGGATTGGATTATTTGTGAAAGGCCAACACAAACTTCATCTCCAGTGTGTGTAGCAACTGCAAAGGAAGGGGTTGTTAATGGTGGTTTGAGGTGATGTTTTTAATGGCCAATTCTGTTTTGTTTTTAATGACTCCCAAATAAATTTAAGTCTGAAAGGGTTTTGAAATCAAGATGATAAACAATACATCTAAGTGCTATATTAATGTTTAACACATTAATAGGTTGAGGATTTTATTCCATTTAAATTTTACTTTTGAGTGAATAAATAACTGACCCCAAGATCATGGTGTCACCTGTGAGGAAAAGCACCAAGGTAATTGCAGAGCACCTTCTCTGCTCCTTGCTAAACTCTGTTCCACTCTCTGGCCAGAGAAACAATGCTTGTATTACAACAAAGGTTTACTTTGTTTCTTTCTATGAATGGTACACTCCACTTTCAAAAAAAAAAAATCTCTTTCCTGAAACAAAAACAAATTTTTTTCTTTCAAATTTATGGTCTTCTTTAAAGGGCTTGATTGTCAAGCTGAAAGTTCATTAATAGTTTGGTTTTAGTAAAACTTGATTGAAGCTGAAAAATATAACAGGTAAGACTTTTCAAACTAAATCTCAGCAAGCACCTAGAAAGTAGAATTTTCTAGGAAAAAAAACAATAGTAGTTATGCTCTGTATAGTATATTTCAAACGCTTTAAAATTTTTGCTGTCAAAGCAGCAAAAATAAACCATAAGTTTATTTTTAAGGCGCACAGGATATGGCCTACATGCTATTTTAATACTGAATATCTTTCAGAGGTGTTTTCTAAAAAAAAAAATTGTTAAATAAACCATCCTTTAAAAATGCATTTAAATGCCTGTATCTTAGAAGTAAATACTGGATGGTCTTTCAAGTTAAAATTCAGTTTTAACTGAGAATTAAAACAGCCAGGACCACCCGGCCCCATTCCACCCCAGTGCCCTGCCCCCCTTATGGAATGAACCTACTTAAAGTGTAGAAAATGTGTCATATTAAACACAATGCTCCATCTCCACTGCTACACAAAACACCCACAGACCTCAGGAAACCACCAGGCTCATTCACCTTGACCCTTGGCCTCTCACACATTCTAACATTCAGCTTTCTCCCCTCTGTCCATCTGCTTGAGCCATTAGCAAAGTTCATTTGCAAGGGCTCTCTTAGGTGAGCCAGCTGTCATCAACGTGTTTAAACTCTGCCTCCAGTTTCCACGGAATAGTGTGTTTGCCCACAGGTCTCATTAAATCCAGGGAAGGGTTGCAGAGCCACTTGTAAAGGCTCTGGGGGAGCTAACGGGCTTCTAGAAGGGTGGCCCAAAGCCCCTCGGTCTAATTTGCTTCAGGAGCATTCTCTTTTCAAGCTATTGGGACATTTTCTATGGCGATGCTCAAGAAATGGAGGTTGTGTGGAAGGTGATTCTGCAAGAGACAGCATAACAATCTTTCCTTTGCAAATCACTCTAACAGAGAGTTCTCAACACATAAAACTATATATTAAAAAAAGACTCTTGTATGAGTTCCCACTGCTTGATTTGATTTAGGAAACAAATGAATCATCACGATGATGCCATGATCTCGCCACCAAAAGACCAGTAGAGGAAGAAATCCAAGGAAATAGCTGAATGCAAAGTCAGAATTGTCAAACCTACTACTCAAAGGTTAATTGAACTGTCTTTAAGAAAGTCCCCAAAAAAGCAGATGAAATCATGTCCACTTCCGTAGAGTGGAAAGGGTTAAAACACTGGGCTTCCAAGTGAGCAGGATATGAAATGTAAAGGTCTATTCCAAGGGCTAAGGCCAGGAAGCAATTAACACTAGGCAAAGCAGGCAAATTGGAGTGGGGATCAGGGCATTTGGGCTTTCATTTTTCATAAGTGCTGTATACATATTTTGGCCCGTCTCCTAAAATACCTTTCCTTTTCCTTGCCATCAGCCCAGTGAGCCTGAGGTCAGACTGTAGAATCGCTCACAATGAATATTAAACAGGGCATGCTCAGCTAAAGCCAGCCCATCAACAGAATGATCAGATACACAAATCAGCTAGAAGTCTAAGCAGTTTCACTAGATCATTGCTGGAACAGCTGTCTGCTTCAGAGGCTAAGTTTGCGGAGGCGTTCTGCAACTGCCCCTGAAGGAAATGCTGTCCTTGTGTTGGTCAGTGTCCATTGCTACAACTAAACGGAGAAAAGATTCATTTCAGTCCAGGGTTTCAGAAGTTTCACGGTGCAGCCACTTTGATTTAGATTTCTGGACTTATAATGATGCAGAATACCACAGCATCAGTAGCATGTGGCAGACGCTGTGCAACTCGAAGGAGTCTGGAAACAGAAAGAGAGAGCCAGAGGAAGATCCAGCCCCCAAAAGCACACTCCTCCTAAACTGTTCATACACCCCCAAAATAGCACCACCAGTTGAGGCCACGTAGTCAATATATGGGCCATTGGTGGTGTGTGTGTGGGGGTGCCTTTCAGAGCCAAACTATAACAGTTTTGAAGAGTCAAGTCACATTTCTCAGGGCATGACTTCTACTTGCAGCATTTTGTGACTGAATGTATGAACTGGCAATGCTCAAAACCTACATTTAAAAACAAACAAACAAACAGAAAACCAGAATCCTGTTAGCAAGGACGCATCAGCTTGCCCAGTAAACGTACCCTCTCATTTTCATGAGTTGTCAGCAGCCAAGCTGTCCACCGTAGGTCAGGCTAGCAGGAAGTCAAAGTACTGGGAACAATCCAGGAAATCAAACAGCAAACTCAATAAACATCAGCTCCAGATGAGTAGGATTGGCTTTCCTAGTTTGGGCCCCATTTGCATGTTAGAATCTACTTGTGAAAGCTAAGTATACACAACTATCAATCACCTGAATGCCCAGGTTCAAACCAGCCTCTCTATCCAGTTTCCCCACACTAAATGAAAGAATAGAATAGAATAGAATAGAATAGAATAGAATAGAATAGAATAGAATAGAATAGAATAGAATAGAATAGAATAATAGAATACTGCCTACCAGGGCTTACTTAGAAGTTTTTCTCCTTCTCCGTCTGCTTTTGAGTCTCTGTGAAAATGACCACGTCTTTTGATAGCCCCTTCACCTTAGCAGACTCTGAAGAAATGCCTTCTGCTTTTCTCATTTGATTGTTCTTATTCATTTCACTCTCAAAAGGAAAGCAGCAGAAAATCTGAGAATCCAACTGGTGTCTTGGCTAAAGCAAAAAATGTTACAGTCTTTTGTGGCACAGGTGGTAAAACAAAAATTAATTAGATCTCTGCCTTCGTTTCTGTTGCTACAATAGTGGGGAGGGGAGGCTCATTTTATCTCACACTTCCAAGTAAGAGTCCATCGCAGATGAGAGTCAGCAGAGTTTAAGTGCCTCATATCCTAGGCCCACAGGAAACAATCTCAGGTCAAAGAACCGCACCCAGAAGCAGCCCTGAGATGAGGGAAGGCCCAGATTGTGGAGAGCAGGAGGGCTCAATGCTAACCTTCCAAGCTGCTGGCAGTGGAAGTAGCAGATTTGGCTAGGAGTGCGTAGGAAGAGACAACGCTGCCCTCAGGCTGGAGAGATTGCCACACTGTTGCAGTTTCAAAAGTGTTTGTTTTGAAGACAGCGCTGCTACTCAACGCAGGCTTCAACCTCTCAGTCCCTCTGCTCAGCCTCCAAGAACGCTGTGACTACCGGCCTATACTGTCACCACCCGTTTTCTGTTGCATTTTTTTATGTTTTTACTTTAAGATTTATTTATTTATTATTTTGTGTGTATGAGTGTCTGCCTGCATTTATGGATGTACACCACCTATGTGCCTGGTGTCCAATATGTGGATATGATGATTGCTTGTGCGGATACTTTATGATCACTTGTTTTCTTGTATATTTTAGAAATTTTATTGAGCTATGATTTCCATTTTCTTGGATCATCAGCTTAAGGTGTGTTTTTTCTTAATTTCTTGAATTTGTTTGAAAGTGGACTTTTCACCAAAGACAACCTCCATTTCTTCTCTTCCTCAAATGAGTATATTACCAACCTAGAGTCACTTCATATTCAATTCTGGATATGCCTTCTTCATAAACAAATTTGTTATAAAGACTCAAATTTCTCCCTGCTCCCAGCATCAAGCCCTGAGCCAATTTCCCATGCTGCTTCTTAAAAAACAGAACACAAATGTGTTCATTTCCAGGTAAGCATAGGAACATGGATTGTAAGGCTCATCCCAGTGGGTGAGCCCTAGTTTTGATCACTGTTTTAGTTTGCTTCACTTTTGTTGTAATAAAACACTGACCAAAAGAAATACATTCCATCACTGATGGAGGTTTAGGAAGGAACTCCAGGAAGGATCCTGGAGGCAGGAACTGAAGTAGAGACTGTGGAAGAATGTTACTTAAATGACTTGTCCCCCCTTCTCCTTCCATGGCTCCCTCAACTTTCTTATACAAATCAGGGCAACCTTCTGGGGTGGCACCGCCCATGGTGGACTGGGCCTTTTCATATCAATCATTATGCAGGAGAAGGCTCCACATACTTGCTGATCTGATAAGGGAAATTCCTTGGCTGAGTGTCCCCTCTTCCCAGGTGACTCTAGTTTGCATCAAGTTGGCAAAAACTAACTGGATAACCCATCTTGAAACCTAAGATGCCAGTTACCTTGAGACCAGCCTTTAAATACAAGCTACTCTTAGTTCTTGGCTGAACACTCTGGACTCCTTTCTTCCCTTCTTGCCTCCTTTGCAGGTGATGGAAACAGGATGCAAGGATTTTTAAGACTTAGCCTCATCTGAAGTGGCTAGCGGAAAGGTCTGTCAAGATGTCTCCTCAACGTTTGCAGACAGAAATACTGGCATCTGTTTTTGAGAATGGAAGTCTCTGGTACCCTGCATCATCAGATTTCTCTGGTACCCTGCATCATCAGATGACCCCGGTACCCTGCATCATCAGATTTCTCTGGTACCTTGCATCATCAGATGTCCCTAGTACCCTGCATTATTGCATGTGCCTGGTACCGTACACTGTCAAAATTTCCTGGTACCCTGAATTGTATATCATCTTGGGCAATTCTTGGCACATTTTCATATTACAGTCATGAGCATGTTATCATTGTTTTATTGTTTTGATATATTCTATTAGCTACCAGATGTAAAGTAAGCAACCTATTAAACATTTGAGTAAATGTCTTATTTTAGTTAATAGTTCAAAGTGTGCTAGGATAGAATGCTGTTTTAAAATAAAGTGTTAAAATTGTAGGAATGTGGAAAGAACATATAGCTTAGAAATATGCAAGAAAAGCTGCACACGGTAGTGCATGCCTATAATCCCAGCACCCTGGGAGACAGAGACAGGCAGATCTCTGCATTCAAGTCCTGCCTGGTCTACAAAGCAAGCTCAGGACAGCCAAGGCTACACGAGAAACCCTGTCTTGAATAAACCAAAAAATCGAATCAAACAAAACAATGAAATATGCAAGACAAGCCTAGACTATCATTTAGTGCCAAAAGAAACAAATTGCTTTGAGAAGAAAAATGAACCATGATGGAAATGTGTCAAAACCGTTCTCACAGCCCAATCTGAAATGACTTGAGCAAGAAAGTTTAACAGCAGCACTGTATTATAACCAATGAGTACAATAAACATCCATGCATCCAAAGTGACATACGAGATGCTTGAATAAATTAATGAAGTAAAATAATTCTAGATGATTCTAAGTGATTTCCCTAGAGTCTTCTTCTTCAAGGACATGTATGGAAAGGCCCATGGAGTAGACCTATACATGTCAGCTTCTTTCTGAAGAATACAATGTCAAAGGCTGGGTAGGGTTACTTTACAGGAGATTACAGTAACAATTACCTGGCATTACCAGTGCACAGGAGATCAGAACTCAGGTCAACTGTGTATGCACCCCGGATACAATGATATAAGAAGGCGATTTCACCTCAGTGGCTTTTCTGCCCTAAACCCATAATATTAGTATTCTTGGAAGGATAACATGAAATAAATTCCAGACAAGGGATCTCTTGCATCAAAGATGTCAAGCTCATCAGAAACAAGGAAAGTCTGAGAAACTCACAGATAAGCCTACAGAGATGTGATGATTATTGGATCATGGTATTCAGACAGCATCCTGGAACAGGATATAGGATAAAGGTCAAGAAGTTGGAATAAAATATTGGCCTTAATTACTAATAACTAATAATATATCAATACTGACTCACTAATTATAGAAATGTGCTATACTTATGAAAGATATATTGCCTTTATAATACCCTTGTGAATCTACAACTGTTCTGAAATACAGTACCAAATATTTTAAAAAAGAAAATAAGAAAATCATTTGCTAACTCGGTTGTAGATTTATGGCTATAAAATTTGATACGGAATTAATCTAGCTTAATAGATATGAGCTAATCACTCAAACATTCAAGTCACTAGACGGTAGATTTTTAATGACAATTTTTTAAAAAATAAGTAAAATTGTCCAAGATTCTACAACTAAATGATAAAACAGTGAAATCCCTGTGTATGGTGGCTACTAATTGTTGTGTTTCTGCCATTTACCAACTCTGGACTTTGGAAAAGCAAAGAATCCCTTGGGGCTCAGGAGCAATTTGAAGTGAATGGCTTTTGATTTCCCTTTCAGTTCTGATTTCCTTGTGGGAGTGTGTGTGTGTGTGTGTGTGTGTGTGTGTGTGTGTGTGTGTATGTGTGTGTGTGTGTGTGTGACTGTCATTGAATTTCTCGTATTGACTATAAGAGCTAACTACTTGGAGGCATAGGTTGGTGAAACTCCCAGAAACAGCTAAATAAAGGAAAAAAATTATATAAATAGAAGTTGCTGCCTAATACTATCAAACAAAACCTCAGTGGCACTCAGAGGGCTAAAATAAGGTTTCTATACTTTTGCCCCATTTTGCTAAAATCAGCACATTTGTAGCAAGGTTCTTTTGACTTACTCCCCAGGTGCAAATAGGCATGCTGACCTAGATACAAACAAAGAAAGGAACATGTCTTGCTTTTAGGCTGGGTCGTTCTTCCTGTTGGCTATGCAATTTTAACAGGTAAGAACCTCTCTCTCATCGGCTGAGATGGTATGCATGGGTGCACAGAAAAGAAAGGGTGTTCCGCCTTCAAATCACCTTCATCTTGACAGAACACATTAGACATATATAGTTGCTAAGGCATGCATATCCCCCAGCTTCTCTAGTGACTAAGGCATACATGTCCCCAGTTTTTTGATACCATCTAAACATGGTTTAACTGTCTAGTCAAACTCAGGATACACTGGGTCCTTGTTTAAAAACTTATGAGGTGAGTTCTGGCCCATATGTGTAGTTCTCATCTTTAACCATATATCTGCTTCTATACTGCGCAACAATGATATCAACGATTTATCTGCTGTCCCAAAGGCTTTGAAGTCGATCAGCGAAGGACATTTAAGTTAACAATCCTGTATGTGCCCCAGGCTCCAAATTCATCCTTGATGGTATTTCCCTTTCTCATCATGCTAGACTAATGCCCAGCAAAGATATTCAGAAACCTGAACATGCTTCACATTTCATGACGATATGAGCCTTGTAAGATCCCACTATATGAGCCCATTACAATGAAATCACCTTGTACTCAGATCTTCAGTTCTTTCAGTACATAATCAATGTCTCCCTTGCCTGCAAGTAAGTTTCTCTTTCTTCACAAAATAAATGAAGTTATCAAGGGGAAAGCTTTCCCTCAACCTCACACATCATGCCTGCAGCAACACCTGTACTACTGCCTCTTGGTATATTTACCTATTTATAATTCTGTTAGCTATGCCTTAGTGTCAATCACTTTCCATCATAAACTGCCTCTTTTTCTCATGTAGTCAACAACTTCCTTTCATTTAAATAGATGAAATGGTGGGAGATAGATACAAATGGCGATAAATACCTCTCACTGATACACACACACACACATGCATACACACCTCTAAACCCCAATTTTTTCCAACTTTCTCTTTGCCGTAAAGTTTCTTGAAAAAGTGATATAGAAGCTGTGCATGGTGATGGCAGAGTCCTGCAATCATATTACTTGGAGGAGGGGAATGAGTTTGAGGCTAGCTTGAGCTGCACAGAAAGAGCCTGTCAAAATAACAAGAAAGAAAAGGAAAGAAAAATGTAAGATGGTAGTACTCAGTTGTCTCTTTCAACCTACTGCCATCTAGCTTATTTCTTAAATTAAAACCTCTCATCTGGTCCCCATTGGCCTCCACATCACTAAGTTCAAAGGGCACCTTTTCATTCTTGTCTCACACAGTCTAAGAGAAACATGTAAAGCTAGAGTCAGCATTCTACTTGAAACACGCCCACACGATGAACCAAGCTTTAAGAACATTTAGTTTTCTTCTTCCTGCCCTGGTCATTCTGTCCCTGTCACTTTAGAGGAAGGATCATCTCTCTCCATTTGGACATTGGGTTCTATACTTCCAGAACTTCAGTTACATGACCTTTTCTGCCAGTATCTAATTTCTCCCTAAGTAACATTGCTCATTCTGTGGCTTGATTTCTGACTTAGGAATACAGGCATAAGCTGCAAATTTATTTCTCAAATGGTATGTCTGATCAGAGCTCCTGTTATATATTAGACTGCTTGGCATATCTTCTTAGACACTGGAAAAGCCAAACAGAAATTACGATCTGGCCCCAAGCTTCCTTCTTGCACACATTATATCCCTTCCCGGTGAATTACACCAGCGCCCACCCAGTCAATCACTTAACTCAAAACCAGGGAGCCATCTTGGACACCTTCCACTTTTGCCCCTCAAGTCCTGTTAACCATTCATTCTTGAAACTTTGTGGCATTTGTCAGCTTTTCCTCTTTTAACACTCTTTCTAGTTGCCTTCATCTTTGGGCTATTTTACTAGGTTTACTCTCTTTTAAATTTTATTGTTTATTATTAGGTAGACGTACATTTTGCCTGCATCTTTACCTGTGTACCATGTATATGCCTAGTACCCAGAGAGGCCAGAAGAGAACATCAGAGCCTCAGAACTGGAGCTACAGACGGTTGTAAGCTACCATGTGGGTGCTGGGACTCACACTTGGGTCCTCTAGAAGAACATCAGCCAGCGCTCTTAACCACAGGCCATCTCTCCAGTCCCTGTATTTATTTTTCTGATTCTTCCTTTTTGTATCCCTTTTCTGTCATATTTGTGGAATAATTTTTTTTTCAGAATCAAATCTTGTCTGTCACCTCATTCATTAAGGCCTTCCTCCCAGTGGCTCAATAATGCTCTTTCCTACTAGGATCTGTAGATGGGCCCGGCAGTCCCCACCAGCTACCCCAGCCATCTTTACTTGGCATTAATGGCTCAAAGGATATGTTCTCAGAATCCACTTACTTATTTAAAGCTACTTGACTTCCCTACTTTGTTGTTATTGCTGCTGCTGCTGAACCATGAGGTTTAATATAAGTGGGCGGGCTTTCTCCTTAGTAAACACAGGCGCCAACTATTCTGGTGGCCATGGTAAGTCAGGTCCTCCTATGATTGCTATTCAAAGAAAGCTCTGGCTTCCCCATCAGTATTTCCTTCCTCTTCTCCATCCCTGAAAAGGACCATTCTTTTTTATCCTCTGCTTTTTAAGCTGCTTTTATTGCCTTTTCTCTAGAATGTCTTTAGTCCCCAAAAGAAATACTCCATAAGGGCTCATGAGGCCTCCCACCCAAATCCATGCTTGAATGTTGACTAGCTTGCTATTATGCAGGTCTTGTGAAGGCAAACACAGTCATTTATTCCAGAAAACATAATTTTGTAGCAGTCCTGCTCAACCTCTGACCCTTATGAGCTTTCTAGACATTCTTTTCTGATGTTCTCTGAGCCTTTCAGAACAGGATGTGCTATAGGTGTCCCGTTTAAGGCTGAGCATTCCATAGTCACCAATTCTCTGCATTTGGAGTAATCGTAAGTTTCTATATTAACCACCATCCAATGACATAAAGGAGGCAGAAAGAGAATCCACATTTGGACACAGCTTCATGCAAGCACACAATTCCAAAGGCATTAAATACGTGATGATAGACAGATGATATGATAGATAGATACATAGAAAGATAAAAATCAATGTAAAAGTAGTCAGAGAAAGAAGATAGTTGACCTAAAATAAAGGGGGGTGACATCCCAAGACAACTTTCTAAAATCAAAGGAAGTCAGAGGAATCATAAAGATTGAAAAAAATAAATAAATAACTAAATAAATGAACTATACCGTAATTTGAACACTCAGCATTAAACATTTTAACAACAGTGTGTGGAAGCATTCTCACACAAATATAGAGTCTTTCACCATTTGCAGGATGTTTCTGATTAAACTTTAACAGACGGAAAGCAATCAGAGAAGGGAGATACAAGATCCAAGAAAAGGAAAGACTATACAAATAAATAAATAATCATGAGGTGAGCACACCATTGAGCATTTGGTCCTAATAATGATCTCTTGTTGGGCTGAGGTGAAAATAGACTCCAAAGAAAACCGTCCAGCAGTGTGTGCCCAGGAGATTGCCAATGGGACATATTAAAGTACTGGTGTTGCAATAGAGACACTTATTAAAGATCAATTTGGAAACACAAGGTATGTATGCTACAGCTGGGCAATCAGTCAAAACTTTCCTACAAGTAGCAAATGTAGAAAGGGGGAAATAGCCAATCAAAGAGCAAGAAAAGCACAGAAAACACAGATAAAAATAAATGAGATGATAGCCAGAATCCAGGCTCTTCCGAATGCTACCAAGAATCAAAGACACATTGTTCTTTTTTTACTGTAATTTATTTATTTTTATATTAATCACAGGTTAGGTACTTTGTATCCCAGGCGTTGCCCCCTCCCTCATTCCCTCCCACTCCCCTAGTCCGTCCCTCATCTCCTCCCTGCCCCCCTCCAAGTCCACTGATGGGGGAGGACCTCCCCCCCTTCCATCCGACCCTAGTTTATCTTGTCTCCTCAGGGCTGGCTGCAATGTCCTCCTCTGGGATCTAGCTAGGCTGTTATTCCCGGGCATGTGTGGGGGAGGGTTGAAGAGCCAGCCATTGAGTTAATGACAGAAATAGTCCTTGTTCCCCTTACTATGGTCTCCAGTTGGATACTGAGCTACCATGGGCCACATCTGAGCAGGGGTTCTAGGTTATATCCATACATGGTCCTTGGTTAGAGAAACCGTCTCGTAAAAGACCCCTGTGCCCTGATCTATTTAGTCTTTGTGGAGCTCTTGTTCTCCCCAAGTCTTTCTAACTCCCCCTATTTTCATTATTATTCCCTGCCCTCTGCCGAAGGCTTGGTTGTGAGTCTTAGTATCTGCTTTGATACATTGCTATATCGATTCTTTCAGAGGCCCTCTTTGGTATGCTCCTGTCCTGTTGCTTCTTTTCTCCTACATTCAATGTCCATCCCATTTGTCCATCTAAACGAGC
>CM053749.1:30764618-30779633 GCA_028658305.1 Pachyuromys duprasi
ATATATACAATGTATTTTGTATACACACTTAACTCCTCCTTCCCATTCCTCCCACGGATACCTGAACACATCTCTGTTCCAGTCTAATCCTTTATTCCCCAGTTATGTTACTTAAATCAGCTAATAATATCAGAGGCAAAAATTAGGAATCAGCATAGCAAAATCATGTGAGCCTTATAAAAATATTTATAAGTACTTGTTGAAATATGTTAAGATCATAAATAGAGATTACATATTCTGTGTGTGTGTTCCTCAAGATATCAATAATCCAGAACCATCTGTATTTAAATTATATAGATTACTTTCCTGTCACAAATTTGTCTTAGCCAAGCTACTAAATTCACATATAAGTAACATAAAAGAAATATTTTTATAGTTCAATTTTAATTCTGCATTGTATTCCAGTTATTTCCCCTATATAGCTTATGTATTATTAATATTTAGAATACACATACTTAATATTTTTAAATTTTCATTTGTTTTTAATTAGTATTTGTTTTATTATAAGTTGAGACTATAATTGTATATGTTTATGGGATTAAAAATATTATAATATAATATGGAATAATTATTCCATATTTATTATATTTTTATTTCAAACTATTACTATTTCTTGTGGCAAGAACATTTGAAATCCACTTCATTGGAATTTTGAAATACATAATAGTCTCCACAATATTCATGAAACCTTACATATGTATCTCAGTGTCTGGTAGAAACTCTTTTGTTGGCCATCATCACTTGTCCTCCTTTCTCCAGCACTGGAAATCATATTCTACCACCGTTTATTTGTGAATTCAATCATTTTAGATTCCACATGTAGATAAGACCCAGATATATTTGTCATTATGCTGTTGGCTTATTTCATGTGGTATAATATCACCCAGGTTCACCCACACTGTTGCAAATGGCAAAAGATCCTTCTTGTTTATGACTGAACAGTATTCCATTACATATGCATACCACATCATCTTATCAATCCATTAGCACATATCAGATTCATTATCATCCTTCAGTGTAAACAAAATGATCTATTTTGTTAAGATTCAAAAATTTCTAACTACAGCAAGAAGTGAAGAAGTAGATGTTGTACACACTTGTCTTCTAAATATCTACTTCTTTCCCTTGTTTATATTTCCCATGTAATTTCTGCTATTTCTGGTCTATTTTTCTTTATTCTCAGAAATCAGTTCCTGGTATTTTCAACCATTAACCAACGTGGTAAGGTAGTCTCTCTAAATTTTCCTACCATGTAAGACTCATAAGTGCCCAAATATTTAACAGCTTAGAAAGGCAAGTATAAGTTTATTTATTTTATTTTATTTTATGTGTGTATGCCTGAGTGTATATATGTGCATTATATGCATACAGAAGCCTGCAAAAGTCAGAAGAGGCAAAAATCACATGGTGTGGTGTTAACAGCCCCCAGCAGCTAACACCTAAAATTTATGCTCCCTTTATGCTGGGCCTCTTGCTAAGTTTTGTGCAGGGACAGCAAGCCCTGTAGAGGAAAGATTTTGAAACTTGGTTAAATAACTCTTTCAAGATCAGAATACCCAGAAAGGTATCAAAGCAGATGATGAGACTCATAGCCAAAGTTTGGGCAGAGTGCAGGGAATATTATCAAAGAAGGGAGAAATAAAATTCCTAGAGGGGACAGGAGCTCCACAAGGAGAGCAATAAAACCAAAAAGTCTGGGCCCAGGTGTCTTTTCTGAAACTAATACTCCAACCAAGGATCATTCACGGGTATAACCTAGAACCCCTGCACAGATGTATCCCATGGCAGCTCAGTGCCCAAGAGGATACCCTAGTAAGGAGAACAAGGGATGTCTCTGACATGAACTCAGTGGCTGGCTCTTTGACCAACTCCTCCTGAGAGGAGAACAGCCTTGTCAGGCCACAGAGGATGACAATGCAGCCAGTCCTGATGAGACCTGATAGGCTAGGGTCAGATGGAAGAGGAGGAGGACTGCCCCTCTCAGTGGACTGAGGGAAGGGCAAGGGAGGAGAAGAAGGAGGGAGGGTGGAGTTGGGAGGGGACAAGGGAGGAAGCTACAGCTGGGATACAAAGTGAATAAATTGTAATTAATAAAAAAATTTAAATCTAAGAAAATGTACAAAAACAATCAATCAATCAAAACTGCAAAAAAAAAATTAAAGATCAGAATGCTCTTATTGAAAGAACTGAGGTATGACAGTATTTACTGAAGACCTATTATGCACCAAGACTTTACCAGGAATGAGAATATCTAGAGGTGAGAAAAACAGACAGATAATTCTCCTATTTTCATGTGGCTTTTTTAATTCTCATAGAGGAAAATTGGCGTTAAAACGTGTATACGTGAAAGCATACGTACATACGCACATATGAAATTACTTTAAGAAACACATAAAATCTGTGTGCATCAGTTCTGAGGTGGAGTCAGGCAGGGTCATCTGAATTCAGGGAGTGGAGAGAGAAGCTGTTGTTCATAGAGAGCATTGCTGAGACACTCAAAGAAGCCAAGCCACCGAGAACAGGGCCTTCATTGTATTAAACAGTTGACATGGCTGAGAATAACAAGATTCGTTTCAATCATCCCCTGGAAACTGTTAACAGTGATATTAAATGGAAAAGAAAAAGATGCAAGATGGCCCCAAGGGACTCTGGTCCCAAAAGTGGTAGAGTGAAACCACAGCAGCCTGCTGTGATCATTTGTGCCCCTTTCCCCTCCCAATCTGAGCTCCGTCCAAGAGATGGAAAGGACTCAGACGGTTCTGGCAAACTTTCCTGGCTCTGGTGAGTGTGGAAAATGATCCAGCCACTGATGTCAAAGGAAGGCAGCCATTGGGAAGGACTCTAGTGAGAAAGCAAAGAGCTTAACGCTTCTCTCTGTCCCCTCATTTCTAGGAAACTTCCATACTCCACAATGAACTCAGTTCTTGCCAGTTACAAAGTCCTTTCCCTGTCAATCAACATCACTTCAGCAGACTGTAAGCCATGTGGGTTTCATCAGGACTTCGATTATACACAGACTATCAAGGAAATGACTGTTTGGGTTCAAAATAAATACAAGAGATGCCCTTGTAGAGTGTGACCCTATTACAGAGTGTAAGAAGGGAAGTTAATTCCATGCTCTGCGGGGATCCCATGGTTGAGTGACATCATGAGGGCTGGGGAGATTGAAGTACTGTCATTATGAGCGTGGCTGCTCTTGTGGAAGTTCTAGTGTTCAGTTCCCAGCACCCAATAATGGGTGGCTTGCAACTGCTTATAATTCCGGATTCAGGGGATCAGACACTTTTGTGGGGCTTCCTAGGCACCTGTGTGCAGGTGGTACACATACATATACTCACACACTCAAACATATATGTTAAATAAGTAAGTCTTTTTCAAGTGACATTGTACAACTGCAGCAATAAGCTTTGTAATTAATGTGAGTATAATTTCTGACTGTGATTCCCCAGTCATGATGCAAGAGCAGAAGCCACTAACACTGCCCAGGAGGAGTGTGACTTGTGTTCCCTCAGGCAGCTTGGTTTCTAACGGGAACTTTACCTTCACCATATCTAAATTTAAGATCGTTTTCTGGATGGAAGCTTTGAATCACTATTTCTGCAGCACACACACACTCCCCCAGTGAACAATAAGTCTCCTACAAGCAACGTCTTCTACCTCATTCATGAATCTACATACTTTTGAGGACACCGACTTCCACAGTTTAAATGAAGCACTAGGCTTCTATGTTATAGCATGTAAATGGATTGTTCATCTACTGTCTGTTAGATATCCCAATAAGCAAAGAAACTAGATGGAAAATATCCCTGCTCTTGATACATTAAATAAATAACTAATACACTAGCCCCATGGTTGCCATGACAATGAGACCATAACATGAAGCACTAAGTATAACAGAAGCACACTCTAGACTGGACAGTCAGGTGTGTGTTCCCTGAACACAGGTCATGGAGCACTTAGCCTAATTAATAAAGTTTGGAAACTTCTTGAAACATACTTGTACTCAGCATGGGCAAAATTTGCTCTATCTTTTTATGTATTTGAGCTAAATCCTTGAAACATGTTCAAAGAATAAAATTTGTTGTTCTATAGTTAGTACTCGCCACCATTCCAGGGTCAAGCAATGTTTGTCTCAAAGCAGAGTACCTCAACTTCCCAGGGTTGCCAGAAAGAGTCCTTATTTATGTCAAAAAATGTTTTATTTTCATAGAAATAAAATATGGGTCCTGTGCTTTACAGTTCTGTATCCACCAACAGTGAACTTTATGCTATCATCGGTAAAGATAAACTGATAATTTTCAAAGAATAAAAAGTAAAGACACATTAGAGAAAACAGTGAAAAGGCATGAACTTTAATATAAACACTTGACTATAGTAAAGGACTCTGGAAATATTCTGAGTCCTGTGTAGTATTTGTCTATCATTGCTCTGCACTGCTGTTACAGACACTTACGAAGAAAATTTCAATACTAGCCAGCAATAAAAGACAGTCACTGTTGCGGGGTGTTAGTGTGTGTCCATGTGTGTGTGTTTGTGTGTGAGAGTGAGTGTGTGTGTCTCTGCCTATGTGTGGTGTGGGTGTGTATGTGCTGTGATATGTGATGTGGTGTGGTGTGGTGTGTGTGTGTGTGTGTGTGTGTGTGTAAGTGACTGGGAATATGCTGTAAGAAAAGAAAAGTGAAATGAATTTTAAAATGAAGAAGAAAAAACACACCAAATTCATAACTTTGCTTAAAGCAAGGTTCTTCAGTAATACTATAAAAAAAAAACCCTGGCAAATTGTGTCCAGGCTCACTGGTCATATTGGACCACATGTGCTCAATCAATATTCAAGAGAAGACAAGAGGCTTGTGTAGGACCTGGTGGTTCTCTGGTGCAGGAAGTGGGTGTCATGATGCTGGGAAATGAAAACAAGAGCTGAAGAGCTTAAAGAAAGACAATGCCATACCTGTGAGGGAGACCACAGTGGGGGATGAGGCAGAGAACAGACATAGTCGGGGAAGTAAAACCAGTTGTGTTGTTTGTTTGTTTGTTTGTTTGTTTGTTTTTCTAGAAAGCCAGCTAAGAACAGGGTAGTCAACGTGAGTATCTGCTGTTGGGGCTACCTACAACAAGCCCTCAGCGTGTCCTCCTTTGCCAAAAGAGACAATTTCACACCATTCAGAATGCCAAGCATGGACAGAAAAGAATCCTAGTGAACATGCTAATTATACAAAGCAGAAACGGTATATTAAATGCTGCAAGAGAGAAGCACCACATTAATATACAAGCAAACAAATTAGAGTAATAACAAATTTTTTGTTGTTTAAACAGGAAAAAGGACAGGAGCCTACCACAGAAGGCCTCTGAAAGACTCTGCCCAGCAAGGTATCAAAGCAGATGCTGAGACTCATAACCAAACTTTGGGCAGAGCACAGAGAATCTTTTGAAAGAAGAGGAAGATAGTAAGACCTAAAGTGGACAGGAGCTCCACAAGGAGAGCAACAGAACCAAACTGTCTGGGCACAGGGGTCTTTTCTGAGATTGATACTCCAACCAAGGACAATTCATGGATATAACCTAGAACCCCTGCTCAGATGTAGCCCATGGCAACTCAGTATGCAAGTGAGTTCCCTAGTAAGAGGAACAGGGACTGTCTTTGACATGAACTCAGCGGCTGGCTCTTTGACAACCCCCCAAGGGGGGAGCATCCTTGCCAGGCCACAGAGGAAGACAATGCAGCCAGTCCTGATGAGACCTGATAAGCTAGGGTCAGAGGAAAGGGTATGAGGTCCTCCCCTATCAGTGGACTTGAAGAGGAGCAGGGAGGAGAAGAGGGAGGGAGGATGGGATTGGGATGGAATGAGAGAGGGGCTACAGCTGGAACACAAAGTGAATAAGCTGTAATTAATAAAAAAATTAAGATTTAATTTTTTTTAAAAAGGCCAAAAGGGCATGGAACTATGGATCCAAGCCCTGGGAGAGAATAACTGACGACATGATTGCCATACCCAGCAGCTACTGCAGAACCAGAGGAAGGAAACTTCCAGTGAGTGAAGAACTGAGACCATTAATACTCCGAGTTCTTATATAAAGGTTGGCATTAATTCTGTCACCTTACTGAGTTTGTACTGTTCGGAGTTTTCCTATTCCTTATTTGATTAACTACTGTTCTGTAGATACTTCCTATAACCCCATGGATCTTTTTCTTCTGCATGCAGGATTCTTTCTGTTGTGGCCATGGACTCTCAATTCTTCAATCAAAAGACACAGACTAACAGATCAGATTTAAAAACAGGATCCATCTATTTGCTAACATCAGAACCACATGTCACTGTCAAAGAAAAACACTATCTTAGTGTCAAAGCATAGGTAGGAAAAGATGTCCCAAGAAAATTGAACTAAGAGGCAAGCAAGTGTCTCTGTTATAATATCAGACAAAAGAGTCTTCAGACCAAAATTAGAAGAGATGAAGGAGGTCATTTTGTACTGATTAAGAAAACAATTAATCAAGAAGATATTACAATTCTAAACACAAACAGAGAACACTAAACATCTAATTTTATACAGACTGTTAGGTATAAAGACATGGATACAACCCAAGATGAGAATAGTAGGTGACTTCCATATTCTACTCTCACCAATACACAGGTCATTCCAACCAAAAGTAAACAGAGAAACAGCTGAGTGAGATCGTATCATGGATCAAATGGACCTAATGTATCTATGGGACATTCCATCTGAACATAACTATTCATTGTCTCAGCAGCCGCATGAAGCTTTCTCTAAAGATAGAACCCATAGTAGAATACAACATAAGTCTTAGTAGCTAAAGGAACATTGAAATACTTTCCTGCATTCTATCTGACTACATGGAATTAAACAGGAAACCAACAGCAAGAACCCACTACAAAGCATACACAAACTCATGGAGATGGAATAACAGGCTATTAATAAATGGGTCAATGAAAAAATCAGGAAGGAAAGTTTTGGAACTAAGTAAGATTAAGGACAAAATGTGTTAGAACACAATGAAAGTAAAGAAAAACGAGATCAAGAACACAAAATAACAGAACATATTTGTTATGATAGAGAATTTCATAGCTACAAATGCCCACAGGCATTTGAGAACTCCCAAAGTCAAATATACGATGATAGATCTCAAAGTTTTTTATTAAATATATATATATATATATTAATAACAGTTTATTCACTTTGTATCCCAGCTGTAGCCCCCTCCCTCACCCTCTCCCAATCCCACCCTTCCTCCTTCATCTCCTCCCATGCCCTTCTCCAAGTCCACTGATAGGGGAGGTCCTCCTCCCCTTCCATCTGACCCTAGCTTATCAGGTCTCATCATGAATGGCTGCATTGTCTTCCTCTGTGGTCTGGGAAGGCTGCTCCCCCTACAGAGAGGTGATCAAAGAGCCGGCCACTGAGTTCATGTCAAAGACAGTCCCTGTTCCTCTTACTAGGTACCCACTTGGACACTGAGCTGCCATGAGCTACATCTGTGCAGGAGTTCTAGGTTATACCCATGAATGGTCCTTGGTTGGAGTATCAGTCTGAGAAAAGACCCCTGTGTTCAGATTTTTGGATTCTGATGCTCTCCTTGTGGAAATCAAAACAACCCTGAGATTTCACCTTACACCCATCAGAATGGCTAAGATCAAAAACTCAAGTGACAATGTGTGCTGGAAAGGAGGTGGAGAAAGGGGAAGCCTCCTCCATTGCTGATGTGAATGTAAACTTGTACAACCACTTTGGAAATCAATCTGGCATTTTCTCAGACAATTAGGAATAGTGCTTCCTCAAGATCCAGCTATACCACTCCTAGGCATATATCCAAAATATATTTAAGTACACAACAAGGACATTTGTACAACCATGTTTGTAGCAGTTTTATTTGTAATAGCCAGAACCTGAAAACAACCTATTTGTCCCTCAGTGGAGGAATGGGTATAGAAATTGTGGTATATTTACACAATGGAATAGTATTTATCAATTAAAACACAAGGAAATCATGAAATTTGCATGCAAATGGTAGGATTTGGAGAAGATCATGAGTAAGGTATCCCAGAAGCAGAAAGACACACACAGTATATACTCACTTATAAGTAGTTATTAGACATATAATATAGGATAATCATACTAAAATCTGTATACCTAAAGAAGCTAAGCAAGAAGGAGGACCCTGGATAAGATGATCAATTCTCACTCAAAACCGGGATGGACATTGGAAGAAGGAGAAAACAGGAAACAGGACAGAAGCCTACCTCTGAAAGACTCTACCCAGTAGTGTATCAAAGCAAATGCTGAGACTCTAACCAAAATTTGGGCAGAGTGTAGGGAATCCTTTGAAAGAAGGGGAAGATAGTAATATCTCAAAGTCTTAGAAGAGCAAGAATAAGATAAACGTCAAACCACTAAGAGCAGAAAGAGTGAAGATCAGGGTGAACATGATGTGGGAGATCATAGCCAGTGAGAACTACTGTTGTTATTACATAAATTGGCCGTGCTTCCAAGCTGCCATCTGAATGTCTGTGTTTTATTGTATGGCTGCCAATTCTGGTCAGGGAAGCTTCTCTGTGCAATGCACAGTGTTTTGTGCAGCATGCCACTCAGAAATCAACTGAACACTCAAACTGCAGGACCAGTTGCATCCCACAGTGATGTGTAATGGCTACCATGAAAGACTGGGGCTCGTAGGATGCACAGCATGTCTCAATTGCCTACAAATATTCTTCAGAAGAACTGCCCTATAGTCTATTGCTTAGGGGGAAAATGGAATTCTAATATCTATACCAAGTTTTAAAAAAATACTAAGGATCTACTTTCTACTGAAGGATGTCCTCCCTGCTGGGAACAGCTCAGTGGTAATGTGGGGAGAAATATTTTGACTTGGTACATATCTGGAGAGGAATGTTTGATTAAAAAAATGAAAAAGAAGTCCTTACTCATAGATTCAGTGAACAGGGGAAGGAACCTAAGAGAAGATTAATATTCTAGTTGCTGAAACTAAAGAAGCCTACAGCAGGCCCACAGCACCCTATGGTATTGTGTAGAAAATTCCAAAAAGAAAGAAGCTAGAAATTCCCTGGTGTCACAAGGCACTACTCTCTCTCCCATTCTACCACTTGAAGAACTGTGATGTTTCCTCCCTGGCTTCTCATCTCTGTGATGTCTCCATTTCCTGTTGGTGTGGTGCTTTTAAAACAGAACTTGTATTACTTAATAAAAGAATGGCTAGTCACTGGTGATGATATATGTCTATCATCTTGGGTACTTGAGAGGCTTAGGCAAGAGGATATTTTAACTCCTAGAGTTTGAGGCCGGCCTGGATATCATAGTGAGATACCCATCTCAAAAATTTAAAGCAAAAGAAAAACAGGACCAGACGTAGCTCAATGGGCAGAAGATCTGCTTGGCATCCTCAAAGTGCTGGGTTTAATCCTCAGAACCATATAAACCTGGCATGGTGATGTACATGTGTAATTCCTGCCCTAGGCAGGTGGAGACATGCAGGTCCAAAGTTCAAGACCGGCCTGAGCTTCATAGCAAATTCAGGCCAGCTTAAGCTACATGAGAGATTGATTGATTGATTGATTGATTGATTGATTGATTAAATAAATAAGTACAATACTAGACTGTTTTTTTTTAATTGGCACCTTACCAAAGTGTTTATACTTTTTCTCTAAGATATTTTTATGTTGGAGTTGGGTCTACACTGATGAATGGTTCTACTTAAGTTCTGTATGTCAGTACGAAGTGGCTGCAAGACTCCAACTGGTATGGATTAAACTCCAACACCACCACCAAGGTTCCAGACACTTGGGCATCAGAGGCAAGAGGCAGCTCCTTGGCCAGTGAGATGGCTGATGAAACACTGGTTTTTGTTTTCTTTTTCCATACATTGTGCCAAACAGTGTACTCAGTGACTTGGGAATAATGTCCATTTCAACAGTGTTGGAAAGGAAAACCACATCTGCATTTTCATGTGGAGTTCTCCTTTGTTGAGTCATAGTCTTTAAGAATTTCAATATGTTTTGGGGTGTCAGCTGGAGACAAAATTAAGAGGAAGAGGCAGAGACTTCCCATAGATGCTGGAATGCGTAGTTGCTGAGTCAGCTACAGGATGCGCAAAGTGGGTGGAACAAGTCTCATTAGGTTGTGGCAGAGCCAGCAGTGAGTATGATAACACTAGCAAATGGCAGCAGAAATCTCATTGAGACCAAAGAGCTCTTCTGAAATCTACAAAGAGGTCTCCAGAGAGAAGGGATAGGAACCACCAGGAGGTCAAAGGGCAGATTCAAAAGGTCTAGTCACATATCCTGGAAGACAGTCACTTTCCAGGGGTAATCCACAAATGTGAAGACATTCGTGTGCTTGGGTTTTTGAGCTGCTTCTGTGGTGCTGCCTTTCTCTGGCAACTCAACAACACAACCTTCCAAATTTGTAGGCATAAAAATTATAATGACCATATCTTGTTGACCTCTAGGCTTCCTAAACTATAAAATGTGTGTCCTAGTGTCTAACCTAGTGTAGACTCCTGCTTCAAATCAAAAGATGGGAGAGCCCTTCTGACACCCATCACATCTTCCACAGCCAAGCCAACCCTGGATGTCTCTAATTTACTAGCCACTCTGCAGATTGGCTTTGCCAGCCCACAAATGCTACACAACCCTCACTATGACCTAGCAGAATATAAAACTTGTGGTGGCTCCAAAGATTTTGGTCATTAGTCCTAGATTTCACTTGCAATTAAGTACATATTTCCATCCCTAAGCAGATCAGGTCTCAGTAACAAGTTTCTATCATAGTATCCAGAAAATACTTGTTACACTGCTGGCTACCATTTACGTTCAATTTCTGAGGGTGCCAGAGTAGCTTGAAAAATCATCAATGTGCTGAACTTTCTATTTTCTTAAGAATCTACTTTTTAGAACTGGCTGGAAAACAGTGATGAGAGCCCACATGGCAGGCTGATCTGCCCAATGCTATTCAAGCTTAGCACTGTAATTTCATACCATGTTGTGCCTGATTAGCTGGTTAGTATCATTGAAACCAGAGTCCAGGTTTGAATGTGCTTGAAAAATGATTATACCAACCCTACCCGCTGTTTCCTTTTCCCTAAGCACCTACACCAGGATTTTGACAGAAATGCGACAGTTCTTGGGCTAACAAATAGAATTAGAACAGCGTCAAGTACTGTACATATGCAGATCTGTCTGCAGAACTGGGAAAGACCACATGAGAACAGAAAGCTATTGGGGGAACCAGGGGCTAAGTGTGTAAGAAAGGGTGGTTCCTTACATAAGGGGAAGAATCTTGTCTTTTGGAGCCTGAAGAAAAAGGACAATAGGGTCCTAGTTTTAAAAGCCTGGCATAGACTCCTTGAAGATGAGCAAATGTGTCCATGATTGGGGTGGTCCTATGCATGCTTAGTAAGGAACAAGTAAGGAGCAAGCAGTGGTGTTCATCCAGTGGCAGGGACTCCTCTCTTCAGAGACAAAGCACTCCTGCTAGCTCACACTGGTGGCAGCAGAGGGTCCTTTGGGCCCTGGACAGGAGAGGGACAGCCTAGAGGGACGATACAGACTAATTCTGGATGATCTTAGAACAACTCTTGAGACTCACTGGATAAAGTGAAGTTCTCATGTAATATGATCTTCTTAGGGTTGTCAGCAATAGGAACCTAACCAAGACTGGTGTATTGACACCAAAGAGATGTACTAACTTCAAACATGGATGAATAGAGGGTTTTAATCAATGTCATCACATCTGTCTGTCTATCTATCTATCTATCTATCTATCTATCTATCTATCTATCTATCTATCTACCTACCTATGTGTCTATCTATCTACATATTTATCTATCTATCTATCTATCTATCTATCTATCTATCTATCTATCTATCTATCTATCTCCTCTTTTCAAGAAGTCCATGTAAGTAAAACATCCAATGAGCTCCTGTATTTTGGAGCTGGTGTTCCTAAAAATGAAAATGCAACCTCCTGACATATTACTCAGGTGTCACACACACCTGAGCCATGAAATTTGGCTATCCCAACTCTTACGGCCAGAGATTGAAAGTACTCTGATCTCCTCACCTTGTTCATGGGACATACTTCATGGTGAGATATGCTTGGGATGAAGAGGGCTAGTCCCAAAACACAGGAAGACAAAAGTGTTAGAAGTAGAAATAGTATAAGCAGACTAAACTTTGGACCTAAACAATTCCAAGGTTAACCACTTGTCAACCAAGAATAAAATCCATTTTAGATACATTTTATTTCCATCTGCACTGTTTGCAGTGGCCAAAACTATTTTAGTCTTTCAAACAGTATTTGCCTGGATGGCTTGCTGTTGTCCCAAGATCCAAATACTTTTTCCATTAAAATATATTGATTTATCAAACTACCACTAGTTTAAATATTCATATCTGCTTTCTGCTCCTTGTTAGACATAATGAAACATTAATCTGACCTCGTTGCTTGTTCTTAACATTAAAGGCATCTTATGACTGAGAGGCTATATAGTGAGGTTCCCTTCTGCTGGGATTGCCCTCCTCTGACAGCCTCATTGCCAAGTCTTTGCACATCCTGGCCATCCCAGGAGCAATTATAAGTTGCCCAATTTATTCCAGGCTACTTATTCACAGTACTTCAGCTCTCCATCCTTTTAGCTCAGTGGCCCTTGTTACTTTTTAAACATGCTAAATGTACTTACTTATTATTTTCTTTATATACTTTCTGATGTTCATTCTAATGCATGCTCTAAAAGAGAGACACCCTCGAGCTGTCCCAGGCAGCCAGGAGAGTGTCTTAGGAGTAGATAACCTATGAACACCTGATGTGTACTTTCATATGGACAATAACTCCAGAAGAAGACTACTGTTGGTTTTGTAGACTTGAGATATTAGAAGTAGCTTTATAATTTAATATTTGGTACAACTCCTAGAAATTTATTAAGGAAAGCATTAAGGCATTCCTAGATACAGGAAATTTCTTTCCTGACTCCTCCATGAACCCTTTTAGCCTTCTTTCCTTCAGGTCTTTTCTCCTTTCTGTTCTTCCTCTTCGTTGCTTTGTGAAAACTCTTGGAAAGCTGTTGAATTTTCCATTTTTATAAGGAAAAATTCAGTCTTCTGATGCTTTACCTACTTGACTCTGGCAAGTCCAGAAGACTCCAGTTCCTTCCCTGACTTCCCTCATTGGTAGACTGTGATTAAGACAGGAAAGCTGACAAAACCTTTTCCTTCTCAAGTTGCCTTACATCATGGTGTACACCAAGATAGTGTACAATATCACAGTTCTTAATGTTCCTCCACTTCCACCCCAGATTCGTTGCCCTGTTTTCTTCTTTGTCAAATATAGCAACATTTCTGAGCCACAGTAATGGACTGCACTGTCTTCAGGCAGGAGTGAGTGGGACTGAGATTCTACTCAGGAGACCTGCAGCAGCCCTTCGGCTTCCGCACATCTACCAAGCTCTTCCTCACTTCCTCTCTAGAGCTTGGAGAGGCAGAATATGGAGCAGACACTAAGGTGAGTGAAACAGTGTGTGGCACTTCACATGCTGGAATCCAGACATTCCAGAGAAGACACGGGACCCCAGAGTCTGAAATCAAAGCAGCAGGAATACACTAGAGAATTGAACTGTTTTGGTGAAACAAATCACTTGAAGCCTCACCACAAATTTCAAAGTGACATCAGTCTCAATTTCAGCCTACGAAAACAGGTGTTGACATGTAATGTTTTTAGAAGTAGAAACTAAACTATTGTAAGCTATTAAAAATTATTACCAGGGTATGGAGGGATGGCTCAGCATTTAAGACTGTGCACTGTCCTTCCAGAGTACGCATATTGTTCAGTTTACAAACCTGTTACTCTAGCTCAGAGGATTCAACACCTCTAGACTCTGGGTGTCTGATCCTACATGCACATAACACCACAAAACATACACACATACTCACAATTCAAAGTAATAAAAATAGATCTTAAATTATATAAATAAAAATTTATTTTTAATAATTTTCATTACTAACAGGGGTTAGAGAGGGCTCAATAGTTAAGAGCACTTCTTCCTTTTGCAGAGGATCAGAGTTCATTTACCAACACCCACATTGGCTCATAATTACTTACAACTCTATCTTCTCAAGATCCAACACCCTCTTCACTGCCTTTCCCCTCCCCCCTCGCACATAACAATAGTTGGCACTCAGATTTTTTTTAAGAAAAAGACACAACAGGCAAATGGTGGGACCTGGAAACAATCATCCTGAGTGAGGTATCCCAAAAGCAGAAAGACGCACATGGTACATACTCACTTATATAGACCTATAAGATAGGATAAACATACTGAAATCTATACACCTAAAGAAGATAAACAAGAAAGAGGTCCAGGGTAAGAGGATTAATCCTCATTAGAAAGTCAAAAGGGGCAGACATTGGATGTAGGAGAAAACAAGTAGCAGGACAAGAGTCTACCAGAGAGGGCCTAGGAAAGACTCATCCTAGCAGGGTATCAAAGCAAAGATTAAGAATCATAACCAACCCTTTGGCAGAGTGCAGGGAATCATATGAAAGAAGGGGGAGTTAGTATGACCTGGAGAGGTCAGGAGCTCTGCAAGGTCCAAATATATCAGGGCACAGGGGTCTTTTATGAGACTGTCTCTCCAACCAAGGACCATGTATGGATATAACCTAGAACCCCTGCTTGTATGTAGTAAATGGTAGCTCAATATCCAAGTGGGTACACTAGTAAGGGGAATAGGGACTATTTTGGACATGAATTCAATGGCTGGCTCTTCGACCTCCCCACCCCCCAAGGGAGGAGCAGCCTTGCTAGGCCACAGAAGAGGACATTGCAGCCATTCCTGAAGAGACCTGATAAGCTAGAGTTAGATGGAAGGGAAGGAGGTCCTCCCCTATCAGTGGACTTGGAAAGGGGCAGGGAGGAGATGAGGGAGGGATGGATGGGATAGGCAGGGAATGCGGGAGGGGGCTACGGCTGGGATACAAAGTACATAACCT